>CM077097.1:79466120-80066120 GCA_039513925.1 Platanthera zijinensis | reverse complement strand
GCGACTCCCTCTGATACCAATTGAGAGGACTTAGCGCAACCACTCGCACCAAAAGCCCGGACTATTGGAGGACGACGCCACTAATCTTTGTATCAAAGGTCCTCGGGCGGATCCACGGGGCAGCCAGTTAAGCCATTACCGCATAGCACCGCAGCGCGGGGACGATTCCGGACCGCAGCCCCAACAATCCCCCCCGGAAACGACCCCGGGGTTTCGAACCCGCAACCTCCCTCTGATACCAATTGAGAGGACTTAGCGCAACCACTCTCACCAAAATCCCGGACTTTTGGAGGACGGCGCCACTAATCTTTATATCAAAGGTCCTCGAGCGGATCCACGGGGCAGCCAGTTAAGCCATTACCGCATAGCACCGCAGCGCGGGGGCGATTCCGGACCGCAGCCCCAACACAGTGACTCGATATCTCAACAGCACCTGTTTGAAGGAGAACTTGAAGTGTGATGGCATATGATGATTGATAGTTTTACTTTCAAGACAACCTAAACACCTAAAGGGGGGGTGAATAGGTTCTAATTTCTTGTCTATAAATCTAGGCAGAATTCAATTACAATTTAAAACATCTAGCACAGCATTCACAGACAACTAAGCATCACAGATTGCACAATGTTTTATAGTGGTTCCCCAAGGTCTGGGTACATCCACTTTCCCTCTTCACCTATCTAGCAATATGCTAGATTCGGCCAAACTTCCACTATACTCAGATCCTCAGATCCTACAGCTCAGAACCAGGATAGGTTCCTACAACTCAGGCTCAACAGCCCTACCTCAGCCTTGCCTCAAGGCCTACCACTCAAAGAATAAACTTCTACTACACTCAAGCAAATAGCCCTACCACTCAGAGATCACCTCTCCTACACTCAGCCTTTATAACACAGGCTTACAACTCAGATCTGTGTAAATAGATCCTACAGAAATTTAGAAAAAGATATTTTGATGTCTTGCCTTTGTTGAGAGAGAAGAGGACAAGACACTTCTTGATCAGCTGATGAAATCAACTAAATCTGAGCTTTCTTCAAAGCTTCTTGAATCTGAACTTAGCTGAGTTGATTTCCAAACAGCTTCTTGAGAAACCACTGATGGCTTCCTTCTTCTTCTTCAAGATGACTGGATCTCCCACTATCCAACACCTTTACTGATATTTCAGACTTCTTCTTCTTAGACCTTCTGATGAAGAACTTCTTTTGAGCTTAGCACTTTCTTGAATTGAAACTTCAACAGGATCGTAATCCTACTGTTTCTTCTTCTAGGATTTTCTTCTAATATTTTTCTTGGCTTAGCTGTTCTACTAATTCCTTCTGAATGTGTCTATATATAGACTTTCTTCATGGTAACCGGCTGATCCGATTTCTAACTGTTTTCTGACAGGTCTGACAGCTTCAGTTAAACGGTGGCAACCCACAGCTGTCAAGTCTTCAAACAATTCTTGTACCTTAGCCTTGGATAGCAAAATGTCGAGACAGTCAGTTAGAAAGTGTCGAGACCAATCTGTCTATCTGTGTCGACACAAGTGACTTTGGTGTCGACACAGTCTTTGATGATGTCGACTAAGTTGCCTTTAAGTCGACACAGCTTCTTCAGAAAATAACTTGGTCTAGACTCTGCAGTGTGTCGACACAAGTTCTGTGTGTCGACAAAGTTGTTGTTGATTCAGAACTTGGTATGTGTTGACTCAACCTTCTGGTGTCGACACAACAATCTTCAATCCTGCCAAAATGTGTCGACACAGTCTTCTGGTGTCGACACAAGCATAGTCGACTTCTACCAATATGTGTCGACACAGTCTTCTGGTGTCGACACATCCACCCAGTGTCGACACAGTTGTGGTCGACTATCTTCTTATGTGAGTCGACTATCTTTCTCTGGTCGACTATCTTTCACTAGTCGACTAACTTTCTCTGGTCGACTATCTTTCACGGTGTCGACTAACTTTCTCTGGTCGACTATCTTTCACGGTGTCGACTAACTTTCTCTGGTCGACTATCTTTCACGGTGTCGACTAACTTTCTCTGGTCGACTATCTTTCACGGTGTTGACACTGCTTCCCAGTGCTGAGGTCGACGATTTTCTTTATGTGTCGACACTGCTTCCCAGTGTCGACATAAATGTGGTCGACTATCTTTCTCTGTGTCAACACTGATATTCTGAAGTGTCGACACAAATATTCTGAAGTGTCGACACAATTTCTTCAGGTGTCGACATGTGGACTTAGAATATTTTTCTGCATTATGTAATACTTCTTCACCTGCACATGTCTACTTAAAACAACATCAAATACACCTTGATGTATATCATTGAGCTAAGTTGGGCTTCTTCAAATCAGGTACACATTTTCCAATGCACCCAACAATCTCCCCCTATTTGGAGAAGTCATAACCCTATAGCCAATGATATACACCATTTATAAAAAGTATAAACTGATGATATATGACATAACAGGAATACTTAATATAAACAAAATAAAAACAATCCATCACAGAATGAACATTGTATGATACCAAACAACATTTTGTTTATAACTTGATAATGTTTGAATACAGAGAATTACATTTAATGATTTAATCAAAACATTACAAAATACTTTGAAAGAACTAAAAATTAAGACTGATCAGGCTCTTTAATGACAATCCCTTTGCCAGATATAACTTGAGCCTTCACAGGAGCTTCAGACTCTTCAGCTGGCTTCTTGCCTTTTAGATCAGCCTTCTTCTTTGCTTCTTCCTTGAGCCTTTGCCTTTCAAAATAATGAAAGGGCTTTGGGAAGTACTTGCTTGGCTCCTGAGCATCTGGAGGCAGCCTACCTAGCTTGGCTTTTCTTCTAAACTGTACAATGGCCTCTTGCCTGACTTCAAACTTCTGCCATTCCATCTCATTGTACCACTTGCCTCTTTCCTGCACTTGGTCTTTGACAGCCTTCCATGCAGTGAGTATTATATTTTTGGAAGTAGGACTCCACTGCTCAAAGTCTGGCTTAAGTTCAGCCTGCTCTCTAAACCTTTTCTTAGATAGAAGAGCATCTTGCTGATCTTTCAAAGTAGCCTCAGGCTTATCAACCTTCCCAATAACAATATTAGTAACCTTCTTTGAAGGACTATACATTCCTTGAACCTGCTGATCAATCATGTCATAATCTGGAGGGGGGTAAATGACTTGGGCAACCTCAGGTTGATTGCCTTCAAGTAGACTTGTTTGTATTCCTGACTCAGCCACCATAGCATCGTCACACAATGGGGGATATCCCAATGTGGCTCGAATACTATTGGTCACCCATTTGGTGTGCTCTGAGCCTGCATGAACTAGCATCCTCTCCCCCTTTATGGCTTCTCTAGAAACATGATCTCTGAGATCTTCCTTTTGAAATCTGATTTGGCCATCCAGATAATTCACACCCTCTTTAAAAAATGGTTTTAACTTTAGAAGCTTGTCAGATATTTCCTTTTGAGAGGTAGTGATTGCAGTCTTAACAGAAGCAATAGCAGCTTGAAAGTTCTTATCAAATTCTTCCATTTCTTTTGCTCTATCTGCAGGCAGGCCTGGAACAATCTTCTTCAATTCCTCAATGATCTCATGATAAGATTCAGTTAAATTCTCATTCATCCTTATCTGATTTTCCAAGACATAGCTTTGCTTTAAAGCAATGTCATCCACCTTAGGGATGATAGTCTGCTGTTGTTTTGCCAGATATACCACAGCATTACCTCCCTTATGGAAGCAATCTGTCATTTCCTTCTTATGCATATTGACCTCAAACCTAATTGATTTTATATCTTGAGCTAAGTCAAATTGCAGGGACTTGTTGTTCTCATCAACATATTTTTCTATAGCCACCCTGTGTTCATCCAATTTCACTTGTATATCTACCAAGAACTTGTTATAATCAAAGTCAGAAGGAGTGTGATGTGTTGTAGACTGTAGAGCCTGCTTATAGCTCTTGCTACTTCTCTGGAAGACCAGAAGTTCTCTCTTTTTAGCCACCCTGGCTTCTTCAGTCTCAGAATCAGAAGTACTATCAATTTGAACTCTTTCTTTGGGAGGAGGAGGAACAGCTGCTTCAGTGCCAGGTTGTACAGTCTCAACATGCACTGGCTCCCCCTCAATTTCTTGCTCCACTTTCAGGCTATCAGTAATTATCTCATCATTTGGGAATCACTCCTCCAGAGTATATTCCTTCTGGGCTTGATCATTTGCAGTATTCAAATTTTGAGATTGATCAATTGGAGCATCTTCTAGCACTTGCTCCCCCTGGACTTGTGCAGAAATAGAAATATTAGAAATCTCTTTTGTAGGAAAATACACCAGCTCCCCCTGCACCTGTATCTGGTCATGAGTAGATACAGTTTGTGTAGGAGAATAAACTTGCTGAGCTGGTATACTTACTTCTTCTTCTTGAACTGCAGGTATTGTGGCATCCTGAACTTGTATAGATGCAGGCTGATCTTCAACCTCTAGTCTTACTTGCTCTTCTTGTGGATGCCCAGTACTGGTAGCATGACCTGGGGATTTCTCAGGTGAATCCTGCCTTTCCACTTCAGGCATCTCTTTGGTCAGCACCCTATCCCATCTTGAGAACAATCTCATGTCCATCCTTCTCATGTGATTAATTTTAGTTCCAGGTTGTTGTTGCATAACCTCAGGAATCTCCTTACTTAGGTATAGACTCATTATCCTAGCCAGATTTGGCTTCTTGATCCCTTCCTTAATCTTTTCAAAGATTACAGATGACCAATCCATTGGAATTGTAAACACAATTCTGGTCATTAGGCTGAACATATAGGCAGAAATCCTATCATGTCCACCTGACTTGCACAGAATAACTTTTCCTACCACTTCTGACAGAAACTTGCCCTGTTGATTCATACCTTTCCGATTGAACGCAGCTCCAATTTTCATGGTGGATTCCAATCCACACCATTGAAGAGCCTCTCTAGATTTAGAAGCAGGGACATCCTCTTCATTCTCAATTGTAGGTAATTGCAGAGTCGTTCTTAACTTACTTGTTGTAATCTCCACAGGTGACCCATGAACTGTGGATTTTATCGCATGACGTTCAGAGTCCACAGATGCAGAGGTAAAGAACTCGTGCACCTCCTTCTTCCATATCTTTGATGGTTCTGAGATCAGAAATTCTAAACCTGAGTCGGAGAGGAGAGAGATAACCCCAAGAACATCTGGAGGGGCAGCAGCAAAGGCCTGGCGCACCAACTCATATCCTTCATTCACATTGTCTTCAATCTTCGGCGCCATTGATCAGTCGAGAAAGCTTGAAAGATGAGAGAAAGAGAGAGAGAGAGGGAATGTCGACACAGGGTTTCGAAAACCTTGTAAGCGTGTCGACAGAATGAGTCTTTGACCTATTTATACCTTCTGTTTAAAGAAGATCAAAAGTCGCCAAAAACAGACTATAAGAGTCGACACAGATGGATTGTGTCGACACAAGCTTCTATTGTCTCGACTTCAAGTTCGTCTATTATGTGTCGACACCAATTTGCGATTATGTCGACACCAGAGATATATACTAGAGCAACAGAAATTCTGTGTCGACTCTTAGTATAAGTGTCGACACAAAATCTGTAAGTGTCGACACCACTTTCCTGGTGAAGTCGACACTACATTTCTGGATAAGTCGACATTAAGATTCTTAAGTGTCGACACATATTTTCTGTGTCGACACAATGTCTCTGACTTGTCGACATTACTACCCTGAGTCGACACATTATTACTGAATGTGTCGACACCATCTTACTTAGCCAATTTATGTTTGTTCAACACAACTTATAAGTACTACAAAGTACTTTATACTACTTCAATGTGTCTTAATATCACTTGAATGTTTTGTTACCACTTCAATTTCATTGTTGATGATTTTGTGATTACACTAATCAATGGTTAACATACCTAATTCAATTTTGAATTTATTGAATTTGGTCTCATCTAGGGGCTTAGTAAACACATCTGCAATTTGATAATCTGTTTTCACAAATTCCAATGAGATGTCTCCTTTTTCTACATGTTCTCTAAGAAAATGGTATTTTATTTCTATATGCTTAGTTCTACTATGAGAAACGGGATTATTAGCAATAGAAATTGCACTCTTAGAATCACACAAAAGAGGTGTTCTACTTACTTGAATACCATAATCCTTAAGTTGATGCTGCATCCATAATAGCTGTGCACAGCAGCTTCCAGCAGCAACATACTCTGACTCAGCTGTGGAAATTGCCACACTGGTCTGCTTCTTACTACTCCATGATATTAGTCTTCCTCCCAGGAATTGACAAGTACTTGTAGTACTCTTCCTATCCTCTCTACATCCTGCAAAATCTGCATCTGAATAGCCTGTTAGTTGAAAATCTCTATTCCTAGGGTACCAAAGACCTAGATTAGGTGTGCCTTAAGATATCTCAGAATCCTTTTAACTGCAGTATAATGAGATTCTTTAGGACAGGCTTGGTACCTAGCACAAACACATGTAGCATACATAATATCTGGTCTACTAGCAGTGAGATATAGTAGTGAGCCAACTATTCTTCTATACAAAGTCTCATCAACAGGTTTACCTGCATCATCTTTGCATATAGGCATACTTGTTCCCATAGGAGTTCTCATGGTGGAGGATGACTCCATACCATATTTCTTAATCAATTCTTTGGTGAACTTAGACTGGGATATGGACAAGCCATCATCAGTCTGTCTTACTTGGAGTCCTAAGAAGAATTTCAGTTCCCCCATACTGCTCATCTCAAACTTCCCTTGCATAAGTTTGGCAAACTTTTTACAAAGGTTGTTTTCAGTAGATCCAAAGATTATGTCATCAACATAGATCTGAACTAAGATGATCTTGCCTTTGGATTCCCTAAGGAATAGAGTTTTGTCAATTTTTCCTCTTGAGAATTTATTCTCAATAAGGAAAGTAGACAGGGTTTCATACCAAGCCCTTGGGGCTTGCTTTAACCCATACAGAGCTTTCCTAAGCTTATAAACAAAATCAGGTTTAAGAGGATCTACAAAACCTGATGGCTGCTCTACATATACTTCTTCTTTAAGATCACCATTCAGAAATGCTGACTTCACATCCATCTGGTATACTTTGAAGTCTTGATAGGCTGCATAGGCAAGGAATATTCTGATTGCCTCCAGCCTTGCTACTGGAGCAAAGGTTTGATCAAAGTCAATCCCTTCTTCTTGCCTGTATCCTTTTGCAACCAATCTTGCTTTATTCTTTACTATTATTCCACTTTCATCTAGCTTGTTCCTATAGATCCATTTTGTGCCAATTATGTTGTGGCCTCTTGGTTTAGGAACAAGCTCCCAGACATTGCACCTTCTGAATTGGTTCAGCTCCTCTTACATAGCATCAATCCAGTGCTGGTCTTGGATAGCTTCTTCAAACTTCTTAGGCTCTATTTGTGACAGGAAACTTGAATGTAGAACTGTGTTTTGATTTCTGCTTCTAGTTTGCACCCCCTGTCTTAGATCACCTATTATCTGATCAGCTGGATGATCTCTTAAATGTCTTGTAGCTGGAGGAAGATTTCCTTCTGGTTGAACATCTCCAGCTCCTTCATTTAACTGATTCTCTTGATTTTCATCAGCTTCTATAGTGTCTTGTTCTCCCCCTGGACTGAAGCCTTCATTTTCCAATGCCCCATCTTCCTTTGATAGTTCAGTAATGGAAAGCTTGTCCATACTTTTGCTTATACCTGTTGAGTCATTTGATCTACAAGACAACTCACAGTTGATTAATCTTATTTCATCAAACACAACATGCACAGATTCTTCAACAACTTGAGTAGTCAAGTTGAAGACTCTATAGGCCTTACTATTTGTGCTGTACCCAACAAATATCCCATCCTGGGATTTGGCATCAAACTTAGTCAAATATGACTTGCCATTGTTAAGTATATAACACTTGCAACCAAAGATCCTAAAGTAAGATAGATTTGGTTTTCTGCCTTTCACAATCTCATAGGGAGTCATTTTGTGGCTTTTGGTGATTGTAGCCCTATTGATTACATGACAAGCAGTGTTAACTGCCTCAGCCCAAAAATATTCTGGGAGAGAGGTGTCACTCAATAGAGTTCTACCAGCTTCAATTAATGTTCTATTCTTTCTTTCAGCAATTCCATTTTGCTGAGGTGTTCTAGGTGAGGAGATCTTTTGGAAAATCTCAAAGTCTTTACACAAGTTTGTTATGCTTTCAGATTGAAACTCAGTACCATGGTCACTTCTGATTTTGACCACTGTACTATTCAGTTCATTCTGAATTTGCTTTACAAAATTAAGTAATACACTTGGGGTTTCAGATTTTTGTCTCAGAAAGAACACCCATGTAAATCTAGAATAGTCATCTACAACCACAAAAGTGTAGACCTTCCTACCTAGACTATGAACTGGCATAGGACCAAAAAGATCCATATGCAAGAGGTATAAGCACCTCACAGAATCCTTGTTTTCAAGGCTTTGAAAGGAGGATTTTGTCTGCTTGCCCTTTTGACAAGCTGAGCATATCCCTTCCTTTATACACTTAATTTGAGGTCCATTCCTCACTAACTCTTTGCTAAAGAGTTGGCCAATTGTCTTGTAGTTTAGATGAGTCAATCTCTTGTGCCACTTAACATAATGAGAAGCATTGTCATCAGCTACAAGACAGATGGGAGAAGCTTTATTCTCACATTCAAAATTAAGACAATATACATTTCTCTTCCTATACCCAGTCAATATGATCTTTTGATCACTTGACCTCTTGATATGACATCCATCTTTAACAAATGAAATGTCATATCCTAAATCACTTAGTTGGCTTATGCTTATTAGATTATGTTTCAAACCTTTTACATAAGCCACTTGAGTGATAGTAATTAGGTTAGAAGAAATGTTACCAAACCCTTTGATGACTCCTTTTTCAGATCCACCAAAGATCACTTTAGGTCCATCTTTGATAGATGAATACTCCTTCAGCAGCCCCTTTGTTCCAGTCATGTGCCTGGAACAACCACTATCCAAGTACCATATAGGGGCATGGTCACTTGGATTCACCTGCAACATAGAATTACTTACCCTTAGAACCCAAGTAAGTCTTGGGTCCTTGGTTCAGGTTAGCATTAATAAAGCTAGCATAACCTCTTCTAACATGTAGACTTTTGTTCTTTATAACACTTATGTTATACCAGCAGTCTAGTGCAAAATGGCCTCTCTTGCCACAGCACCAACATTCAAACTTATTGTATCTAGATCTAGATACATCCTTGTCAGAAGAATTTCTGTTCATTGCTGGTGCTGCAGCAACTTCACCTGCTGATTTCTTAAAATCATTGGGTTTATGATCATAGGTAGGCCTGCTTGCATTTACACCCTTGTTCTTCAGAACATTAGTCTTATTATGACCTTGAATATTTTCATGATCATATTTGTTAGAAGGCACTTCCACCTTACTAAACTTTATGGGGACTGAAAGGTTTAGTGGCTGAACAGAAGCTTTGCCTTTCCTCTTGAATCTGCCAGCCCTGTAGTTACCTTTAAATCCTAATCCAGCCTTACCCTTTTGAGTGACAAATTCATCTATCAAGGGTAAGACAGATTTTGGCTTAGAGTAACTAGCCACTAAATCCCTTTCAATTCTAAGTCTGGCCTCCAGACTCTTCACTTGATCATTAGTATAATTAATTGTGCCCATCTGAATAATAGTTATATTCTTCAGCTTGGCTATTTCATTTACGTTTTGATCAATAACTTTCTCTAACTCAGTTGTAGCAACCCTTAGTTCAGCAATTTCCTGAGCCTGAGATTTAACCAGGTTCTTGCTTTTCTTAAGGGCCTGCAACAGGTCCCCATACTTGTCTATCAATTGATAGACATCTCCTTCAGATTCAGATGCATCTACATATGTTGATGCAGATGTAGCCGATTCTTCACTTGTACAACAAACAGATGTAATAGAAGGACATTATACCTTATTATGACCAGACTGATTCTGGCATATGTCCTCTTCTGATCCTGCCATCAGCCCCATACACTGATGATCCTTTTGTTCATTGATGGAGTCTAGCAACTGTAGAAACTCCTCTTCTTCAGATGCAGCATATAGTCCAATATATGCTTCAGCTTCAGATTCTGACTCTGAAGTTGACTGGTCTGTTAGACTCTTATCTTTCTTTGCAACAAAGGATTTCTCCTTCTTGCCTTTCTGATAAGTCTTCTTTTTGTCTGAAGATTCCTTTCTCTTATCAGGACAGTCAGCCACTACATGTCCAGGCCTATTGCAACAATAGCAGACAATCTTTGAAGTAGTAGCTTTGCTGGGCTTTGATCTGCTCTTCTCTTTCCTTGATGACCTTTTCTTCTGATAATAGTCATCAACTTGATGTGATGTGGAAGGCCTAGACTTCCATTGCTTCTTTTTCAAGAACCTCTGGAATTGCCTTGTGAATGCAGCAAAGTCTGCATCTGAATCACAGCTTTCTGAACCCTTATCTGAATTTTCAGAACTATCTTCTGCAACTTCCTTAGGAGGAGATGGTGATTTCCTCCTATTCTTTCTAGTGGCTTCTGCATTGAATGCCACAGTCTTTTCTCTATGCTCTCCTCTTGAATTCTTTTCCTCCTCCTTCCTCACCATAAGTTGCATTTCATAGGATAGCAACTTTCCAAACAAGGTGGGAGGAGATATCTCTGCCAATTTAGCCACTTCTCTTATGGCACAGATCTTTGTGTCCCAATCCTTTGTTAAGGATCTCAAGAATTTGTCATTCAGTTCATAAGTACTGAAGACTCTTCCATAGGACATAAGCTCATTCACAATTCTATAGAATTTCTTGTAGCACTCGGTTATGCTATCAGATTTTCCTTGTCTAAAACTTTCATACTCCTGATTGAGCATAGACTTCCTGTCCTGCCTTACTTCTTCAGATCCCTCCATGTAGACAATCAATGTGTCCCACATCTCTTTGGAGGTCTTGCAATGAATCAGATTCTGAAATGTTGAATCATCTATGGCACTAACAATAATGTTCTGAGCTCTTTTATCCATGGTTGCCAAGATGATTTCATCCTTGGTCATTTCTGAATAACTCTTTGGAGTTTGGATATTTGCATCAAGAACTGATACCTTCATTGGAATGAAGGGGCCTTCCTGTACTGTGATGTAAATCCTTGGGTCAGATGCTTCCATAAACAGTCTGACTCTTTCTTTCCAAATTCCAAAAATTTCTTTCTTGCATATGGGTAATTTCATAGACCCTAGCTCCTTATGATTCTCACCAGAACCCATCTTTTGAATCTTGATTCTGCCTATCAGATCTACCTCAGACTGTTAAGTCCTTTTTGAGGAACCTCCCTCTGATACCACTTGATAGTTTTACTTTCAAGACAACCTAAACACCTAGAGGGGGGGGGGTGAATAGGTTCTAATTTCTTGTCTATAAATCTAGGCAGAATTCAATTACAATTTAAAACATCTAGCACAGCATTCACAGACAACTAAGCATCACAGATTGCACAATGTTTTATAGTGGTTCCCCAAGGTCTGGGTACATCCACTTTCCCCCTTCACCTATCTAGCAATATGCTAGATTCGGCCAAACTTCCACTATACTCAGATCCTCAGATCCTACAGCTCAGAACCAGGATAGGTTCCTACAACTCAGGCTCAACATCCCTACCTCAGCCTTGCCTCAAGGCCTACCACTCAGAGAATAAACTTCTCCTACACTCAGGCAAATAGCCCTACCACTCAGAGATCACCTCTCCTACACTCAGCCTTTATAACACAGGCTTACAACTCAGATCTGTGTAAACAGATCCTATAGAAATTTAGAAAAAGATATTTTGATGTCTTGCCTTTGTTGAGAGAGAAGAGGACAAGACACTTCTTGATCAGCTGATGAAATCAACTGAATCTGAGCTTTCTTCAAAGCTTCTTGAATCTGAACTTAGCTGAGTTGATTTCCAAACAGCTTCTTGAGAAACCACTGATGGCTTCCTTCTTCTTCTTCAAGATGACTGGATCTCCCTCTATCCAACACCTTTACTGATATTTCAGACTTCTTCTTCTTAGACCTTCTGATGAAGATCTTCTTTTGAGCTTAGCACTTTCTTGAATTGAAACTTCAACAGGATCGTAATCCTACTGTTTCTTCTTCTCGGATTTTCTTCTAATATTTTTCTTGGCTTAGCTGTTCTACTAATTCCTTCTGAATGTGTCTATATATAGACTTTCTTCATGGTAACCGGCTGATCCGGTTTCTAACTGTTTTCTGACAGGTCTGACAGCTTCAGTTAAACGGTGGCAACCCACAGCTGTCAAGTCTTCAAACAGTTCTTGTACCTTAGCCTTGGACAGCAAAATGTCGAGACAGTCAGTTAGAAAGTGTCGAGACCAATCTGTCTATCTGTGTCGACACAAGTGACTTTGGTGTCGACACAGTCTTTGATGATGTCGACTAAGTTGCCTTTAAGTCGACACAGCTTCTTCAGAAAATAACTTGGTCTAGACTCTGCAGTGTGTCGACACAAGTTCTGTGTGTCGACACAGTTGTTGTTGATTCAGAACTTGGTATGTGTCGACTCAACCTTCTGGTGTCGACACAGCAATCTTCAATCCTGCCAAAATGTGTCGACACAGTCTTCTGGTGTCGACACAAGCATAGTCGACTTCTGCTAATATGTGTCGACACAGTCTTCTGGTGTCGACACATCCACCCAGTGTTGACACAGTTGTGGTCGACAATCTTCTTCTGTGAGTCGACTATCTTTCTCTGGTCGACTATCTTTCACTAGTCGACTAACTTTCTCTGGTCGACTATCTTTCACGGTGTCGACTAATTTTCTCTGGTCGACTATCTTTCACGGTGTCGACTAACTTTCTCTGGTCGACTATCTTTCACGGTGTCGACTAACTTTCTCTGGTCGACTATCTTTCACGGTGTTGACACTGCTTCCCAGTGCTGAGGTCGACGATTTTCTTTATGTGTCGACACTGCTTCCCAGTGTCGACATAAATGTGGTCGACTATCTTTCTCTGTGTCAACACTAATATTCTGAAGTGTCGACACAAATATTCTGAAGTGTCGACACAATTTCTTCAGGTGTCGACATGTGGACTTAGAATATTTTTCTGCATTATGTAATACTTCTTCACCTGCACATGTCAACTCAAAACAACATCAAATACACCTTGATGTATATCATTGAGCTAAGTTGGGCTTCTTCAAATCAGGTACACATTTTCCAATGTACCCAACAATGATGTCGTCAATCAGAAGACAGCATCCAGTGAAGGCTATAAATAGAGGGGTCGTCTATATAGAAGATTAATATTCATTATATTCTCTAATCCTGATTTCTCCTAAGTCAAGGAAGGGCGACAACTTCAAGAAGAAGGAGGACACACGTCTTCAAGAAAGTCTTCTGATCCTTTCAACAAGTTGATCAAAGGATTAAGGTGGATATATTCAGCAAGTTCTTCAAGGAAATCAAGCTGATCATCATCAAGAACGTTGCAGATCTAGTGATGAATCATTTCAGCCAGTTTGCTTATCAAGAACTTATCGTGTGCTGCTGAATTGAAGAATCTGAATTCTCAGATAAGTCAGATCTCATAGTTGTTGTTTTCTGAGATTAATTTCTTTTTTATTTCCCTATTAATTCTGTAAGATCTTGTTGAGATCTGAGTGGGTAGGATATATATTCTTTAATCTTGTAAGCCTGATTTATAAAGGCCGAGGTAGGTGATTTGTGTACGATCACTGAGTTGTAAGCCAGTGTTATAAAGGCAGAGATAGGGTTCTTGAAGGACCTGAGGTAGGTGATTTGTGTGGGATCACTGAGTTGTAAGACTTGGAAAGTCTGAGGTAGTGTTCTTGAGGGACCCGAGGTTGGAGATTGGGTGGATCTCTGAGGTAGGACCAGTGGGTCTGAGTTGTAGGTTTCTTAACAAAAACTAAGCCTGTAAGATTTGTTGATCTGAGTTTATCTAGAGAAGATATATCTTTATCTAGCACATTGCTAGTGAGGAATAAGGGGGAAAGTGGATGTACCCTAGATAGGGGAACCACTATAAAATTTTTGTGTATTATGGATTGCTTATGCTGTGTTCTTGTGATTGCTTATTTTCAAGTATTTGCTGAACTATTAAGTATAAGTGATAAAGAAATTTAAAATACACCTATCACCCCCCCCCCTCTAGGTGATTAATTACCCATAGATTTATCTTTCAAATCTGTGTCGAGAAAGAGATCTAGGATCTCGTCACCTCCCCTTAAGAAGCAGAGGTAGGAATTACCTCTGGGAGGGAGACAGTCAAGTTACCCACTAGAACTTGCTCATCAACAGCATCAACAATAACAATAACTGTACTCTCATTAACAGCATCCTCAATCCCATAATACTCAACTGTCAGGTCACCAGCAATAGCACCATCATCCAGGTCATTAGCATCCTCTTGCTCAGAAGGAGCTGGAACTTCTTCCTCAACAACCTCTTCTATAATAGAAGCAGTCACAAGCTCTGAGATAGCTGAAAGGCCCATGACTACCACCTCAGAGAGCAGATCCACTATATTTACCTCTATAGCTGGATCATCTAGGACTAGCACTGACTCTGGAGCTTGAATAACTGTATTTTGAACTTCCGTCACTGAGTCTGAAGGCACAATTAAGGGCACTATGTGTAAAATCCTCCCCCTTACCAAGGGAGCCCTGATCTTATGCCCAGAACTGCCGCCTTACGGTGACACTAACTCACGGGTTAGTCGACACCGCAAGACGCCGATCCTGCCGGCTAGTACGATCATAACCTATTCGGCCAATATGAGAAACAGAAGCAAAGTATATAGTAAACAAAACTACACAAGTCCACAGCCACAGAGTACATATCACATAAAAGAAATGATGAGTACATAAATATAGTCCACAATGAGTACAACAAAAGAGAGAAATAAGGGCTTATGCCCATTACACTATATCACTGAATCTCTCCTCACAAAGCAAATAGCGGAAGTCTAAACTATCACGGACACCTCGTCCCTTCTGAGAACGCGCTGTAGTAGTAGTAGTAGTAGTAGTAGGCATCTGCTCCTCAAGTCCTGCCTCCTCGTCAAGCTGGTCCATCTCCTCGAGCTCCTAAAAATAGTATGGTCACCGACCATTAGTCAAAAAGACTAAGTTGTTTCCTCCACACCTCGCCCCGCAACTCCTAGGCACCGTGCGGGAGGACGAAGCGGAGGACAACAAGGGGTGACAAGGGCGGAGCAGGTGACAGGAAACTAAGCAGAATATGTAACCAAGTAATGAAAAGTAACCTTCACTTATGCGGGTACGCATAAGCAAGGGGTCTTCTGCAGGGCTCCCATTGTATAAAATGTCCCATACCATTTTATACAATGGGGTGTCAGGTGTCACAAGCAATATACATATAAAAAGGAAAGTAACCTCAACCTATAAACTTGCCCACTCAAGCTTATAGGCTAAGGGATCGTATAGCAGGTCCTAATGTATAAGCGTCCCATACCACTTATACATTAGGTGTCATAGGTTGTTATGAAGATTAATGATATGAATCTATATGGTGGGTATGATATGTACATGCAGTGCAACACACACACACGACTCCGTGATCACAGACCTTTAGTTCCCACTTTTCGAGAGCTAGCATCACTCTCAGGTACTACCGTTGTGGCTACGGCAGCAGCGGAGCGGGCGTCTCCGCCTTCTAGGCGGGTATACACACTACCAGGCCTAGACCTCTCTTGTACGCCTCTGTACACCGACAGTGCACTCTAGAGTCTCTGCGTACCACTTTGCTGACTACTCGTCAGTCTTGTTGGGCCGGGTGCGCGTTATTAGGAAAAGTCCTCCAGACTCCAGTATAAACATCCTACTTGTCCTTCTAACCCTTGCACCCGCCCGGTCCACCGTACTGCCGTCGGTGTGACGATTGGCCAGTACCGCATGGCCCGCCACTAATATATGCACATGCAAGTATTATATGTTGAGCCTCCAGCTCGAAGGGCTATCCTGTCTCAAATCTCTCCAACCCGTCACGGGTGAGTATGTGCTACAAAACCTCCAACCCTACCCGGGTGAGTATATATATGTCAATCTCTTTTCTCCAACTCGGCACGGGTGAGCAGTAATCAAAAGACTCCAAGTCCCTCCAACCCGGCACGAGTGAGCACATGTCCAGTTCACTTACCCTATTAGGCTACTCTTGCCTACCGATTATTATACTTAGTATCTTAAGGTTAATCCCAGGACTGCTCAAGGTATTCCCGGTGAAGGGCTCTCAGGGGCACTAGGAGCTATGATGGGCTGAATCCCAAAGCTCCCTTTCTCAAGGATATTTACTTTAGTTGATGTCTACCCAGAACCCCTTTTTCTCTCTCCTGTTACGTGGAGTGACCTAGTGACTTAAGGTATGAGTTAAGGAATGGCGGTCTTCCGTCATCCCCCTCTTAGGTAGGCTAAGGTTGCACTATTACTCTCGTCTCTAGAGTACATCTGCCACCCAGGGTTATATTTCAGATCTTAGGCTCTAACTCAATTGTTGATTCATTTCCTGGTGGCCTATTGTACAGTATACCTTTACTATGCGCACCCCACGACCTTGTACCACCCTGAAATCGAACTTTCAAATCTTTGGACCAATAGACCCCAAATATTTATCCTAGGGTGGTATGACCATCTAGAATGTGTATGGTAATTTTTATAATTTTCTCTATTATTTTTATATTTATTTTATTTTCTCCAAATATTTTCTATGGTCGTTTAACACATGAAGTATGTTGTTGCATAGTCCTAATGATGCAAAATAGTTATCTTATCATTATCATGATGAATCATCACTATTTTCCAAACTTCATAATTTCTCCCAAAATTTATGTATTTAAATATTAATTTTCATAAACCATAATAATTACTACTTTTCAAATGAAGTGTATGAAATTTAATCACAAAAATTCCAATAAATTTACAGAGAATCTAATTCATCAAAATAATACTACTGACCAAGTTTCATCAGTTTTAACAAAGTTATAAGCTTGCAAATCATTATATTGGATAATTACCAAAATGCCATTATGATGATTTAAAATTTATAGGTACATTCAAAAATTCTGAAATAAATAATTCAGTGGTCTCATACCTATATATACCTCTGGAAATATTCACAAATTTTTCTGACCCATATTTGTATTGATTTATGAGACAAAAAGGATAGGGGTAAAATGGTCAGTTCATACTATGTTACTTCAAAAGACTTCAAACAGAGAAATTAAAATTACCCCTAATCAATTATGATCCACTATACAACAGGGCCAAATTTGAAGATTTTTACCTAATTAATTCCAATTTTTCATTTTAATTTACAAATAAGGCTATAATTTCCAAAAATCCAAATAATGGGATTTTTGATCCCAAAATCCCATAATAATTTTTAGGGGCTGCATGTGACCTAAATGCCCTCTAGAATTAATTTCATGGTCTGTAAAAGCTCCATAATGAATAAATTCACATTATAGTAAAACTTGCTATTGGCACACCAAGGCTAATACTAGCCTACACTTGCAAGTGGGTTAACCCATCATGCAGTGGTTCAAATGGGCTGAAATTTGTTTCAGACCCCAACCATGTGCCAGAGGACTTGCCACCAAAATTTGGGGCCATTTGGAGGTCTAACACTCCATTTATTCCATTTATTTAATTTATGACATTTTGATTAAAACTATAGGAAAATGTTTTCCAAAAATTCCTAATTTTTGGCAAGGGCTAGATATGCCCTAAACATGCACAGGAACAAAATTTCAGGTCATGAGGACACCTGGTTTGGCATTGGCTTCATTTTTAATTTCTGCCCTAGCCTAGGACCAGTCCTAGGAAAAATGACCTACAGGACAGTACACTGGGTCAAATCCTATGATTTTTGAGGCATTTGAAAGCTAACACTTAAGGCTACAATTTCTATTCAGCACTCCTGCCTAGAAATGACCCTAAGCACCCTAACTTTTGGTTTGAAAATGGCTGTAAAAGTGTGACAGTATTTACTGTTCATTTATTTAAATCAAACTTAATGTTTAATGATACAGCGCGAATCTTAAAGCATAACAGACAGCATCCATTCATCGTCCCAGATGGTTTAACGGCTGGGATTGATTTCTCCTGGAGCTTCTTGCGGGCCTATTTCGGACCGACTGTGGCGGCGCTGTGGCCGGCCAACGGTGCCACCACCTTCACGGTGGTGGTGGCTACAATTTGTCGGCGATGAGGCGGCGGGAGACGGCGGCTCCGGCGATCCCGAGAGGTGCGAAATTCACGAAAAAATCAAGATTTTCTCCCATGGCATCGGGCTCAATTGAGCCCGATCTCTCTTCTAATTGATCTAGGAAGCTAGTACGGGTAGAGATGAGGCGAAACGGACCTGAGTTGGCGGCTGGCGGCGAGTGTGGCGGCGGTTGGCCATGGCTAAGCTAGCTCCGGCGATCTCACACCCGATTTCCCGTTTCTCCATCGTTTCCTTTGATCCATGACTCGAATTCAACTCCCTAGGACCTTCTGAAGCTGATGGCTGGGCTGGATTTTGCATGGAGTGACTGTACAGGCAGTTATGGCCGGGGTGAGCTCGGTTTGGCCATTTTGTTGGCTCACCATGGCTGCCAAGTTGCTTCCATGCAACAAATCCCATTGAAAGGTGGTGTAGGGGTCTGCCAGCAGCTCTTAAGCTGCAGAGGTGAAGGCCAAATGGCCTTAATTCATCTTCACCTACATTCTCTCTCCTCTCCACCCAAATTTCCCACTTTACCCTTGTGCATGTCCTCTCTCTCCAATTTCAGAGGGGTAGTGGCTGGTCATTGGCCATTTGGCTGGTCATGGGCCAAATTTGGTGGGCTTGGCCCATGGGAAATGACTTGGATTCATTTTTATCTCTTTTAGGCTAAAGTGTTGACTTTTGAGGTTGACTTGGTCAACATGATGGGTAGGCTGACCCCATATGTTGGCCATGGGCTCCATGTCATCACCTAACATGGGTTGGGCCATGGTGATGGTCTTAGCCCACTAGGAATGGGCTTGGTCTTCATTTACCCTTAATTAAGCTTAAGGTTGACCAAGTTTGACTTTAGGGTTGACTTGGTCAAATGAGTGAGTGGGTTGACCCCACTTAGTGGTCATGAGGTCTAAATCATCACCCAACATGGCTTGGGTCATGGTGATGCCCTACTTGATCCAATTGGACCCATGAGTGTAGGGTTTGATCATTTTAGGCCTGAAGTTGACTTGGGTCAACTATGGTCAAAGTGTTGACCTAGGGCGTGACTTTGGGTCTACTTAGATTGTAGTTAGGGTTAGGGCAATGTGGTGGGGGTCATGGTGTGGCTAGGGCCCTCATCTAGTCAAGTTTGACCTAGTTTGACCTGATCCTATAGTGGTCCCATCTGGTGACAACTCACCACCTAGGGTCAAACCTAGCTTATACCCTAACACCCACCCCATGCCTAACCCAAATCTAAGTTAGGGGTCTAGAAGTAACATTGGGATGTTACAAATCCTATAAACAAAAGAATAATTTCGTCCCCGAAATTTAAGTTCGGGTCTACGGGGTTCTACTTGCAAGAATCATAAGAACTCATTAGGGGTAACAACCCTCTTCCGAATGCACTTTCCTCATGTTTTGGGCTACTCACATTGTGAGGACACGTTTCCAAGTCCTTCGATATTTTATAATCAAGCTAAGCCTTATCTACTCATTGGATCGTAACCTTATGACCCATAATCATCAAGTACTTGTAAATTAACAATTTCATAGGTAGGGATCTTCTCCATTCCGGCCCACCTAGGTTTTTATTTATAATTCAGCGAGAACTTATAATCACCCCAAGATAGTCTATACATTAGATCAATATTATTATGTATAGCAGTAAATCAACTTTCGAGATCCTGATGTGATGAAAAGATCATCATTTTATTTCTCCCAACTTCAAGACTCATCACATCTCTATCTAAGTAGTAACATATGGTTCGTAGTGTGTTCGCCTTTCGAGCATACATCAAGCGATCATTATGGATATTAATGTTCGTATCAGTGGCTCTCGATCACTTTTCACATATAGTCTAGTCCATGAATTTAAGAGCGTATCTTTTCAGTACGGTGAGGTCTGACACAAACTTGATTTAGCAAAACGGAACTCTTATTGAGCACCGATCACCATCGTGTGATTTTACCGTATATGTCGTTGATGGCCAAGATTTATATATCATTGTCATGAAATCTCTTAATGACGATTATAATGTCACCATGTGTGTATCCTGGTTCTTGATGCTACCATGATCGAGGGTCATATGTACGTGTACAATCTTGACTCATTCTATAGCTGAAATATTTTCATTAATATGAACGCTGGTAACGAGTTTTTGACCCTCGTTTGTTTTTCATGCCCAGTCTACCCCATAAATTATGAGTGCATATTTTCAAAAATTGAAGCGCTTTGATTTCCTCATCGATCAAATCGTAATAATATTCACTTGTTCTCTTGAATTTCACCGTATTCGTGATAGCAATCTAAATTGATTTCTTTATTGTCATGAATTTCCCTACGGTGATCATGGTGTTAACAACAGTCGCGTCGTGGTTTTTAATGTAATCGCAATCAAGAGATCATACCTATACGTGTGCTACAACTAATTATTAACCACATTTCTATTTGTTGAGTCATCGCATTTTTAAATGTCATGCCTTGACAATTTACCCTTTGATGTGCTTGAAGTTTCAGCACGGTACCCCAAAGTAATTTTCCTATACATTTTCATATGCCTGTCCTAATTGACAAGAAGAGGTGAATACTCGTCTAGAGCTATTATACTTACGAGGTTAGCTCAAGTGTGTGTGGTAAGTAACCTTCAATGTAACTTCAAACTTATTATGACATGATACAACCTATCATATCCCGAAGTTCATGAGTTTTCATCACTATATATGTTCCCAAAAGTACATACCTTGCACTATCTAACATAGGTAATGTTGAAACTTTTTTATTTTCCTTGTGCGAAGGGTATGCTCATATTGTCTATTCATGATCGAGCCCTCTGGATTATTATAATACTCGATCCTAAGGATAATAACATATCCGTAATCCTGAGTTGATATCGAACTTCCGAACCTTTTGAGGGCGATTATTAATTCATCGAACATTTTAATTCTGATTTCTGAGAATAACGACATGTTCCTAATCATGAGTTGTTTTTGATATCCTGAATCTTTCTGAAGGTAGGTGTTATATCCTGAAACGCATCGTTTGCCCCCTTGTGATCGTCGGACCACTCCAAATGATCATTCCTATAATCTACCCTTTCCAATTTGGTAAGGCCTTTCACTTGATTTTAACCTCCTGAGGTCGTCACACCCTCAAAGTTCTAAACAAAATTTTATTCAAACATTTTGAGCTTTCCCTTTATGGCTCTTCTCATATAACAGTTTAAGATTTACAATCACTCCTTCATATTACCTTGACGTTACTTTATCACAATCTGTATGTTTCCAATTGATGACCTGTGTATGTTACGTAGGCATGGGTGGTGGTGATCAGTCATCATGTTATACTTCTTCCAAATTAAGATGACTCTTCCTTGATTAAAATTTTTTTTTCTAGGGTTATGGTACACCCATTGTCGTAGACGTAATTATTCAGATACTTGAATTCTCGTTTCGCATCATTTTTTCCCTTGCGGTACATCTGAGTCCCTTAATCACGTGTTACATTGGTTGGGTTAAGGTGTTTAGAGTATCCGTGAAACGTGCTTGTTGATGTGGTAATCAAGACCAACCCATGCTGATTCAATTTTGGTCTTCTGACGTGAATTGCTCAGATTTCACATGTATGTGCAAATGATTTACTCCGCGTTCGTAATAAGGAAAATGAGTGTTCATTAGACTACGATCTAAGTGGGTTACTTACTTCCTTAAACTCGAAATTGAGAAACTTCTTGAAGTCTTATACAGTCTTCCCTAGCTTCAAGGTCATATGTATTCGTCACTAAGCCAGCATTTATGTATCTTTCACGGAATCAATTTTTACTGTTCTACTTGTTCACTTACTCCAACGGTCTTGGGGTATTTATGAGAGTGAATATTCATTCTCGAAACATTCTACTTTCCTATTTTGCTTGTGAATTTATCGTGTTCCCAACCTGTCGTTAATGGTCTATGCTGCTTAAGATTAATAATAGGGCGAAGTTCTTCGAAAGTCCTAACCTTCCGGGGAGGCTTGATCATCACACTGGTCATGTATATACAATTCTCATCTTACTTGAGCAATCTTAAAATAAGCCAAGTTTTTAGATCGCTATGCTTGCGACACATTCTTAATGAGAAGGCTTCGGCAAAATCGAATTGTTATCAATATAACCCTATAAACAAAAGGTTAAGTCCCCATATATTTTGGTTAATTTTTCCTTTGACAATCACATTGTAGTCATCCTGTTCATGCCATAATCCTTAGGGCTAATCTTCCTTGGCATGAATTTCCACTTCAATTGATATTATCTACCTTAGGCCTCAAGGTTATCATGCGACAGTCTGATCAAGGTCAATACGTGACCAAACTAGGAGGTGTTTCCTTGAAAATCCGAACTCCTATTCGACCTTTGATATTTATCATCGTAGTTGTCTTGACGTAATCAAGTCATCGGTAATAGGATTAAGCTTACGAGTACCCTACTAATCCACTATTAAACTTATGCATCAATTCTTCTCGAGGTGGTCCTTATTAGTTGAGCAAGAATTGGTAATATCATTCGATATGCGACTTAGGGACACCGAGGTTTAATCCTTAAGTAGGGACTCTGGCATTTAGATCTTTCTTAAATCAACTTGGTTATCCCCGTACTGTAACAAATCTACATCTGAAGTCGATCTTTGGCCTAAGGTACGATACAAAATCTTCTTGGTAAGTCAAACTAGGGTGGTGTCCTAGTTGGACTGGCCTAACTCATTGCTTAATGGACTTGTTTATGTGACTTTTTTTTACACATGGGCACACCATTGCTTCCGCTGCATAGTTTGTCCGCAAACTAATGCTCGAGCGGGGTGTTCCAGTGTTGTGGACTTCTTTCTCATAAGATCGTGTGTTCAAGTGATACCAGTTTGTAAGATCCTCACCCTTACCAAGGGAGCCCTGATCTTATGCCCAGAACCGCCGCCTTACGGTGACACTAACTCACGGGTTAGTCGACACCGCAAGACGCCGATCCTGCCGGCTAGTACGATCATAACCTGTTCGGCCAATATGAGAAACAGAAGCAAAGTATATAGTAAACAAAACTACACAAGTCCACAGCCACAGAGTACATATCACATAAAAGAAATGATGAGTACATAAATATAGTCCACAATGAGTACAACAAAAGAGAGAAATAAGGGCTTATGCCCATTACATTATATCACTGAATCTCTCCTCACAAAGCAAATAGCAGAAGTCTAAACTATCACGGACATCTCGTCCCTTCTGAGAACGCGCTGTAGTAGTAGTAGTAGTAGTAGTAGTAGTAGGCATCTGCTCCTCAAGTCCTGCCTCCTCGTCGTGCTGGTCAATCTCCTCGAGCTCCTAAAAATAGTATGGTCACCGACCATTAGTCAAAAAGACTAAGTCGTTTCCTCCACACCTCGCCCCGCAACTCCTAGGCACCGTGCGGGAGGACGAAGCGGAGGACAACAAGGGGTGACAAGGGCGGAGCAGGTGAGGGGAAACTAAGCAGAATATGTAACCAAGTAAGTAATGAAAAGTAACCTTCACTTATGTGGGTACGCATAAGCAAGGGGTCTTCTGCAGGGCTCCCATTGTATAAAATGTCCCATACCATTTTATACAATGGGGTGTCAGGTGTCACAAGCAATATACATATAAAAAGGAAAGTAACCTCAACCTATAAACTTGCCCATTCAAGCTTATAGGCTAAGGGATCGTATAGCAGGTCCTAATGTATAAGCGTCCCATACCACTTATACATTAGGTGTCATAGGTTGTTATGAAGATTAATGATATGAATCTATATGGTGGGTATGATATGTACATGCAGTGCAACACACACACACGACTCCGTGATCACAGACCTTTAGTTCCCACTTTTCGAGAGCTAGCATCACTCTCAGGAACTACCGTTGTGGCTACGGCAGCAGCGGAGCGGGCGTCTCCGCCTTCTAGGCGGGTATACACACTACCAGGCCTAGACCTCTCTTGTACGCCTCTGTACACCGACAGTGCACTCTAGAGTCTCTGCGTACCACTTTGCTGACTACTCGTCAGTCTTGTTGGGCCGGGTGCGCGTTATTAGGAAAAGTCCTCCAGACTCCAGTATAAACATCCTACTGGTCCTTCTAACCCTTGCACCCGCCCGGTCCACCGTACTGCCGTCGGTGTGACGACTGGCCAGTACCGCATGGCCCGCCACTAATATATGCACATGCAAGTATTATATGTTGAGCCTCCAGCTCGAAGGGCTATCCTGTCCCAAATCTCTCCAACCCGTCACGGGTGAGTATGTGCTACAAAACCTCCAACCCTACCCGGGTGAGTATATATATGTCAATCTCTTTTCTCCAACTCGGCACGGGTGAGCAGTAATCAAAAGACTCCAAGTCCCTCCAACCCGGCACGAGTGAGCACATGTCCAGTTCACTTACCCTATTAGGCTACTCTTGCCTACCGATTATTATACTTAGTATCTTAAGGTTAATCCCAGGACTGCCCAAGGTATTCCCGGTGAAGGGCTCTCAGGGGCACTAGGAGCTATGATGGGCTGAATCCCAAAGCTCCCTTTCTCAAGGATATTTACTTTAGTTGATGTCTACCCAGAACCCCTTTTTCTCTCTCCTGTTACGTGGATTGACCAGTGACTTAAGGTATGAGTTAAGGAATGGCGGTCTTCCGTCATCCCCCTCTTAGGTAGGCTAAGGTTGCACTATTACTCTCGTCTCTAGAGTACATCTGCCACCCAGGGTTATATTTCCGATCTTAGACTCTAACTCAATTGTTGATTCATTTCCTGGTGGCCTATTGTACACTATACCTTTACTATGCGCACCCCACGACCTTGTACCACCCTGAAATCGAACTTTCAAATCTTTGGACCAATAGACCCCAAATATTTATCCTAGGGTGGTATGATCATCTAGAATGTGTATGGTAATTTTTATAATTTTCTCTATTATTTTTATATTTATTTTATTTTCTCCAAATATTTTCTATGGTCGTTTAACACATGAAGTATGTTGTTGCATAGTCCTAATGATGCAAAATAGTTATCTTATCATTATCATGATGAATCATCACTATTTTCCAAACTTCATAATTTCTCCCCAAATTTATGTATTTAAATATTAATTTTCATAAACCATCATAATTACTACTTTTCAAATGAAGTGTATGAAATTTAATCACAAAAATTCCAATAAATTTACAGGGAATCTAATTCATCAAAATAATACTACTGACCAAGTTTCATCAGTTTTAACAAAGTTATAAGCTTGCAAATCATTATATTGGATAATTACCAAAATGCCATTATGATGATTTAAAATTTATAGGTACATTCAAAAATTCTGAAATAAATAATTCAGTGGTCTCATACCTATATATACCTCTGGAAATATTCACAAATTTTTCTGACCCATATTTGTTTTGATTTATGAGACAAAAAGGATAGGGGTAAAATGGTCAATTCATACTATGTTACTTCAAAAGACTTCAAACAGAGAAATTAAAATTACCCCTAATCAATTATGATCCACTATACAACAGGGCCAAATTTGAAGATTTTTACCTAATTAATTCCAATTTTTCATTTTAATTTACAAATAAGGCTATAATTTCCAATAATCCAAATAATGGGATTTTTGATCCCAAAAATCCCATAATAATTTTGAGGGGCTGCATGTGACCTAAATGCCCTCTAGAATTAATTTCATGGTCTGCAAAAGCTCCATAATGAATAAATTCACATTATAGTAAAACTTGCTATTGGCACACCAAGGCTAATACTAGCCTACACTTGCAAGTGGGTTAACCCATCATGCAGTGGTTCAAATGGGCTGAAATTTTTGTCAGACCCCAACCATGTGCCAGAGGACTTGACACAAAAATTTGGGGCCATTTGGAGGTCTAACACTCCATTTATTTCATTTATTTAATTTATGACATTTTGATTAAAACTACAGGAAACTGTTTTCCAAAATTTCCTAATTTTTGGCAAGGGCTAGATATGCCCTAAACATGCACAGGAACAAAATTTCAGGTCATGAGGACACCTAGTTTGGCATGGGCTTCATTTTTAATTTCTGGCCTAGCCTAGGACCAGTCCTAGGAAAAATGACCTACAGGACAGTACACTGAATAAAATCCTATGATTTCTGTGGCATTTGAAATTTAACACTTAAGGCTACAATTCCTATTCAGCACTCTTGGCCTAGAAATGACCCTTAGCACCCTAACTTTTGGTTTGAAAATGGCTGTAAAAGTATGACAGTATTTACTGTTCATTTATTTAAATCAAACTTAATGTTTAATGATATAGCGCGAATCTTAAAGCATAACGGACAGCATCCGTTCATCGTCCCAGATGGTTTAACGGCTGGGATAGATTTCTCCTGGAGCTTCTTGCGGGCCTATTTCCGGCCGACTGTGGCGGCGCCGTGGCCGGCCAACGGTGCCACCACCTTCACGGTGGTGGCGGCTACAATTTGCCGGCGATGAGGCGGCGGGAGACGGCGGCTCCGGCGATCCCGAGAGGTGCGAAATTCACGGAAAAATCAAGATTTTCTCCCATGGCATCGGGCTCAATTGAGCCCGATCTCTCTCCTAATTGATCTAGGAAGCTAGTACGGGTAGAGATGAGGCGAAACGGACCTGAGTTGGCGGCTGGCGGCGAGTGTGGCGGCGGTTGGCCATGGATAAGCTAGCTCCGGCGATCTCACTCCTGATTTCCCGTTTCTCCATCGTTTCCTTTGATCCAGGACTCGAATTCAACTCCCTAGGACCTTCTGAAGCTGATGGCTGGGCTGGATTTTGCATGGAGTGACTGTACAGGCAATTATGGCCGGGGTGAGCTCGGTTTGGCCATTTTGTTGGCTCACCATGGCTGCCAAGTTGCTTCCATGCAGCAAATCCCATTGAAAGGTGGTGTAGGGGTCTGCCAGCAGCTCTTAAGCTGCAGAGGTGAAGGCCAAATGGCCTTAATTCATCTTCACCTACATTCTCTCTCCTCTCCACCCAAATTTCCCACTTTACCCTTGTGCATGTCCTCTCTCTCCAATTTCAGAGGGGTAGTGGCTGGTCATTGGCCATTTGGCTGGTCATGGGACAAATTTGGTGGGCTTGGCCCATGGGAAATGACTTGGGTTCATTTTTATCTCTTTTAGGCTAAAGTGTTGACTTATTGACTTTTGAGGTTGACTTGGTCAACATGATGGGTAGGCTGACCCCATATGATGGCCATGGGCTCCATGTCATCACCTAACATGGGTTGGGCCATGGTGATGGTCTTAGCCCACTAGGAATGGGCTTGGTCTTCATTTACCCTTAATTAAGCTTAAGGTTGACAAAGTTTGACTTTAGGGTTGACTTGGTCAAATGAGTGAGTGGGTTGACCCCACTTAGTGGTCATGAGGTCTAAATCATCACCCAACATGGCTTGGGTCATGGTGATGCCCTACTTGATCCAATTGGACCCATGAGTGTAGGGTTTGATCATTTTAGGCCTGAAGTTGACTTGGGTCAACTATGGTCAAAGTGTTGACCTAGGGCATGACTTTGGGTCTACTTAGATTGTAGTTAGGGTTAGGGCAATGTGGTGGGGGTCATGGTGTGGCTAGGGCCCTCATCTAGTCAAGTTTGACCTAGTTTGACCTGATCCTATAGTGGTCCCATCTGGTGACAACTCACCACCTAGGGTCAAACCTAGCTTATACCCTAACACCCACCCCATGCCTAACCCAAATCTAAGTTAGGGGTCTAGAAGTAACATTGGGATGTTACACTATGGTAGTGGCCACTTGTGTTTCTGCTGGCTCCCCCTCAATTCCTACACTCAAGCTTTCAAAAATCTCACTCGGGTGTGGAGAAGGAATCCTGACCGCAGGAGCATGTCCTTCCTCCTCCACAGGTAATTCTGGGGCTCCCCTTGGCCTGATGATCCTCCAATCCCACCTTGAGAAGATAGATGAGTCGATCTTATTTAGGTGATGGATAGGAACACCTTTGGTCATAACAAACTTGTCACCATCTAGTTGAGTCAGGTACAAGCTGATAATCATCCTAAAGTTGGGAGTGCGAAGGTTGTCCTTGATCTTTTTAAACAGTAGAGCACCCCAATCAATTCTCTTTCGGCAGATGATGGCTACTAGGGTCTTGAACATTTTAGTAGATAGATAGTCATGGGACCCGGTCTTGCACAGGAGCACTTTTCCCATGATATCTGATAGAAGCTTGCCTTCTTCATTTATTCCTTTGCGCTTAACTACTTTGGTTCGTTGGGGCAATCCACAGAACAGGAGAGCCCTAGAGATGTTATCCTCATCTAGGTAGTCGGCTGCTTCACAAGTAGATGTCCGCAAGTACCTTGAGAGTAGTGAAGCTTTCACTTTGACTTTGGTCTTTTGAACTTTGCTCTTGATGACGGTATCTTTATGACGCAGCTTGGCATTTTCGAAGAATTTGAGGACTTCCTTATCTAGAACCTTGCACCGATGTTCTTGGACAAAGGAGAGTCCAGCTATCTACAACATGAGTATTACATTCCTGAACTCATCTGAGGCTGAGGCAAAACCAGTTCGGACCAACTCTCCTCCCCCTAGCAGACCACTTGTGCTTTTTGGAGCCATGAAAAAAAACTAGAATCTTTATTGGACTCTCTGTTGGACTGTATTTCTCCAACTTCTTGAAATCAGCGAGAATAAGGAGTTGAGATCACACCTCTAGAAGAATGCTTCGTGAGATGTTTATTATACTGCCAGCTATGGCATGGACGACATTCATTGTTGAATTTTCTCAAGTTGATCAGCAAGGTAGCCCAAACACCAAATCAATATCTTCGGCACTACCCATATCACAACTTGAACTGCGGAGAGCAGGAAGCAACTTAGATAGCCAAGAACATAGACAGAAGCAAGCAGATCAAAATTTCATTAATCTTCATTACAGGGCGAGGCATACATGGCGAGACATGATTTCGCCAGTATAAGAAAAAGCAGAAACACACAAACAACTCGGGCGGATAGACTACAGAGACCGCCGAGACCGTCGAAAATGTTGGTAGTCGCCGAGACCGCCCGAGCCGAGTTGGAACCAAACTGAACACGGAGTCCTCCTAAACCGCGAGGTCGCGCGGACACGCCATTATTCACCGAATTGCTGCTGAACTGAGGAACAAGCCACCTACCTGCCAAGACCACAAGGTCGCGCGGACAGGTTATTGAACTTGAGTGAAGATGCTGAAACTGGTAACCGCTGGAAATAGTCCGCCAACTTCACTGCGATAAGAACCAAACTCCTTGTTTCACAATGTTAGCCGCGCCACCTGTACACAACAACCGGTTAAGCAAACAACCCGCACGGATACAGCAAATCGAGTCCGCAGCAGAAACTCAAGCCCAACTTACTATTCACTCTGTTATTAATGACTTGCCTGGGGGCCTATTTATAGGCCAGGTGAGGAGTGTGGTCACCACCCTATGAGATAGAGACACCGCCCCTTAGTCGCAGCTAACAAGACCAAACCGCTGAGTCCGCCCGCACGAGGCAAACCAAAACGCCAAGTCCAGGCGAGATGGCGAACTGCCAAGGCAGTCCGCTCAGTCCGCAACCACCAGTCCCCGACCACAGGCAAACCGCCCGGTCACCGCGGACACTGCGGATGAAACACCTCCTCGCACAGTCCACGACTACGGGCACAGAAACCCGGTCACAGCGGATACTGCGGATACCACTGAACTTCACAGAAGTGCAAGTCCAGACAAGAAGGCGCGAGCTCGGCGGATACCAAACCAGTCCGCCCGCTCCAAGGCCAGACCGCTGCTCACCGCAACTCCAAAGAAGAGGTGCGGACTCCAAGACCAGTCTGCACAGGCTGTGCACATCACCTGAGCAGAGCTCAGCTCACTGCCGTACTAACTAGTCCGCGCAGTCCGCAAACTTGACCGCAGCCGACTACCTAGGTCGCCAACCAACAACCTGCCGGACTAGAGACCAGTCCGCGAGGTCAGTCCGTCCAGGCCGCCCTGGCCACCCGGACTGCCCGACCACCCACTTTCACTTCACAAATTTCAATACTCCCCCTTGAAGTGAGAAGTGGTGATCAAGCCAAGTAGACCTCGTAGCCGCTGAAAAGGCCCCTTCGACAGCGACTTGGTGAAGATGTCAGCAAGATTATCTTCACTCCGAACATGACCGACCACAAGAGATCCTTCCAACACCTTCTCCCTTATGAAATGGTGATCGATCTCAATATGCTTGGTCCCGGCATGACAAACTGGATTGTTCACCAGCTTGAGAGCACTTTCATTATCCCCTCGGAGCAAAGTTGGACCTTGCACTTCCTCATGGACGTCCTCTACTAGCCTCCTTAGCCAAATGGTTTCCCGAGCTGCCAAGGCCGAAGCCTTGTACTCTGCTTCTGTAGTAGAGACGGATACCGAGTCCTGCTTCTTGCTGCACCACGAAATGCCCGCTGATCCACAAGTGAACACATAACCAGAAGTTGACCTTCGGTCATCCGAGCCACCACCATAATCAGCATCCGTGTACCCGAGCAAAGAGAAACTTGCATCCCTTCTGTAAAGAAGTCCCATGTCAGAAGTTGCCTTGAAATACTTCAGACTGTTCTTTACCGCTACAAGATGAGACTTCCTTGGCTCTGCCATAAACCGACTTACTCGACCAACAGCGTAAGCTATGTCTGGTCTAGTAATCGTCAGGTAGATCAAGCTCCCAACAAGAGCTCTAAACACCAAAGGATCAGGAAGAATCCTTCCTTCATCTCGTCGAAGCTTCAATCCTTGATCCAGAGGAGTAGAGCAAGTCTTCCCTTCAATCAAGCCAAACCGGTTCACAATGCGTTCAGCATATCCCTTCTAGAAGATGAGTAACCCACTCTCCTTCCTCTCCACTTCGAGACCAAGAAAGTGATGAAGCTCTCCCAGGACTTTCATCTCGAAGTGAATAGCTAGCTCAGCTCTGAGCCTAGCAACCTCCTCCTCAGAGTTCCCTGTGATGATCATATCATCAACATACAGCAGGACCAAGACTCGAAGCTCCCCCTTCTTCTTGATAAACAAGCTTGAGTCTGAGTTTGAAGCAAGATATCCGCAGAATTACAGATATTTTGCTATCTTCCCATACCAAGCTCTTGGAGCTTGCTTCAACCCGTAGAGAGCCTTCCTGAGCTTGCAGACATAGTCTGAATTAACTCCAAAAACGAATCCAAGTGGCTGATCCATGAAGATGGCCTTGTCAATCTCTCCGTAAAGAAAGGCGTTCTTTACATCAAGCTGCCACATCCTCCATCCTTGGCAAGCAGCCAATGCAATCACCATCCGAACTGAAGTCATCTTTGCAATAGGACTGAACGTCTCCTCATTGTCTTCTCCATTCTATTGAGAGAACCCTCGAGCAACCAAGCGAGCCTTGTATCTCTCAATACTCCCATCCGCCTTCTTCTATAACTTAAACACCCACTTACAAGTCACCAGAGTAATGCCATCAACTATGGGCACAAGATCCCAAGTTTCATTCTTCTTGAGAGCATCCATCTCCTCTCTCATGGCATCTTCCCACTCCTTGACTCCACTGGCCTCATTGAAGCTAGCAGGCTCCCGCTCATCAAGAGGACCTGTAAAGAAACATGAGACATAGATCACAGTGTTTCCTTCACAGTAGCGAGCTGGAGGCTTGATAACCCTCTTTGATCTCCGAAGATGCTGCTCCTTGCTGACCACCTCCGCTACTTCTTCTGGTTCACCTCTGTTCTCTGAAAAGCTTTGAGCAATGCTCCCCCTGCTTCCTGACCCAGAAGTTTCTCCCCCAGAACTTGAAGCAACTGGAGCTGCTGGTGACACAGCTAGCTCATCTTGATCAACAACCTCAGCCCCCTCCTAATCTTCATCATCCTTGCTCTCCAGTAGCTCATCCGAGCTTCCTCCATATGACGTCAGTTCGTCAAAAACAACATCTCTTGATACCATGAACTTCTTCATCACCGGATCCATGCATCTCCATCCCTTCTTCCGCTCATCATAGCCAACAAAGACAAGCTTCCTTTCCTTTGCATCAAGCTTAGTCCTCAGAGCATCAGGAATATGCACATATCAAGTTGATCCAAACACCCGAAGGTGTTCAACACTCGGCTTCTCCTTCAGCAACATCTCGAAGGGAGACTTCATGTTGATCGGACTAAGAGGCATTCGATTCATGACATAAGCTGCACAAGACATTCCCTCCGCCCAGAAGGACCTTGGGATATTCTTGGCATGAAGCCAACATTTGCAAGTCTCCGTCAGATGACAGATCTTCCTTTCAGCAACTCCATTTTGTTGTGGAGTATGAGCACAAGTAAGCTGTCTCTGGATTCCATACTTCCTGCAAAAACTAGAAAACTCGGAGGAGATAAACTCTCCACCGTTATCTGTTCTAAATTTTTTGATCCGCAGATTAAGCCGGCCCTCCACCAGCTCCTTGAACTCCACAAACAAACGGAAGGCTTCAGACTTCTCCTTCAAGAAATACACCCAAGTGTATCTCGAGTAGTCATCAATCAAGACAAGCATGTACCTGCTCCCACCAAGGCTAGCAGTAGCGGTTGGTCCCCTCAGATCACCATGGATAATCTCCAGTTGTGCTTTGCTTCTTATTTGCAACTTATCAAAAGGAAGACGATGAGACTTCCCATACTGACATCCAGCACAAACATGACCATCACCGAAGGATGATAGCTTAGGCAAGCCTCTCACCAGGCTCCTATTTGCCATAGCCTTTAGCTTATCCATCCCAACATGCCCCAACCTCTCATGCCACATAGCAGCGCTATCATTGGCCCTCATGCGATCAACATAGGAACTTGTTGATAAGACAAACAAGTCCTTCACTCTCCTTCCAATGTGAGCAACATCAGCCTTAACCGCTGATACGTTGCGAATGAACTTCACTTCTATTGGCCCAAACAGAACGTGATAGCCTGCATCGACAGCATTGGTCATAGAGAAGAGGTTCTTCTTCATGCCCGGTACATGATAAACACTCCTTAACGTGAGCGGCCCCTTATCACTACCCAATGTAACTATACCCTCCTTCTCTACTGCATGAACAGTATTATCAGCAGTTATAATAGCTTCGTTACCTGAGTATGCATGCAGCTTGGAGAACTTTGACATATCTCCGGTGAGGTGATGACCACACCCGGAGTCAACGATCCAATCGTCCTCTATGTCGACGGTGGACAAAGCTCGGACACAAGTGCCCGTCATGAAGGCTCCACCCCAACCGACCTCCTCCTTGCTAGAGGAAGCTTCCTCCTTGCCTGCAGCATGCCCAGGCTACAGCTTGACCTTGCAGTCTCGCTTGAAGTGTCCTGGTTGATGACACCTGTAGCATTTCAGGTTCTTCTTCTAGTCCTTCTTAGGAGCAAAGCTCCCCTCCTGTTGTTTAGAAGATGAAGGTTCATCTCTAGCCGCAGTCTGCTTTTTCCTCCCTTCCCATCTCATCTTCTTCTTCTTCTCAGTGAAAAGAGCTTCACTAGCTCCTTCAGAGACAGTCACCCCAGCCATCTGCCTTGCCAGGCTCTCCTGCGAGGCAAGCAAGTTTTCCAGCTCCAGAAGAGAGGGCTGAGTAGCCCAGCCTTGAACAGAAGTAATAAAGGCCACATACTCCTTTCGCAGACCGCGGATTATGTGCCTCTTCAGCTTGGCCTCGGAGATCGGCTCATCAGGATTAAGAGCAGAAAGCTCAGCACATAAGCTCTTCATCTTCAAGAAGAATTTGGAGATAGAAAGGTCTCCCTGAGTTGCCTTAGCCAACTAATTCTCCAAGAACTGTAGCCTTGCTACATTATTCCTATTGAACAACCCATCAAGGGAAGTCCATATCTCAGCAGCAGATTCACATCCTAAGATGTGATCAAAGAGTTCAGGTGACACCACCCGCTTGAGAGCAAACTCAGCCTTGGCATTAGTCTTCCTCCACACTCTCACTTGCTTGGCCGTTCCAAACTCATGAGTGATTTCAACTTGATCATCGCCACTGACGACCTCCCATAGGTCCTCGCCCAGAAGATAGCTCTTCATGCATGACTTCCACTTCTTGAAGTTAGTCGGTGTCAGAAGCTCAATTCCAAGACCTCTTGCAAACCCTCCGTCCATTGTACTAACTTGGTTATCCTTCAGAAGCACACAGAGCAACAACAAAACTTGTTGATCACAGCTCAAGCAACTGAACCTTCCTCTTATACCATATTGAATTTTCTCAAGTTGATCAACAAGGTAGCCCAAACACCAAATCAATATCTTCGGCATTACCCAGATCACAACTTGAACCGCGGAAAGCAGGAAGCAACTTAGATAGCCAAGAACATAGACAGAAGCAAGCAGATCAAAATTTCATTAATCTTCATTACAGGGCGAGGCATACATGGCGAGACATGATTTCGCCAGTACAAGAAAAAGCAGAAACACACAAACAACTCGGGCGGATAGACTACAGAGACCGCCGAGGCCGCCGAAACCGCTGGTAGTCGCCGAGACCGCCCGAGCCGAGCTGGAACCAAATTGAACACGGAGTCCGCCTAGACCGCGAGGTCGCGCGGACACGCCGTTATTCACCGAACTGCTGCTGAATAGAGGAACAAGCAGCCTACCCGCCAAGACCGCGAGGTCGCGCGGACAGGTTTTTGAACTTGAGTGAAGATGCTGAAACCGGTAGTCGCTGGAAACAGTCCGCCAACTTCACTGCGATCAGAACCAAACACCTGGTTTCACAATGTTAGCCGCGCCACCTGCACACAACAACCGGTTAAGCAAACAACCCGCGCGGATACAGCAAATCGAGTCCGCAGCAGAAACTCAAGCTCAACTTACTGTTCACTCTATTATTAATGACTTGCCAGGGGGTCCTATTTATAGGACAGGTGAGGAGTATGGTCACCACACTATGAGATAGAGACACCGCCCCTTGGTCGCAGCTAACAAGACCAAACCGCTGAGTCCGCCCGCACGAGGCAAACCAAAATGCCAAGTCAAGGCGAGATGGCGAACTGCCAAGGCAGTCCGCTCAGTCCGCAACACCAGTCCCCGACCACAGGCAAACCGCCCGGTCACCACGGACTCTGCGGATGCAACACCTCCTCGCACAGTCCGCGACTACAGGCATAGAAACCCGGTCACAGCGGATACTGCGGATACCACTGAACTTCATAGAAGTGCAAGTCCAGACAAGAAGGCGCGAGCTCGGCGGATACCAAACCAGTTCGCCCGCTCCAAGGCCAGACCACTGCTCACTGTAACTCCAAAGAAGAGGTGCGGACTCCAAGACCAGTCCGCACAGGCCGCACACATCACCTGAGCAGAGCTCAGCTCACTGCCGGACTACCCAGTCCGCGTAGTCCGCAAACTTGACTGCAGCCGACTACTCAGGTTGCCAACCAACAACCCGCCGGACTAGAGACCAGTCCGTGCGGTCAGTCCGCCCAGGCCGCCCGGATTGCCCGACCACCCACTTTCACTTCACCAATTTCAACATTCATAGACCTAATCGAGGAAGAAGGAGAGCAAGTCGCTAGTTCTATTGGAGGAAGACAACGACAAGTTTTGCGGGAGCAGAAAAGTCGAGAGTTTATTTTGGCGAGTCGGCTTGAATTTCGACGAAGAGTATTGCGATTCCCCCTTTTGTTTATATATATATATACATTTAAATTGACCTTGAAGGCACGTACCTCATATTTGCACCTCTTCAGATCCAATATAAAAAGAGAAGATTTTTCCCTTAAAGAAATTCAGCAAATTTTAAAGGAAGCCAAGTTAGATTCTGCGAGTATCCAGTGAATATCCGACGAATCGACGACTTGGGTTGACTGATACTCAACGAATTTGCCTTGGACAAAGTTCTCCCTTTGTGTAGAATTTCTCGAGTGAGTTCCTACTTTCTTAGCCTTCTTCATGAGTCAATGTTCAACATTCCTAGTTCCGTTTTGAAGAACGAGAATGTAACATCCCATTTCCGGCCAGACCCCTAGGAGTCGGTCTGTCGTGACAGAACTCAAGGAAGCCCAAGAATTGAAGTACATCGACCAAGATTTCGGGTCACGGGTTGGTCACGCCCGTGACCGACCCGTCATGCCCGTGACCTAGGGCGTGACCCTTTGACGATCGTCGATCTCAGCAAGACGATCGTCGAGCCAGAATTTGCCACCCGGGCCTGTCACGCTCGTGACCTATGTGTTACACCCGTGACCTAGGGCGTGACCCCTTCGACGATCGTCGATCTCAGCGAGACGATCGTCGAAGCGCAGAATTTGCGTCATGGGCCTGTCACGCCCGTGACCCTAGTTTCATGCCCGTGACCTAGGGCGTGACCCCCTTCGGCGATCGTCGATCTCAGCAAGACGATCGTCGAGCACGGAATTTACATCATGGCCCTGTCATGCCTGTGACCTATGTGTCACGCCCGTGACCTAGGGCATGACCCCCTTTGACGATCGTCGATCTCGGCAAGACACTCGTCGAGTGCAGAATTTGCGTCATGGCCCTGTCACGCCGGTGACCCACGTGTCACGCCCGTGACCTAGGGCGTGACCCCCTTTGACGATCGTCGAACTCAGTAAGACGATCGTCGAACTCAGAATTTTCCACAAGGACCTGTCACGCCCGTGACCTACGTGACACACCCGTGACAAAGGCCGAAACGTCAGCCAGACTGGAAATTTCTGTAACTCAATTCATAATCAATTCTGATTATGGGAATTTACAGCGGTTGTAATTATGGGCCGTTTCCTCCTTTAATTACTTAATAAGAAAGAGAGAGTGAGGTCCAATAGGAAATCGCCACCTGGTAAACGCCTCTTCTTATTCCAACGTTTCCTTCCCTGCACCATAACCGAAATAATATTAAGAGAAAGAGAGGGGCATTCATGGCCATGAATGTTTCATCCTTTCCCCTCCCCACATGGAGATCTATAAAAGCCCCCTTAGAGCAAGAGGAGAAGGTTACACTCTAGACCAAACGAATTCAGATTTCTGCTCTTGCTGTAGGAGAAGTTCGGGAACGCCATCACCGCGCCATGACAATCCGACGTTCATCTCGTCTTCAAACCGCGAACAAGGTCCTCCTCTACTTCTTCTCTTATGGGTAGATCTTAGGATCTTAGAAGTGAAGTTCGTGCTCAAAGGAGCCGGACCTATCTCGCGTTTTCATGGAAAACCATGAAAAAATATATTTTTCGGGTACGTCGGAAACCGCCACCTCCGGCGGCCAAACCACCGCCGACCGCTAGCCATCGCCTCGACGGAGGTGGTGGTGGTGGTGGCTGGCTAGGGAAGTGATCGGACAACCGGCGATGGATCACGGAATGGCTACAGGAAATATGGTTTTCTGAGTTTCTGTTTCAGGTTCTGTTTGGTAGGGGAGATGAACAGTAAACATTATTGTTATATAAAATTGTATAATATATAAAGGAAATATATATATAATGGTCATATTTTGAGATTGCAAAACAAGACACTTAGAGGCCGATTTAGGAAAAATGGCCAGTCACAAAAGTTGTAGCCCTTTGAGTCTAAATTAATTTAAAATTAATTTCAACTCGTTTGGGTACGTGGTTTAGCCGCAAAAACCGTTTTGTGGGGGCTATACCTAGAGTTGGGCAGAAATTAAAATGGATGCCCACTCTTCGTCCTTTATCCAAATGACATGAAATTTGGGCAGAGGGTTACCCTTAGCCATATTTAGAGGCTGTCCAAAAATGGGAATTTTTGGAGACACTTTGCATAAAGTTTTTGTTTTAATTTAATAAAGTTAGAGAAATTTATTTATGTGGTCAAATAACCTCCAAACCCTCCCAAATGTTGGTGAGTGTCCCTGGCTATAAAACCTATCTCTGTACAAAATTTCAGCTCATTTGGATGTGTTTTGGATAGGGAGTCACCTATTCTTAACTAGGCAATAGTGAGGCATTTTTGAGTAAAAAGTGCACTAGAGGTTGGAACGGTCAAATCTCCTCAACAGAGGCTGATATTTCGACCACTGACTTGGAAGGATTATTATAACCCACTTGAAAAAAAATGGTGTGGTTTAGAGTTGATTTACCCTAGGATCCAAGCTCAAACCCTAAATGGAGGGTTTTGAGGGTTGTGAAGGACATGAGGGCAATTGCTCTCATATTGCCTTGAAACTCTGTAGAGGTTACATTAGCATGATAAGAATCGTTTGGTTGGAATCTTGGAGAATTTGGAGACAAGTAGATACCTCAAAACCTTAATCTTAACTTTAGGGTAAAATACTAATTAAGCACAATCCATCACTAAACTTTATCTAAAGGCAGTGAAACTAGGATAGAGTAAGTTTTGGAGTGGGTAGAAGCTATAGAGATTTTACTGGAATTTTATGATGTTTATTTCAAGCACTTCATTTGTAAAGATTGTTATAGCCCCAATTGATGTTTTAATTATTTGAATCTTTCTGATCATTGAAACCTCATGAAATCTTGGAAGTAAACATTTTAGGACAGAATGGTTACTCCTGAATTTTTATATAATTTTTAGTTGAGTAAATCTAGTACTTCCTTCACAAATATTTAAAAGGGGTTCTATGCTTTGAAAATTAATTAGGGATGATATTATTACTGAAAAATTATGAAATTGGGCCAATGCTATTTTTTAAGGCTTTATCTGCATATTATAATTTTTGAAAGAATATTCTCTGTACTTGGTTCATAAATAACGGAAGATAGTAAATATTGCTAAAATAGTTTTAGTGTCATTTTGATGATAGAAAAATTATGATACTTTGGATTTACCCTATTGAGATAACCTACTATTTATTATAATTTTTTTGGACATCTTGCATGAGAACTTAGGGTAGTTCATGTTCAAACCGGTAGCCCTTGGAATTTTGGGGAAATTAATTAAATGCCAGATAAATTAGAAAAAAAATTAATATTTTCTGGATTTAGGCTAGTTATATCATGATAAGTCTCCATTAAATAATTTAGGGCTTTTGGATGAGTTTTGGATCATTGCATAACCGGTTCGACTTATAGTCTAGGTTGGTCTGCATATAGCAAATTGTTAAATTGCAATAGGACATGATCTGAGAAAGTCGTTGGAGTTAGTCATTTTTGTCTGGGTGGACAATTGTGGATGATATCACAATAGGATGATATGAAGAGTAGAGAGATGTGGTGTTGGCTAGAGTTAAGAGGTGCTCGGGTTCGACGAAAGATCGTCTTTCCCCGAAGAGAGGAAGATTAAAAATCACACTAGGTTAGTCCATCGTAATATGAGAAGGGAATGGGTAAAGGGGATCAACCAATAACAATAAGTGCCTTGCGAAAGGGAACGATGGGCTTCAGCTACCATCATAGTTCCTAGTGCCCTTTGAGAGCCCTTCACAGGGAATACCGGGGGCAGTCCTGGGTTAACGTAAAACTGTAATCACAAATTGACAAGAGTAACTTAGTAATAAGGGTTGCACCTTTCATAAACACTGTTAGCAAAGGAAGATTGATGGGAGCCTCGGCTCGATTGGTTAAGAGACTGACAGAATGGTCCGGGGAGCCTCGGCTCGGTTGGTTAAGAGACGGACGTTTTGGTCCGGGGAGCTTCGGCTCGGTTTTTGTGTGTTTACGATTAAATTTGCATGTGCATAAAAGGAATGAAAATTAAGGTGGTGGGTCTTCGGTATTGGAGGGTCGATGCACCGACGCCAATACGCTAACTCAGCAAGTGTGGTTAGCACTTCGCCAACAGAAGTCCGGTGCGTCAGTCGGCAAGAGTACGCAGGAGTCCGCTTAGTGCACCAAGCATTGAGGCGTGCGATAGGTCTGACCGGTAGTGCTTTACTGGTTTAGAGGTGGGCGAGGCCCAACCCACCGCTTCCGTCTGCCACTACGGAGGTATCCTGGGAGGTAACGGCTCCGAAAGGGGGAACTAAAGGTCTGTGTGCACATAGTCGGGTGTGTGAGTTGCACTTGCATGTTTCATCATACCCACTTGCATGTCATAGCATAATCGATTCATTTAACCCTGAAACCTAAAGTATAAGTGGTATGGGACGCTTATACATTAGGACTTGCAAAACGACCCCTTGGTCTATAAGCTTGTGTGGGCAAGTTTATAAATTAAGGTTAAATTCAATACATATATATGCTGCTGTTTGATAACCGACACCCCAACATATAAGTGGTATGGGACACTTTATACGATGGGAGCCTTGCAGAAGATCCCTTGGCTTAGGTGTTTCCGCACTTAAGTTAAGGTTACTTTACCTTCTTTCTATTTCTTTCATATTTATCATAGAATTGCTAGATTTGTTCCGCTGCCACCTGTTTCTTGATTAAATCTCCACCTTTATGTCCTTCCCTTTCTTCCTCTTCGCTCGATACCTAGGAGCCATGGGGGAAGGGGTAGGGGATGATAGGGCTTAGTCTTTATGACTAACGGTTTTCGAACTGCATCATTTTAAGGGATCGTGGAGCCCAGCACGGAGGAGCAGCCCCGGAGGTCGGCCGGCTTTGAGATAGGGCAGTCTAGCTCCGGAGTTCATACAGCCGGGACCATGAGTCTCGACCTTCAGTAGATGTTCTGTTTTTGCTTCCGCATGAGTGATTTGTAGTGAGGACATTATGTACCGGGCATAAGCCCGTATTTTTAGTACTCTGATGTATTATTCTGTGGACACTCCCGTCGTGGAGTTTTATTTCTGTATATGTGATTTATTTCCAGTAGACTTGCTCTTACTTCAATTATTGTGCTACCTTTCTGTGATCGAATTGGCCGGCAGAATCGGCGCCTTGTGGTGATGACCCTTCAGGGCGTGAAGGTGTCACCGCAAAGTGGCGATTCTAGTCCTAAGACCTCGGGTCTTAAAAAGAAAAAAAGGGGTCTTATAGAGAACTTTGCCTCATCCAGCGGATTTGTAAACATATACCTAACATGCTTATCCGTCAGGACGTAGCTGAGGGATATGTACTTGTTCTCCACATGCTCCCGTATGAAGTGATATCGCACCTCGATGTGCTTTGTCTGGCTATAAGAAAGTGATTATTTGCAATTGCTATTATGCTGGATGAGTCGCAATACATTGGAATCTCTTTAAACTTCAAGTTGTAGTCTTCAAGTTGATTCTTAATCCATAGAAGCTGTGCGTAACACCTACCCGTTGAGATATACTCTAACTCTATAGTATAAGTTGCCACTCATTCTGCTTCTTACTGCTCTATGAAATAAGCCGTCTTCCGAGGAATTGGTATGTCCCGGAAGTGCTTTTCGTATAATCCCTACTTCCTGCAAAATTTGGCATCTGAAAAACAAATTAGGTCGACATGATTATTTCTCTGATACCATAAGCCAAGATTGGGTGTACCCTTAAGGTATCTTAAAATTTGCTTTGTAGCGATGTAATGAGATTCCCTTGAGTTCACCTGAAATCTAGTGCAAATGCATGTTGAAAACATTATATCTGCTCTACTAGTAGTGAGGTAGAGCAATGATCCAATTATGCTTCTGTACTTGGTTTCATCAAAAGGATTCCCTTTCTCATCCTTGTCGAGATACATAGCTGAACCCATTGGAGTCCTCGTAGAGGTTGCGTTCTCCATTCCAAATTTCTTAAGAAGCTTCTTGGTGAACTTCGTCTAAGAGATGAAAATTCCATCTTCAAATTGCTTCACCTGAAGTCCGAAGAAATACTTCAGCTCTCCCATACAGCTCATTTCAAACTTCCCTTGCATAAGTTTGGAGAACTTTTTGCACGTCTTCCATAGAGCCAAAAATAATATCATCGATATAGATTTGCACTAGCAGAATCTTGCGTTTTACTTCCCTATGAAATAATTGCATGTCTAATCTTTCCCCTTGTGAACTTATTCTCATGGAGAAAGCTAGACAATGTCTCATACCAACCTCAGGGAGCTTGCTTTAAGTCATATAAAGCTTTATTTAAAAAGTAAACATGTTCAAGGAAATGAGAATTAACAAAACTTGGGGGTTGCGCTACGTATACTTCCTTTTTCAGATTCCTATTGTGGAATACTGAATTCACGTCCATTTGGTAGACAGTGAAGCCTTTAAGGGCAGCATATGAAAGAAATAACCTAATCTCCTCAAGCCTAGCCACTGGAGCGAAGGTCTGGTCGAAATCGATCCCTTCTTCTTATTGGTATCCTTGAGCTATAAGCATGGCTTTATTCTTGATAATTACTCCGTGTTCGTCCAGCTTATTTATGAAAATCCACTTGATGTTGATCACGTTCTGTCCCTTAGGCATGGGTACCAACTCCCAGACTTTGCATCATTCAAACAGATTGAGCTCCTCTTGCATTTCCAATATCCAAGAGTCATCCTTATTTGCTTCTTCAAACTTCTTTGGCTTAACCTGCGATTGAAAACTAAGATGCATACTTTCATTAGTTGTACCTCTTCTTGTTCTAACATCGTCGCCTAGATCTCCTATTATTTGATCAATAGGGTGATCTCTTAGGTGTCTGAACCCTAGATTTCTTGCTCTCCCTCCAGTAGGCTCTGCAACATCTGGTGCAACCTCTGTAGGTTGAAGCAATTCTTTCTCTAGCGATTCTTCATCCATTAAGCCTGGATCGACGATATTGACTGAGCTTGGAGATTCTTCCTTGACAGATTCATCCAAGCTTAGCTCCTTGAACCCGATATATGCATTTACACCAATAACACTAGACGAGCTTCTTTGGAGCAGACTTGTCTCATCAAATACAACATTGATTGACTCTTGTACCACCAGAGTTTTCTTATTAAAAAATCATATATGCCTTACTATTGCTACTATAGCCTACAAAAATACTTTCAAAACATTTTTCACTAAACTTGGTGCGGTAATACTTCCCATTATTAAGTATGAAGCATTTACTTCCAAAGATTCTAAAGTAGTACACAGTAGGTTTTCTGCCCTTTAATAGTTCATATGGGGTCATACGATAGCTTTTGTTAATTAGTGCTCTATTTTGCATGTGACAAGCGGTGTTGACTGCTTCAGCCCAGAAGTACTCCGGAACTGAAGCGTCATTCAACATCATTGTACATGCTTTAATTAGGGTTCTATTCCATCTCTCTGCAACTCCATTTTGTTGTGGAGTACGCGGGGAGGAAAACTCATGAAAGATACCTTGACTTCCAAAAAATTCTATCATGGAACCAGACTCAAATTCTGTTATGTGGTTACTTCTGATTTTGACCACTAAATAGTTCAATTTATTCTGAAGTTGTCAGACAAACTTAGTGAAAGAATCAAAGGTGTCTGACATATGTTTCAGAAAGAACACCTAAGTAAAACTTGAGTGGTAATCAACAATTACTAACGTGTAGACCTTACCTCCTAAACTGTGATTGGCATAGGACCGAATAAGTCCATATGAAGTAAATATAAACTTCGTGAAGAATCTTTTTCAGCAATACCCTTGATTGTAGCCCTTGTCTACTTACCCATTTAGCATGCATGACACAGACTCTCTTTAAGACACTTAATGCTTGGGGCATCACACTCTAAGTTGTGAGAAAACAACAAGTTTAATATTTTGAAATTAATATGTGCTAATCTTGTGTGTCATTGGTCATAAAGAGACACGCTATATTTTGCAAGAAAACATACTGCTGTAGAATTATCTAAGCAAAGAAAATTTAAGCAGAAAATATTTCTGCTCTGAGTGCCTGTTAAGACCCTCTCCAAGTTTGCAGACAACTTTATCAAACACTTGTCCTTGCAGAACACAACGATTTAGCCTTTATCATAAAACTGACTTATGTTTTTAAGATTATGGTGTAATCATTCAATATAAACCACGCTTGTGAAAGAGACTACGCCGTTGGAAATCATACCATAGCCTTTCGTATTTCCCCTGTCTGACCCTCAAAGATGACTTTTGGTCCGTCTTTGACTGTGTTATACTCAAGAAACAGGCTTCTTGTCCCGGTCATGTGCCGAGAGCATTCACTGTCCAAATACCAGATCATAATTTTTTGGCCTTTGGACATACTTGCAATGTCAAATCACTTTACCATAGGAACCCAAACGAATTTGGTTCCTTGGTTCTTGGTCAGTTTAACACCACTTAAAAAATTAACCTTGCGAGTGTTTGGTCTCGCATTGCTAACTCGTGGAGCTTCAAAATTTACGGGGTTATACCAACAATCTGCGCCAATATGACCAATTTTGCCACAACACCAACAGTCAAACCAGCTGTACATCCTCTTGTACTCCTACTTTACCTTTTGGAACTGAGGTCTAGCAGGGGCAACATACTTTGAGGTGGAGGCCTTATGATTGCAGCATACACAGGGGCTCTCCATTTCCTTAGCTTTGGCCACAAATGGTTTGTCTTTAGGTGCCTTCTTAATATTATGGTCCATGAATATATGGATCATAATGTTTTAGTTGAATTTATTTGTAAGGTGCCTTGAACACACAGACATCATAGTCTCGGGGATGGGTCCATCACTGGTATCGCTTTTTGGGCTCTATATAAGTATGCCTAGCAAGATGACCATATGATGACTTAAGGTCAAACTTATTCATCCGAAAGATTACTTTCCTAAATGAGTATTGACCTTGGGGTGCCTTACCCTTTTATTTGGCACTGTCTTTTCTGGCAGCCTTACCTTTTCCAACTATGTGTCCAAGACCACTACCTTTCTTCAGAGCTGAAAACTCATCAATGAGAGGGAGAATAGTCTTCGGCTTGGAGTAACTTTTAACAAGATTCCTCTCCACCAAGAGCTTTTCTTCCAACTCATCAAGATATTTCTCTTTCTGACTCAATGTTTCAGCAGAGCCTTTGAGCTCCTCCTTCATGGAGTGGACTTCATCTCTGAGAGGAAGTAATTTTTCAATTTCCTCCTTCAGATTTGTTTCCACTGCCTTGAGGGAGGAAATATCTTTTAACTGCTTTTTGACTACCTTATGATATTTGTCACAAGCTTTTAAGAGGTGCACATGTTGAGCCATCAATTCAGAATCGTACTCTTTAGAAGAATAGCCTTCATTACCATTAGTGGACGTTTCATATTCTAAGAGTATCGTGTGCGAGTTTACCTTCCTGCAATACTCTGAGTCACCAACTTCCTCGTCTGATTGAGCCATGAGCCCAAAGTAGGCTTCCTCATTCTGTGAGCTCGAATCACTTGAGTCACTGTCGTAGACAGTCTTGGACTTCTTGGATAATAAGCCCTTTTCTTCCTTTCTTTTGCCCTTGAAGGATCTCTTTTCATCCTTCTTGAAACTTTCCTTCTTCTTGTATGGGAAATCATCAATCATGTGACCTGGCTTATTACAGCAATAGCAAACAACATCCGACGAAAACTATTTGTTCGATTTAGATTTATACCTACCCTCTTTGTTGTATCTTTTATGAGCTCGATCACCATCATGATGTGATATCCTAAAACCAGATGAGGATGACTGATTTCTCATCCTCCTCCTCTTGCTCAATAATTTTTTGAACTGTTTGGAGATGAGGGAGAATTCTCCATCAGATTGCTCGGAGCATGACGTACTTAGCTCAGAGTTTTCAGGAGTATCTGGAGCTCATGTCCTTGCGGGTCACACAGCTCTAGATTTTCTCGAACCTTCGGCCTTCAGAGCAACTGGCTTGTCTCTGCTTTATGTTCTTCTTCTCTGCTCTTCCTTCTTTCTGGTGTTCATTTGAATATAGTAGGAGAGCAGCTTTCTGAATAGGCTCTGGGACTCAATCTACGGTAGCATCCCAAACTTCCCAATGACTACATATTTTGTGTCCAGTCCTATGTAAGGGATCTGAGGAACTTGTCGTTCAGTTCACCATTAGTGAAGATGCAGTTGTAGTTTCTGAGTCAGTTCACAATCTTGAAGAACTTCTTGAAGCAATCAACAATAGTATCATTTGCACCTTTCATGAAGGCTTCGTACTCTTGGTTCATCAATGATCTGCGATTGTCTCTCACTTCTTATGTACCTTTCATAAGAACAACAAGTCAGTCTCACATCTCCTTGGCAGATTTGCAGTGGAATAAGTTCTGAAGCATTGAGTCGTCCACTACACTAGCTAAAATGTTCTTTGCTTTCTTGTCCAGGGAGACTATGGAAATTTCATCTTTAGTGAGATACATCATCTTCTTGGAAATCATGACTACAGGATTCAGATCTAAGGCTTGAGTGGGAATGTGGGGTCCTTCTTCCACAATCTGAAATATTCTTGGATCAGTGATAAGTTGTAAATATTCATATTTTTCGTACTTTATATAAGTAGTTTTAGGTTATTTTTGTAGTTTTTAGTAATTTTTCTTAAATAATATGTTTATTTTTGTACTTACTCTCCTGACTTAGATTTATTTTATTTCCTGAAATTTTTCAGAAAAAGTCAAAATTTCAAAGTACACGCCCGTGTCACATAGGCCACGCCCATGACCTGGGCGTGTTACTTTGATTCCAGCAGAAATCAGCCGCCTACAATGCCAAAGTGAAGCCATGCCCGTATCCCATAATGACACGCTAGTGTTAAGACCCGACACGCCACATGTCACTCCACTCAATGCTCGATGCTTTAAGCTTGACGATCTACGTTCGTGCTTAACACGCCTGTGTCCCCTCTAACATGCCCGTGTCGATGCCGTCCAACGTTCGATGATCGACATTCGTCTACCCCAGCTCAACAATCGACGTTCTTCGACCCCAGCTCAATGCTCGATGCTTCCAGCAACAGTCAACGCATTAGTCAAGCCCGTGTCCCGATTGACATGCCAGTGTCCATCCCGTTCGATGTTTGACGTTCAATGTTCATCGATCGACACTCGATGCTTCCAGCAACACTCAATACATCAGTCATGCCCGTGTCTCGATTGACACGACCGTGTCAATCCCATTCGACATTCAACGTTCAATGTTCGTCGATCGACACTCGACGCCTTCACCAATCATACCTTGCTGACACGCGTATGACAACCCTGTCATGACCGTGACCAACTCGTGTCCCATTCCAAAAGCTTCTAGAAATTGACCAGTCACCAAAATTTTGCCGTCTTCAGCAAGACAGCCTGACACGCCCCCTGTCACGCCCATGACCCGAGGGCGTGTCACCTCCTTTTTTGTCTATAAATGTAAAAATTCTATAATGTCCACGGGTTCACCTTTTTTGGACCATTTTGTTGTTAGGTGGGCTACTTTGGTGTTTTCCAGGCTATGTAAGGAGAACTTTCTCCCTCCCTCTCTTAGTTTGTTTTAGCTTTTTTTAACTCATTTTCGTCTTAATAAAATTTGTAGATTTTCTCTTCATATTGTGTATTGGAATGCATTGGAGTGCCCTAATTTCAGTGATCTTTTACCTCTTATTTATCTTTGTTTTTTTTCTAAGTGTGTGTGTGTGTGTATGCATTTTGTTTTATGTTTTTATAGTTTTCATAGTTTAGCTTTAGCTTTTTTTGTGCTTTTTATTTTCATTCTTATGAATTTATATAAGTGTTTTCAAAGTGGTTTTTTCTCCTTTTTAACTTAGTTTTTTTTTCATAAGTTGCAAAACTTTTTGTTATTTTTTAGTTTTATTTCCAATTTTTATGCACTTTTATAAAGTTATAAGAATGAAAATGTTGTCATTTTAATTTTTCGAGCACTTTGCTCTTTCACTTTGTTTGTAGAGTGTGTGCGTTTAGGAGTTAGATTTTATTGCTTTATTTACTGCTTTCTTCAATTTCTATAGAGTGCGTATGTGTATGAGATAGTTTTTCTTTCTTTCCCTTACCGCTTTCTTTTACTGCTTTCCTTTTAATGCTTTCTTTAAATTTATATAGAGTGTGTGAGTGTGTGCATTTATTTCCCGCCTACTCATTTGAGTAGGACTCGTTTTCATTTCCCGCCAACTCATTCGAGTAGGACTTGCAATTTTTCATTTTTCATTTCCTGCCTACTCGTTCGAGTAGGTCTTGCAATTTCCCGCCTACTCGTTTGAGTAAGACTTGCAATTTCAATTCAGTCTTTCCTTTTCTTATGGCTTTGGTGTGCGTGAGTTATTTTTCAGTATTTTTTTTTGTAATCGTTTAGTGTTTATTTTCAAACTCGCATCTCGCCAAATCAATAAGCCCTCTCCATTTCGATGAGTGACTAATCGCTCTTAGCCCTCAGTATCGAAGAATATTGCGACATAAAAATATTTTTAATTAATTAAAGGTCTTTTTTTCTCTTTAATTAAAACACTTAAGGTTTGCCCCGGTTATATGACACGTAGGACCACATATCGATGTGTGGGCTTTATTTCCGTTGTCCATATGCTAGCTAGCCGAGAGGCCATGTGTATGGACCGATCACCCTTGGGTAAAGAGAATTGTGTGCATAACCTCGAGAGAGGAGAAACGTAATTCTCCCGGATTGGGTTCCCCACCCAATAGCGGGATTCTTAGCGTAATGCAGACATTAAGAGGAATCCTTCGCCGGACGAGGGTTCGGTCGAATAGTCTTAATGTTCAGGTTAGCGATCGTCCTAGAGATAGGTGAGCTCATTCTTTTGGAGCCTCCACGGCCAAGTCGCCCTTTAATTAATTTGAAACCTAGGATATCCAGTTAACAAAATTTATTTTAGTCCTAATCGACTCGATACCGAGCGTTATTTCTTCATCAACCGTAATATTTCATTTTTATTTTATGAATTTTTTTATATAACCGCTTTAGATAATTAAACAACCCCGATCATTAATTTTCGGTAAAATAATAGTCCCGCCTAGAAGAGTAGAAATAATCAACCCTTCCCCGAGAAAAATACGACTCTGATATTCCCCACCGGAATTGTTAACCCAGAAATCGACGATCCCTCACAAAGAAGCCAGCTCGCAAATCGCGACCTGCTCTAGGTGGTCATGTCTAGTGAGCCCCCCTTTTTCAAAGGGTGGGTGGACAAACCTTTTTGTCCGCTCAGCCTGCGCATCTTTGACGATCTAAGTGGTCTGACCGACCAGGTCGCGCAGTAGCCGCTCGTTCTACAGGGCTGCAAACTGCTTCCTAAGTCCGGCCCTGCAGGCCACACGGTTTGATCAGCTAACCCTGCAAATTCTCTCCACGCCACTAGGTGAACTACCCAGCTTTGGCGGACTCCAATCGTCATCAGCACATAGTCACATTGTCTTAAAAGCGGTGACCTGCCTCCAGGCCGCCCACTATAAGCAGCGGCGACAACCCTCTAGCTTGCCGCATTGCAAGAATGGCGACCTGCCCCCAGGCCGCCAACTAGCAACAACTGGTTCCACTTTGCTAGCATACACGACCTGCCAGATTGCCAAACCTAGGCCGCCCAACATGGGCAGCAAGACTTTCCAACAGGAGGCAGACTTCAGTAGAAGAGGCGACATGCTTCATAAGTCCGCCCGGTCTCCCAGCTCCGCTCGCAGTTTGTGGACTCTAGCTCAGCCCGCTAAAGAAGTGTGGACGCTGCAGCTCTCTGGCAACCCACAATATTCAGCGGACACGTCTCGTTCGCCACGGGGTGACCAGACTCGTCCTGTAGTCTAACCGCCTAGTCTGCCTACTTTGATCAGCCCCATCTTTATCTTTTCAGTAGCAGGCGACCTGTTTCTATTCCTATAATAGAGGTGGACTCATTGCGCAGTCCATCACTTGGCTTTAAGAACTTGCATCTTCCCAGCAGCGGACAGATAATTCCTCAGCTCGCGTACTCGATGCGAGCTCGCTCAGGTGTAGAGGCGGACTCGTTCTAGTCCGCCAACAGTAGAACCAACTCCAGAGGCAAGTCCCAGACCGCGCTGCTAGGCGCGGACTTTGCGGACTCAACATTGTACTCGCACAACTTACTAGCTCACCGGGGGTGACGTTACCATGACCGTTACCTCCTCGGGCCTATAAATAGGCCCCCGTGCCTCTCATTTGAGAGGGAGGACACAACGCAGGGGAGACATCAAGGCAAGCGCATCAGTTCCTGCGGACTCCATTTCTCAGTCCGCGCGACCTCCTCCCATTCTCCTTAGATTGATCAAGCAGTCCACCCGGATTAGTCCAATGAGCTCCTTGATCAGCTAACCGCGCGGTCTGTCGAGCTCTCTGGTTCACCTGCGCGGTCTCTATCATTTTCTTTTCCTTAGCAGCCATCTTCCCCCGTTATACCCTTTATTTGCTTTCCATGTAAAGGTGTAATCTTCAAGCTGTAACTTCGATTGTAATCAAAGGAAAGCCCGTCGCAAGAGTGGCATTTAAGCCGCGGCAGGAGAAGTCTGTTGTTGTCGCTGCTAGCGGTCCCTTTCTTCTTCTCAACCCCCTTCCTCTCTCGGCATCAGCCTACAAGGCTAACCATCAATATAGCTGTCTACTCGACATTATCTGATCAACCTTCCCGTCTACTCTTGGCAAACCTCTCCTCTATCCACGTAACCCCTTCTTCTCCTTGCTTGTGAGACCGAACAACCCGTTAACTAGGCGGTGCCGTTTTCGAGCATCAATAGTTAACACGCGACCTTCAGATCTCGATCAGAAAGTGAAATCAGTGGTTACTCATGTTAGACCATCAACCAGCCGAGAATCTTGCTCCTTCAAGTCCCTGTGAAGATCCTCTTTGGGAAGCCTTAGAGAAATCACGCAGAGAAACTGCCTAATAGTTTCAAGCAATCAACCACACTCTAGCTTCTATCACACAGCGTTTAGAGGTGCAATCCACAGCAGCACCAGTTCCACCAGTTAATCCAACACCATCCTTGGAGAATCTGCAAGCTTACCCTCCCGCCTATCCACAAATCTATCCTCATATTTACACACCAACCTTCCCGCAAGGGCCTGCAGCCCCTTTGCGGTCTCAAAATGATGAGTTTGCAGCTCGTCAATACTTCTTCTGGGAAGCATCCCGGGGAAGTCCGGTAAGATTTCTAAACTTTAAGGGAAGTCATCCCTACTCTTCAGTTCCTGCCTTTGCTCCTCCCGCAGTAACTTTTATTTTTATCCTCCTCCTCCTTTTGTAGCTGTAACTTATGCCTCCTTTTTTCCTTATGTTTTGGAGAGCAAGAAGAGTCATCATCATTTTCAAAGAATGTTCGGTATTAACCAACTCATGTTAACTTCAGAGTGCTGTGGTTGCCAATTTACACTGGAGAGACTAATCCAATGAAGCACCTTCAAGCCTTTGAATCAGCCATAGCTCTCAAGACCCTCTCAGATGCTACTAAATGCAAACTCTTTGGAACGACCTTTGATGGTCAAGTGAGGGATTGGTTCTATGGACTGCGTCCTCTGTCCATCTCTTTCTTTGCAGATTTGCGAAGAGAGTTTCTGCTCAAGTTTTCTACCTCTACAAAGAGAAAGGGAGGTCCAAAAGCCCTCTTTGAGATCAGGAAGCGAGAGAATGAGACATGGTCTCATTTTGTGGATCGTTTTCAGAAAGAAATCTTGTACATTGAGATCGTCGATCAAGAAATATATTAAGTGGCTCTTATTCACGGTATGCCTGAAGGACCACTCAAGTTTGAGGCTAACCTCTGAGCGCCAAGAACATATCAAGAGTTGATTGGCTTAGCCAACTCATACACTCGTGGTGAGAAAAGTAATCAAGCTTCGTCTCAAGGCTTATAGCAGAGAAAGATTCTTCTTCATCTTATAAGCATCCTCCGAGGTCTCCTCGGAAACATTTTCCATCCTACTCAAGGAAGGGCAGAAGATTTCAACGTCATTGACATCCCTTCCCGGGCCAGGATCGTTCCCAAGATCAATTGTTACTATTGCCAGCACCAGCTCCGCAAACAGCTTTGGTTCATCAATAGTAAAATGATGACTTGCCAGAATCCGAACTAGATGAGGCCATGCAAGAAGTGAGCCAAATCATGAAGGTTATGGCTAATTTCAAAAGGCCTTACTAGCCGACAGATCAAAGATCAAAAGATTTAGATCCGTTCTGTGAGTTTCATAAAGAAAGCGGGCAATTGACTGAAAACATCCGAGCGCTTCGTCAACTTGTACAAAAGATGCTGAGGCAGGGTAAAATGCACGATCTAATCCCGAAGGATGACCACTCTGATCCACACACTTCAAAAGGCAAAGAAGTTGCAGACATTCCTTGCTGCTCAAAGGGAGTGAGTCAAATAAACCATTGTCCTCACCTCATCATCAACAAGACCATCGATGCCGATGAAGAGGGCCCCCTTGGAAGATTATTCTGAGAAGGAAATGGACATCTAAGTTCCAAAAGCTCCTTGCAATCATTGCCGGTTACATTTACTTTACATTCTGCAAACATTTTCTTTCTAAAACACTTCTAAGTGTTTCTCTCATTCTTCTCAATAAATTTTACGTCAGAGATACCATACTGACACTTTTCCCTTTATGGAGTGCTTTCTCCTCTACTTATTCTCTTTTCCAAAGAGATCACTGAACCACCAAGATATCACCGAGTCTTGCTTAGGGTACCCTCGAGATTGGATCCCGGTGTAAGACAACAATGACCACATATAGTGGGGAGTGTTCGTATATGTGTAGTGGGAGCCGTCCAACTCTCATGCGGAGGATTACGGGACTTTGGATCCTATCCGGTATCTAACACAGAGCGTGTATCGAGGGAACTCCCATATGTTAGCTCTACTGTGCTTCGCAAAGGATACATTACAGTTACGATGATCTTTGCTGGGCAAGCAATGACGATCAAGTGTAACCTTGCCTCCTCGATCATCTCATGATTGTAATGGATGCATACTCTATGGTACTCTAAATCTGTGCCTTCGCGGGGCCCACAACTCCGCTGATCACTTCGCAGACAAGCAATAGGACACTTGGCGCATCTTGTCTAATTGATCATCGATGTCTGTACCCCGAGGCACGAGAGCATTGCATCTGTCGATCTTTCTCAGGATTTTTTGTGCTTGTTTCTCTTTTGTGCCCTTTTAAAGGATGCGTGTCTAGCCCACTGTAGGTAGGACTACGCCCTAGATGATTTTTTATAGGCAAGCGATGCATAAGGTGATGTAGGGATGTCCGGGATCGGAGATCTCTACGGTAAAAGTCAATCTACGCCCAATCTCGTCTTAGATCTACCGCACCTACACAGCACCTATCGCCCACAATATTTCCTCGTCACAAACGCAGCGCATAAAATAACAAGGAGGATTGGTCGACTCGAAAATAGCGATCGAAATTTGAGTCGGATCGTTCCCCAAATTAACATAAAGATTGCCAACCTTTTTGGGAGCAAAACCAAGGCTATAGGCCAAGATCCGCCCCGACAAATAGGATCCACCCGATCCGGAAAATAAAAAGCCTAGCAACGGCGATTTCGAAATGAAAGTGCAGCGATTGATTTAACAAACGGATAAAACGATTTGCGATCCACCACAACTAATTAGAAGGAATCACACAAGGGGGGATGAGATATTTTACCCAACCGGAGAACGTTCACACAAGATAACGGTGGGAGAATCACTCTCTCCACGGATCCACCGGCGTCACACCGAAGGGCTTGCAACCTTCTTCCACGGAGTCGCACCGAAGGAAGCCGCGCCGGAGTCGCACCGAACCGGATGGAGGGAGCAAAGGGGGCCGGCGGCTTCACACCACTAGAGGGGGGGCGGCGGCAATGAGGGAGCACCTCTTGGCCGAATTCTCAAAGGAGGAGGATTAGGGTTCAATCTTTTCTAATGATCTCATAACAAGGCCTCCTTAAATAGGAGTTACAAACAAGCCTTAACCATTCATGATTGTTGGGTACATTGGAAAATGTGTACCTGATTTGAAGAAGCCCAACCTAGCTCAATGATATACATCAAGGTGTATTTGATGATGTTTTAAGTTGACATGTGCAGGTGAAGAATTGATAAAGTATGCAGAAAAATTCTAAGTCCAAGTGTCGACACAGAGGAAGCAGTGTCGACACACAGGAGAAAAGAGTCGACACAACACTGGGAAGCAGTGTCGACACATAGCAGTTAGTCTACAACTACACTGGGAAAAAGTGTCGACACAGAAGAAGTAAGTCGACACATCACTGGGAATTTGTGTCGACACAGAAGAAAAGAGTCGACACAGAAGAAAAGCGTCGACCTCAACATTGGGAGAATGTGTCGACACAGAAGAATATAGTCGATCTCAAGATTGTCGACATCAGCTGAATGTGTCGACACAGAAGAAAATAGTCGACCTCAAGTTTGTCGACACCAGCAGAATGTGTCGACACATTGTGATTAAGTCGACACATTAAAGCAGATTTAAGAAATGAATTTGTCGACACCTGAAGACTGTGTCGACACTTACTAAGTTATGATTCTACAACAACTGTGTCGACACACAGGACTTGTGTCGACACACTGAAGAGTCAAGACCAAGTTATTTTCAGAAGAAGCTGTGTCGACTCAAAGGCAACTTAGTCGACATCACTGAAGACTGTGTCGACACCAAAGTCAATTATGTCGACACAGTTAGACAGATGGTCTCGACACTTTCTGACAGACTGTGTCAACAACTTGTGGTTCAAGACTAAGGCACAGGACTTGTTTTAGGACTTGACAGTTGTGGTTTACCACCGGTTAACTGAAGCTGTCAGACTTGTCAGAAAACGGTTAGAAACCGGATTAGCCGGTTGCCATGAAGAATGTCTATAAATAGATGGATTCAGAAGGAGAAGGTAACTGTTGAAAAACATTGTTGAGAATCAAAAAGTTGAGAAGGATTACGATCCAATTCATTTCAAGAAAGTGCTAGGCACTTAAGAAGATCTTCTCCGGGAGATCTAAGAAGACTATCTAAGGATAGATCTAAGAAGAGTTCTAATCAGAATTCAGAAGAATCTTTCAAAGTGCTGGATAGAGAGAGATCAAGCCTGAATTAGAAGAAGAAGAAAGAAACCACCAGTGGATTCTCAAGAAGCTGTTTGGAATCGACTCAGCTAAGTTCATTTTCAAGAAGCCTTGAAGAAGGCTCAGATACAGTTGATTGCATCAGCTGATCAAGAATTGTCTTGGCCTTTTCTCTCTCAACTTTGGCAAGACAGATTAATAATCTTTTCTATATTTCTGTAGGATTTGTTTACACAGATCTGAGTTGTAAGCCTATGTTATAAAGGCTGAGTGTAGGAGTGTTGAACTCTGAGTGGTAGGGCAGTTTGCCTGAGTATAGGAGAAGGATATTCTCTGAGTTGTAGGCCTTGGGGCAAGGCTGAGGTAGGGCAGTTGTGCCTGAGTTGTAGGAACCAGTTGGGTTCTGAGTTGTAGGATCTGTTGATCTGAGATAAGTGGAAGTTTGGCCGAATCTAGCATACTGCTAGATAGGTGAAGGGGGAAAGTGGATGTACCCAAACCTTGGGGAACCACTATAAAACATTGTGCAATCTGTGATGTTTTATTTTCTGTGATTGCTGTGTAAATTGTGTTAGCTATTGAATTGAATTCTGCCTAGAAGTTTTTATAAGTAAAGCAGAACCTATTCACCCCCCCCCCCCCCTCTAGGTGTTTAGGCTGCCTTGAAAGTTAAACTATCAAGTGGTATCAGAGGGAGGTTCCTCAAAAAGGACTTAACAGTCTGAGGTAGATCTGAAAGGCAGATTCAAGATTCAAGAAGATGGGTTCTGGAGAGAATCATAAGGAGCTAGGGTCTATGAAATTACCCATATGCAAGAAGGAAATCTTTGGGATCTGGAAAGAGAGAGTCAGATTGTTTATAGAAGCATCTGACCCAAGGATTTACATCACAGTACAGGAAGGGCCCTTCACTCCAATGAAGATATCTGTTCTTGATGCAAATATCCAAATACCAAAGACTTATTCAGAAATGACCAAGGATGAAATCATCTTGGCAACCATAGATAAAAGGGCACAGAACATCATTGTCAGTGCCATAGATGATTCAACATTTCAGAATCTGATTCACTGCAAGACCTCCAAGGAGATGTGGGACACATTGATTGTCTATATGGAGGGATCTGAAGAAGTAAGGCTGGATAGAAATTCTATGCTAAATCAGGAGTATGAAAGCTTTAGATAAGGAAAATCTGATAGCATAACTGAGTGCTATAAGAAATTCTGTAGAATTGTGAATGAGCTAATATCCTATGGAAGAGTCTTCAGTACCTATGAACTGAATGACAAATTCTTAAGATCCTTATCAAAGGATTGGGATACAAAGATCTGTGCCATAAGAGAAGTGGCTAAATTGGCAGAGATATCTCCTCCAACCCTGTTTGGAAAGTTGCTATCCTATGAAATGCAACTTATGGTAAGGAAGGAGGAGGAAAGAAACTCAAGAGGAGAGCATAGAGAAAAGACTGTGGCATTTAATGCTGAAGCCACCAGAAAGAATAGGAGGAAATTACCATCTCCTCCTAAGGAAGTTGAAGAAGATAGTTCTGAAAATTCAGATAAGGGTTCAGTTAGCTGTGAGTCAGATGCAGACTTTGCTGCATTCACTAGGCAATTCCAAAGGTTCTTGAAAAAGAATCAATGGAAGTCTAGGCCTTCCACATCACAGCAAGTTGATGACTATTATCAGAAGAGAAGGTCATCAAGGAAAGAGAAAAGTAGATCAAAGCCCAGCAAAGCCACTACTTCAAAGATTGTCTGCTATTGTTGCAATAGGCCTGGACATGTAATGGCTGATTGTCCTGACAAAAGGAAGGAATCTTCAGAAAAGAAGAAGACTTATCAGAAAGGCAAGAAGGAGAAATCCTTTGTAGCAAAGAAAGATAAAAGTCTGTCAGACCAGTCAACTTCAGAATCAGGATCTGAAGCTGAAGCATATATTGGACTATATGCTGCATCTGAGGAAGAAGAGTTTATGCAGTTGCTAGACTCCATCAATGAACATCAATGCATGGGTTTGATGACAAGATCAGAAGAGGACATATGCCAGAATCAGTCTGGTCCTAATGAGGTAAACTGTCCTTCTTGTACATCTGTTTGTAGTACAAATGAAGAATCAGCTACATCTGCATCAAGTGATGAAGATGCATCTGGATCTGAAGGAGATGTCTATCAATTGATAGACAAGTATGGGGACTTGTTGCAGGCCCTTAAGAAAAGCAAGAACCTGGTTAAAACACAGGCTCAGGAAATTGCTGAACTAAGGGTAGCAACAACTGAGTTAGAAAAAGTCCTTGATCAAAAATTAAATGAAATTGCCAAGCTGAAGAATATAACTATTATTCAGATGGGCACAATTAATTATACTAATGATCAAGTAAAGAGTCTGGAGGCCAGACTTAGAATTGAAAGGGATTTAGTGGCTAGTTACTCTAAGCCAAAATCTGTCTTACCCTTGATAGATGAATTTGTCACTCAGAAGGGTAAGGCTGGATTAGGATTTAAAGGTAACTCCAGGGCTGGCAGATTCAAGAGGAAAGGCAAAGCCCCTATTCAGCCACTAAACCTTTCAGTCCCCATAAAGTTTAGTAAGGAGAAAGTGCCTTCTAACATATATGATCATGAAGACATTCAAGGTCATATTAAGACAAATGTTCTGAAGAACAAGGGTGTTAAGGCAAGCAGGCCTACCTATGGTCATAAACCCAATGGTTTTAAGAAATCAGTAGGTGAAGTTGCAACAGCACCAGCAATGAACAGAAATTCTTCTGACAAGGATGTATCTAGATCTAGATACAATAAGTTTGAATGTTGGTGCTGTGGCAAGAGGGGCCATTTTGCATTGGACTGCTGGTATAACACAAGTGTTATAAAGAATAAGAGTCTACCTGTTAGAAGAGGTTATGATAACTTTATTAATGCTAACCTGAACCAAGGACCCAAGACTTACTTGGGTTCTAAGGGTAAGTAATTCTGTATTGCAGGTGAATCCAAGTAACCATGCCCCTATATGGTACTTGGATAGTGGTTGTTCCAGGCACATGACTGGAACAAAGGGGCTGCTGAAGGAGTATTCATCTGTCAAAGATGGACATAAAGTGATCTTTGGTGGATCTGAAAAAGGAGTCATCAAAGGGTTTGGTAACATTTCTTCTAACCTAATTACTATCACCCAAGTGGCCTATGTAAAAGGTTTGAAACATAATCTAATAAGCATAAGCCAGCTGAGTGATCTAGGATATGACATTTCATTTGGTAAGGATGGATGTCATATCAAAAGGTCAAGTGATCAAGAGATCATATTGACTGGGTATAGGAAGAGAAATGTGTATTGCCTTAATTTTGAATGTGAGAATAAGGCTTCCCCCATTTGTCTTGTAGCTGATGACAATGCTTCTCATTGTGTTAAGTGGCACAAGAGATTGGCTCATCTAAACTACAAGACAATTGGCCAACTCTTTAGTAAAGAACTAGTGAGGAATGGGCCTCAAGTTAAGTGTATAAAGGAAGGGGTATGCTCAGCTTGTCAAAAGGGCAAGCAGACAAAAACCTCATTTCAAAGCCTTGAAAACAAGGATTCTGTGAGGTGCTTATACCTCTTGCATATGGATCTTTTTGGTCCTATGCCAGTTCACAGTCTAGGTAGGAAGGTCTACACTCTAGTGGTTGTAGATGACTATTCTAGATTTACATGGGTGTTCTTTCTGAGACAAAAATCTGAAACCCCAAGTGTATTACTTAATTTTGTAAAGCAAATTCAGAATGAACTGAATAGTACAGTGGTCAAAATCAGAAGTGACCATGGTACTGAGTTTCAATCTGAAAGCATAACAAACTTGTGTATAGACTTTGGGATTTTCCAAGAGTTCTCCTCACCTAGAACACCTCAGCAAAATGGAATTGCTGAAAGAAAGAATAGAACATTAATTGAAGCTGGTAGAACTCTATTGAGTGACACCTCTCTCCCAGAATATTTTTGGGCTGAGGCAGTTAACACTGCTTGTCATGTCATCAATAGGGCTTCTATCACCAAAAGCCACAGAAAGACTCCCTATGAGATTGTGAAAGGCAGAAAACCAAATCTATCCTATTTTAGGATTTTTGGTTGCAAGTGCTATATACTTAACAATGGCAAGTCATATTTGACTAAGTTTGCTGCCAAATCCCAGGATGGGATATTTGTTGGGTACAGCACAAATAGTAAGGCCTATAGAGTCTTCAACTTAACTACTCAAGTTGTTGAAGAATCAGTGCATGTTGTATTTGATGAAACAAGATTAATCAATTGTGAGTTGTCTTGTAGATCAAATGACTCAACAGGTATAAGCAAGAAGATGGACAAGCTCTCCATTGCTGAAGCTTCAAAGGAAGATGGAGCATTGGAAAATGAAGGCTGCTGTCCAGGGGGAGTACAAGAGATAATGGAAGCTGATGAAAACCAAGAGGAACAGCAGAATGAAGAAGCTGGAGATGCTCAACCTGAAGGGAATCTACCTCCAGCTATAAGATATCTAAGAGATCATCCTACTGATCAGATAATTGGTGATCCAAGACAAGGAGTGCAAACTAGAAGCAGAAATCAAAGCACAGTTTTGCATTCTAGTTTCTTGTCCCAAATGGAACCTAAGAAGTTTGAAGAAGCTATCCAAGACCAGCACTGGATTGATGCTATGCAAGAGGAGCTGAATCAATTCAGAAGGTGCAAAGTCTGGGAGCTTGTTCCTAAACCAAGAGGCCACAACATAATTGGCACTAAGTGGATCTATAGGAACAAGCTAGATGAAAGTGGAATAATAGTAAAGAATAAAGCAAGATTGGTTGCAAAAGGATACAGGCAGGAAGAAGGGATTGACTTTGATCAAACCTTTGCTCCAGTAGCAAGGCTGGAGGCAATCAGAATGTTCCTTGCCTATGCAGCCTACCAAGACTTCAAAGTATACCAGATGGATGTGAAGTCAGCATTTCTGAATGGTGATCTTAAAGAAGAAGTATATGTAGAGCAGCCATCAGGTTTTGTAGATCCTCTTAAACCTGATTCTGTGTATAAGCTTAGGAAAGCTTTGTATGGGTTAAAACAAGCTCCAAGGGCTTGGTATGAAACCCTGTCTACCTTCCTCATTGAGAATAAATTCTCAAGAGGAAAGATAGACAAAACTCTATTCCTTAGGGAATCCAAAGGAAAGATCATCTTAGTCCAGATCTATGTTGATGACATAATCTTTGGATCTACTGAAAACAACCTTTGTAAAAAGTTTGCCAAACTTATGCAAGGGAAATTTGAGATGAGCAGTATGGGAGAACTTAAGTTCTTCTTGGGACTCCAAGTAAGACAGACTGATGATGGATTGTCCATATCCCAGTCTAAGTTCACCAAAGAATTAATTAAGAAATATGGTATGGAGTCATCCTCCTCCATGAGAACTCCTATGGGAACAAGTATGCCTATATGCAAAGATGAGGCAGGTAAACCTGTTGATGAATCATTGTATAGAGGAATAGTTGGGTCTCTACTATATCTCACTGCTAGTAGACCTGACATTATGTATGCTACATGTGTCTGTGCTAGGTACCAAGCCTGCCCTAAAGAATCTCATTATACTGCAGTCAAAAGGATTCTGAGATATCTAAAGGGCACTCCTACTCTAGGTCTTTGGTACCCTAGGAATAGAGATTTTCTACTAACAGGCTATTCAGATGCAGATTTTGCAGGATGTAGAGAGGATAGAAAGAGTACTACAGGTACTTGTCAATTCCTGGGGGGAAGACTAATATCTTGGAGTAGTAAGAAGCAGACCAGTGTGGCAATTTCCACAGCTGAGTCAGAGTATGTTGCTGCTGGAAGCTGCTGTGCACAGCTATTATGGATGCAGCATCAGCTTAAGGATTATGGTATTCAGGTAAGTAGAACACCCCTTTTATGTGATTCAAAGAGTGCTATTTCTATTGCTAATAATCCAGTTTCTCATAGTAGAACTAAGCATATAGAAATCAAATACCATTTTCTTAGAGAACATGTAGAAAGAGGAGACATCTCATTGGAATTTGTAAAAACAGATTATCAAATAGCAGATGTGTTTACTAAGCCTTTAGATGAAACCAAATTCAATAAATTCAAAATTGAATTAGGTATGTTAACCATTGATTAATGTATTAACAAAATCATTAACAATGCAATTGAAGTGGTATATAAATAAGTAAAGGTAATAACAACAACATAATCAAGTGTTAAAAAGGACACATTGAAGTTACAGAAATTGGCTAAGTAAGAATGTGTCGACACATTCAGTAGTAATGTGTCGACTCAGAGAAATTATGTCGACAAGTCAGAAATATTGTGTCGACACAGAGAATATGTGTCGACACTTAAGAGTTATATTGTCGACTTAACCAGAAATGTAATGTCGACTCAACCAGGAAAATGGTGTCGACACTTACAGAATATGTGTCGACACTTATCCTTAGAGTCGACACAGAATTTCTGTTTATCTAAGGTGTCGACATAACCACAAATTGGTGTCGACACATAGTAGGCTGAAGTAATGTCGAGACGAATAGAAGTTTGTGTCGACACATTCCGTCTGTGTCGACACATTTTGACTGTTTTTGGCGCCTTTTGAACTTCTTTCAACTGCGGCTATAAATAGGTCAAAATCTCATTCTGTCGACACGCTTCCAAGGTTTTCGAGACTAAAACCCTGTGTCGACAGTCTATCTTTCTCTCTTCTCTCAAGCTTTCTCGACAAAACGATGGCGCCAAGGATTGAAGATAACATCAATGAAGGGTATGAGTTGGTGCGCCAGGCCTTTGCAGAGGCGCCGCCAGATGTTCAAGGAGTTATCACCCTCCTCTCTGAGTCAGGGTTAGAATTTCTCATCTCAGAACCTACTAAAATCTGGAAGAAGGAGGTGCACGAGTTCTTTATCTCTGCATCAGTCCACTCTACTGGCCTCAAGATTAAGTCCACTGTTCAAGGGACTAAGGTGAAGATTAATCAAAAAGTTAAGAAAGATCTTTCAATTGCAAGTAGTTGAGAATGAAGAGGAAGTTCCTATATCTAAGACAAGGGAAGCCCTTCAATGGTGTGGACTGGACTCAGGATTGAAGATTGGAGCTGCATTCAACAGGAAGGGTATGAATCAGCAAGGGAAGTTCTTGTCAGAAGTAGTTGGAAAGTAATCCTCTGCAAGACAGGTGGACATGATAGGATTTCTGCCTATATGTTCAGCCTGATGACCAGGATTGTTTTTACTATTCCTACTGATTGGTCAGGGGTGATCTTTGACAAGATCAAAGAAGGAATCAAGAAGCCTAACATGGCTAGGATCATGAGCCTGTACCTCACTGGAGTGATTCCTGAAGTGATGCAGCAACTGCAAGGGAGTAAGATTAATCATATGAGAAGAATGGATATGAGATTGTTCTCAAGGTGGGATAGGGTACTGTCCAAGGATGTGCCTGAAGAGAGCAGGCCAGACACCCCTGTGAAATCCCCTTCACAGAATCAAGAATCTGAACAATTACAAGAAGACCCCCTGAGGACACAGGTTGAAGATCAGCCAGACACAACTGTTGTCCAGGAAGTGTCAACACCTGCACAGATGCAGGGGGAGCCAGTTTCCACTCTTGCTCCAAAGGTATCTACTCCTGCTCAGGTATAGGGGGAGCTAATGTATTTTACTATAAAAGACATTGCTCATATTCTTATTACTGCACAGGTTCAGGGGGAGCTAGTGTCCACTCCTACTCCAGATACTACAAGTACTGAAGTGCAAGTACAAGAGGAAGCACAGTTAAACTTGTCTCAAGATTTAACTGCTGCAGAAGTTACAGCTCAACTGGAATTTACTATGGAGGAGTTATTCCCTGATATTGATACTACTGCTGATAAAGTAAGAGAGGTGGACCAGATATTGAGAAGTCCATAGGTATGGACATTGATCAGGAAGCTGAAGTTGAGCCACAGGTTGAGGGTGAGCCAGTGGATGTTGAAGCTGAGCAACAGACCCCTGGAACAGATACAATTCATCATCCTCAAGAAAGAATTCATGTAGATACTTCATCTGAAACAGAAACTGAAGATGCCAGGGTGGCAAAGAAAAGAAAACTTGTTGTCTTCAAGAGAAGAAGCAAGAATTATAAGCAGGCTTTACAGACCACACCTCTACAAGTATCTCCAGCCTTTGATTACAACAAATTTATGATAGATCTACAAGTAAAATTGGATGAACAAAGGTTGGCTATGGAAAAGTATGTTGATGAGAATAGCAAGTCACTTCAGTTTGACTTAGCTCAGGATATCAAGTCCATCCAGTTTCAGGTCAACTTGCATAAAACTGAAATGACAGATTGCTTCCACAAGGGTGGCAATGCTGTGGTTTATCTAGCTAAACAACAAGAGGCTATCACTACAAAGGTGGATGACATTGCTTTGAAGCAAAGTTATGTTTTGGAAAATCAGATCAGAATGAATGATAATTTAACTGAATCTCATAATGAGATCATTGAGGAGGTAAAGAAGATTGTTCCAGGTCTGCCTGCAGATAGAGCCAAAGAAAGGGAAGATTTTGATAAGAATTTTCAAGCTGCCATTGCATCTGTTAAGACTGCCATCACAACCTCTCAAAAAGAAATATCTGAAAAGCTTAACAAGTTAAACCATTTTTTAAAGAGGTGTAAATTATTTGGATGGCCAAATCCGATTTCAAAAGGAAGATCTAAGAGATCATGTATCTAGAGAAGCCATAAAGGGGGAGAGGATGCTAATTCATGCAGGCTCAGAGCACTCCAAATGGGTGACCAATAGCATTCGAGCCACTTTGGGATATCCCCCATTGTGTGATGATGCTATGGTAGCTGAATCAGGAATACAATCAAATCTACTTGAAGGCACTCAACCTGAGGTTGCCCAAGTCATTTACCCCCCTCCAGATTTTGACATGATTGATCAGAAGGTTCAAGGAATGTATAGTCCTCCAAAGGAGGTTACTAATATTGTCTTTGGAAAGGTTGATAAGCCTGAGGCTACTCTAAAAGAACAGCAAGATGCTCTAGTAGCAAAGAAGAAATTCAGAGAGCAGGCTGTACTGAAGCCAGATTATGAGCAGTGGAGTCCTACTTCAAGGAACATAATACTCACTGCATGGAAAGCTGTACAAGATAAAGTTCATGAGAGAGGCAAGTGGTACAATGAAATAGAATGGCAGAAGTATGAGGCAAGACAAGAAGCAATAGTTCAATTCAGAAGGAAAGCCAAGCTGGGAAGACTGCCATCAGATGCTAAGGAGCCAAGCAAATACTTCCCAAAGCCTTTTCATTATTTTGAAAGGCAAAGGATCAAGGAAGAAGCTCAGAAGAAAGCTGATCTTAAAGGAAAGAAGATAGCTGAAGAATCAGAAGCTCCTGTGACAGCTACAATTCAATCTGGCAAAGGGATTATAATTAGAGAGCCTGATCAATCCTGATTATGTTTTAAGTTCTTTTTAGTGTTTTGTAATGTTGTGATGTAATCATTAAATGTAAAACATTGTAATCAAACATTACCCAGTTATAAACAAAATGTTGTTTGGACATATTATAATGTGCATTCTGTGATGAATTGTTTTTTTATGTGTTGTTTATATTAAGTATTCCTGTTATGTCATTAATCATCATTTAGTACTGTTTATAAATGGTGTATATCATTGGCTATAGGGGTTATGACTTCTCCAAATAGGGGGAGATTGTTGGGTACATTGGAAAATGTGTACCTGATTTGAAGAAGCCCAACCTAGCTCAATGATATACATCAAGGTGTATTTGATGTTGTTTTAAGTTGACATGTGCAGGTGAAGAATTGATAAAGTATGCAGAAAAATTCTAAGTCCAAGTGTCGACACAGAGGAAGCAGTGTCGACACACAGGAGAAAAGAGTCAACACAACACTGGGAAGCAGTGTCGACACATAGCAGTTAGTCTACAACTACACTGGGAAAAAGTGTCGACACAGAAGAAGTAAGTCGACACATCACTGGGAATTTGTGTCGACACAGAAGAAAAGAGTCGACACAGAAGAAAAGCGTCGACCTCAACATTGGGAGAATGTGTCGACACAGAAGAATATAGTCGATCTCAAGATTGTCGACATCAGCTGAATGTGTCGACACAGAAGAAAATAGTCGACCTCAAGTTTGTCGACACCAGCAGAATGTGTCGACACATTGTGATTAAGTCGACACATTAAAGCAGATTTAAGAAATGAATTTGTCGACACCTGAAGACTGTGTCGACACTTACTAAGTTATGATTCTACAACAACTGTGTCGACACACAGGACTTGTGTCGACACACTGAAGAGTCAAGACCAAGTTATTTTCAGAAGAAGCTGTGTCGACTCAAAGGCAACTTAGTCGACATCACTGAAGACTGTGTCGACACCAAAGTCAATTGTGTCGACACAGTTAGACAGATGGTCTCGACACTTTCTGACAGATTGTGTCAACAACTTGTGGTTCAAGACTAAGGCACGGGACTTGTTTTAGGACTTGACAGCTGTTGTTTACCACCGGTTAACTGAAGCTGTCAGACTTGTCAGAAAACGGTTAGAAACCGGATCAGCCGGTTACCATGAAGAATGTCTATAAATAGATGGATTCAGAAGGAGAAAGTAACTGTTGAAAAACATTGTTGAGAATCAAAAAGTTGAGAAGGATTACGATCCAATTCATTTCAAGAAAGTGCTAGGCACTTAAGAAGATCTTCTCCGGGAGATCTAAGAAGACTATCTAAGGATAGATCTAAGAAGAGTTCTAATCAGAATTCAGAAGAATCTTTCAAAGTGCTGGATAGAGAGAGATCAAGCCTGAATTAGAAGAAGAAGAAAGAAACCACCAGTGGATTCTCAAGAAGCTGTTTGGAATCGACTCAGCTAAGTTCATTTTCAAGAAGCCTTGAAGAAGGCTCAGATACAGTTGATTGCATCAGCTGATCAAGAATTGTCTTGGCCTTTTCTCTCTCAACTTTGGCAAGACAGATTAATAATCTTTTCTATATTTCTGTAGGATTTGTTTACACAGATCTGAGTTGTAAGCCTATGTTATAAAGGCTGAGTGTAGGAGTGTTGAACTCTGAGTGGTAGGGCAGTTTTCCTGAGTATAGGAGAAGGATATTCTCTGAGTTGTAGGCCTTGGGGCAAGGCTGAGGTAGGGCAGTTGTGCCTGAGTTGTAGGAACCAGTTGGGTTCTGAGTTGTAGGATCTGTTGATCTGAGATAAGTGGAAGTTTGGCCGAATCTAGCATACTGCTAGATAGGTGAAGGGGAAAGTGGATGTACCCAATCTTGGGGAACTACTATAAAACATTGTGCAATCTGTGATGTTTTATTTTCTGTGATTGCTGTGTAAATTGTGTTAGCTATTGAATTGAATTCTGCCTAGAAGTTTTTATAAGTAAAGCAGAACCTATTCACCCCCCCCCCCTCTAGGTGTTTAGGCTGCCTTGAAAGTTAAACTATCAATGATGGAGATGTAATCTCATCCATCCAAATGGTTAAATGCACACCAAATAAAATATTATTCAAATGCAAAAAATAAAAGTGCAATATTGAATATAAAATTATCACTTCAAACTTGGATAATTTTATATAATTTTATATTCCTAAAATAGAAATAATAAAGCATGAAAAGGGAAATGTTTTAATGCGGTGCGGCGAATGTTGCGCGCCGCGGGCGGAGGTTGTAACGTAGCCTTCCGTTAGCATCATCGTGACGCCTCACGTCCTTTAGTTGAATCGCCTCAGCAACCGGATCAACCTCATCAATGTCAGCATCGTCTCCAAGTAGAGGTGGAGGGGGTGCGCCATCAATCCTCCCCCGCTCAAAATCACGCATCTCTGTTGCGTGGTCCAAGAGGTAGCGGCGAAGAAGATCGGCATCCAAACTATGCAGCTCCAACTCGAGCACCCAAGAGTCATCTGAAGGGGGGCGGTCACGCCAACGGATGAGGAAGCGGCGGGTGTCGCCATCAGCAGTGGTAACATGCTCAGCATCAAGTATCATCTCTGGAGTGGAAAATGTCCGCGGGAACCTGGGGAACATATTAGCAGTAGGCAAGAAAGAAGGCAACGTACCATCCGATGATATACCTGTGGGGACCGTAAGAGAGAGATCATACGTTCTACCACTCCCCAACCCATGAGAATTTAAAGTGGGAGAAGAAGACGACAAAGAAATCAACTCTTGTGGTGGCGACACAAATATCGTTAAATCCGAAACGTTAAAAATGGGGGAGATACCCCAATCAGCAGGCAAGTCCAAAACGAAAGCGTTGTCACCTAAACTTCTTAATAATCCGAAAAGGGCCGGCGCGCTTTGGTGCTAACTTTTTAACGGTGCCAGTTGGCAAGCGTTCGGGAACTAAACGGACTAAAACCAGATCGCCAATTTTAAAGTTTGATACTCTCCTATGTAAATTAGCGTGCGCCTGATAAGAGTCGTATTGTGACGTCAAAGTGGCCCGTATACGTGCATGTAGATCATGGATGTGTTGGGCAAAGGATTGTGCAAATTGACTTGCTTTGTACGTTGGAGGCAACGGTACCAAGTCAAGCGGCACAGGAGCTTTATAACCGTGGACAATCTCATTCGGAGACATACCCGTAGACCTATTTTTGGAATTATTGTAGGCTAATTGGGCGTGGGGTAAGAGAAGATCCCAAGTGCCTAAATGATCGCTCACGAGGCATCTTAACAAATTCCCTAAACTCCGATTAACTACTTCTGTCTGCCCATCCGTTTGGGGATGATAGGCGGAGGAAAAAAATAACTTTGTTCCCATTAATATCCATGACGTTTTCCAAAAATAACTAGTGAATTTTACGTCTCTATCCGAAACTATGGTCTTTGGCACTCCGCGGTGACTAACGACTTCTTTAAAATATAGTTTAGCGACATGAGACGCATCGTTTGTTCTACTGCACGGGATGAAATAAGCCATCTTGGAAAATCTATCCACAACTACAAAAACGGAATCATGACGGCGTTGGGTAGGGGGAAGGCCTAATACAAAGTCCATACTAACATCCACCCAAGGCATGGAGGGAATAGGCAAGGGTGTATATAATCCTACATTGGTTTTACCACCCTTAGAAACCTGACACGTTCGGCAGCTACTCACGACTCTTCCTACCATAGTCTTAAGTTTGGGGCAATAAAACTTTTCCTCGACTAACGTAACCGTCTTATCCCTACCGAAGTGACCACTCAACCCTCCGCTATGCAATTCCTAAATGATATGTAGACGCAACGATGACTGTGGAATACATAGCTTTCCGTTCCTAAACAGGTAACCGTCCTTAATGACGTATGCAGATATCGTCGTGGGGGAACTATCCTGGGATGATAAATAGACGTCTTGGAAGTCAGGACACGTAGCATACTCATCCTTAACCCGCTCAAATCCTATAACATGTACTTCCATAGAAGTGAGTAAAAGCGTAAGACGACTAAGGGCGTCGGCGACTTGGTTATCAGCTCCTTTAAGATGTTTGAGGTTAAATGTATAACCTTGTGGGAATGCTACCCACTTAGCGTGTCTTGGGCTGATTTTATGCTGTCCGTTAATGAAACGCAAGGCCTCATGATCGGAGAGGATCACGAACTCCTTAGAGAGGAGATAGTGCCTCCAATGGTGTAGACATCGGACTACAGCATAGAACTCCCTATCGTAATTGGAATAATTCAACTTGGGGCCCGACAATTTATCGCTAAAATAACTAACGGGATGGCCCTCCTGGCTCAGGACACCTCCAACCCCTACTCCAGACGCATCACATGTGAGCTCAAAGACTTTAGAAAAGTCAGGTAGACGTAAGACAGGTGCCTCAGTCATAAGCTCCTTTATTCGTTCAAAAGCATAGGTGGCGGATTTTCGTCCATGTAAACTCTCCCTTCTTCATACAGTCGGTGATAGGCGCCATAATACTACTGAAGTCTCGTATGAAACGACGATAAAACGTGGCTAACCCATGGAAACTACGTACCTCACGTAGGGTGGTTGGCACGGGCCAGTCCTTAATGACCTGAACCTTACCCGGATCAACTCGAATACCCTGTGAACCGACTATATAACCTAAGAACTCTACCTCCGAGGCATTGAAAGTGCATTTCTTAAGATTGAGAAATAAGGTCTCTTTCCGCAGGGTGGAAAGGATCACTCTCATGTGGGAGATGTGCTCGGTAGTAGAGGTGCTATAAATCAGTATATCGTCAAAGTAGACGACAACGAACTTCCCCATGAATGGCTGAAAGACATGTGTCATCATCCGGGAGAAGGTACTAGGGGCATTGGATAACCTAAAGGGCATCACAAGCCATTCGTACAGTCCATCCTTCGACTTAAATGCTGTCTTCCACTCATCGCCCTCTCGTATCCTAATCTGGTGATAGCCACTCCGAAGATCTAATTTGGAGAATACGGTGGCCCCAGACAAGACATCCAACAAATCATCCAGGCGGGGAATGGGAAACCTATACTTGATGGTGATCTTGTTGATAGCCCGGCTATCAACGCACATCCTTCACGTACCATCCTTCTTGGGGGCAAGAAGGGCTGGCACCGCGCATGGGCTCATACTAGTCCTAATGAAACCTTTCTCTAGCAAGCCCTCTATCTGGGACTGCAACTCCAGGTGAGCTGCGGGGTGGAGTCGATAATGGGGCTGATTTGGCAAGGAAGACCCCGGGATGAGGTCTATCGCATGCTGAATATTTCTAAGCGGGGGCAACGTGGACGGTAGCTCATCCGGGTACACGTCCCTATATTCTTCCAATAGTACCCGTAACTCACTAGGTAACTCATCCAAAACGCTAGAATCGGGCTTTGCACTTAGGAGGACTAGCGCATACATAATTCCATCAAGGAACGGATCTCTCTCAAACTCTTTCTTACCAACTAGATTCAATGCTTTCCGTTCTACCGGGATAGTGGTGTCCTTAGCCAAGACTACGGGCTCCTTTGGGATGGTCGGTCTCAAGGTGACGGTTTTGCCATTGAATTTGAATTCATATGTGTTGGCTCTACCAAAATGAGTAACATCACGGTCATATAGCCAAGGGCGGCCTAACAACACATGACAAGCGTCCATCGGAAGGACATCACACCACACCTCATCAACGTAGGATTTGAATGAGAGTGGGACCAAGCATCGCTTGGTAACGGGTACGGAGATCTTGTTGATCCAAGCGACCTTATATGGGGTCGGGTGTGGTTCCGTGGTCAAGGACATACGTGCTATGGCGTTCTCAGATACAACGTTCACACAGCTACCACTATCAACAATCAGCTTGCAGAGTTTCTCGCCACTCTTAAAAATCAGGGAAAATATGCTCGTCCTTTTCCATTCATCTAATGGTCGAGGGGTGGCCAAGATACAACGCATCACCATAAGGGGGTGATCGTCCTCTAAGTCACTTGGGACCCCTTCCGGGTCGCTCTCCTCAGCAGCCTCATAAACATAATCCGCAAGATCGGTCGTCGACTCTAAAAGGGCTATGGCTTTAGTCTTCGTTGGGCATTCGAAGGCATAATGACCTTGAATTCCGCAAGAATAGCATGTGGCGTTAGTCTTGCTAACCTTTCCGATTGGAATGCGTTCACTCGCGGGGTTCTTGGTGTTCCTAGCCGTGATCACGACAGACTTGGACTCGGCCGACCGGTACTTCCCCTTATCTTGATAGGTGGAGGAAGATGCTCCGGTAGAGGATTTTCCTTTCGCATGAGAATAACGGGAGTGAGCCTTAGAGGCTAAGTGTTTTTCAATGTCGAGGGCGGCATTGAATGTGGTGTTCAAATCAGTGTGGCCATAACGCAAGAGCTTCCGCTGAATATCGGGTTGAAGCCCCTTACGAAACCTAGAAAGGGTGACTTCGGGGATCTCCCTCAGGTTACAACGCACCAACCGGTCCTTTAATTCTCCCATGTACTCTGATACGGAATTGGAGCCTTGCCGTAGGGAGGCGAGCTCGTCAAACATTTGTGTCCGATGGTACGCGGGGACGTACTGATCGGTCAGCAAATTCTTCATGACGGTCCATCCAATAATCGGGTCTCCGTCCCCAGTCCCTAGTCTACGCTCTTCATTCAGCCAATAAGTTTTGGCGCGACCGGTTAGCTTCATCCTGGCAACTTGGACCTTTTGGGGGTCCGTAAGATGGTGCCAATCATAATAGCATTCCATGTCCACTATCCATGTGAGAAAATTCTGTGGATCTCCCATACCATCGAAAGTGGGGGCATCAATTTTGATGGCCCTTGTAATATCGAACTCTCGCCCGTGGCGATTGCCTCGAGGGGGCACTCGTGGGGAGTCGCCATCCGAATCCGAATCGGAAATATGTTGGCGCCGGTGGGGCAACTCAACATTAGCGGGAGGTGGGGGTGGCCTAGCTTGATTTTGTAAAATCTGTGCTAAGGTGGCCCTAAGTTCCGTCATATCGTTACGAAGACCGGTTATCGCTTCAGCGTTACGAATTTCGTGCTCGTTCTCAGCCATCCTAGACGTAGACGGTGCCGAATACTCCGTGCCTAGCCTAGTGCGCATGCAAGACCCAGAAAATTATGAAAGATAATTTTTCCTAGGGCTGTAGCTAGAATGAAAATAAAATTTTTTTTGACAAGCGTGATGTGAGACACACGTAGATCGTTAAAAATTTTTTTTTTTGAAATTTTGCTGAAAAATAAAAATTTCAATCTGCTATTTGCAGACCAACTGGACAGATTTGGACAGAATTACGATGTTCTAATTTGCAGGCAGACTTAACGCGGTCGAATCGAAAAATTTTCTGTTTTAATGTTGCTGGAAATAAGGTTAGGAAGCTACAGAAATTTTTTCAGATTTTTTTGACAAGTTTTAAAATTCCGAAGGATTTACTAAATGCAGACCAAACCGAAAATTTCAGATTTTTGAAATTTCATATCAACCAACGAAGAACGCAGAGAGGATGTTTGCAACTTGGGAGTTGAAACGACCGCCTCTGATACCAAATTGATGTAGGGATGTCCGGGATCGGAGATCTCTACGGTAAAAGTCAATCTACGCCCAATCTCGTCTTAGATCTACCGCACCTACACAGCACCTATCGCCCACAATATTTCCTCGTCACAAACGCAGTGCATAAAATAACAAGGAGGATTGGTCGACTCGAAAATAGCGATCGAAATTTGAGTCGGATCGTTCCCCAAATTAACATAAAGATTGCCAACCTTTTTGGGAGCAAAACCAAGGCTATAGGCCAAGATCCGCCCCGGCAAATAGGATCCACCCGATCCGGAAAATAAAAAGCCTAGCAACGGCGATTTCGAAATGAAAGTGCAGCGATTGATTTAACAAAACGGATAAAACGATTTGCGATCCACCACAACTAATTAGAAGGAATCACACAAGGGGGGATGAGATATTTTACCCAACCGGAGAACGTTCACACAAGATAACGGTGGGAGAATCACTCTCTCCACGGATCCACCGGCGTCACACCGAAGGGCTTGCAACCTTCTTCCACGGAGTCGCACCGAAGGAAGCCGCGCCGGAGTCGCACCGAACCGGATGGAGGGAGCAAAGGGGGCCGGCGGCTTCACACCACTAGAGGGGGGGGGCGGCGGCAATGAGGGAGCACCTCTTGGCCGAATTCTCAAAGGAGGAGGATTAGGGTTCAATCTTTTCTAATGATCTCATAACAAGGCCTCCTTAAATAGGAGTTACAAACAAGCCTTAACCATTCATGATGGAGATGTAATCTCATCCATCCAAATGGTTAAATGCACACCAAATAAAATATTGTTCAAATGCAAAAAATAAAAGTGCAATATTGAATATAAAATTATCACTTCAAACTTGGATAATTTTATATTCCTAAAATAGAAATAATAAAGCATGAAAAGGGAAATGTTTTAATGCGGTGCGGTGAATGTTGCGCGCCGCGGGCGGAGGTTGTAACGTAGCCTTCCGTTAGCATCATCGTGACGCCTCATGTCCTTTAGTTGAATCGCCTCAGCAACCGGATCAACCTCATCAACGTCAGCATCGTCTCCAAGTAGAGGTGGAGGGGGTGCGCCATCATAAGGCCCACGGGTGATCTCCTGTGGCATCTTCCAGTCTTTTTGGATCATCTTCAAGTGTAGCTCTCCTTTTTTCATTCTGCCTTTTTACAGGTTAACAGGTTAAGTCCAACCTATCAAAAGGATTTGTAGCATCTCCTTGCTTATGCTCATTTTATATATTCGGCTTTCATGAAGATCTATCCGCTGACGATTAATTATGCTTACTCTTGGCATCTCTAATTCAATCAAGGATTATATTTCTATTTGCTGACAAAGCCATGTTATTGAAGTCTAATTGAGATGGTTTCATCTTGTTGATTTGGAAATCATATTTGATCACGTAAGATGATCATTATTATGGTTTGATATCTATTCAGTTGATAGCATAGTCCGTCGGATATCTTTTCTGCTATCCATTTATATCTTATCATATCAACAGTCAACATTCGCAGGTTCCCTTTAGGTACTTGCGACTTAGTTTTCTTTTATATATCTGCAGCTTACTCTTCTTTTGCAGAGATTAGCAGATATTAGCAAGTTCCATCCAAGTACTTGCAATTTACTTTTCTATCATACCTGCTACTTACTCTTCTTTTGCAGAGATTAGCAGATATTAATAAATTCCCTTCAGGTACTTGCAACTTAGTTTCATATCAAATCTGCTACTTACTCCTCTTTTACATAGATTAACAGATATTAGCAAGTTCCATCCAGGAACTTGCAATTTACTTTTCTATCATACCTGCTACTTACTCTTCTTTTGTAGAGATTAGCAGATATTAGAAAGTTCCATCCAGGTACTTGTAATTTACTTTTCTATCATACATGCTGCTTACTCTTCTTTTACTGAGATTAGCAGATACTTGCAAGTTTCATCAAGGTACTTGCAACTTAGTTTCAGTTCATACCTACTACTTACACTTCCTTTTATAGAAGTTAACAGGTGCTTGCAAGCCTCCTTCAGGTACTTACAAGTTATCATTCTTCTATGATTTCCTCTAATCAGTGTTTTGCAGAGCTCATTAGAAGACATTCACGTCTTCTTCATTTTGCAAAAGCAACCTAGGTACGTATAAGATGTACCCCTTTCTGCCTATGTTAATTTTTTCCATTGCAGGAAAAAGACAGGCATTAGCAAACTTTCTCTAAGGAGAGACATTAGGTTCCATCTCTCCTTACCCCTTCCTTTTCTCGAGGGAAGGATCACGATTTTCGTGGGTCTTCTACTTTTTCGAAGTTCCCTTCGGGAATTAAAAAAGTGCGGTGATTAAGTTAACCAAGAAATCGACAATCCCTTCCAAAGTAGCCAGCTCGCAAGTCGCGGCCTGCTCTAGGAGGTCATGGCTTGTGAGCCCCCTTTTTCCAAGGGTGGGCGGACAGAACTTTCTATCTGCTCAGTACGTGCGGCCTGGTTGATCTCAGCAGTCTGATCGCCCAGGTCGCGCAGCAGCCACTCGTTCTACAGGGCTGCAGACTGCTTCCTTAGTCCGCCCCTACATGCCGCGCAGTTTGATCAGCTAACCCAATAAATTCTCTCCACTCCAGCAGGCAAACTACCCAGCTTTGACGGACTCCAATCTCCATCCGCACATAGTCACCTTGTCTCAATAACGACGACCTGCCTCAAGGCCACCAACCATCAACAGCGTCGACAGCCCTCTAGCTCGCCGCATAACAAGAATGATGACATGCCCCGGGATGCCAGCCAGTAACAACTGGTTGCACTTCGCAAGCATACACAACCTACCAGATCGCAAAACCTAGGCGGCCCAGCATGAGTGGCAAGCCTTTCCAACAGGAGGCAGACTTCAGTAGAAGAGGAGACCTGCTTCGTCAGTCTGCTAGGTCACCTAGCTCCGCTCGTAGTTCGCGGACTCTAACACAGTCCGCTAAAGAAGTGCGGACGCTTTAGCTCTCCGGAAACCCACAACATTCATCGAATACGTCCCATTCGTCGCGGGCTGAGCGGACTCGTCCTGTAGTCCAACTGTCCAGTCCGTTTACATTGATCAGCCCCAGCTCCAGCTTTTCAGCAGCAGGCAACCTGTTTCTATTCCTGTAACAGAGGTGGACTCATCGCGTAGTCTGCCACAAGGCTTCCAGCATCCACATCTTCCCAATAGCAGGCGGATAATTCCTCTGCTCGCATACTCGGTGCGAGCTCGCTCAGCCGTAGAGGCGGACTCGTTCCAGTCCGCCAGTAGCAGGACCAGCTCTAGAGACAAGTCCTACACCGCACGGCCAGGCGCGGACTTCGCGGAATCAACATCGCACTCGCACAACTTACCAGCTCACCGGGGTGACGTTACCAAGACCGTTACCTCCTAGGACTATAAATAGGCCCCGTGCCTCTCATTTAGGAGGGAGGACACGACAAAGGGGAGACGTCAAGGCCAGTATATCAGGTCTTGCGGACTCCTTTTTTCAGTCTGCGCGACCTCCTCCCATTCTCCTCAGCTTGATCAAGCAGTCCGCCAGGCTTAGTCCAACGAGCTCCTTGATCAGCTAACAACATGGTCTACCGATCTCTCTGGTTAACCCGCGCGGTCTCTGGCATTTTCTTTTTCTTAGTCGTCAACTTCCCCTTTGTACCCTTTATTTGCTTTCCATGTAAATGTGCAATACTCAAGCTGTAACTTCAATTGTAATCAAAGGAAAGCCCGTCGCAAGAGTGACATTTAAGCCACGGCGTGCAAAGTCTGTTATTGCCGCTACTAGCGGCCCCGTGTCTTCTTCTCAACCCCCTTCCTCTCTCGGCATCAACCTGCAAGGCTAACCATAAAAGTAGCTGTCTGCTAGACAGTATCTGATCAACCTTCTCGTCTGCTCTCGGCAAACCTCTTCTCTATCCCCGCAACCCTCTTCTTCACCTGGCTTGTGAGATTGAACAACTCGTAAACTAAGCAGTGTCGTTTTTGCGCATCAATAGGAATATCATGTACTACACGCGATAGGTGCACTTGCCACCTTTCGTTAAAACTCGATTTCAATCCTTTTTTATATTAAATAAATCCACGCGCCCCGTTCTTTCAAATTAAATAAACCAAACCACTTTATAAATATAACCCGCGGGGCACCGCGACTTTTAATCATCAAGTTTTTGGCGCCGTTGTCAGGGATTGATTTCGAGTTGTTATTTTTAATCTAGGAAACTATTATTTTTACCTATATATATTTATCTAAAAAATTATCTAAAAAAAGTTTAAGTTAAAAACTATAAAACTTATCTAAAAAACCAAAAAAAAAAAAATTATTACCTTAAAAAATAAAAAACTAAAAAAACTTCTTAAAAATCCAAAAAATTCTTCCCCGAAGCCTTAATTTTTTTTTCTATTTCGAAAATCAAAATAAAAAAAACTATATTATGAAGTATGTATATTTTAAAAATAAAAGGCCGGCCATCTTTTTTTTTACTTGTTTCTTTCAAAAAAATACAAAATAAAAAAAAAATTATTTCGAAAAAGAAAACACAAAACCAAAAAAAACCTGCCTAAAATTATAACTTCACCTAAATAGTCAAGCTACAGGACTATAAACTTAGCGCTCCTAGGAGGCACCCCGTGTTTATCTTTTTGCTCTTTTTTAATTTTTGCAGGGTTATAAAACGGGCCTCCCCGAATGTGTTTCAGGGAAGTTTCCTCCCTTTTTTTCTGTACATATTGCATTTTATTTCATATCTTTCCTCATACTTATATTGCAACATTCGGGACAATATTGGAATTAAATATATGAGTGTTTTCCTATTTTTGGTACTTTCATTTTCTTCACTTTTATTTTTTGCACCTCTTTAAAAATACAAAAAATGAAAACAAAACAAAAAAATTTATAAAATGAAAACTCAAATTTTTTTTCCCTTCTTTCCTGCTTTCCATCATCAAAAAAAAAAAAATTCCAAAAAAACATTCCTTGTAAATATTTTTTGTAAATATTTTTTTCTTTCCCCGTCTTCTTTTTCTCTCATCTTTGTAAATAAACTTCTCTTCCTCTTTTGTAAATATTTTCATAAATGAAAAAAAAATGAAAAGAAAAAAGACAATAACTAAAAAAAAAGATCATAACTCTTAAAAAAAGAAAAAGAGAATAACTCTAAAAATACAAAAAAAGATCATAACTAAAAAATCAAAAAAAATTATTATGAAACCAATAAATCGAATATACCATTCTTAAATTTCTTACTCTCCTAAAATCTAGTTGTGAGTTTATTTTTAAGCGAATTTCATTAATTCTATGTTTACTATTCGTTTGTTAATTATAGATTGATAGATTTAGATATTCGGGGTTATGTTTTAAAGATTTTTTTACACTTTGTTCTTAAGATAGGAAACTTATTTTAGGCACTACTTCTAATTTATCTAAAATAGAGCATGTGTATTATGTTAGAAAATAACAACCTTGGACTTTAATTTTGTTTACTCGAATATACCTTTATGTTCAATTTATAAAGGTTGCTCTCAAATTTTTTTTATTAAAATTTAGTTATCTTTTGAAAAAAAATTTATATAAACCCATTTTTTTCATGTCTTAATTGCATGATTAATCCCCTTTTATCATTAAAAGAACCTATGTGAATTGGAATAAGATTTCGTTTCGTAAATATAGACATCCAATATTTAAAAAGATTATATTTTATGGGGTAAGAGAATAAAATTAATTACTCCTATACATACATATACATTGGGTTAATATGAAGTTGATAAAAAAAATTTGTGTTAGGAAAAAAATATTTCATTTTCCTTAACATATTATATAAAAAAAATTCATTAGTGGTTTGAGAAAAAATTACCGCACCTGTAAACCAAAGCCCTCTTCGTAAACCAAAACAGCCCCCCCCAGCCATATTCAATGATTCTAGAATTAATTTAAAAACTTTTTGAGAGAATAATTTTTAAATTGCATTATTTTCTTAAAATTCTTATATGCTTAAGTTCCTATAATTCTAGTTTTTTGTTAAAATAACGATTACAAATTTTCGCTTTCTATTTGATTAATCAAGAAGTCTTTTGGCCAAAACTTTTTCTCTTTTAAAATATTTTCATGATTTAGGACTTAACTCTTATACCCCGTATGTTTATTTAGATCTCTCTTTTAATTACTTTAACCGGTAGCTAATTTAGGATTTCTTTTAATTTCTTATAAGTATATCTCCAACTTTTGCTCTAGCATAGCAAAAGCTTAAGTATGAGGGTATTTGATAAGTTATAAATGTTCATATTTTTCAGTACTTTATATAAGTAGTTTTAGGTTATTTTTTTAGTTTTTAGTATTTTTTCTTAAATAATATGTTTCTTTTTGTACATTATCTCCTGACTTAGATTTATTTTATTTCCTGAAATTTTTGAGAAAAAGTAAAAATTTCAAAATACACGCCCATGTCACATAGGTCACGTCCGTGACCTGGGCATGTTACTTTGATTCCAGCAGAAACCAACCTCCTGCAATGCCAAAGTGAAGTCACGCCCGTGTCCGTAATGACACGCCCGTGTTAAGACCCAACACGCCCTGTGTCATGCCACTCGACGCTCGATGCCTTTAGTTCGATGATCGGCGTTCGACGCTTTGCTGAACAAACTCGTTTCACCTCTGACACGCCTGTGTCGTTCCCGTCCGATGTTTGACGATTGATGTTCGTTGGAGTTAGATTTTATTGCTTTATTTACTGCTTTCTTAGTTTCTATAGAGTGTGTGTGTGTATGAGATAGTTTTTCCTGCTTTCATTTACCGTTTTCTTTTACTTATTTCCTTTTAATGCTTTCTTTAATGCTTTCTTTAAATTTATGTAGAGTGTGAGAATGTGTGCATTTATTTCCCACCTACTCATTTGAGTCAGACTCGTTTTTATTTCCCTCCTACTCGTTCGAGTAAGACTTGAAATTTACAGTTTTCATTTCTCGCCTACTCGTTCGAGTAGGACTTGCAATTTCCTGCCTACTCGTTTGAGTAGGACTTGCAATTTCAATTCAGTCTTTTCTTTTCTTATGGCTTTGGTGTGCGTGAATTCTTTTTCAGTATTTTTTTTATAATCATTTAGTGTTTATTTTCTATCTCGTGTCTCGCCAAACCCACAAGCCGTCCCCATTCTGATGAGTGGCTAATCGCTCTTAGCCCTCAGTATTGAAGAGCATTGGGACATAAAAAATATTTTTAATTAATTAAAGGTCTTCTTTTTTCTCTTTAACTAAAGCACTTAAGGTTTGCCCCGGGTATACGACGCGTAGGACTACATATCGGGGCTCAATTTCCATTGTCCATCCGCTAGCTAGCTGAGAGGCCGTGCGTATGGACCGATCACCCTTAGCTAAAGAGAATTACGTGCATAACCTCAAGAGAGGAGAAGCATAATTCTCCCAGATTGGGTTCCCCAACCAATAACGGGTTTCTTAGCGTAATGCGGGCATTAAAAGGAATCCTTCGTCAGACAAGAGTTCGGTCGAATAGTCTTAATGTTCAGGTGAGCGATAGTCCTAGAGATAGGTGAGCTCATTCTTTTGGAGCCTCTACGGCCAAGTCGCCCTTTAATTAATTTGAAACCTAGGATCTCCAGTTAACTAAATTTATTTTACTCCTAATCGACTCGATACCGAGCGTTATTTTTTCATCGATCGTAATTTTTCGTTTTTATTTTTTGCATTTTTTATATAATCGCTTTAAATAATGAAACAGCCTCGACCATAAATTTTTGGTAAAATAATAGTCCCGCCTAGAAGAGTAGAAATAATCAACCCTTCCCCGAGAACAATACGGCCCCGATATTCCCCACCGAAATATCCTGTACTACACGTGATAGGTGCACTTGCATCCTTTCGTTAAAACTCGGTTTCAACCCTTTTTATATCAAATAAATCCACGCACCCCTACTTTTCAAATTAAAAAAACCAAACCACTTTATAAATGTAACCCGCGGGGCACCGCGAGTTTTAACCATCAATGAGCAGCTTTCATGAAGAACTTTACTCATTCTTTCTACATGGGAAAGTTTTCTTTAGTGCACACTGGTAGCTTCATAGAAGACATGTCTTTACTTCTGTCCATGGTTAGTAAGCGGAATCTCTTGACGCTAGATCTAGGATCTTGTTCCAGGTGTTATCCTTATTAATGAAAACGCCCATCTGATACCAATTGAAAGTATCTAGCGTCTACCTAAATCACTTAGAGGAGGGTGAATAGGTGATGTCTGTGTCTTTTTACGAAAGGAAATTACTTAAAAAATGCAGCACACACACACACACCGAGATTTATAGTGGTTCCCCGAGTTGGGTACGTCCACTTTCCCGCCTCGCCTATCTACCACGAAGGGCTAGTTTCGGCTACTCCGCCTTTCTCAAATTTCAATAAATCTTACACCTCGGAGCTACAACTCCTACAACTTGAAAATGATGCTCCAACCACTCAGAGAACAACTTCTCCTACAACTCGATTAACAACCAGATCTACTACTCGATCCACAAACCAGATCTACAACTCGATCCAAAAATCAGATCTATAACTCAGAGAAAAATCTCCTATAAATGTAAAGGAATAATACAATATAATAAAGATTACAAGTCTTCGCTCTGACATTCTTCGAAAAGGTAGATCTTGAAATTTGGAGTACTCGGAAAATAGAAATCTTGAAGACCTTGAATTTTGAATCCTCAATCGTCTAGATCTGGAGTAATACAAATCTTCAAATGGCAGCAATCCAGTCATAGAGATCATTGAAGATTGACTCTTGCAACGCTTGCAGTAGTCGGCCGATCGGGATGTCGCGTATGCATAGGAGGCCGAAGGTTTTACCGATTTGGAAATGTTTGCCGATTTGAATTAGGGAGCAATTTAACACAATAGAAAGATTAGGAAGATTAGAAATCCTCCCTAAATATATATAGAGACATCAACAAACAACATATATAAAAGATTCTCCAACAATGAAAAGCTCAATATTACTGTGCATGGTCGTCGTAACCCGAGCCGTAATTTGAAATAAATCGGAAAAATGACCTAAGTCAAATTCATTGAGTATCACCGAGTATCACAAGTATACTCGCTGATTAGTAACTGATATTCGATGAAAAGGACTTGGTGAATATCAGCTTAGGCCAACTATCCACTCAATGCCAAGGCGTAGACCATACTCAAAGAATTTGTCAAGTATCGGCTGATATACTCAACGAATTTGTCGAGTATTGGCTAGCTCACTCAATGCACTCGACTCTTGGCCATGTGATATTCGACGAATGAGACTTAGAAAAATCTAGAGAAGTAGCGTCGAATGGACTCGACGAATTCGGTGTGTATCGTCTAGTATATTCGATGAATTCATCGAGAATCGTTAGATACATTCGACGAATTCGACGAGTATACATGATGATATTCGGTAAATTTTACTTGATGGATTTTCCAATTCTTAGTGAATTTTCCTTAAGTACATACAATGAATTCGATGAGTGTTGGAAAATATATACGATGAATTCGACCTGTATCAATGAGTATACTCGACGAATTTTATAAATATTCCTTCCCATACTCGACGAATTGTACTTAGAAAAATTCTTTTCCTTCTGAATCCAAGCCATTGTCCTTCTATGATCCTTCTCCTATACTTGGGATAGAAGTACACCCCAATAAAGAGATTACATGTGAGACAACACAATAGCCTACACAATAAAAGATTACATTATATAGTCCTGTGTTTACTGACCCACTGTAACGTGACATTGGTGTGTACTTAGTAATGTTAACCTGCAAGTACATAACTAAAAATCAATATCAAATAAAATCTCAATTAATCTTAGCTTGACTGGACCCTTCTTCAAATCAGGGTTATTGTGGATGCAATACCCAACATCGTGATTAATGTTAAAAATATGTGAATTTTTTATATTCCAATCGGGCCTTAGACAAGGTGATCCTTTAACCCCATTTCCCTTTATACTTGCTAAAGATGTTCTTAGCAATGGTATAAAAAGAATTTTCCTTAGAATAAAAGAGGATGAGTATACGACATATGCAAAGGGGCCTAAATTCTCCCATATCCCTTATGTTGATGATACTTTCATGTTTGGGAAAGGGTATGTTCACACCGCAATGGCTATATAATCGTTCCTTCTACGCTATTAGAAGCTCTCCAGTCAACTGGTTAATAATCCAATTGCTCCCTTTAAATATCTTGTGGAATCCCTAAGGCCGATGTGGATAAGTTAGTTGATATCCTTCACATTAAGTGAAACTTCTCACCTATATTATATCTTGGAGTCCCCATACTTATTTATAGGAGCAGGACTCGATTTTTTGATCATATAGAGATGAAGGTTCAGGGCAATATTAATGATTGAAGGTATAAGCTTCACAATCATGCATGCCGCCCGAGTGATTCTTATCAAATCTATTTGTCTAGTCTTGTAGCTTACACCATGTCCACTTGCAATATGCTAAAATACATACTAACAACTTTTTATAATTATTTGACATGATTCTTTTGGTTGAAGAATGATAGAAGAAGCACTTTCCATTGGGTCAATTTCAAATCATTTTGTTTACTGATCTCTAAGGGTGCGATTGACATCTCTAGAATGTAATATATCTACAAAATGTACAAATGTAATGTTATATAAAATTTTCTATGCAAGATCTCACAACTATATGATTACATAAGACTCAAATAGTGTAACAAGAACAAAATCCTCCAGATATTAGATTTTATGTTCATAGACCTTAGATGGATTATCTGAAGTATTTTCATTGGATTATTGAGTACATTATTTGTAATCCAGAGTGTGGTATGATTGACCTCTGGAGCAATGTGTGACTGGGCAATAGGCCACCTGTGGATCTAACTCCTCTCACGGTTTGTGTCCTCTCAATGTAAGTTGCATATGTTTTTTGTGAGCGTAGGCTGATCTGCATTCCTGATTTCTATGAGGGTGGCTCATAAGATAATAGCAGTGTCCAGCCTCTGATTTCTATGGGGGTGGCTCATAAGATAATATCAGTGTCCAGTCTCAAAACGTGTAATCGATAAGGCCGACTGATTTGGTATCCTGCCTTGGACTATCGAATCTCTATTACAAACTTCAACTAGACCTTTAACCAGCACCATCTAAAGCCCTTTAAATTTGACTTTATATGAGACCATCATTTACCTATATGGTTCTAAATCATCAGTTGGAAAGTTAAACGTAGCTTTTTTCGTTGGACACTAATGTCTTCTTATTTATGTCAAAATGATAATTATATTTATTGGATCCTAGACATGAAACTATTGATCATCAATCTCTTGTAAGCAAGATGACGACTTCCATTTGGGGACACTTTGAGCTCTTTGTTTTTTGGATGGAACTCAAGGGGCGTACAAACATATCAAAAGTCCAAAGTTGTCAAAATAAAAGTGGGAGATTTTTGAAGCGCATCAAAAAACATACCCTAGGTATCCCACTTATTTGCTTATGGATTATCTGGGTTGGGAGGAGTAAGCATAGTTTTTATGAATCAACAAACACAAAAATTAAATGAATTTGGGATATGCATGACTTGATTAACCTTGTACTTAGAGGAATTGGTTCCATTGTGGTCTGTAATTTAGGAGGAAAAATGGTTACTAGATTAGGTTGGAGTGCATTCAACCTACTCATCACCTAGATGTGAGTGTTTGCGTTGAATGGGTTGGCAGGCGCTAATTTCGAATTTTTCCTATAAATTGATAGAGTGGTGAACCTTAGATCGGGTAAGGAGAGCGGGGGTGGTTGCATTCAGAATGCTAATGGTCACCTCTTTGTAGGTATTACTAAGTATTATGGTGATAAGAATGTGTTGGAAGCGTATTATCTGGCCCTCAGTGATGAGATTTTTATTTGTACCTCGTTTGATTTCAACTATGTTCACATATTTCTAGTGAGCACATATATAGAGAAAGAAAGTGGGTTGCCGATGCCATGATGAAATTTGCAATGTAAAACAAAACTAGCTGCATTTTTCCTCCGGATTTTCTTCTCGCCTCCGTTAACATACTCATTATAGGCTATATCATGATTCCATTTGTCCCAAGAGTTTCTACTATATATTCTATGCCATTTTGTTTGGATTTTTGGTAATATCTTTAGGGGGTGGGGTGGGGGTGGGGGGGGGGGGGGGAATTAACAGCTTGTTTGGGAGCTACGATACTTACTTCGCCATTCTTTCTTTTGAACATGAAGGTGACTTTTTGTAAACATTTCTTGAACGGGAGCTAACGAGGTCATAAGAACACTCAACCACAATCGAATCCAAGTAAAAGATGACAATAATAGAGGCACAAGAGTTTTCCAATTGAAATCAATTTCTGTTAAAGGATGAAGTATTCATTGCAAGACATGATTCTATAATGTAAACCAGGGAATCAAAACCAGCAACAAGATGTAACCGTGCGGACTGAATCCAATAATCGCACAAGTAGCCTACTCCCCAGAAGAGTCTGCCAAGATCGTTGAAGCCGCCTACCCACAGCTAACCGCACAGACTGCTGTTATTGCAAGCTGAAAGAGCCCGAATAGAACGCGTTGATTGACCGGGCAAATTGATCCACTTATCCGCAACTCTGAGGAAGAGACAAGTCATAAAGACCGCAACCTATTGTAAACACTGACTGTATCCACGAACAGTCACACACAAATATTCCGCTAGTCGCCTAGCCGCCTGGTGTTAGCGGCATAGCCTGCACAGTAACCATCTTCCTTAGTCGCAGTGGTTAGAAAACCTTAACCGCAAATTCAAGCGAAAGCTCATTCTTACTATGCACTACATAATAATGACGAGCCGAGGGGTCCTATTTATAGGTTCGGGGAGGAGTGTCATCACCACCTACACCGATAGGACAATCGCCCATCAGACCCTGCCGACTAACACCTATATCCGCACAATGCGGATACCAACATCTATTCTCCAGTTCGCGCCCAGAGTGCTCCTGCCGAATAGACAACCAGTTCGCCAAGCCGTGCAGACACTACTATAAGTCCACGTATCCTGCAACCCGTGACATAGACAAAATTCGTCCAGCCAATACTACCGAAATCGGCGAATAGCATAGCAGTCTGCACTAGGCAAACTCGGCGAATTACCAAGCAGACCGCACCAGGCAAACTCCAGACTGAACCAAGGCGAGCTCGGCAAGCTGCCAACCAGTCCACACAAGGCGAGCTCGGTGAGCTAGAAAATAAGATGGAGTTAGTCCCCCCGGACCAAGTCCACTAGAAACCCACGAACTACGATACTTAACCGCGCCACCTAAAGCCAAGATTGCGCACTATTGAACAAGACTAGTCCGCAACCATCCATGTGGACCGCTCCATCAATCCGCATGACCTCTAGGAAACCTGCTCGTGCAACTGTGCTTTCTCCATGATCCAACACCCAAACCACAAGCACTTATCCATGCGACACCTGCAAGCTCCAAAGAGGCTGCACAACAACAAGTGAACTCTGAACCATTTTGCCCGAGAAGACACTAACGACCTGGAGGCAAGCCCCCCCAGTCGGCTATACCCGGCTACCTTCTTACAAATCAGAGAACCTGTCGAACATGGCGACCTACAAAGAAGTTTTCCAGTAACGTGCGGATAAACAATTGGAGTTACCATTATGATCTGGAAGTGATCAAGCATGTAGCCTCACTGCAAACTCAGTATGAGCCTATTAGGTTCGCACATAAGATTATGGAGAAATTGGGAGATTGGATCTGTATGGTATAGCTCATATGATGAGTTAAAAAAGGACTAAAAATATTCTAAGGCAAAGGCGTCGAGTGTGTCAAGACCACTCAACGCCTTCGTCGAGTTAAGAGTTGACTCGTCGAATGGTGGCGTTGAGTGTATTCAATGATTCATCGAGTCAAGGAGTTTATTCATCGAGTATTGCACCTAAGTGTTGAGTGTGTTGAGTACATTCAACGATTCATCGAGTCAAAGTGTTGACTTGATGGATCTGATTCTTAGGCATTGAGTGCGTTGAGCTCACTCAACACCATTCGATGAATTTGGCCTTAGGAGTTGAATGAGTTGAGCTCACTCAATGCTATGGCGTAGAAGAAATACGTCGTTTGATGAATCTGGCCTTTGCGGTTGAGTGCGTTGAGCTCACTGAGCACCATGGCGCAGAAGGAGTACGTCATTTGACGAATCTGGCCTTTGGCATTGAGTGCATTGAGCTCACTCAACACCATGGCGAAGGAGTACGCCGTTCGACGAATATATCCTTTGGCATTGAGTGCATTGAGCTAACTCAATGCCATGGCTCAAAAGGCATTGACAGTGTCTAGTCCATTCAACGCCTTTTGTTGATTCAAATGTTGATTCAGCTGAAGGTTGGCGTTGAGTTTATTGTATATCCTATGGATGCTCGACGAATCGTCGAGTATAATTGATACTTATCGATTTGCCGTGTATGTTGTAGACACTCGACGAATCGACGGGACAATAGTTGTCTAGTCAAATTCTAGATTCTAAGTGCGGGGTCTTCGGATAGCGATGGGAAGCTATTCTATTTACCTCTTGGAGTATAAATAAGAAGTTTAGGGTTTGACCATGGATTCGATCAATTTCTGTCTAAGCACACGAGCCATACTGTGTGATAAGACTGATAACCATAGAAAGCCGACGAAAGCCGTTCCACCTTCGCTGTCGCCGATCCCGATCCCAGGAAGTGTCATCGCCGCCTCTCCTAAAATAGATCTAGCAGTCTGTGGAGATGCTGAGTGTCCTCTCTCGACCTAGCGCTTGCGCGACAAGTTGCTGCGAGTTCTCCCGATCGTGTGGACTTTCTGTAGAGGTGTGGACACTATTCTACGCTCAAGACTCGAGCCGTTGTGTGGCCGACAGACTCTTCTGGAGCATCTAGGTTGAGTAAAGACTCAATCCCTAAAAGGTAATTCTTATTACAACATGCTTTACTTCTTGAATCATGAATGTTTTCTGATCCAAACTTTTTGGGTTTTCTTGTTATTTTATTCCACTGCGCACAACTATTGTGACGTATAACAAAACCCAATAGTGGTATCAGAGCCAGGTTGTCTGCAATATTTATTGTTTCATAAGTTGCTAAATCCATGAAATGTAGATTTGGAATTTTAGAAGTGTTCTAAAATGCCTAAATCTAGTCTTGGACTCTACCAAGAATGCATGTGATTTCTTTATTGTTACTCCTTAACAGTAACCATCCCTCTTATTGGTTTGTGAAACCAAGTATGTGCTAGATTTTTAATGTCACATAAGAGAGACGAGCTTGTCTATAGTGTAAGTGGAGTTTGTGTTGCTTATGTCTTATGCATGTAAATCTGAAGATTTAGAAGTGTTTTGGATGTTCAGATTTAGCAAACTCATCAAGTGTTGAAGATGTTCTTGTGCATATCTGAGATGCATTTGGATATTTGTGATATCATACTGTCGATATCTGAGCCGGGCCAAAGCAAGGTTCATTAATCTATCTTTTTAAGGGTGCGAGCGGATAATTGTGATATCCCACTGTCGACATCGGGTGAAGCTTAACTGGGTGACCTCAAAGTTTGAGTGCCCAGAGGCATGGGGTTGGCATGCACCATAAGTTGGATACAAATAAAGAATTATTCACCAGCCATACAAGAATTGCATTGTTGATGCAATTGGCAAGCGTTCTCAAGGATACCTAATTGATGCAATTATCAAAGCTGACTCGTAGTGTTAGTGAAATATGGACCTTGTCCACTAAGAGATTTACTAGCATAAACTCTTCGAATTAATATCGAGGGTATCAGTTTGATAAAAATAGTGGGAGTTATTTTGATTAAAGTCCAAATTGAAAGAGAAAATTATATTTTTAAATGTAGTACTAATTTGCTTTGCATGTATCCTTGTAGAATATCCATGGTAAGTGTTTCACACTCTACCTTGTCCCTCAGAGCGATCCTTGAGAAGGAAACGCTGAGTGGAACAAATTATTTGGACTGGTACAGGAACCTAAGAATTGTTCTCAGGCAAGAGCGCACGTTCTATGTTTTGGAAGAGGTATCCCTGGATGAGCCTGCCGGGAATGCGTCCCGTGCTAATAAAGATGCTTACAAGAAGTATCTTGAAGACTCCTTAGACGTCGAATGTCTCATGCTTGCGACCATGAACTCCGAGCTCCAAAAGCAACACGAGAGCATGGGTTGCAAGGAAATTAACGAACATATCAAGAAAATGTTTCAAGGGCAAGCTCGTCAAGAGAGATTCGAGTCACTAAGGTGTTGTTCCAGTATAAGATGGGAGCTTGGGACCTAGTAGGGACTCGTGTACTCAAGATGATTGGGTATATCGAGAACCTTGAAAGACTAGGGTTCGCTCTGGGCGAAGAGTTGGCCACAGACCTGATCCTGCAATCGTTGCCGGATAGTTATGAGAAGTTCGTCTTGAACTATAACATGAATGAAATAGACAAGACACTGCCCGAGCTCCTAGGTATGTTGCGAACTGTCGAGATAAACATGAAGAAGGCCAAGCCTGCTAGCCCCATATTGATGGTGCATAAAGGCAAGGCCAAGGGCTTCAATAAGACGAAGGTAGGACCTAAGTTTGGACTGGAGCCCAATTCTTCTGCACTAAAAAAGAAAGGCTTAGGTAAAGAGGGAAAGTGCCACCACTATGGCAAGGTTGTTCATTAGAGGAGGAATTGTCCTTCGAACATTGAGAGTATGCAAATGATGAGGGGAGGTATGACTTCCTCTTAAGGTATTTATGTTATAGAGATAAACCTTTCTGCTCCCTCATCCTGCGTATTGGATACCGGATGTGGTTCTCATATTTATATAAATGTGCAGGAACTGGGAAGGAGAAGAATGCTGAGTAAAGGAGAGGTGGACCTACATATTGGCAATGAAGCAAGATTTATTACTCTTGCCGTGGGGTCTACCGTCTTTCTTTGCCCAGTGGGCTTATTTTGGAACTTGATAACGGTTACTATGTTCCTACAATAACTAGAAACATTATTTCTGTTTCATGTTTGGACATGAATGGATTTTCTTACCTTACTAAGAACAATTGTTGTTCTATATTTAAGAATACTGTTTGTTATGATGTAGCCCAAATGTTTAATGGTCTGTATGTTTTGAACTTAGAACATCTGATCTATAATATTAAAAATACTAAAATACTAAGAACGAATGAATCGAACCCTACGTATCTTTGGCATTATCGTTTGGGCTATATAAATGAGAAACGTATATCCAAGCTTCATAAAGATGGGCTACTTGACTCATTTGATTATGAATCATTTGAGAGACACGAATCTTGTTTTTTAGGCAAGATGACTAAGATCCCTTTCATTGGTTTCAATGAGAGGGCTGATGAGCTCTTGGGTATAGTAGATAGTGATGTATATGGACCCATGAGTACTATGTCTAGAGTGGGTTTTTCTATTTTGTTATGTTTACTGATGATTTCAGTAGATACGGATATGTGTATCTTATGAAGTGCAAATCCAAAACCTTCGAAAAGTTCAAAGAGTTTAAGAATGAAGTAGAGAAACAGCTGGGTAAGAAGGTTAAAGCACTCCGATCTGAATGAGGTGGCGAATACCTAAGTCATGAGTTTCGTGATCAACTAAAAGAGTGTGGTATTGTATCACAGCTCACTCCACCTAGAACTCCACAGCATAATGGTGTGTCTGAGCGGTGGAATCATACCTTGTTAGACATGATGCGATCGATGATGAGCCATGCAGATTTGCCTGTTTCCTTTTGGGGTTTTGCTCTAGAAACTGCTGCTTTTAAACTAAATCATGCTCCAACGAAAGCAGTTCTAAAGACACTGATAGTTTTACTTTCAAGACAACCTAAACACATAGAGGGGGGGTGAATAGGTTCTAATTTCTTGTTTATACTTCTAGGCAGAATTCAATTACAGAAATAAAACATTCAGCACAGCAATCACAGAAATTGAAACATCACAGACTGCACAATGTTTTATAGTGGTTCCCCAAGGTTTGGGTACATCCACTTTCCCCCTTCACCTATCTAGCAGTATGCTAGATTCGGCCAAACTTCCACTATTCTCAGATCCTCAGATCCTACAGCTCAGAACCTGGATAGGTTCCTACAACTCAGGCTCAACAACCCTACCTCAGCCTTGCCTCAAGGCCTACCACTCAGAGAAGAACCTTCTCCTACACTCAGGCAAATAGCCCTACCACTCAGAGATCACCTCTCCTACACTCAGCCTTTATAACACAGGCTTACAACTCAGATCCGTGTAAATAGATCCTACAGAAATTTAGAAAAGATATTTTAATGTCTTGCCTTTGTTGAGAGAGAATAGGACAAGACACTTCTTGATCAGCTGATGAAATCAACTGAAACTGAGCTTTCTTCAAAGCTTCTTGAATCTGAACTTAGCTGAGTTGATTTCCAAACAGCTTCTTGAGAAACCACTGATGGCTTCCTTCTTCTTCTTCAAGATGACTGGATCCCTCTCTATCCAACACCTTTTCTGATACTTCAGACTTCTTCTTCTTAGATCTTCTGATGAAGATCTTCTTTAGAGCTTAGCACTTTCTTGAATTGAAACTTCAATAGGATCGTAATCTTTTTTTTTTCTTCTTAGATCTTCTTCTATTATGAATTTCTTCTGAATATGTCTATTTATAGACTTTCTTCATGGTAACCGGCTGATCCGGTTTCTAACTGTTTTCTGACAGGTCTGACAGTTTCAGTTAAACGGTGGCAACCCACAGCTGTCAAGTCTTCAAACAGTTCCTGTACTTTAGCCTTGGATAGCAAAATGTCGAGACAATCTGTCAGAAAGTGTCGAGACCAATCTGTCTATCTATGTCGACACAAGTGACTTTGGTGTCGACACAGTCTTTGATGATGTCGACTAAGTTGCCTTTAAGTCGACACAGCTTCTTCAGAAAATAACTTGGTCTTGACTCTGTAGTGTGTCGACAAAAGTCCTGTGTGTCGACACAGTTGTTGTAGATTCAGAACTCAGTATGTGTCGACTCAGCCTTCAGGTGTCGACACAGCAATCTTCAATTCTGCCAAAATGTGTCGACTCAGTCTTCTGGTGTCGACACAAGCATAGTCGACTTCTGCCAATATGTGTCGACTCAATCTCAAGGTGTCGACACATCCTCCCAGTGTCGACACAGTTGAGGTCGACTATCTTCTTTTGTGAGTCGACTATCTTTCTCTGGTCGACTATCTTTCACTAGTCGACAATCTTTCACTAGTCGACTATCTTTCTCTGGTCGACTATCTTTCACTAGTCGACTATCTTTCACTGGTCGACAACTTTCTCTGGGTGTCGACTATCTTTCACTGTGTCGACACTGCTTCCCAGTGCTGAGGTCGACGATTTTCTTTATGTGTCGACACTGCTTCCCAGTGTCGACATAAATGTGGTCGACTATCTTTCTCTGTGTCGACATAAATGTGGTCGACTATCTTTCTCTGTGTCGACACCGATATTCTGAAGTGTCGACACAAATATTCTGAAGTGTCGACACAATTTCTTCAGGTGTCGACACGTGGACTTAGAATATTTTTCTGCATTCTTTAATACTTCTTCACCTGCACATGTCAACTCAAAACAACATCAAATACACCTTGATGTATATCATTGAGCTAAGTTGGGCTTCTTCAAATCAGGTACACATTTTCCAATGTACCCAACAATCTCCCCCTATTTGGAGAAGTCATAACCCTTATAGCCAATGATATACACCATTTATAAAAAGTATAAACTGATGATATATGACATAACAGGAATACTTAATATAAACAAAATAAAAACAATCCATCACAGAATGAACATTATATGATACCAAACAACATTTTGTTTATAACTTGATAATGTTTGAATACAGAGTTTTACATTTAATGATCAAAACATAACAAAACACTTTGAAAGAACTAAAAATTAAGACTGATCAGGCTCTCTTATGACAATCCCTTTGCCAGATTGGATTTGAGCCTTCACAGGAGTTTCAGAATCTTCAGCTGGTTTCTTGCCTTTTAGCTCAGCTTTCTTCAGAGCTTCTTCCTTGAGCCTTTGCCTTTCAAAATAATGAAAGGGCTTTATATTTCTGCCACTCCATCTCATTGAACCACTTGCCTCTTTCATGTACTTGGTCTTTGACAGCCTTCCATGCAGTGAGTATAATGTTTCTGGAAGTAGGACTCCACTGCTCAAAGTCTGGCTTAAGTTCAGCCTGCTCTCTAAATCTTTTCTTAGATAGTAGAGCATCTTGCTGTTCTTTCAAAGTAGCCTCAGGCTTATCTACTTTCCCAATAACAACCCTGTTAACCTCCTTTGGAGGACTATACATTCCTTGAACTTGCTGATCAATCATATCAAAATCTGGAGGAGGGTAAATGACTTGGGCAACCTCAGGTTGATTGCCTTCAAGTAGACCTGTTTGTATTCCTGACTCAGCCACCATAGCATCATCACACAAAGGTGGATATCCCAATGTGTGCTCTGAGCCTGCATGAACTAACAACCTCTCCCCCTTTATGGCTTCTCTAGTAATAGGATCTCTTAGATCTTCCTTCTGAAATCTGATTTATCCATCCAGATAATTCACACCCTCTTTAAAAAATGTTTTTAACTGTAGAAGCTTGTCAGATATGACCTTTTGAGAGGTAGTGATAGCAGTTTTAACAGAATCAATAGCAGCTTGAAATTTCTTATCAAATTCTTCCATTTCCTTTGCTCTAGCTGGTAGGCCTGGAATAGTCTTTTTCAATTCATCAATGATCTCTTGATGAGATTCAGTTAAATTGTCATTCATCCTTATCTGATTTTCCAAAACATAGCTTTGCTTTAAAGCAATATCATCCACTTTAGGGATGATGAACTGCTGTTGTTTTGCCAAATATACCACAGCATTACCTCCCTTATGGAAGCAATCTGTCATCTCCTTATTATGCATATTGACTTCAAATCGAATAGACTTTATATCCTGAGCTAAGTCAAATTGCAGGGACTTGTTGTTCTCATCAACATATTTTTCAATAGCCACTCTGTGTTCATCCTATTTTACTTGTAAATCGACCATAAACTTGTTATAATCAAATTCAGAAGGAATGTGATGTGCTGTAGGCTGTAGAGCCTGCTTATAGCTCTTGCTCCTTCTCTTGAAGACCATAAGTTTTCTCTTCTTAGTCAACCTGGCTTCTTCATTCTCAGAATCAGAAGTACTATCAATTTGAACTCTCTCTTTGGGAGGAGGAGGAACATCTGCTTCAGTGCCATGTTGTTCAGCCTCAACATGCACAGGCTCCCCCTCAATTGCTTGCTCCACTTCCATTCTATCAGTAACTATTTCATCATTTGGAAATAACTCATCTAGAGTATATTCCTTCTGGGCTGGAACATCTGCAGTATCCAAATCTTGAGATAAATCAATTTGAGCTTCCTCTTGCACTTGCTCAGACAGCTTCCCCCCCCCCCCCCGTACTTGTTCAGTATTGGTGATGTCCTGAACAGGTGAGGACACTTGCTTCCCCTGGACCTGTGCAGAAATAGAAATCTTAGAAACGTCTTGTGTAGGAAAATACACCAGCTCCCCCTGCACCTGTACCTGGTCATGAGTAAATTTAGCCTGTGTAGGTGAATAAACTTGCTGAGCTGGTATTCTTACTTCTTCTCCTTGAATTGCAGGTACAGTGGCATCCTGAACTTGTGTAAAAGCAGGCTGATCTTCAACCTCTTGTCTTACTTGCTCTTCTTGTGGGTGCTCAGTACTGGTAGCATGACCTGGGGATTTCTCAGGTGAATCCTGCCTTTCCACTTCAGGCATCTCTTTGGTCAGCACCCTATCCCATCTGGAAAACAATCTCATGTCCATCCTTCTCATGTGATTAATTTTTGTTCCAGGTAGTTGTTGCATAACATCAGGAATCTCCTTAGTTAGGTATATACTCATTATTCTAGCCAGATTTGGCTTCTTGATTCCTTCCTTAATCTTTTCAAAGATTACAGTTGACCAATCTGTTGGAATTATAAACACAATCCTGGTCATGAGGCTGAACATATAGGCGGAAATCCTATCATGTCCACCTGGCTTGCACAGAATTACTTTGCCAACCACCTCAGACAGAAACTTGCCCTGTTGATTCATTCCTTTCCTGTTGAAAGCAGCTCCAATTTTCATGGTGGAATCCAATCCACACCATTGAAGAGCCTCCCTTGATTTAGAAGCAGGGACGTCCTCTTCATTCTCAATTATAGGTAATTGAAGAATTGTTCTTAACTTACTTGGAGTAATTTCCACTGTTGACCCATGAACTGTGGATTTTATCTCATGACTTTCAGAATCTACAGATGCAGAAGTAAAGAACTCATGCACCTCCTTCTTCCATATTTTAGATGATTCGGAGACCAGAAATTCTAATCCCGAGTCGGAGAGGAGAGAGATAACCCCGTGAACATCTGGTGGGGCAGCAGCAAAGGCCTGGCGCACCAACTCATATCCTTCATTTACATTATCTTCAATCTTTGGCGCCATAGATCAGTAGAGAAAGCTTGAAAGATGAGAGAAAGAGAGAGAGAGAATGTCGACACAGGGTTTCAGTCTCGAAAACCTTGTAAGCGTGTCGACAGAATAAGTTTTTGACCTATTTATACCTTCTGTTTAAAGAAGATCAAAAGTCGCCAAAAACAGACTATAAGTGTCGACACAGATGGAATGTGTCGACACAAGCTTCTATTGTCTCGACTTCAAGTCCGTCTATTATGTGTCGACACCAATTTGCGGATATGTCGACACCAGAGATATATAGTAGAGCACCAGAAATTCTGTGTCGACTCTTAGTATAAGTGTCGACACAAAATCTGTAAGTGTCGACACCACTATCCTGGTGAAGTCGACACTACATTCCTGGATAAGTCGACAATAAGATTCTTAAGTGTCGACACATATTTTCTGTGTCGACACAATATCTCTGACTTGTCGACATTACTACCCTGAGTCGACACATTATTACTGAATGTGTCGACACCATCTTACTTAGCCAATTTTTGTTTGTTCAACATAACTTATAAGTACTACAAAGTACTTGATACTACTTCAATGTGTCTTTATATCACTTGAATGACTTGTTACCACTTCAACTTCATTGTTGATGATTTTGTGATTACACTAATCAATGGTTAACATACCTAATTCAATTTTAAATTTATTGAATTTGGTCTCATCTAGGGGCTTAGTAAACACATCTGCTATTTGATAATCTGTTTTCACAAATTCCAATGAGATGTCTTCTTTTTCTACATGTTCTCTAAGAAAATGGTATTTAATTTCTATATGCTTAGTTCTACTATGAGAAACAGGATTATTAGCAATAGAAATTGCACTCTTAGAATCACACAAAAGAGGTGTTCTACTTACTTGAATACCATAATCCTTAAGCTGATGCTGCATCCATAATAGTTGTGCACAGCAGCTTCCAGCAGCAACATACTCAGACTCAGCTATGGAAATTGCCACACTGGTCTGCTTCTTACTACTCCATGATATTAGTCTTCCTCCCAGGAATTGACAAGTACCTGTAGTACTCTTCCTATCCTCTCTACATCCTGCAAAATCTGCATCTGAATAGCCTGTTAGTTGAAAATCTCTATTCCTAGGGTACCAAAGGCCTAGATTAGGTGTGCCCTTAAGATATCTCAGAATCTTTTTGACTGCAGTATAATGAGATTCTTTAGGACAGGCTTGGTACCTAGCACAGAAACATGTAGCATACATAATATCTGGTCTACTAGTAGTGAGATATAGTAGTGAGCCAACTATTCCTCTATACAAAGTCTCATCAATAGGTTTACCTGCATCATCTTTGCATATAGGCATACTTGTTCCCATAGAAGTTCTCATGGTGGAGGATGACTCCATACCATACTTCTTAATCAATTCTTTGGTGAACTTAGACTGGGATATGGACAAGCCATCATCAGTCTGTCTTACTTGGAGTCCCAAGAAGAACTTAAGTTCCCCCATACTGCTCATCTCAAACTTCCCTTGCATAAGTTTGGCAAACTTTTTACAAAGGTTGTTTTGAGTAGATCCAAAGATTATGTCATCAACATATATCTGGACTAAGATGATCTTACCTTTGGATTCCCTAAGGAATAGAGTTTTGTCTATTTTTCCTCTTGAGAATTTATTCTCAATGAGAAAAGTAGACAGGGTTTCATACCAAGCCTTTGGAGCTTGCTTTAACCCATATAGAGCTTTCCTAAGCTTATAAACAAAATCAGGTTTAAGAGGATCTACAAAACATGATGGCTGCTCTACATATACTTCTTCTTTAAGATCATCATTCAGAAATGCTGACTTCACATCCATCTGGTATACTTTGAAGTCTTGATAGGATGCATAGGCAAGGAACATTCTGATTGCCTCCAGCCTTGCTACTGGAGCAAAGGTTTGATCAAAGTCAATCCCTTCTTCCTGCCTGTATCCTTTTGCAACCAATCTTGCTTTATTCTTCACTATTATTCCACTTTCATCTAGCTTGTTCCTATAGATCCATTTTGTGCCAATTATGTTGTGGCCTCTTGGTTTAGGAACAAGCTCCCAGACATTGCACCTTCTGAATTGATTCAGCTCCTCTTGCATAGCATCAATCCAGTGCTGGTCTTGGATAGCTTCTTCAAACTTCTTAGGCTCCATTTGTGACAGGAAACTTGAATGTAGAACTGTGTTTTGATTTCTGCTTCTAGTTTGCACCCCCTGTCTTGGATCACCTATTATCTGATCAGCTGGATGATCTCTTAAATGTCTTATAGCTGGAGGAAGATTCCCTTCTGGTTGAACATCTCCAGCTCCTTCATTTAGCTGAATCTCTTGGTTTTCATCAGCTTCTATAGTGTCTTGTTCTCCCCCTAGACAGAAGCCTTCATTTTCCAATGCTCCATCTTCCTTTGATACTTCAGTAATGGAGAGCTTGTCCATACTTTTGCTTATACCTGTTGAGTCATTTGATCTACAAGACAACTCACAGTTGATTAATCTTGTTTCATCAAACACAACATGCACAGATTCTTCAACAACTTGAGTAGTCAAGTTGAAGACTCTATAGGCCTTACTATTTGTGCTGTACCCAACAAATATCCCATCCTGGAATTTGGCAGCAAACTTAGTCAAATATGACTTGCCATTGTTAAGTATATAACACTTGCAACCAAAGATCCTAAAGTAAGATAGATTTGGTTTTCTGCCTTTCACAATCTCATAGGGAGTCATTTTGTGGCTTTTGGTGATACTAGCCCTATTGATTACATGACAAGCAGTGTTAACTGCCTCAGCCCAAAAATATTCTGGGAGAGAGGTGTCACTCAACAGAGTTCTACTTGCTTTAATTAATGTTCTATTCTTTCTTTCAGCAATTCCATTTTGCTGAGGTGTTCTAGGTGAGGAGAACTCTTGGAAAATCCCAAAGTCTTTACACAATGTTGTTATGCTTTCAGATTGAAACTCATTACCATGGTAACTTCTGATTCTGACCACTGTACTATTCAGTTCATTCTGAATTTTCTTTACAAAATTAAGTAATACACTTGGGGTTTCAGATTTCTATCTCAGAAAGAACACCCATGTAAATCTAGAATAGTCATCTACAACCACAAAAGTGTAGACTTTCCTACCTAGACTGTGAACTTGCATAGGACCAAAAAGATCCATATGCAAGAGGTATAAGCACCTCACAGAATCCTTGTTTTCAAGGCTTTGAAAGGAGGATTTTGTCTGCTTGCCCTTTTGACAAGCTGAGCATATCCCTTCCTTTATACACTTAACTTGAGGTCCATTCCTCACTAACTCTTTGCTAAAGAGTTGGCCAATTGTCTTGTAGTTTAGATGAGCCAATCTCTTGTGCCACTTAATACAATGAGAAGCATTGTCATCAGCTACAAGACAGATGGGAGAAGCCTTATTCTCACATTCAAAATTAAGACAATATACATTTCTCTTCCTATACCCAGTCAATATGATCTTTTGATCACTTGACCTTTTGATATGACATCCATCTTTAACAAATGAAATGTCATATCCTAAATCACTTAGCTGGCTTATGCTTATTAGATTATGTTTCAAACCTTTTACATAAGCCACTTGAGAGATAGTAATTAGGTTAGAAGAAATGTTACCAAACCCTTTGATGACTCTTTTTTCAGATCCACCAAAGATCACTTTAGGTCCATCTTTGACAGATGAATACTCCTTCAGTACCCCCTTTGTTCCAGTCATGTGCCTGGAACAACCACTATCCAAGTACCATATAGGGGCATGGTTACTTGGATTCACCTGCAACACAGATTTACTTACCCTTAGAACCCAAGCAAGTCTTGGGTCCTTGGTTCAAGTTAGCATAAACAAAGCTACCATTATTTCTTCTAACAGGTAGACTATTGTTCTTTCTAACACTTGTGTTATACCAGCAGTCTAGTGCAAAATGGCCTCTCTTGTTACAACACCAACATTCAAACTTATTGTATCTAGATCTAGATACATCCTTGTCAGAAGAATTTCTGTTCATTGCTGGTGCTGCAGCAACTTCACCTACTGATTTCTTAAAACCATTGGGTTTATGACCATGGGTAGGCCTGCTTGCATTTACACCCTTGTTCTTCAGAACATTAGTCTTAATATGACCTTGAATATCTTCATGATCATATTTGTTAGAAGGCACTTCCACCTTACTCAAATTTATGGGGACAGAAAGGTTTAGTGGCTGAACAGGAGCTTTGCCTTTTCTCTTGAATCTGCCAGCCCTGGAGTTACCTTTAAATCCTAATCCAGCCTTACACTTTTGAGTGACAAATTCATCTATCAAGGGTAAGACAGATTTTGGCTTAGAGTAACTAGTCACTAAATCCATTTCAATTCTAAGTCTGGCCTCCAGACTCTTCACTTGATCATTAGTATAATTAATTGTGCCCATCTGAATAATAGTTATTTTCTTCTGCTTGGCAATTTCATTTAATTTTTGATCAATAACTTTCTCTAACTCAGTTGTAGCAACCCTTAGTTCAGCAATTTCCTGAGCCTGAGATTTAACCAGGTTCTTGCTTTTCTTAAGGGCCTGCAACAAGTCCCCATACTTGTCTATCAATTGATAGACATCTCCTTCAGATTCAGATGCATCTACATCACTTGATGCAGATGTAGCTGATTCTTCACTTGTACTACAAATAGATGTAATAGAAGGACATTGTACCTTATTAGGACCAGACTGATTCTGGCATATGTCCTCTTCTGATCCTGCCATCAGCCCCATACACTGATGATCCTTTTGTTCATTGATGGAGTCTAGCAACTGCAGAAACTCCTCTTCTTCAGATGTAGCATATAGTCCAATATATGCTTCAGCTTCAGATTCTGACTCTGAAGTTGACTGGTCTGTTAGACTCTTATCTTTCTTTGCAACAAAGGATTTCTCCTTCTTGCCTTTCTGATGAGTCTTCTTCTTGTCTGAAGACTCCTTTCTTTTATTAGGACAGTCAGCCACTACATGTCCAGGCCTATTGCAACAATAGCAGACAATCTTTGGAGTAGTGGCTTTGCTGGGCTTTGATCTGCTCTTCTCTTTCCTTGATGACCTTTTCTTCTGATAATAGTCATCAACTTGCTGTGATGTGGAAGGCCTAGACTTCCATTGCTTTTTTTTCAAGAACCTCTGGAATTGCCTTGTGAATGCAGCAAAGTCTGCATCTGAATCACAGCTTTCTGAACCCTTATCTGAATTTTCAGAACTATCTTCTGCAACTTCCTTAGGAGGAGATGGTGATTTCCTCCTATTCTTTCTAGTGGCTTCTGCATTGAATGCCACAGTCTTTTCTCTATGCTCTCCTCTTGAATTCTTTTCCTCCTCCTTCCTCACCATAAGTTGCATTTCATAGGATAGCAATTTTCCAAGCAAGGTGGGAGGAGAGATCTCTGCCAATTTAGCCACTTCTCTTATGGCACAGATCTTTGTGTCCCAATCCTTTGTTAAGGATCTCAAGAATTTGTCATTCAGTTCATAAGTACTGAAGACTCTTCCATAGGACATAAGCTCATTCACAATTCTATAGAATTTCTTGTAGCACTCAGTTATGCTATCAGATTTTCCTTGTCTAAAACTTTCATACTCCTGATTGAGCATAGATTTCCTGTCCTGCCTTACTTCTTCAGATCCCTCCATGTAGACAATCAATGTGTCCCACATCTCTTTGGAGGTCTTGCAGTGAATCAGATTCTGAAATGTTGAATCATCTATGGCACTAACAATAATGTTCTGAGCTCTTTTATCCATGGTTGCCAAGATGATTTCATCCTTGGTCATTTCTGAATAACTCTTTGGAGTTTGGATATTTGCATCAAGAACTGATACCTTCATTGGAATGAAGGGGCCTTCCTGTACTGTGATGTAAATCCTTGGGTCAGATGCCTCCATAAACAATCTGACTCTTTCTTTCCAAATTCCAAAAATTTCTTTCTTGCATATGGGTAATTTCATAGACCCTAGCTCCTTATGATTCTCACCAGAACCTATCTTTTTGAATCTTGATTCTGCCTTTCAGATCTACCTCAGACTGTTAAGTCCTTTTTGAGGAACCTCCCTCTGATACCACTTGATATTTTTACTTTCAAGACAACCTAAACACCTAGAGGGGGGGGGGTGAATAGGTTCTAATTTCTTGTTTATACTTCTAGGCAGAATTCAATTACAGAAATAAAACATTCAGCACAGCAATCACAGAAATTGAAACATCACAGACTGCACAATGTTGTATAGTGGTTCCCCAAGGTTTGGGTACATCCACTTTCCCCCTTCACCTATCTAGCAGTATGCTAGATTCGGCCAAACTTCCACTATTCTCAGATCCTCAGATCTTACAGCTCAGAACCTGGATAGGTTCCTACAACTCAGGCTCAACAACCCTACCTCAGCCTTGCCTCAAGGCCTACCACTTAGAGAAGAACCTTCTCCTACACTCAGGCAAATAGCCCTACCACTCAGAGATCACCTCTCCTACACTCAGCCTTTATAACACAGGCTTACAACTCAGATCTGTGTAAACAGATCCTACAGAAATTTAGAAAAGATATTTTAATGTCTTGCCTTTATTGAGAGAGAAGAGGACAAGACACTTCTTGATCAGCTGATGAAATCAACTGAAATTGAGCTTTCTTCAAAGCTTCTTGAATCTGAACTTAGCTGAGTTGATTTCCAAACAGCTTCTTGAGAAACCATTGATGGCTTCCTTCTTCTTCTTCAAGATGTCTGGATCCCTCTCTATCCAACACCTTTTCTGATACTTCAGACTTCTTCTTCTTAGATCTTCTGATGAAGATCTTCTTTAGAGCTTAGCACTTTCTTAAATTGAAACTTCAATAGGATCGTAATCTTTTTTTTTCTTCTTAGATCTTATTCTATTATGAATTTCTTCTGAATATGTCTATTTATAGACTTTCTTCATGGTAACCGGATGATCCGGTTTCTAACTGTTTTCTGACAGGTCTGACAGTTTCAGTTAAACAGTGGCAACCCACAGCTGTCAAGTCTTCAAACAATTCCTGTACTTTAGCCTTGGATAGCAAAATGTCGAGACAGTCTGTCAGAAAGTGTCGAGACCAATCTGTCTATCTGTGTCGACACAAGTGACTTTGGTATCGACACAGTCTTTGATGATGTCGACTAAGTTGCCTTTAAGTCGACACAGCTTCTTCAGAAAATAACTTGGTCTTGACTCTACAGTGTGTCGACAAAAGTCTTGTGTGTCGACACAGCTGTTGTAGATTCAGAACTCAGTATGTGTCGACTCAGCCTTCAGGTGTCGACACAGCAATCTTCAATTCTGCCAAAATGTGTCGACTCAGTCTTCTGGTGTCGACACAAGCATTGTCGACTTCTGCCAATATGTGTCGACTCAATCTCAAGGTGTCGACACATCCTCCCAGTGTCGACACAGTTGAGGTCGACTATCTTCTTTTGTGAGTCGACTATCTTTCTCTGGTCGACTATCTTTCACTAGTCGACAATCTTTCACTAGTCGACTATCTTTCTCTGGTCGACTATCTTTCACTAGTCGACTATCTTTCACTGGTCGACAACTTTCTCTGGGTGTCGACTATCTTTCACTGTGTCGACACTGCTTCCCAGTGCTGAGGTCGACGATTTTCTTTATGTGTCGACACTGCTTCCCAGTGTCGACATAAATGTGATCGACTATCTTTCTCTGTGTCGACATAAATATGGTTGACTATCTTTCTCTGTGTCGACACTGATATTCTGAAGTGTCGACACAAATATTCTGAAGTGTCGACACAATTTCTTCAGGTGTCGACACGTGGACTTAGAATATTTTTCTGCATTCTTTAATACTCCTTCACCTGCACATGTCAACTCAAAACAACATCAAATACACCTTGATGTATATCATTGAGCTAAGTTGGGCTTCTTCAAATTAGGTACACATTTTCCAATGTACCCAACAGACACCATATGAGATATGGTCTGGGAACCGTCCCAGTATGTTGTACATTAAAGTTTGGGGATGTGAGGCATATGTGAGACATCAAATGCCTGACAAGCTAGAACCCAAATCAGATAAGTGTTATCTTGTGTGGTATCCTAAGGATACTAAAGAGGACTACTTCTACCTACCTTCTAAGGGCAAAGTGTTTGTCGAAGGATATGTGTCTTTCTTGAGAAACAGTTATTAAGTAGAAAGACTGCTAAGGTAGAACTTGAAGAAGTTCAAGAACTACAAACAATGAATGAACCAGAATTGGAACCTTAGTCAGGACTACAAGGTGTTGTAGTTGGAGAACTTGCTCAGGAAACAAAAGTTCCACGTAGATCTGGTAGGCCAAGATTTGAGCCATGTGTTCCTTATGGATCATGATGATGAGCCAGGAACCTACCATGAGGCTATGAGTGGACCGGACTCCGAGAAGTGGCTTGAGGCCATGATATCTAAAATGGACTCCATGTATGAAAACCAAGTTTGGACCTTGGTGGAACCACTTGAAGGGGTAAGACCCATTGGGTGCAAGTGGGTCTTCAAGAAGAAGACTGACATAAATGGGAATATAAAGACATTCAAAGGGGACTAGTGGTTAAGGGTTTCAAGAAAATTCATGGTATTGACTATGATGAAACTTTTTGTAACGCCCCAAAAATCGGAAATGATCTAGTAGCATCTTAAGGCCTATTTAGGACCTAATAAGGGTCACACGGCCTTGGACACGGGCATTTCCATGGCCGTGTCCTGCTACTTGTTCGACAATTTTTCGCATGGTCGACGAAATGCACTCGATGATCCATAGAGGTCGAGAACACGGCCTGAGACACGGGCGTATCCATGGTCGTGTCCTGCTCGGGCTGTTAGCCGGGATATGTCGAGTAAGTTACACGGTATGGGACACGGGCGTGTCCCAGGGCGTGTTTGGCACACGACCTGTGATATAGGCATGTCATATGGTCGTGTCCTGTTCGGGATGCGATGATTTAAGCATTGATTGGGCACATGGCCTATGATACGGGCGTGTCCATGGCTGACACAGGCGTGTCCCAAGCCGTGTTAGAGGCCATGTCCTATTCTGTATTTCCTAGTTTGCGGCGAGTGTGGAACACGGCCTTGGACACGGGCGCGTCACAAGCTGTGTTCAGCCCAGGAAAGTTGTTTTAAGTGTGAATCGTGGTCGTTCGTTTCCTTCTATTGGGATCCAAAGGCCTAGATTTGTCCCTGATGATATATGGCCGGTAATAGGTTTTGAAAACCTCATTCCTATCTTAGCTTTCTCTTTCTAAAGATTTAGAGAGAGGAGAGAGCAAAGAAGAAGGATAAGGAGAAATCCGGCCGCTGGTGTAGCTTCGGAGCACCAAATCACGAGCCGAGTCCAGAACCACGGAGGCGAGGCCGTTGCGGTACTTTTCATCCGTCTATTTATCCATGACGCCAAAGCGAACCACAATGGTAACGATTCTCTTCTTTGACATCTGAAGTCCTCTTTCCTTTTTACATAGGAAGCCTTCTCTCGCGAGTATGCGTTGAGTATGGGGTATTCCTTTGGGTGGACATGAATAGTCCCTGTTGTTTTTCATATAGATTCCGGAATTGAAGTACATAAATAGGCATGGTGTGTGAAGCCTACCTAGACTAGTTGGTCAAGATCAGTGATTTTTCATTATGCATGAATAGCCAGAGAAGACTCCACACCGATAGTTATTTTAGGGTTTTCTACGTGGTAGATTGCAATAAGGAGTCTTGGGGATTAACCCCTAGGTGCACCCAGAAATCTTGGCAGAAGCAAAGTTCTGCCGTTTTGGTGGCCTGGGAGACAACCTTGTGCATAACCGGGTTATGTACTTTTGTATTATCGATAAATCGGGATTCAGGGAAGCTTAACTCGTGTCGATGACTTGAATTGTTGTGGTGATGTGAGCAACGGGTTGAGTGGAACCGTACCTGCTCTATATAGTTCGATTTTAGAGGCCTATCGATGGCATAGAGGGCGGGTCTTAGGCTTCAACTGAAAAGGACTATTTGCTCACGAGTTTGCCATCCTAGGAGCGGTGGTGGACCGAGTTCACCGTGTAAGTGCCCTGAGAGCACGGGGTGTGTGTTCATGTGTGCATATGCCTGTGGTGCAGTGTGCTTAAATTGTACTTTAACTATTTTGTTTGGTTTTACTAATGCAATGCAGGTAAGGAGCACCGCCACCCCAAGAAAGGGGTGGGGTCATTATAATTTGATCAGCTTTCATTGACCGTTACTTTTTATTGCAACTAATGCGGTGGAATGTTGATTGCAGGTGCTACGGAGCCTAGTGGCAAGTAGCGGGCTGAAGCCCTTGTTGCTGAGCCGGCCCTTGAAGGCTAATGCGAACGTTTACTTTTATACTCATGTGTGACCGACCTGCGTGCCGATGTTTGGAAGACACTTATTTTTTAAAGTAAACTCTTGTAAGGCCATAAGGCCAATTACTTTGTGTATTTGTACCCTCATTCCTATTTTGGGTATTTTAGTGGACATTCATATTGTGTCTTGCGTTCTTTTCTTTGCAACATTTAAAATTCTTCCGCTAGAATGTGCTTTGTATAGGACGTGTTTTATTGGAAGGATGGTTTCATTTAGTAACCCTTCGTTCTGTCGGTGTTAAAGAGAGGGGATAAGATACTTACTACTCTAAAGGGGTGGGGGGTGAATAGAGTATTCAAAAATTAAGAGACTCTAAACACTTCTCTTAATTAAATTTCGGAATGAAATATAAAAGCTTTAAACTTACAGCCTATCAGAGTGTAGTGAATATAAAGCAAGCTAACTGAAGTTTCTGTTTAGCTTTATACCTAACACAGCACTTAACAACCTTATTAATTCTATCACTTCCACAATGCATAAATTAAAATAAGCCACCAGACGACACAAGAAGTTTATAGTGGTTCCCCAATTGGGTACATCCACTCTTCTACCACCCTGGTAGGAATTCACTATAGGTTTTTGTTCAGGTGCCCTGCCACCACAAGATCTGTTGCAGGTAGATCTAGAAACCCTTTGAGCTTTTGATCAGGAGCCCAAAATCCAATAGGTTTTTGATCAGGTGCCCTATCACCAACAGTTCACTTTTGAAGGGAGAGATAACCCTTTTACAAGGAGGTTAAAAGGAAATATAAAAAGAAAGTTGGTGTCTTCTCTGTGTTCAGAGAAGCTAGTTGATTTCTCTGAGAAATCAAAGCTCCCCCTGGCTTGGAGAATATCCAGGAAGAAGCTTTGCTTCAGGGGGCAGGAACTTCAGATTGCTTTGAAACTATTTCTGATGCAGCTTTGAAGAAGATTAGAGATGATGATGGTGGTTCTTCTTCAGCAGCTTTTACAATCTGGGAGGAGTGTTCTTCTTGAAAGCTTTGAGCACTGAGTGTTGATATTCCTAAAGACAGGATGAACTCAGAAAGCAGCAGAAGAACAAATTCTTTTCTTGAGAGCTCTTGTTCTCTCACAATTGTTGCTAAGTTCAGTTGTTTCTGCATATATGTTGCCTCTTTTGTATTCAGCCAGCTATATATTATAATACAAATCCTTTTTCTTTTTCTAATATTGCCTCGAGCCCTGCACAAAAAGTCTTTCCAAAACAATATGATAAGTCAAATAAGGAAACTGCAGAGATAGTCCTTTCTGTCAATCCCAAAAAGGATTTAAGTATATTAGAATATCCTATCATTTTGACTTTACACAAATGTACAGAAAACAAATCCTAACGGCTATAAAACAGTTGTACAAAATCCAATCTTTCCTTTAATAAAACAAACGGCTATATACTCTAAAAATCTTTTAAAATAATGCATTAAAAATATTGCAGATAACTAATAGAGTATAAGCATTTTAATAAGCAACATATCTGAATAGAATATGATTTAAATATGAGTAGATAAATCAGGAAATCAGATGAATTAAATAAAGTTAAAGACAGACACACAAAAAAACGTCGAGCAAAGAAACGAAGATCGTCGATCTGAGCAAGCAGATCGTCGACCTGAAGACAGAACAAAGCTAGACAGAAATCGTCGACCTCGGCAAGACGATCGTCGATCTGAGCAAGCAGATCGTCGAACCAACTTCAGAGTACATAGCTCTGAGATCGTCGATCTTCAATCGAAGATCGTCGAGCGGCATTCGACTATCATCGAGCTCAATTCTATAAAACAGAATTTCCATTTCAATCTAATCTCAACTATCTATCTGGTTCTATTCTAACTAAACCTAGGGTAGACTAACCTTTAGTCTAACCATTGACCATAGATAAATCTTGGGTCAATTAAGCCTAAAAGAGATGACATTACCCAAATCAAAACAAGGGAACCAACAATCTCCCCCTATTTAGGTGATGTCACTCAAGCACAAACAAAAACTGATATAAGCAAATAAGAGAATATAACAATAGATAAATCATCAACCAGATAAGAATGAAATAGATAAGCAACACATAAGTCACAATTTTTTAACAGATTCTGAAGGAGGAGTAAGAGTAGCAGGAGAGAAAGTAATTTTTCTGCTGGGATCATATGTATCCTTCTTTGATAACTTCAGGTCCTGCTCTCCAATGATCTTTATTTCTCCAACTTTTGGCAAAACGGCTTCAGGATGTTTTTACATATATTTTGAAGCATCAAACACTTCTGAACTGACTTGAAATTTTTCCAATTCTTTCTTTCAATATTTTGACATAGTGGAAAGTCATGTAATGTCTTTTCCTTCTGCTTTAGCTTTCTTGATCTGAGCTGCTCCCACCAATTCTAGTAGTCTGGCCATTTTAAAGTTGGGGTCAAGCTCTTGACTTTCATAAGTATCATCATCAGCTTGATCTAATGGGTTTACAACTTTAAACTTCACTGATTGACTCAGATATCTCTCAGTTTGTTCTTTTGGCCCTTGAATTATGAGACTAGATGGAGGGGCAAATTCAACATACTTTTTGCTTGATCTGTCAGAATATACAATTCTCTTTCCTTTACCATCTACTGGTTTAGCTTTAGTTGGTATTTCCTTTGGAGGTGAGATTGTTCTTCCAGGAGGAGATCTAGGGGTTTGAGGAGGAGAGAAAGTTGGTTGCTGATACACAACTTCTTTAACTTGCTCTCTCTGATTTCTTGGTTGCCTAGATTGCCTCTGATAATCTGAACTACTTGAAGAAGGCTTCCTTTGCTGGACTGATTTGTCATGAGGAGCAGAAGATCTTGGAGCAATGTTCCCTAGTGCACCTGCAGAAGGAGGAGGAGGAGGACCTCTCTAGAACCCATTGGGAGGAGGAGAGTTCTTCCTGCTCTTCTTCCTTGCTTTTTGGGCATTCTTAGAGAGCCACATCCATGGCTCAAAACCATTTGATTTAGGATCAATTCCTTTCAAGATGTAGTAAGGAATGTCATTATCTGGATTGGGAGGAGGTGCAGCAATAGCCTTCCTTTTCTTTGCAGCAATCTTTTTCTTTTTCTTATTCCCTTCAGAATCATCAGAATCCTCATCCTCATCTTCAAAATGAGAGGACTAAGGTTTGTCATACAGATCATCAATTTCTTTGAACAAAGCTTTTTCTTTTTCTTCTTTAGCCTTCTCAATGGCTTTTTCTCTTTCTTCTTCTAGAATGTCTTGGGCAATGAGATCATCCAAGTCTGGTCCTGGAGTATCATCCCAGACAGTGGAGGACTCAGGTGAGACAACAACTGTACTTACTGAAATACTCTCTGGCAGATGTTCAACTGACCTAAAAGCTTCAAAATCTTTCTCAATAACAACCTCTGAAGATTTAACTGAAGTCCACTTATATTCTAAGAAGGATGTAATGATTTCTTCTAGGTATCTGACAATGATGGGGGTAGAATGTATTTCAAGACAAACTCTAAAAGCAAGAGCTGCTTCAGTTATAGTCTCAGAAATAATAACTCTATCCAAAAACTGAAGGCATATTGGTCTCTTATAGCACACAATGGCCTGAAGGGGATCAAAAGAGCAAGGGGAGGACTGAGATATATACAGATTTCCACAAGATGAGAGTGAAGACTAATCATCTGAAACTATAAAGACATCCATATCTACAACTGGAGCATCTATATCTACAACTGTCTCTTGTACAAAATCTTGAATATATACATCTGGCACTGCATCTGAATATGTTTCTAACTCTAATGTTGATGGAGAATTCTCTACTGGATCAACAGGAAGAGCCCAAGCAGAACCTGAAGCATCTTCATTGAACATGTCCCCCTACTTAGGTTTAGTGGGAACTAAACGTAGGCCCCCAGATGAAGAAGGGACTGTGAGGGCAGAGATAGATGCAGCAAGGGTTGAGATAGAGGTGACAAGGGGTGCAATGGCTTCCTCTATCATTGTTTTGATAGAGGGTGTGATGAGTTCCATGATTTTGGCAATAAATTCTGGTGTTATTTGAAAGGATGGAGGAATGGTGGATGAAGAAACAACAGTATTGATGTTCTTTTGGACTAGGATTTCATCAAGTGGGAAATTGTGATGAGATGGAAGATTATTAGTGGGTGAATGATGATGGGGAGAGGGAGTCAGTAGATTAAACATAGAATCTTGGCTGAAGTTAGATAACTCAGTTAGGTCAGTTGGAGGTGGAGAAGCAGGTGGAGATGGATGGTTCATAGGAGAAGCAGGAATATTGATGGAGGTGGAGGGCAAGGAGGGTACAGCAGGAAGTTCTTCACTGGGGTGGAGAGTGGCTTCAGAAGCCCTTGTGCTCTCAGATGGTATTAGAGCAGACTTTGCCTTGGAGGGTTTCTGAATGACCCTCTTCCACTTAGCAAACAGAGAGGAATCAATCCTTTTGCTGGAATTTATGGCTGTAGGGGCAGAGCTCAACAGCTGGGAAGCTTTCTTGGATAGAAAGATCCCTATTAACCTACCTTGAGTAACCCCTTTCTTATTGTTCTTCATCCTGATTAATTCAAACAACAAACCAGCCCAATCGATTTCTTTCTTATTCACAATGGCAAACATTAAGGCAAACTGTTGCCGGTTAATGTTGTCATGAGCATAGTGCTTCCCGAGCAGTACTTGCCAACTAAATCAGCCAAGAACTTAAAACTGACTGATAGGTTTACCTTTGACAACTAAGATGGTATGCCTTTTGCATGCCCCATCTCTATCAGCATTCTTCCATACTCAGATCTATCTTGTTCATATTCATCTGTTCCATTCTGTAACTCAAAAATTTCAATAAGAATATCGAGGGTGAGAGTTACCTCAACATCGTTGATAATTCTAGTCATCACTTTGTTATCAGAAGCAGAGGTATAGACCCATTCCTTTATCTCTAATAAGTTGAATTTGATCTTAGTAGACATCAACTTCTTGAGTCCTTGCTCAGTGCATAGCTGCAGCATTTCCTTGAAAACAGGTTCACTGTCGTGGAAGGAGTCAAAATCAACAGAGAAGCATGCATCGAACTTCATCACCGAAAGAGTTGCAGGTGCAATCGCCATGATGAGAAAATTTGCAAGATGTGAGAGCAAAAAACGCGAGACAAAGGCTCGAAATAACTCCTAAAAGCAGAATACGAAAAGACGGAGTCAGTCGACGATCTTCAAACCTAAATAGACGATCGGCTTGAAATAAGCTAGAGTCGTCGATCTCTGAATGAAGATCAAAGGTAATCGGTCGACGATCGTCGATCGTCGATCGATTACCGAAGCAGAGTTGTCGATCGTCGATCGACGATTTCTGTCTCTAAGTGCAAAAAACTATCGTAGACATAAGGTCGACAATTTAGCTCGATCTGTTCGACTATCGTCGAACTCCGTTCGACGATCTTAGAACAGATTTCAACTTGGCAGCTTTTATACTTAGTCTGGTCCATTCATCATGCCTAGTTGATTCAAAAAGAATAGATGTTCTTGTTCATCTAAAGGCTTTGTGAAAATATCACCTCTCTGAAGATCTGTTGGTATAAACTCAAGATTTATTTTATTCTTGTAAACATTGTCTCTAAGGAAATGCTGTCTAATGTCAATGTGCTTAGTCCTAGAATGGTGCACAGGATTTTGTGTTATGGAAATAGCATTGGTACTGTCACACATGATTTTGGTGTTCTTGTGTGTGTACCCATAATCCAAAAGTTGATTTTGAATCCACAGAATCTATGAACAGCAACTAGCAGCTGCTATATATTCAGCCTCTGTAGTTGAAGTTGAAACAGAAGTCTGCTTTTTGCAAAACCAAGAGACTAATCTCTCACCTAGGAACTGACAAGTCCCTGAGGTGCTCCTCCTGTCAACTCTACAGCCAGCATAGTCAACATCTGAGTATCCAATTAACTCAAATTCTGATTCAGTTGGGTACTAAAGTCCTAAATTATGACAACCCTTCAAGTATCTTAATATTCTCTTGAGAAGAGTCAAGTGAGATTCCTTGGGGTTGACCTGAAATCTAGCACATAGGCATGTGCCAAACATTATATCAGGCCTACTTGTAGTTAGATATAATAGGGAACCAACAATGGCCCTATAATATTTCTGATCAACAGGCTTGCCCTTTTCTTCAGAATCAATAACTACATTAGTAGCCATAGGTGTGTGCATTGCTAAAGCATCTTCCATCCCAAACTTCTTTACCAATTCCTTGGCATACTTAGATTGGGAAATGAAGATGCCATCAGCATCTTGTTTCACTTGGAGACCAAGGAAATAAGACAGCTCACCCATACTACTCATCTCAAACTTTGAATGCATTAGGTCAGAGAACCTTTTGCATAGTTTGGGATCAGTGAAACCAAATATAATATCATCCACATAGATTTGAACTAACATGATTTTGTCCTTGTGGTTCTTAATAAAAAGGGTTCTATCAACTATGCCTCTTACAAACTTATGTTCTAATAGGAAGCTAGCTAGAGTCTCATACCATGCTCTAGGAGCCTGCTTAAGTCCACACAGAGCTTTTTGTAGCTTAAAAATATGTGAGGGGTGAGTTGAAGAAATGAAACCAGGGGGTTGTTCAACAAACACCTCTTCCTTTAGCTCTCCATTTAGGAATGCACTCTTTACATCCATTTGGATCACCTTAAACTTCATGTAGGCTGCATAGGATAGAAAGATCCTTATTGCCTCTAGCCTTCCAACAGGAGCAAAAGTTTGACATAATCTATGCCTTCTTCCAGTCTGTAGCCTTGTGCTACAAGCCTTGCTTTATTCCTTATGATAATTCCTTGTGCATCCAATTTATTTCTAAACACCCATTTAGTGCCTATAACCAGCTGTCCTTTTGGTCTTGGAACCAAATTGCACACTTTGCATCTCTCAAACTGGTTTACCTCTTCTTGCATGGTAATGATCCAGTGGGAATCTTACTCAACATCCTTTATGGTTAGGGGCTCAATCTGAGAAAGAAAATAGGCATGCATCACATCTTGACTTAGTTGATGTCTAGTTTGCACACCAGTTGAAATGTCTCCAATCACTTTAGATGTAGGATGATCTCTAAGTGTGACTTAATCAGTTGGTGGTATGTGATCTTCAACAGCAGTTGGAATCAATTCCTCTGGTGGAATTAGATTTACTGTTGGTACATTTGCAATCACTCCATCTGATCTTCATCACTTTCTGAATCAACTATCTGAGGTGTTGATTGAGGTTGAATCTCCTGAGTGAGTTTCAGCTCATCCAAATTTTTGCATAACTCAGGTACCTACAAAAGATTGATGGAGGAAGTTTCCTTATCTCTGTAAAACATCTTTGTTTCATCAAATGATACATGAACTAATTCTTCAATTTTTAGGGTGGATTTATTAAATACCTTATAAGCTTTGCTTACTTGGGAATATCCTAGAAAGATTCCCATTGAAGCTTTTGCTTCAAACTTTCTAATGTATTCTTTGTTATTATTATGAATGTAAACTACACAGCCAAAGATTATAAAGTAATCTATTTTAGGTTTCTTTCCTTTAATCAATTCATAAGGAGTCTTCCCCTTAAGTTTATGTATCAGACTCCTATTCAGTACATAGTTAGCTGTGCTAACTGCTTCTGCCCAAAAAGAGAGAGGCATATTAGCATCTGTTAACAGTGTTCCTACAGCTTCAATTAGGGTTCTGTTTTTCCTTTCAACTACCCCATTTTGTTGAGGATTTCTAGGAGCAGAGAAGTTATGCCTGATACCTTCTTTCTCACAAAATTCTTGCATAAGAAGAGATTCAAACTCAGTACCATGATCACTTCTGTCAAGGAAACTTGAGTAGAATACTCAGTCTATATACAAAGTAGAAAATCTGTAAGAACTTTAAAGTTATCAGATTTAGTTCTCAAGAAGAACACCCAAGTGAACCTAGAGTAATCATCTACAATAACTAGGGTATAGAACTTCCCTCCTAGACTCTGTACAGCTATTGGACCAAAGAGATCCAAGTGCAATATGTACAGGATTCTAGGTGAATCACTTTTATTTACAGCTTTGAAACTATTCTTAGTTTGCTTGCCTAGTTGACAAGCCTTGCATAAGTCTTCCTTCTTGTAAGGGCAAGATGGCAAACCTCTAACAAGGTTGTATTTAGATAACCTAGATATATTTTTAAGGTTGACATGACCTAGCCTCTTATGCCACAAGGTATTATTACTACTCACTTCATTAAATAAACAGATTTTAGAAGAGGTGGAATTAAAATCTACAAGATATATATTACCTTGTCTAATACCTACAAGTACAATTTTATTGTTCAAAGTAATATTGCATAGAGTATTAGAAAACCAAACATGGTAGCAAGCATCACCAAGCTGCCTTCCAGAAATGAGATTGTGCTTAAGTCCTGTGACATAAGCTACCTTCTTGAAAGTCACTGACCCTATGGTGAATTTTCCATATCCTTCTGTCTGACCACAACTGGAATCACCAAAGACCACTTTTGGTCCTAACTTGGCTTTGAAGCTTGACATGTTCTCTTTGTTTCCAGTCATATGCTTAGAGCATCCACTATCCAAATACCACTTGTCCTGAGTTATAGGATAGGCCTTCAACTGCAAAAAGATAAATTAGACATTGTGGACCCAAGAAACCTTGGGTCCATTGTTCTTCACATAGGAAAAACTAGAAATAAAAGAATATGCAGGTTGAGAATGATATCCTAAGGGATGAGATCTCCTAGGTGGCATGGTCCAATTTGAAACTAGGTTAGCAGACCTAGGGTTGCTATTAAACTTATTGTTTCTATCTGCATTATGGTAATTTTGAAAATTTAATTCTTATCGTCGATCGATGTTCGACGATCGGTACCCAGATCGTCGATCTTGGTTTACATAAGGAAATTCATGGTTCCACGATCGTCAATCTCTGTTCGACGAATCAGGCTGAGATCGTCGATCCCTCATTGCCAGGTAATTATGCCCAACAGGTGAGTTCAGAGATCGTCGATTGTCGTTCGATGATGGGTTCAGCGATCGTCAATGGGCGTTCGATAATTTTTGTATTTCTATGAACTTTTGTTTCCTTTTATCTCTCTTAATCTTATTTAAAACTTTCTTAGCCTTTTGGATGACTTCAGTGTTGTGTATTCCCTTTTTAGAAACAAATTTTACTGGAGTTGATAAATTATATTTAAGGAGCAATGGGGGTTCACTAGGGGAGGCACCTAAGCCTAACTTATTGTTGCCTGTCCTAGTGTTGGCAGTGCTTGTGATTTCTAGCAATTTAAGGCTTCTACCATTAAGTGAATCTTCTAATATTTTAGCTTTAGCTAGTTATAATTTAAGAAATTTAATTTCTTCAGTTGATCAAGTGAGTTCATCTTCTAACTTAATGTTTTCACTAGATACAGTCTCTGATTCAGCTAGCTTTTCTCTGAGCAGTTTAATCTCCTTTTCTTAGCTAAGTAAGTCTAGGCAGAGAATTTTAAATTCATGCTTAAATTCACTTGAATTAAAATCATAAGATGCAATTACCTGATCTTGTATTTGTGAGAATATGTCTTGGAGTACTGCTTCTCATGATCCTTTTCTTTTCTCCTTTCCTTATACTTTGTCTCTAGACACTCAGGGAGAATGTGTCCAGGCTTCCTGCATCCATAGCAAATAATTTCTTTAGATGGAGTTTTATCATACCTTGGCTTGTCATCATACTTTGATGACTTCCTTCTATTGTCCTTTCTGCCCATCTTGTAAAATCTTTTGGCAAAGAGTGCCAGCAGTTCTTCATTTGATTGAGTCACCTTGGACTCATCATCAGCCTTAAGAGCAAGGGTTTGCTCTTTCCTTGTTTGAGTAGGAGCATTAGCTTCAGCTTCAGCATCCCTGGTCTTCAGTACTTGCTCAAATGATTTAAGCTTGCCAAGGAGGGCTTCAGTTGAGATCTCTGTTGTACTTCTAGACTCCTTGATTGGCCAGATTCTGAGATCCCATGTACTGGGAAAGCACATCAATATTTTGTCATTGACTTCTGTCAATGTAATCTCCTTATCAAGTGTCCTCAGCTCATTGATGATGGAGCTGAGCCTTGTATACATAGCTTCTATAGTTTCAGCCTCTTCTTTCTTGAAGTTCTCATATTGGGATATAAGGTTTGACCTTCTGTCCTTCCTCTCTTCAGCTGAACCAGCTACAATCTGATTCAATGAGTCCCACATGGCTTTTGCTGAGGTGCAGTCAGCCACTTTCTGGAATGTCTTATCAGGCATGATCTGGGCTAGAATATTCATAGCTTTGGCATCAGCTATCTTGGCCTTCTTGTATGTTTCATTATAGTCAGGAGGTGACATATCACTAAGATTTGTAGAAGTTGTAGCAGTAGGTTCAGTAGGTGGTGTTGGTGGCCCTGTTAAGATAGAAGAAAAAATATCTTCATCAATGGAGTTCATATAGAGTCTGATTCTTGCCTTCCAGATGCCAAACTTAGCTAAGTTGCATACTGGAGGTCTGGTGCTAGAGTAATCTTTGTACTGGGTCATGAATCTGGTGTGAGTTAATATGGTATCAAAGTATCTTATCAAAAGATCTTATGGTTTAGGTGTTAGCCTATTCAACCAATCAACCAAGGAATGGTTAAGCTATTGAATAACCAACCTCCCTCTGATATCAATTGAAAGAGAGGGGATAAGATACTTACTACTCTAAAGGAGGGGGGGTGAATAGAGTATTCAAAAATTAAGAGACTCTAAACACTTCTCTTGATTAAATTGCGGAATGAAATATAAAAGCTTTAAACTTACAGCCTATCAGAGTGTAGTGAATATAAAGCAAGCTAACTGAAGTTTCTGCTTAGCTTTATACCTAACACAGCACTTAATAACCTAGTTAATTCTATCACAGCCATAGTGCATAAATTAAAGTAAGCCACAAGACGACACAAGAAGTTTATAGTGGTTCCCCAATTGGGTACATCCACTCTTCTACCACCCTGGTAGAAATCCACTATAGGTTTTTGTTCAGGTGCCCTGCCACCACAAGATCTGCTGCAAGTAGATCTAGAAACCCTTTGAGCTTTTGATCAAGAGCCCAAAATCCAATAGGTTTTTGATCAGGTGCCTTATCACCAACAGTTCACTTTTGAAGGGAGAGATAACCCTTTTACAAGGAGGTTAAAAGGAAATATAAAAAGAAAGTTGGTGTCTTCTCTGTGTTCAGAGAAGCTAGTGGTTTTCTCTGAGAAATCAAAGCTCCCCCTGGCTTGGAGAATATCCAGGAAGAAGCTTTGCTTCAGGGGGCAAGAACTTCAGATTGCTTTGAAACTATTTCTGATGCAGCTTTGAAGAAGATTAGAGATGATGATGGTGATTCTTCTTCAGCAGCTTTTGCAATCTGGGAGGTGTGTTCTTCTTGAAAGCTTTGAGCACTGAGTGTTGATATTCCTGAAGACAGGATGAACTCATAAAGCTGCAGAAGAACAAATTCTTTTCTTGAGAGCTTTTATTCTCTCACAATTGTTGCTAAGTTCAGTTGTTTCTGTATATATGTTGTCTCTTTTGTATTCAGCCAGCTATATATTATAATACAAAGCCTTTCTCTTTTTTTAATATTGCCTCGAGCCCTGCACAAATAGTCTTTCCAAAACAATATGATAAGTCAAATAAGAAAACTGGAGAGATAGTCTTTTCTGTCAATCCCAAAAAAGATTTAAGGATATTAAAATATCCTATCATTTTGACTTTACACAAATATACAGGAAACAAATCCTAACGGCTATAAAATAGCTATACAAAATCCTATCTTTCCTTTAGTAAAACAAACGGCTATATACTCTCAAAATCTTTTAAAACAATGCATAGAAAATATTGCAAGTAACTAATAGAGTATAAGCATTTTAATAAGCAGCATATATGAATAGAATATGATTTAAATATGAGTAGATAAATCAGGAAATCAGATGAATTAAATAAAGTTAAAGACAGACACAAAAAAAAATGTCGAGCAAAGAAATGAAGATCGTCGATCTGAGCAAGCAGATCGTCGACCTGAAGACAGAACAAAGCTAGACAGAAATAGTCGACCTCGGCAAGACGATCGTCGATCTGAGCAAGTAGATCGTCGAACCAACTTCAGAGTACATAGCTCTTAGATCGTCGATCTTCAATCGAAGATCGTCGAGCGGCAGTCGACTATCGTCGAGCTCAATTCTATAAAACAGAATTTCCATTTCAATCTAATCTCAACTATCTATCTGGTTCTATTCTAACTAAACCTAGGGTAGACTAACCTTTAGTCTAACCATTTACCATAGATAAATTTTGGGTCAATTAAGACTAAAAGAGATGACATTACCCAAATCAAAACTAGGGAACCAACACAGTTGTATATGGCGTCGGGCCCCGGCCGGACCTACTACTATATGCTATGTGACGGATATGGGTGTTACACTTTTTCCCCTATTGCTATGGTTAAGTCAATCAGAATTCTGCTTGATATTGCTGCATATTATGACTACGAGATCAAGTAGATGGATGTCAAAACAGTTTTCCTTAATGGGAACCTCCTTGAGGAAGTGTATATAACACAACACGAGGGATTTGTATCTACAGGTGAAGCCACTAAAATATGCAAGCTGCAGAGATCCATTTATGGATTAAAACAGGCTTCTCGAAGTTGGAATCTTTGTTTTGATGAAAAGATCAAAGAGTTTCGTTTTATTAAGAACGAGGATGAACTGTGTGTTTACAAATGGATTAGTGGAAGCATAATTGTCTTTTTGATATTGTATGTAGATGAAAGACTGCTAATCAAAAATGACAAACCGACCCTACGTGTTGTTAAGAACAACCTAGCAAACTGCTTTTCTATGAATTACTTAGGGGAAGCGACTTATATACTCGGTATTAAGATCTATAGAGATAGATCGAAGAAGTTGTTGGGTTTGACCCAAAGTACTTATATTGATAAGGTGTCTAAATGGTTCAACATGCTTGAGTCTAAGAAAGTATTCTTACCCATGTCTCATGGTGCGAGTCTCTCTAAGGACTAATGTCCCAAATCTTGTGAAGATAAGGACTGTATGAAGTTGATTCCACATTCTTCCTCAATTGGGTCAATCATGTATGCTATGATATGTACTAAACCCGATGTCTCTTACGTATTGAGCATGAGTAATAGGTATCAGTCTGATCCTGGTGAAAGTCACTGGATTGCCGTCAAGAATATCCTAAAGTACTTGATAAGAACTAAGGATACGTTCTTGGTATTTGGCGGGGAGGAAGAGATCGTTGTAAAGGATTACACGGATTGTAACATCCCATTTACAACTAGACCCCTAAGAGTGGTTTTGTCATGACAAAACCCTAGGAAGCCCAAGAAAGGGGTCAAGTGGACCTGGTGGTGTGGATAGGGCCACTATGGTCTGCACTTAGCAGATCTCTAAACCTTGGTTAAAAGTGATCATGGGGCTTCACCAAGACTCCAAGACCCCACCCATACCCTCATAGACCTAGTAAGAGGTCAATGGGTCACTAAGGACCCATGGAGAGTAGTCAATAGGGCTAAGTTGACCAAAGTCAACTATAACCATAATTAGGTCAAATTGGCCTACACAAGGGTCCATTGCAGTCTATTAGCCAAATATACCCCACCCATACCTCCATAACCCTAGGTAGGGGTCAATGGGTCACTAAGGACCCATGGAGGGTAGTCAAGGGAGCTAAGTTGACCAAAGTCAACTCTAACCCTAAATAGGTCAAATTGACCTACACAAGGGTCAATTGCAGTCCCTTAGCCCAGTGGACCCCACCCATACCCTCATAAGCCTAGTGAGAGGCCAATAGGTCACCAAGGACCCACTGGGACCAATCAAAAGGGCTAGTTTGACCAAAGTCAACCCTTGACCTAAAATGGTCAAAATGCCCTAGTTAAGGGCCAAGTGACCTCCAAGGGCCAATCCAACCCCACCTTGACCCTAGGGGAGGCTAATGGGTCACCAAGGACCTATTAAGGAAATCTCAAGGATCAAATTAACCTAGGTGGGCCCTAGTCCAACTTTGGGTCAAGTTAGCCCAAATGGGCTAACTCAAGCTCAAGCCCATTACATTGAGGCTAACCTTGACTTAAGTGGCCAAATGGATTTATGGGCTGACATGGGACATGTAGGAGCCAAATATTCAGGCATGGTGACTAGGAGAGAGAAAGTCACCCATGGAGGAGAGAGAAAGAGAAGAAAGAAGAAGGAAGGAGGACTTTGTGCTCCTCTTTCCCCCTCCCCAAATTCCCCATTCATTTCAGAAGGACAAGGGGAAGTGCAGCAGCCATTGTGGACTGTTTAGAGCAAGCTCCACCCCCTACCAACCTAGCCGCCAACCTTGACCATGGCCAAAAATGGCACATGGCTTTTCAGCCACCTAACACCTCCCCTCTCCACCTTAAAAGCTTCAGTGAGGTCCAACGAGCATTTCCCACCACTTTCCTGAAGAAGCCAAGCAGTTTCACTGAGTTTTTGAAGAAAACCGACCACCACCACCACCACCATGGTATTCCGGCGATCCTCCCGACTTCAGGCTGCCAAAAAGGTCCTCCTCCACCCCTTCTCTCATGGGTAGATCGTAGACATCATTAGGGCCAAGGTTGGGGCTCAATTGAGCCCAATCTGATTTTCAAAATCATGGAATTTCCGTGAAAAACCAACCTCTCGGGTTCGCCGGAATAGGGCTTCCCGGCGGCCAAGCCGCCGCCTGGAGATAGCCCCGACCACCACGAAGGTGTCGGCGGCGGTGGCAGGCCGGGGAGGTGGCCGGATCGCCGGCAGCAGCGGCTAGAAATCGGCCCAGGCAGGAGAAATCCTGGCCGTCTGCTGGAGGAAGAAGACAATGGGATGCGGTCGACTTTGCGTCAAGATGCGTGCGGGATTGATAATAAACTATGGGTTATATTATTAGAAACATTTCATTCCTGTCACAGCAATTGTATCTAATGTTTTTTAATTTTTAAAAATACCTAGAGGCATTTTCAGAGAAATTGTTCAACACATAAATTGTAGCCCTCTAAGTCTACTTTCAAAAAAAATTGGTTTGAACCAATTTGGGTGGCTGGTTTGACCAGGGCACTCAATTTGGTGGGGCTATACAAATGACTAGGCAGTCATTAAACTAGTGGCCCACACTTCATCCTTGGTCCAAATGGTCTGCAATTTTGGCAGGGAGTCATCCTACCCTATACCTAGACCCTGCCAAAAAATGGGAATTTTTGGGAATAATTTTGCTATAGTTTTGTAAATAATTTAATTATGCTAGGGTAAATTAAATTAGGGGTCAAATAAAGTCCAAATTCATCCAAATTTTGGCGGGATGGATATGAGGTCAATATAGACCTCTGGTTAAAATTTCATTAAGTTTGGAGTTGATTTGAATGGGATTCAAGCAAACCCTATCCTTGCCCTAAGAAGGGTATTTTGGTCCAAAATGTAATTTTGGCATTTAGTGTCCAATTCACCTCAACAGAGGTTTAAATTTGGTACACTGGTTTGGCATGACAATATACACCTCCCAATGAAAACTTGGGGGCATTGGAGTTGATTTGGCCCAAGATCCTAGGTCACACCCTAAGGAAGGGCTTTTGTACCTTGTGAAGGGCATATGGCCAAAACACCTTGTATGGCTATGCAATTTTGTAGGGATGGTATTTTGGTAACTATAACCCTCTGGTAAAAATATTAGGGTATTTTGGAAGGTTTAGGACCCTCTAAATCCTAACCCTACTTTAGGGCACAAATGTGGTGGGATAGGAATGGGTTGGCTAAACCCCTTGAAATGATATGAAATTTTGGAACGATGGTCATAAGGATATTAAGAAGCCTTGGTGATTTAATTAGAAATTTTGGAGTAATATTTATAGCACTTCATTAGTAACACAAGGAATGCCTCAATTTAGTAAATTAATTATTATGCTCCCTCTGAACCTTGGGAGGTCATCAAAATTTGGCAGAGGATGTTTTGAATCATTATAGGCTTATATAAATTTTATGAAAAGTTTTGGATACTTATTTGAGGTACTTACTTCACAAGCTTGCTAAATGATGAAATTATTCAATAATTTAATTTAGTCCATATACTGATAAATAAATTATGAAATTTAGCCAAACCATTTAAATGCCATTAGATTCATACTTGAATTTTCTCTGAATTTTTGGAAGCCATTTAGTATTTTATATTTCTTTAAATGAATTTTTAAGGATTAAAATGAAATAATGATTTGGGGATAAAACCTTACTGATAAATTTAGATATTTTGGAAGATGAGTTATATCCTTATTTTGAATAACATATAAAAATTGTAGAATGATATCTTGACTGAAAATTGTACTTCATGTTCATTATTGGAAATATTAGTCAATAGAATAATTAAATAAATTCCTAGATAAATAGGAAAATTATAAAACTCTGGATTTGGGCAATAAAGGTCATAATGGACCTCCATTAATTATTATAAGAGTGTTGGATAGTTATTTAATGTACCTCCTATTTTACATGAAGTTTGACATGGTGGTCTGCATTTAGCAATTTTGGAAAACTGTATATTAATTTGTTTGAAGCTTATCACTCCTTAATCACTGTTGATATTGACCCAGAGCATTTATGGGCCCTTGCAATCATGTTAGAATTATCCTTGAATTTTCAGAAATAATATTGCCCTGTTTATTGTTTTTATGAATTATTGCAATATACCATTTAAATAAAAATAAGTGGCCTGAACCTTGCGGAAAAATTCAGAGATTTTGTATCTTAGGTTAAATGATTATAATAAGTATAACATAAATCTGGGGAGATTTTATATAGTCAAAATTTGGTACCTTCAGCTCAATCTTGGAGACTTGGGCCACTATAAATATTTAAATAAATTCCTAAGACAAATAGGAAAATTGTAAAACTCTGGATTTGGGCAATAAAGGTCATAATGGACCTCCACTAATTATCATAGGAGTATTGGGTGATTACTTGATATACTTCCCATTTTACATAATATTAAACCTTGGTGGTCTGCATATAGTAAATCTACAGAAATAATCTGGAGTACAAGTTAGGCACATAAGTCAAAAATTAGTGGTTATAGGAACGAGTTCATCACTCAGGGTTGGATGAGCTAGGGATTGGTTTGACTAAAAGGTTAGGTGGTGTTTGGGATCGACGAAAGATCGTCTTCCCCATAGAGTAGAAGGTCAAAATCACCTTAGGTATAGTTTACTATAATATGAAAATGAAATGGGTAACACCCAAGTTGTAGGCATAAAGTAAATTGAGGAGTAGGTAGTAAACTGGATTTCATACTCTCACACCCCTGTGTCCCGAGAGATAGTTGGGTTACTCGGGCAATAAGCCCAGTGGTTAAGGTAATGGGCATGGTAGCCCGGTGAGCTTTGGCTCGGTTGTTGGTTATGACGGATGGGATAGTCCGGGGAGCTTCGGCTCGGTTGTAGATTATGACGGACGAGTTAGTCCGGGAAGTTTTCAGCTCGGTGGTTGATTATGACAGACAGGATAGTCCGGGAGGATTCGGCTCGGTTATATGTTGGACTCATAACTATTGCATGTGCATAAAAGGTATAAGGTGGTGGGTCTTCGATATTGGGGAGTTCGTTGCACCGACACCAATATCGTTGACTCGGCAAGTGTTATTTTACACTTTGCCAATAGAAGTCCGGTGTGCCAGCCGGCAAGAGTACGCAGGCGTCCGCTTAGTGCACCAAGCATTGAGGCGTACGATAGGTCTGACCGGTAGTGCTTTACTGGTTTAGAGGTGGGCGAGGCCCAACCCACCGCTTCCGTCTGCCACTACGGAGGTATCCTAGGAGGTAACGGCTCCGAAAGGGGGAACTAAAGGTCTGTGTACACAGAGTCGAGTGGGTGAGTTGTACTTGAATGTTCACATCATAGCATAATTGCATTTCATAGCATAACCATTGCATAAAACCCGACACCTAATGTATAAGAAGTATGGGACGCTCTATACATTAGGCCTTGCAAAACGATCCCTTGGCCTATAAGTTCGTGTGAACGTGCTTATAAGTCAAGGTTCTCTTTCAATATTATAAGCCTGCTAATAGAACCGACACCCTATCGTATAAATCGGTATGAGACTTTTTATACGATAGGATCCCTGCAAAAGATCCCTTAGCTTATGTGTACCCACATAAGTTAAGGTTACTTATTTAAGTTTGTATAATTATTATCATGCGTACACTGTTAGTTTAGTTCCGCTGCCATCTGGAATTTGACTATTCTCCACCTTCATGTCCTTCCCTTTCCTTCTCCCCGCTCGGTGCCTAGGAGCCATGGGGGAAGGGGTGGGGGACGATAGGACTTAGTCTTTTAGACTAACGGTTTTTGAACCACATCATTTAGGGGACCACGGAGCCCAGCATGGAGGAGCAGCCCCGGAGGTCGGCACGCTTGGAGATCGGACAGTCTAGCACTGGAGTCCAGACAGCAGGGACAGTGAGTCCCGAACTATAGTAGTTGTATTAGTTGGCTTCCGCGATGAGTGAATTGTAGTGAGGACTTGATGTACCAGGCATAAGCCCGAGATTTTCATTATTTGTACTATCTGTGGACACTCCCTTCGTGGAGTTTATTTCTATATATGTGATTTCTGTGGACTTACTTTTATACTTATATGCTACAGTAGAGATCGATTCGGCCGGCAGAACCGGCGTCTTGTAGTGACGACCTTCCCGGGTGAGAAGGTATCACCGCAAGGCGGCGGTTGTAGGCCTAAGACCCCGGTGTCGAAAAAAAAATGGGGGTCTTACAAGTGGTATCAGAGGGAAACATATCGATCAAAAGGTAGCAGTCCACAAACCTCGGGCCACCCCCGCACGAGTTTAGTTTGGGGACAAACTAAGTAGCGGAAGCAGTGGTGGGCCCATGTGGGAAATCACATGAAAATTGTCCACTTTTAGTTAAATCTGTGAGACTTCTTATATTTGACTTCTATTTACGCAGCCCCCAGCGCAGCCAACACCACAAGGCAGAGTTCAGCAGACCCCGACTGTTGCACCACCTTCCCCGGTTCCCACTCCATTCCTACACTCGGAGATGGGTCAAACGTTGACGGCCATTCTAGATGCCTTCAGGGCTCAACAGGCTCCGGCTCCGCAACCAAACCCGGGGGCCAATTGGTTGAGCATCTTTCGAGGACTCTCTCCTCCATCCTACTTGGGGACAGAATCCGCCGTACGGACAGAGGAATGGCTAGATATTATGTACGAAATGCTGACTGGGATACGATGTCCCTGGGAGGAGAGGGTGGCCTTGGTTGTCTCCTGCCTGGAGTCCCATGCTAAGAGGTGCTGGAAGACGCTGCTGGACACAAGGTTTGTTGATAGGGAGGTTGCGGAAGTTACCTGGGAAGAGTTCAGGACCGCACTGCTGGAGCATTTTGTTCCACAGTCGGCCAGGGATGAGTTGGAGGAGCGGTTCTTACAGCTGAAGCAAGGCACCCGGACAGTGGTAGAGTACCATCGGGAGTTCGACCATTTGGCTCGATATGCAGATTCTTACCAGCTGGACGAAGCGGGATACATCAAGAGATTCTATAAGGGCCCGCGGGAGGACTTGAGGGAGGCTTTGTTGTTTGTATCCGACGGGCCTATCTCCCGGATTTTGGAAATGGCAAAGAGGATCGAGGCCGACTGGCACACCACTCGGGGCCGGAAGCGGCAAGTGGAGGATTAGGGACGGAGAGCCAGAAATGATCAGCGGCAAGGTGCTGTACCAGGTGGGAGAAGGACAGAGGACCAGCCTCGTCAGGAAGTGAGGCAGGAGCCGAGGGAGCAGGTGATATTGGCCCCTCAGCCTCTTCAGATGAGGGAGGCACCGAGACCCGGGGGTATGGCATTTCCCCCACCGGAGTGCTACAACTGCCACCAGGTAGGACACATTCGGAGAAACTGCCCCATGAGGGGAGCACCCTTACCAGCACCCCAGGATGCCCCGCATGCCCAACAGTTTGGAGGACGAGGACGTGGTCGAGGACGTGGTTTCCAGGGTGCAGATCGTAGGCAGCAGAGGGAGCAAATTTATGCACTGGATCTGGCTCAGCCCCGAAACCCGGAGCAAGTAATCACTGGTACGTCTGAAAATTTTGGTTTAAGTTATTTCTCATGAACTTAAATTTTATATAGAAGTGATAATCTAGGAAAGAAAACCATGGCTAGAATTCTGAGACATTTAATTTTTCCCAAAACCCCAGGAATAGTTTTCATCAGCGGCAAACCCGCTTATACGCTATTTGATACGGGTGCTTCGCACTCATTTGTATCGGAGGCCTTCATAGAAGGATTGGAAGGCGTGGAACGATTCACGGGTCTGATGGTGAGGATACGACTACCCGACGGATCAGAGTTGTTCACCTCTGCCCACTGCAACATGGAGGCAGAGATCGGCGGAAGGATATTTGAAGCTCCAGCGACGATCATAAAGATGCCAATCTTTGATTTGATCCTAGGGATGATGTGGTTGAACTGGAATCATGCTCAAATTGACTGCACGTCCAAAAGAGTTACCGTAAGACATGGGGATTCCTACCTCGTCATTGAAGGTATTAAATCTATTCCCCCTCTCATACTGTCGTCTGTACAAGCCGTCAAGGCTCACTTACAGGGGAAGAAGTGTATGAAGTAATATTTGAGATGACTGAGACCAAGGTCTCCACCTCGGATATTCCAGTGGTGCGAGATTTTGCTGACGTATTCCCAGAGAAATTGCCTGGGCTACCCCCGCACCGGGAGCAGGATTTCCAGATACAGCTAGTGCCGGGGGCTAAGCCGGCAGCTAGGGCCCCTTACCGGATGGCCCCGAAGGAATTGACAGAGTTTCGAAGCCAACTCCAAGAACTGGTGGAGGCTGGATTTGTCCGACCGAGCTCTTCGCCTTGGGGAGCCCCGGTCTTATTCGTTAAAAAGAAGGACGGAACTCTGAGACTGTGCATCGACTACCGAGCACTAAACCGATTGACAGTCCGAAACACATATCCGTTGCCAAGGATAGATGAGCTGTTTGACCAGCTAGAAGGTGCGCATTTCTTTTCCAAATTGGATTTGAGGTCTGGTTACTACCAGCTAAGGATCCAGGAAGAGGACATTCCGAAGACTGCTTTCAGTAGCAGATATGGGCTATATGAATTTACAGTGATGCCCTTCGGGCTCACAAATGCGCCATCAGCATTTATGAGCCTTATGAATCAGGTGTTCGAAGAATATTTAGATGTGTTTGTCATCGTGTTTATCGATGACATTCTCATTTACTCAAGGACAGAGGAGGAGCACACACGGCATCTGACACTGACCCTGGAGAGACTACGGAAGCACAAGCTTTATGCAAAGATCAGCAAATGCCAGTTTTGGTTGAAGGAGGTGGCCTTCCTAGGCCATATCATCAGTGGTGCTGGGTTGGCAGTGGACCCGGCCAAGATCCAAGCGGTTCGGGACTGGCCACAATTAAAGACGGCCACAGATGTACGAAGTTTCCTAGGACTTGCCGGTTACTACCGGAAATTTGTAGAGGGATTCTCTCGTGTCGCCCTACCGCTCACATCTCCGACAAGGAAGGAGGTGCCCTTTATCTGGACCCCACGATGTGAAGAGGCTTTTTAAGAACTAAAGGGGCGACTCACTTCGGCTCCAATACTTGCCCTTCCTTCAGGGAAAGAAGGATTCCAGGTCTACACCGATGCCTCCTACCAGGGCATGGGGGCAGTACTCATGCAGAATGGCCATGTGATAGCTTATGCTTCTCGGCAGCTGAAGAAGCACGAGCAAAATTACCCAGTTCATGACTTAGAGATGGGAGCGGTCATTTTGCACTAAAAGTCTGGCGTCACTATCTGTACGGTGTCCACAGCGACATATACTCCGACCATAAAAATCTGAGATATGTGGACACACAGAAGGAGCTAAACATTAGACAGAGACGATGGGTGGAATTTTTAGCAGAATACCAGTATGAGATGCACTACCACCATGGGAAGGCGAATGTGGTAGCAGATGCATTAAGCCGAAAGACCACAAACGCTGGAGTAGGAACACCGCTGATGGCCTTGGAGTTAATACAGATGTTTGATAAGATGCATGTATCCCTGGTATCTGAGGATCACCCTGAGTTATACCGAGAATATCTGTCGTCATTAATCGCCACGGATGACATACGAGAACGGGTCAAGGATGGACAGAGGCAGGATACTCAGCTAGAGCCGATATTCCGATCCTTGGAAGCAGGCACTGTGGGAGATTACACACTGAGGGACGATTTAGTATGCTTCAGAGGACGGGTGTACATACCAGAGGGAGGCCAGATCCGGGAGGACATCATGATGGAGGCTCATTGCAGTCGATATTCGGTACACCCGGGGATTACGAAGATGACTGCAGATCTGAAGAAGACTATGTTCTGGCCTGGCATGAAGAAGGATATCACCTACTTCGTGACCCATTGCAAGTCATGCCAGTTAGTGAAGGCGGAATGCAGAAACCCCGCAGGATTGTTACAGCCACTCCCAGTACCAGAGTGGAAGTTCGATGATATCGCCATGGACTTTATACACAGACTTCCTCGATCAAGGATAGGGAATGATTCGATCTGGGTGATCGTCGACCAGCTGACAAAGGTAGCAAGGTTTATTCCAATCAGGAAGGATGACTCGGTGGGCGTGTTAGTCCGAAAGTTTGTGGAGCAATTCGTCCGCTATCATGGCATACCCAAGACGATTGTGTCAGACCGAGACAGACGATTTACATCCAGGGAGTGGAGGTCTGTGTAGACTTGCTTGGGCACTCGACTAACATTCAGTACGGCTTTCCACCCCCAGACGGATGGACAGACTGAACGAACCAACCGGACTCTGGAAGATTTACTACGACTCTGCATATTAGATCGCGGTGAACCTTGGGAGAAGTTGTTACCGCTGATCGAGTTCTCGTATAATAACAGCTATCAGTCTAGTATAAAGATGGCTCCTTATGGGGCGTTGTACGGACGGAAGTGCAGGACTCCACTGTCATGGATACAGGACGAGGACCCTAAGGCATTGGATTCAGAGTTTGTCGAGGACACTGAGGCTCATGTGAGATTGATACGGGATAGGATGCTAGAAGCACAGAGCCGGCAGGCTAAGTATTACGACGCTCGGCACCATCAGGTGGAATTCCAGGTGGGAGATCAGGTGTTCTTGAAGATCCGACCAATGCATGGAGTTACTCGGGTACGTGGACAGAGGAAGAAGCTTAGTCCAAGATACATGGGGCCTTATAGGATCCAGGAGCGGATCGGTCCCTTGGCATACAGGCTGGAGCTGCCACCGGAGCTGGCAAGTCTTCACGACGTATTCCATATATCCTCTCTTAGGAAAGCTCTACTACGCCCAGAGCAGCAAGTTACAACCACAGACGGACCGATAGCGTCTGATCGGTCAGTTCACCTAGAACCGGTCCGGATTGACGACAAGGGGGTACGAGTTTTACGCCACAAGAAGGTTCCGTTAGTCAAGGTCCTGTGGAGAAATCACGGAAAAGAGGAGCACACATGGGAGCCCTAGGACTTGATGCGACAAAGATATCCGGAACTCTTCAGTCAGGTATTCCTCGCAACCACTCAAGATGTTCAATTTCCTTCCTAATTTAAACTAGTAGAACTGAAATTTCAAGGTTACGGGCTAAACTTTTGTTTATTGGGCTCTAGACTTTGCCAATTGAGCAATTTGATCTGAATATTGACAAACATCTTTGAACCTCATGGGATGTTACAAGTTGCCGCTCCCTGATAGGAGTCCCCGTAGGCTTAACCTGGATTTCGGGGCCGAAATCTTTGTTTTGTTTATTGGGATTTGTAACATCCCATTTCCAACTAGACCCCTAAGAGTGGTTTTGTCATGACAAAACCCTAGGAAGCCCAAGAAAGGGGTCAAGTGGACCTGGTGGTCTGGATAGGGCCACTATGGTCTGCACTTAACAGATCTCTAAGCCTTGGTTAAAAGTGATCATGGGGCTTCACCAAGACACCAAGACCCCACCCATACCCTCATAGACCTAGTAAGAGGTCAATGGGTCACTAAGGACCCATGAAGAGTAGTCAATAGGGCTAAGTTGACCAAAGTCAACTATAACCCTAATTAGGTCAAATTGGCCTACACAAGGGTCCATTGCAGTCTATTAGCCAAATATACCCCACCCATACCTCCATAACCCTAGGTAGGGGTCAATGGGTCACTAAGGACCCATGGAGGGTAGTCAAGGGAGCTAAGTTGACCAAAGTCAACTCTAACCCTAAATAGGTCAAATTGACCTACACAAGGGTCAATTACAGTCCCTTAGCCCAGTGGACCCCACCCATACCCTCATAAGCCTAGTGAGAGGCCAATAGGTCACCAAGGACCCACTGGGACCAATCAAAAGGGCTAGTTTGACCAAAGTCAACCCTTGACCTAAAATGGTCAAAATGCCCTAGTTAAGGGCCAAGTGACCTCCAAGGGCCAATCCAACCCCACCTTGACCCTAGGGGAGGCTAATGGGTCACCAAGGACCTATTAAGGAAATCTCAAGGATCAAATTAACCTAGGTGGGCCCTAGTCCAACTTTGGGTCAAGTTAGCCCAAATGGGCTAACTCAAGCTCAAGCCCATTACATTGGGGCTAACCTTGACTTAAGTGGCCAAATGGATTTATGGGCTGACATGGGACATGTAGGAGCCAAAAATTCAGGCATGGTGACTAGGAGAGAGAAAGTCACCCATGGAGGAGAGAGAAAGAGAAGAAAGAAGAAGGAAGGAGGACTTTGTGCTCCTCTTTCCCCCTCCCCAACCTCCCCATTCATTTCAGAAGGACAAGGGGAAGTGCATCAGCCATTGTGGACTGTTTAGAGCAAGCTCCACCCCCCTACCAACCTAGCCGCCAACCTTGACCATGGCCAAAAATGGCACATGGCTTTTCAGCCACCTAACACCTCCCCTCTCCACCTTAAAAGCTTCAGTGAGGTCCAACGAGCATTTCCCACCATTTTCCTGAAGAAGCCAAGCAGTTTCACTGAGTTTTTGAAGAAACCTGACCACCACCACCACCACCATGGTATTCCGACGATCCTCCCGACTTCAGGCCGCCAAAAAGGTCCTCCTCCACCCCTTCTCTCATGGGTAGATCGTAGACATCATTCGGGCCAAGGTTGGGGCTCAATTGAGCCCAATCTGATTTTCAAAATCATGGAATTTCCGTGAAAAACCAACCTCTCGGGTTCGCCGGAATAGGGCTTCCCGGCGGCCAAGCCGCCGCCTGGAGATAGCCCCGACCACCACGAAGGTGTCGGCGGCGGTGGCAGGCCGGGGAGGTGGCCGGATCGCCGGCGGCAGCGGCTGGAAATTGGCCCAGGCAGGAGAAATCCTGGCCGTCTGCTGGAGGAAGAAGACGATGGGATGCCGTCGACTTTGCGTCAAGATGCGTGCGGGATTGATAATAAACTATGGGTTATATTATTAGAAACATTTCATTCCTGTCACAGCAATTGTATCTAATGTTTTTTAATTTTTAAAAATACCTAGAGGCATTTTTAGAGAAAATGTTCAACACATAAATTGTAGCACTCTGAGTCTACTTTCAAACAAAATTGGTTTGACCAATTTGGGTGGCTGGTTTGACCAGGGTACTCAATTTGGTGGGGGCTATACAAATGACTAGGCAGTCATTAAACTAGTGACCCACACTTCATCCTTAATCCAAATGGTCTGAAATTTTGGAAGGGAGTCACCCTACCTTATACCTAGACCCTGCCCAAAAATGGGAATTTTTGGGAATACTTTTGCTATAGTTTTGTAAATAATTTAATTATGCTAGGGTAAATTAAATTAGGGGTCAAATAAAGTCCAAATTCATCCAAATTTTGGTGGGATGGATATGAGGTCAATATAGACCTCTGGTTAAAATTTCATTAAGTTTGGAGTTGATTTGAATGGGATTCAAGCAAACCCTATCCTTGCCCTAAGAAGGGTATTTTGGTCCAAAATATAATTTTGGCATTTAGTGTCCAATTCACCTCAACAGAGGTTTAAATTTGGTACACTGGTTTGGCATGACAATATACACCTCCCAATGAAAACTTGGGGGCATTGGAGTTGATTTGGCCCAAGATCCTAGGTCACACCCTAAGGAAGGGCTTTTGTACCTTGTGAAGGGCATATGGCCAAAACACCTTGTATGGCTATGCAATTTTGTAGGGATGGTATTTTGGTAACTATAACCCTCTGGTAAAAATATTAGGGTATTTTGAAAGGTTTAGGACCCTCTAAATCCTAACCCTACTTTAGGGCACAAATGTGGTGGGATAGGAATGGGTTGGCTAAACCCCTTGAAATGATATGAAATTTTGGTAGGATGGTCATAGGGATATTAAGAAGCCTTGGTGATTTAATTAGAAATTTTGGAGTAATATTTATAGCACTTCATTAGTAACACAAGGAATGCCTTAATTTAGTAAATTAATTATTATGCTCCCTCTGAACCTTGGGAGGTCATCAAAATTTGGCAGAGGATGTTTTGAATCATTATAGGCTTATATAAATTTTATGAAAAGTTTTGGATACTTATTTGAGGTACTTACTTCACAAGCTTGCTAAATGATGAAATTATTCAATAATTTAATTTAGTCCATATACTGATAAATAAATTATGAAATTTAGCCCAAACCATTTAAATGCCATTATATTCATACTTGAAATTTCTCTGAATTTTTGGAAGCCATTTAGTATTTTATATTTCTTTAAATGAATTTTTAAGGATTAAAATGAAATAATGATTTGGGGATAAAACCTTACTGATAAATTTAGATATTTTGGAAGATGAGTTATATCCTTATTTTGAATAACATATAAAAAATTGTAGAATGATATCTTGAATGAAAATTGTACTTCATGTTCATTATTGGAAATATTAGTCAATAGAATAATTAAATAAATTCCTAGATAAATAGGAAAATTATAAAACTCTGGATTTGGGCAATAAAGGTCATAATGGACCTCCATTAATTATTATAAGAGTGTTGGATAGTTATTTAATGTACCTCCTATTTTACATGAAGTTTGACATGGTGGTCTGCATTTAGCAATTTTGGAAAACTGTATATTAATTTGTTTGAAGCTTATCACTCCTTAATCACTGATGATATTGACCCAGAGCATTTATGGGCCCTTGCAATCATGTTAGAATTATCCTTGAATTTTCAGAAATAATATTGCCCTGTTTATTGTTTTTATGAATTATTGCAATATACCATTTAAATAAAAATAAGTGGCCTGAACCTTGCTGAAAAATTCAGAGATTTTGTATCTTAGGTTAAATGATTATAATAAGTATAACATAAATTTGGGGAGATTTTATATTGTCAAAATTTGGTACCTTCAGCTCAATCTTGGAGACTTGGGCCACTATAAATATTTAAATAAATTCCTAAGACAAATAGGAAAATTGTAAAACTCTGGATTTGGGCAATAAAGGTCATAATGGACCTCCACTAATTATCATAGGAGTATTGGGTGATTACTTGATATACTTCCCATTTTACATAATATTAAACCTTGGTGGTCTGCATATAGTAAATCTACAGAAATAATCTGGAGTACAAGTTAGGCACATAAGTCAAAAATTAGTGGTTATAGGAACGAGTTCATCACTCAGGGTTGGATGAGCTAGGGATTGGTTTGACTAAAAGGTTAGGTGGTGTTTGGGATCGACGAAAGATCGTCTTCCCCATAGAGTAGAAGGTCAAAATCACCTTAGGTATAGTTTACTATAATATGAAAATGAAATGGGTAACACCCAAGTTGTAGGCATAAAGTAAATTGAGGAGTAGGTAGTAAACTTAGGATTTTATACTCTCGCACCCCTGTGTCCCGAGAGATAGTTGGGTTACTCGGGCAATAAGCCCAGTGGTTAAGGTAATGGGCATGGTAGCCCGGTGAGCTTTGGCTCAGTTGTTGGTTATGACGGACGGGATAGTCCGGGGAGCTTCGGCTCGGTTGTAGATTATGAAAGTGAGACCTACACCTTATTCTAGATATTTTTCATACACAGCATAATATGCAAAAGATAAAGCAGCAAAAGTAAAGGAAATTAAAAACACAGAAGACACAGAAAATATAGTGGTTCCCCTCAACTGGGTACATCCACTCTTCTACCACCCCTGGTAGGAATCCACTAGCAGGAATAGTTGATCAGGTGTCCTGGGCACCAATGGGTTTTTGATAAGGTGCCCCACACCATAAGGTTTTTGATCAGGTGCCCTCACACCAAAGGGTTTTTGATAAGGTGCCCTAACACCAAAGGGTTTTTGATAAGGTGCCCTAACACCAATACTTAACTTTTGAAGGGAGTTATAACCCTGTACAAGGTGGGAAAAAAGAGTAAAACAAAAAGGTGAAAAGTGTTCTTCTCTCTCTCAAGCTCTGAGAGAAGACTAGTGGATTCTTGATTGTCAAAGCTCCCCCTGAAGTTTGGAGTTGGTTCAGGATGAAGAAGCTTTGTTCTTGGGGTGTGGTAGGTCTTCTGGTAGCAGATAAATCTGAAGATTCAGATTGTTTGTTGCTCTTGAAGCCTGTATGAGACTGAAGGAGGAGACTCCTTCTTCTTCTTGCTGTGAACAAAGGGCTCTCTGATGAGGATTGATGAGAGCTGTTGTGTTGTTCTTGTATATATGAAAATATGTTGTTGTCCTGTGTGTGTCTTGTGTATTCTCTATATTCTTTGACTGGAAGCCGGAATGTATATATATAATGAATTGATTTAAATTCTCAAATCTTGTGAGCATTATTTTATTCCATTCTCGGAACTCATGACAACTATTCAGCCTTTAATCCTTTTCCTTTCCCATAGTGACTTTGCATTGATAGCTGGCAACGGCTCTTTGGTTGAATGCTGACATAAATGTCAGGGAATCTGACCGTTGAAGAATACTTTAGCTTTTATCAATTCCTTGGCAAATCGTCGACCTGAGATGGACGATCGTCGAACTGGGTTCGACGATGCGTCGAGCTGGGTTCAGAGATCGTCGACCTGACTTGGCTGTTCTTCAATTCTTTGGTGATCGTCGAGCTGAGTTCAAGGCTTGAGTCGTCGAGCTCACTTTATTGTAGAATCGTTGAGCTGACTTTATTTAGATATATTTGAACGTCGAGCTGAGTTGGCCTGCAGATCGTCGATCTGAGTTCGACGTTCGTCGAACTCAGTTCAACTATCGTTGAACGCAGTTTGATCATTGCCTGATTCTTTTGTAATCTTTAGTCAGATCCATGCTCTCTTTGATGAAGTGTATCCTTGCCCAAATCCACAACTGGGGTTGTTCCAACAATCTCCCCCTATTTGGGTTAGGGTACACTTCATACTTTTATGAATGTTTTGTAAAGTTTGGCCCTGTTCTTGATCATCTCTTCATGTTGGAAATTTTGAGTCTGTGATCCTGCAAAACAGAAAACAGATCAAGTGCAAAGGGAACAAGAAGGGATGCAGTTTTTGCTTTTGTGTGTGAACAAATGAATGAAGCAAATCTTGAAGAAGAAAAGAGTGAGGGCAGAGAGGACGGCAGGGGAATGCATTTTAATGAGCACAGCACTCATTAGGATAATCTGAAAAAGATTTTGAAGAAAATCTTTAAAATCAGAAAGGCACTGTCTGATAATTCCCTTCCTATAGAATCACTTTATCACAAATAAAAACTTCAACACAGTGTGATGATCCACTGGATCAAGTCTGTGTTGAGTTTTAGTGTAGATAATTTTGTGAAAAATCTGTAAGGATGTAGAATTATCTTACTATGCCTCTTTGAGATCTAAGATTCATCAAAAAGGAAAATTTTCAGACCATAAATGTAATGAGGTTTTATTGGTTTATTAAATAAATTTTTCAAAAAATATTTTATGTATGTTTGAAAAATTTGAGAAAACTTTTGAAAAACAAAATCAATGTTGTTGAATTTTCTTAATATTTCTCTTGAAGGTTTTCTTATTGTTTCCTTAAAATGAGTGTGGTCTGCATGTGGATTGATGACGAATGGGAGTAGACTTTTAAGGAAATTCATATTTTCTTTAGGTTTAGTTGCATCCAAGTTAGAAAGTGATTTAGGATATTTTGAAATGTAGTTAGTATGGGATATCACCTGATATTTTCTAAGTTCTGATTCAGGCTTTTCCTTGTTGTTTGATGCATTTATGGCCTTTAAGCAGAAGGCTACTTCATCAGCAACATCTTCTTCATCACTTAAATAAGATGAATCATATTGTGGTTCATCTGTGTTTGATTTTGGTGAAGATTCAGATGCTGATTCTTCTTTACTTGATTCTGCAGCCATCTTGATGAGGGATTGCCATAGCTCCTTGGCTGTGGTGCAGTGCATCAGATCTTCAAAAATGTCATCTGGCATGGATTGTGCCAAGATGTTCATTGCTCTAGCATCAGCATCCTTAAGTAACTTTTGTGCATCTTTGTTTGATGCTGTGGGTGCTATAGGACCTGTCATTATAACATCAAAAATGCTTTCATCAAATAACTTCATATAACATTTTATCTTTGACTGCCATAGTGCAAATGTATTGAGGTTGCACATAGGAAGTTCTGCCATGAGTGAAAAAAAAATTCTAGAATGAAGTAAGATCTGTTGGATCTTTTTGGTTCAGGTGTTAGCCTGTGGTTTTAACCAACCTGCCTCTGATACCAATTGAAAGTGAGACCTACACCTTATTCTAGATATTTTTCATACACAGCATAATATGCAAAAGATAAAGCAGCAAAAGTAAAGGAAATTAAAAACACAGAAGACACAGAAAATATAGTGGTTCCCCTCAACTGGGTACATCCACTCTTCTACCACCCCTGGTAGGAATCCACTAGCAGGAATAGTTGATCAGGTGTCCTGGGCACCAATGGGTTTTTGATAAGGTGCCCCACACCATAAGGTTTTTGATCAGGTGCCCTCACACCAAAGGGTTTTTGATAAGGTGCCCTAACACCAAAGGGTTTTTGATAAGGTGCCCTAACACCAATACTTAACTTTTGAAGGGAGTTATAACCCTGTACAAGGTGGGAAAAAAGAGTAAAACAAAAAGGTGAAAAGTGTTCTTCTCTCTCTCAAGCTCTGAGAGAAGACTAGTGGATTCTTGATTGTCAAAGCTCCCCCTGAAGTTTGGAGTTGGTTCAGGATGAAGAAGCTTTGTTCTTGGGGTGTGGTAGGTCTTCTGGTAGCAGATAAATCTGAAGATTCAGATTGTTTGTTGCTCTTGAAGCCTGTATGAGACTGAAGGAGGAGACTCCTTCTTCTTCTTGCTGTGAACAAAGGGCTCTCTGATGAGGATTGATGAGAGCTGTTGTGTTGTTCTTGTATATATGAAAATATGTTGTTGTCCTGTGTGTGTCTTGTGTATTCTCTATATTCTTTGACTGGAAGCCGGAATGTATATATATAATGAATTGATTTAAATTCTCAAATCTTGTGAGCATTATTTTATTCCATTCTCGGAACTCATGACAACTATTCAGCCTTTAATCCTTTTCCTTTCCCATAGTGACTTTGCATTGATAGCTGGCAACGGCTCTTTGGTTGAATGCTGACATAAATGTCAGGGAATCTGACCGTTGAAGAATACTTTAGCTTTTATCAATTCCTTGGCAAATCGTCGACCTGAGATGGACGATCGTCGAACTGGGTTCGACGATGCGTCGAGCTGGGTTCAGAGATCGTCGACCTGACTTGGCTGTTCTTCAATTCTTTGGTGATCGTCGAGCTGAGTTCAAGGCTTGAGTCGTCGAGCTCACTTTATTGTAGAATCGTTGAGCTGACTTTATTTAGATATATTTGAACGTCGAGCTGAGTTGGCCTGCAGATCGTCGATCTGAGTTCGACGTTCGTCGAACTCAGTTCAACTATCGTTGAACGCAGTTTGATCATTGCCTGATTCTTTTGTAATCTTTAGTCAGATCCATGCTCTCTTTGATGAAGTGTATCCTTGCCCAAATCCACAACTGGGGTTGTTCCAACAATCTCCCCCTATTTGGGTTAGGGTACACTTCATACTTTTATGAATGTTTTGTAAAGTTTGGCCCTGTTCTTGATCATCTCTTCATGTTGGAAATTTTGAGTCTGTGATCCTGCAAAACAGAAAACAGATCAAGTGCAAAGGGAACAAGAAGGGATGCAGTTTTTGCTTTTGTGTGTGAACAAATGAATGAAGCAAATCTTGAAGAAGAAAAGAGTGAGGGCAGAGAGGACGGCAGGGGAATGCATTTTAATGAGCACAGCACTCATTAGGATAATCTGAAAAAGATTTTGAAGAAAATCTTTAAAATCAGAAAGGCACTGTCTGATAATTCCCTTCCTATAGAATCACTTTATCACAAATAAAAACTTCAACACAGTGTGATGATCCACTGGATCAAGTCTGTGTTGAGTTTTAGTGTAGATAATTTTGTGAAAAATCTGTAAGGATGTAGAATTATCTTACTATGCCTCTTTGAGATCTAAGATTCATCAAAAAGGAAAATTTTCAGACCATAAATGTAATGAGGTTTTATTGGTTTATTAAATAAATTTTTCAAAAAATATTTTATGTATGTTTGAAAAATTTGAGAAAACTTTTGAAAAACAAAATCAATGTTGTTGAATTTTCTTAATATTTCTCTTGAAGGTTTTCTTATTGTTTCCTTAAAATGAGTGTGGTCTGCATGTGGATTGATGACGAATGGGAGTAGACTTTTAAGGAAATTCATATTTTCTTTAGGTTTAGTTGCATCCAAGTTAGAAAGTGATTTAGGATATTTTGAAATGTAGTTAGTATGGGATATCACCTGATATTTTCTAAGTTCTGATTCAGGCTTTTCCTTGTTGTTTGATGCATTTATGGCCTTTAAGCAGAAGGCTACTTCATCAGCAACATCTTCTTCATCACTTAAATAAGATGAATCATATTGTGGTTCATCTGTGTTTGATTTTGGTGAAGATTCAGATGCTGATTCTTCTTTACTTGATTCTGCAGCCATCTTGATGAGGGATTGCCATAGCTCCTTGGCTGTGGTGCAGTGCATCAGATCTTCAAAAATGTCATCTGGCATGGATTGTGCCAAGATGTTCATTGCTCTAGCATCAGCATCCTTAAGTAACTTTTGTGCATCTTTGTTTGATGCTGTGGGTGCTATAGGACCTGTCATTATAACATCAAAAATGCTTTCATCAAATAACTTCATATAACATTTTATCTTTGACTGCCATAGTGCAAATGTATTGAGGTTGCACATAGGAAGTTCTGCCATGAGTGAAAAAAAAATTCTAGAATGAAGTAAGATCTGTTGGATCTTTTTGGTTCAGGTGTTAGCCTGTGGTTTTAACCAACCTGCCTCTGATACCAATTGAAAGTGAGACCTACACCTTATTCTAGATATTTTTCATACACAGCATAATATGCAAAAGATAAAGCAGCAAAAGTAAAGGAAATTAAAAACACAGAAGACACAGAAAATATAGTGGTTCCCCTCAACTGGGTACATCCACTCTTCTACCACCCCTGGTAGGAATCCACTAGCAGGAATAGTTGATCAGGTGTCCTGGGCACCAATGGGTTTTTGATAAGGTGCCCCACACCATAAGGTTTTTGATCAGGTGCCCTCACACCAAAGGGTTTTTGATAAGGTGCCCTAACACCAAAGGGTTTTTGATAAGGTGCCCTAACACCAATACTTAACTTTTGAAGGGAGTTATAACCCTGTACAAGGTGGGAAAAAAGAGTAAAACAAAAGGTGAAAAGTGTTCTTCTCTCTCTCAAGCTCTGAGAGAAGACTAGTGGATTCTTGATTGTCAAAGCTCCCCCTGAAGTTTGGAGTTGGTTCAGGATGAAGAAGCTTTGTTCTTGGGGTGTGGTAGGTCTTCTGGTAGCAGATAAATCTGAAGATTCAGATTGTTTGTTGCTCTTGAAGCCTGTATGAGACTGAAGGAGGAGACTCCTTCTTCTTCTTGCTGTGAACAAAGGGCTCTCTGATGAGGATTGATGAGAGCTGTTGTGTTGTTCTTGTATATATGAAAATATGTTGTTGTCCTGTGTGTGTCTTGTGTATTCTCTATATTCTTTGACTGGAAGCCGGAATGTATATATATAATGAATTGATTTAAATTCTCAAATCTTGTGAGCATTATTTTATTCCATTCTCGGAACTCATGACAACTATTCAGCCTTTAATCCTTTTCCTTTCCCATAGTGACTTTGCATTGATAGCTGGCAACGGCTCTTTGGTTGAATGCTGACATAAATGTCAGGGAATCTGACCGTTGAAGAATACTTTAGATTTTATCAATTCCTTGGCAAATCGTCGACCTGAGATGGACGATCGTCGAACTGGGTTCGACGATGCGTCGAGCTGGGTTCAGAGATCGTCGACCTGACTTGGCTGTTCTTCAATTCTTTGGTGATCGTCGAGCTGAGTTCAAGGCTTGAGTCGTCGAGCTCACTTTATTGTAGAATCGTTGAGCTGACTTTATTTAGATATATTTGAACGTCGAGCTGAGTTGGCCTGCAGATCGTCGATCTGAGTTCGACGTTCGTCGAACTCAGTTCAACTATCGTTGAACGCAGTTTGATCATTGCCTGATTCTTTTGTAATCTTTAGTCAGATCCATGCTCTCTTTGATGAAGTGTATCCTTGCCCAAATCCACAACCGGGGTTGTTCCAACAGATTATGACGGACGAGTTAGTCCGGGAAGTTTTTCAGCTCGGTGGTTGATTATGACAGACAGGATAGTCCGGGAGGATTCAGCTCGGTTATATATTGGACTCATAACTATTGCATGTGCATAAAAGGTATAAGGTGGTGGGTCTTCGATATTGGGGAGTTCGTTGCACCGAACACCAATATCGTTGACTCGGCAAGTGTGGTTTTACACTTTGCCAACAGAAGTCCGGTGTGCCAGCCGGCAAGAGTACGCAGGCGTCCGCTTAGTGCACCAAGCGTTGAGGCGTACGATAGGTCTGACCGGTAGTGCTTTACTGGTTTAGAGGTGGGCGAGGCCCAACCCACCCCTTCCGTCTGCCACTACGAAGGTATCCTTGTAGGTAACGGCTCCGAAAGGGGGAACTAAAGGTCTGTGTACACAGAGTCGAGTGGGTGAGTTGCACTTGCATGTTCACATCATAGCATAATTACATTTCATAGCATAACCATTGCATAAAACCCGACACCTAATGTATTAGCGGTATGGGACGCTCTATACATTAGGCCTTGCAAAACGATCCCTTGGCCTATAAGTTCGTGTGAGCGTGCTTATAAGTCAAGGTTCTCTTTCAATATTATAAGCCTGCTAATAGAACCGACACCCTATCGTATAAATCGGTATGGGACTTTTTATACGATAGGAGCCCTGCAAAAGATCCCTTAGCTTATGTGTACCCACATAAGTTAAGGTTACTTATTTAAGTTTGTATAATTATTATCATGCGTACACTGTTAGTTTAGTTCCGCTGCCATCTGGAATTTGACTATTCTCCACCTTCATGTCCTTCCCTTTCCTTCTCCCCGCTCGGTGCCTAGGAGCCATGGGGGAAGGGGTGGGGGACGATACGACTTAGTCTTTTAGACTAACGGTTTTCGAACCACATCATTTATGGGACCACGGAGCCCAGCATGGAGGAGCAGCCCCGGAGGTCGGCACGCTTGGTGATCGGACAGTCTAGCACTGGAGTCCAGACAGCAGGGACAGTGAGTCCCGAACTATAGTAGTTGTATTAGTTTGCTTCCGCGATGAGTGAATTGTAGTGAGGACTTGATGTACCGGGCATAAGCCCGAGATTTTCATTATTTGTACTATCTGTGGACACTCCCTTCGTGGAGTTTATTTCTATATATGTGATTTCTGTGGACTTACTTTTATACTTATGCTACAGTATAGATCGATTCGGCCGGCAGAACCGGCGTCTTGTAGTGACGACCTTCCCGGGTGAGAAGGTATCACCGCAAGGCGGCGGTTCTGGGCCTAAGTCCCCGGTGTCAAAAAAGAAAAAAAAATGGGGGTCTTACACGGATGCTAGCTTCTAAACTGATAGGGACGATTCAAAGTCTCAGTCAGGGTTTGTGTTTTTACTAAATGGAGGTGTTGTTAGATGGAAGAGTTCCAAGCAGGAGATAGTTGCTGATTCTACAACTAAGGCCGAGTATATCGCCGCTGCAAATGCAGCGAATGAGCCTGTATAGATTAGGAAATTCATCGGCGAGTTAGATGTAGTTACTAGCATTGTTCGTCCCATAGATCTCTACCATGACAACAATGGTGTAATTGCACTTACTTCGAAACCTAGATCTCATTAGCCCTCCAAGCACATACTTCGGCGGTTCCATCTAATTCGAGAGATTGTCGATAGAGGAGATGTGAGCATTTGTAGAGTGCCGATTGAGGAAAACAATGCGGATTCACTGACAAAGCCTATCACACAGGGAAAGCATGATTGTCATGTTAGATCTATGGGCATACGATACTTGAGTGATCAGCTATAGTTTGAGTCTTGTGGATTGTATGTTTGTTGGATGTTTGATATTTCATTTGATTAATAAAAGTACTGTATACATTTTATTTATATATTTTGGCAAGTTCTTTTATTGTGTTTTTATTTCTATTGTGATAGAATAGTTAACTAAAAAATGCCCTTAGAATGTTTGATTACATAGGTCAAGTAGTGACTTGATGTGAGAACCTATGATCCTAGAAGCTTCATTCTTAAAGAGTCTCTAGTAGTTGTGTCATCTTAAAAGCTAAGGGAGATGTTGATGCCTTTTAGACTAGCATGTGTTTTGACTGATGACCCGTCCTTATAGGTCATGATATTGTGATATCAAGTCATCACATGGGTACTTGTTTTGAACAAGTTGTACTGGGCAGACCCACCATAAAAATACTTTGTGGATGGTTATATAAACGTGTCACAAGTATGGCTCAAGTGACAATGGTGTTTGTGGTCCTTTGACCTGAATTCACAGCTTTCATTGAGTGAGGAAAAGTGTGCTTTAATTCCATCAAAAGTCCAGTCTTGAGAAATTTGGATGATAAAGGTAGTTATTAGGGTACATTACGAATCATTTGGGTGTTTGTGTGTCAGCAGAGATGGGATTTGTCCTCCTATATAACAAGAGTTGCATCCATGGGCCCCTTGATGGAATGGGACTGAGAAATACATGGCCATGCTTGGTTGATTCAATATATGATATTGGACTCACCAATTTCTGAAAGTCCATTCTAGATCAGGAAACTGGGATTGAATGATTATGAGGGTGACACAGTCTATACCTCTAGTTCTTTTCAGATGTAAGAAATGAAGGGGCATGACAACACTATAACATTGGTCACTAAGGATGTTGAGTTTATAAACTTTTACTATTTGGGGAGCAATGATGTATTGCTAGATGCCGCTCATTATTTGTAAAGCTTTTGTTTGATATTTTCAAGATCAAGTAGGAGACTATTGGTGTTACCATTGTGATTTGAAATTGATCAAGCATGTAGCCTCTCTACCAACTCAGTATGAGCCTATTAGGGTCACACATAATATTGTGGAGAAATTTGGAGATTGGATCTGTATGGTATAGCTCATATGATGAGTTGAAAAGGGACTTAAAATATTCTAAGGCAAAAGCGTCGAGTGTGTCAAGACCACTCAATGCCTTCGTCGAGTAAAGAGTTGACTCGTCGAATGATGGTGTTGAGTGTGTTGAGTGTATTCAATGATTCGTCGAGTCAAGGAGTTGATTCGTCGAGTATTTCACTTAAGCGTTGAGTGCGTTGAGTCCATTCTACAATTCATCGAGTCAAAGTGTTTACTTGATGGATCTGAGTCTGAGGCGTTGAGTGCATTGAGCTCACTCAATGTCATTTGACAAATTTGGCCTTAGGCGTTGAGTGCGTTGAGCTCATTCAACTCCATGGCACAGAAGGCGTACATCGTTCGACGAATCTGGCCTTTGGCATTAAGTGCGTTGAGCTCACTCTATGCCATGGCGCATAAGGCGCACGCCGTTCGATTAATCTGGCCTTTGGCATTGAGTACATTAAGCTCACTCAACGCCATGGCGCAGAAGGCGTATTCCGTTCGACGAATCTGGCCTTTGGCGTTGAGTGTGTTGAGCTCACTCAATGCCATGGCTCAGAAGGCGTTGATAGCGTTGAGTCCATTCAACATCTTTTGTCGAGTGAAATGTTGATTCAGCTGAAGGTTGGCGTTGAGTTTGTCGTATATCCTATGGATGCTCAACGAATCATCGAGTATAAATGATACTTGTTGATTAGTCATGTATGTTGTAGATACTCGACGAATCGACGCGATAGTTGTTGTCTAGTCCCATTCGTGATTATAAGTGTTGGGTCTGCGAATAGCGATGGGAAGATGTTCTATTTACCTCTTGGAGTATAAGTAAGAAGTTTTAGGGTTTGACCATGGATGCGATCAATTTCTGTCTAAGCACATGAGTCATACTGTGCCATCAGACAGATAACCCTAGAAAGCTGACGGAAGCCGTTCCGCCATCGTCGATTCCGATCCCGATCTCGGTAAGTGTCGTCGTCGCCTCTCCTACAATAAATCTAGCAGTTTGTGGAGATATTGAGTGTCCTCTCCTGACCTAGCGCTTGTGCGACAAGTCGTTGTGGGTTCTCTCGATCATGTGGACTTTCTGTAGAGGCGTGGACACTATTCTACGCTCAAGACTCAAGCCATTGTGTGGCCAACTGACTCTTGTTGAGCATCTAGGTTGAGTGTAGACTCAATCCCTCAAAGGTAATTTTTATTACAGCATGCTTTACTTCTTGAATCATGAATGTTGGCCGATCCGAACTTTTTGGATTTTCTTGTTCTTTTATTCCACTGCGCACAACTGTTGTGACGTATAGCAAAACCCAACATAAACAACATTATCTGCCCGGTTACTCCACTATAAAGAGCTTGCTAGTCCAGACTGCTGGAGAAAAATAATAGCCAAGCCGATTGTCTAACTAAGCTAACATCCAAGTCTAATCGCTTATTCCACACGGTCTCGCAGGTCTGTGCGGACTGTCCAATCAATTCGCCCGACTTCCCAAACTTAACACTTCAACTATTTCAACACTCCCATTTGAAGTGAGAAAAGGAAACCAGTTCGAGCAACTCCAGTAACCAAGTAATCGGCCCCTTCGGTAACGAATTTGTAAAGATATCCGCTATGTTGTCATGACTCTGAACGTAGACAACCATCAAAGATCCCTCTAACACCTTCTCCCATTAGAAGTGAAGCAAGATCTTGAAGTGTTTCGTTCGTATATGATACACAAGATTATTCCCCAGTTTTAGAGCACTCTCATTGTCGTCGTGAATCAGAGTAGGACATCACACCTTGTCATGGATGTTATCCACTAACCACCTAAGCAAAATAGCTTCCTGAGAAGCCAAGGTCGAATCCTTGTACTCCACTTCAGTATTGGAGATGGACACCGAATCCTGCTTCTTGCCGCACCACGAAATTGCCGCCGATCCCGTGAAGAAGACATAGCGAGATGTCGACTTCCGATCATCTGTATCTCCCCCATAATCAACATTTGTGTAGCCATGCAGACAAAAGCTTGTGTCCCACTTGTACAAGAGACCCTTCTCCAAGGTAGACTTGACGTACTTCAAGATACATTTAGTTACCACCAGATGAGGTTTCCGCGGCTCCTCCATATACTGACACACCCGGCTTACTACGTAAGCAATATCCGTCCTAGGTATAGTCAAGTTTATATGACTCCCCACAAGGGCCCGGAACACCAAAGGGTCTGGAAGAGCCCTTCCCTCATCCCGCCAAAGCTTTAAGCTAACCTCCATAGGAAAAGAACTTTCTTCCCATACCCTATGCCGAATCGCTTAACGATTCGCTCATCATATCCCTTCTGGGAAACAAGCATGTCATCCTTATGCCTCTGCACCTCGAGCCTGATGAAACGGTAAAGCTCACCCAGATCGTTCATCTCGAACCAGATAGCTAGCTCATCCTAGAACCTAGCTACTTCCGCCTCTGAGATCCCTATGACGATCATATCGTCAACGTACAACAAAAGTTGGACCTGAAACCCCCTACTTCTTAATGAACAGATCGGAATCTGAGTATGAAGCAAAGTACCCATAGAACTGCAGATATTCTGTGATCTTGACATACCACGCTCGATGCGCTTGCTTCGGACCGTAGAGGGCCTTCTTTAGCTTGCATATGTGCCCTGGATGTTATTCAGATATATAACCCAGTGGTTGCACCATGAAGATTTCATTGTCAATATCGGCATAGAGAAAAGCATTCTTTTACGTCAAGTTACTATATCTTACATCCTTGGCAAGCTGCCAAGGAGACCACCACTCGTATCAAAGTCATCTTGGACACAGGGCTAAACGTCTCCACATAATCCTCCCCAAACTATTGAGAGAACCCCCGAGCTACAAGGAAAGCCTTGTATCGCTCGATACACTGGCCAACCTTCTTCCTCAGCTTATACACCTACTTGCACATCACAGGAGTGATGTATTCAACTTTGAGAACAAGAACCCAAGTCTCATTCTTCCTGAGGGAAGTCGTCTCCTCATTCATAGCATCATCCAACTTCTTGACTCCAGTAGGGTTCTCAAAGTTCAAAGGCTCACGCTCATCCAAGGGACCTGCGAAGAAACATTATACAAAACTTTCGGTGTTTCCGTACCTATACCGAGCTGGTGGAATTATAGTCCTTTTAGACCTCCGCATAGCTTGACCCTGATCTACCACTCCTGCTTCTTCTTCTGTGCTAGATCTGATCCTAAGCACACCAGTAGCATCTCTCCCCTGCTTCCAGATCCAGAAGCTTCGACTGCAGAGCTAGTTAATTCCGGAGCACCTGGCGACATAGGCAACTCCACCAGAAGATCACGAGCATTTTCTCCTTGCCCTCCGCTAGACATGCTCTCTTGTAGCTCTACAGACAAGCTACCCTGGTATAATGTTAACTCGTCAAATACCACATCCCAGGAGACAACAAACCTCCATGTATCTGTATCCATGCACTTCCATCCCTTCTTCCGCTTCTCATATCCAACAAAGACTAGCTTCCTTCTTTCGCATCTAGCTTCTTTCTGAGCGCGTCTGGAATGTGCACGTAGCAAATCGACCCGAACACCCTAAGATGTTCCATGCTGGGCATTTGCCTTGAATATCAACTCATGGGGAGTGGTGATCGCTTTCCGCTTGAGAAAAGAGAGCCGAACTAGCAATCCAACTAGGCAAGTATACCTATCGAACTATAGCTAGGGGACACAAGTGTCGTATTAAAATCTGGAAACTGTTGAGTAAACCTACTCACACAAAAACTATTATTCTATCGAAAGATGGTTTTAGGGTTTGCTAAAGAAAATTAAATGCACTAAGAATGAAAATGTTGCACTGAAAAGAGAACTAAATGCAGTTAAGAAGAGAACTAATACAAATGATTACACTGTAGGGTTGGAATAATGAGATATAAAAAGTACTCGATCAAGAATCACCTCGGCACAAGTCGATTAAAAACACGTTAAATAACCTAAACTTAATAGGGTTAAGGTCCTTGACCGTGGAGGTTTCTAAATCTTGAACATGCTTCTCTCGAAGTCATGCCCAACTAAGTTTAGTAACGTCCGACTGACTCTCGTCTAAATCGGAGTCCTAAAGCTCGCTTTACGCGGTGAACCCCACTATTACATTTTACTCCAATTCGGGAGATTTGGACGTCTGCCTCTCTGGAGGGGTGCGTACAACTCCCTTTGCTCTTGAGTGTTCACTTCAAACTACGATCCTCTCGACTAGCTAAGAGTGAAAACATAAATGGAAATTATATATCGATGATATAATTCCAAACATGAATAATCAAGAGTAAATCGAAGGCCTATACCCTAAAAAGAAAAGGTAAATTCAAAGCATCATTACTTAATCAACTCGAACCTCGGATCATCAAGATTGAGTACAAGGAGGATTAGTTAATCATGGAGAAGATGAGTAGGGGGATGAGTAGTAAATCATTAAGAACACTATGTAAACAAAGGGGCACTTTATATTAATATTATAGAGAGCTACAACTTGAAAGAAAATTACAATTGCAATGAAATTGAAATCCTATTCTAGCCCTACATTAAGCACCTAGAGCAAGTGAAAAAATTACAACAAAAGCTAAAACAAATTAAGCAATAAGCTAGGGTTGAGAAAAAAACAAAATAAGAAATAGAGAGAGAGAAGAACACTAAAAAAGACAAGAAACAATGGGGCAGCACCTACCCCTCTCAAAAAAAACTTGTTCTTAAATGAAGGGGGGACCTCTGAATTTATAGAGTTTTTCACGGGTTGGTCATGCCCTGTGACACGCCTAGGGAGGGCATGTCAGGGGGAGTGACAGATACGAGCATTGACCTCGAGCTCTAGATTCTGGCAAGAATGATGATTGCTTCTGTACAATGGTGGACACGCCCTGGGTCACACCCGTATAGGGGGGGGGGCGTGACAGGTACGTCACGCCGAAATCATTGGTCGGAAATTCATTAGTCTTCGGTAAAAGGAGGGTAATGCCCTGGGTCATGCCCGTATAGGGGGGCGTGACAGGTATGATTGGCGTGCGAAGGCGAAATAGTATTTAATGCGGCGGAATACTTCGGGCAGAGGATGACACGCCCTGTGTCATGCCCTGTGATACGCCCTGTGACACGCCCAAGGAGGGCATGTTAGGGGGCATGACAGCGGTTTTTCCTATTATTTGGTCTCTGTCAACAAGCATCCTTAGAATCGGGTCGCAAGCCCTGTGACACGCAAGGGGAGGGCGTGTCAGGTCATTTTTGGCCAAAATTCTGGAAACCTGCAAAAAGACAAGAAAATGTTAGTGGCAATAATATTTACATAAGAACGATAAAAAATAAGCTTATAAGACATGAATAATGCCTTTAAAATACGAGAATACACCCTTAATAGTTTAAACTACAAAACGTAATATCAAATTCCCCCAAACTTAAGCTTTGCTTGTCCCCAAGCAAAGACATAAAAACTAGATAATCATAAAAAGTGACTAATCAAAAGGTTCTAATTATGCTAACATAAGTACTATGCGAAATTCTAAGTAGGGAGAAGGTGAAACGTAAATCTAAAACAATTATTTAGGTATGATTTAACTTTTTAAAACTTTACTTAACGAAAATAAATCATCCAAAATTTTTAACAAATTTCTTTAAATAGATTTAAGCAAAGCAACGAAAATGAAAAACTCATTGAGTTGTTACTAGATCCAAGCAACACATTATAATTTTATAAATTAAATAATAAAAATCTAAGTTTAAATCCAAAACTAATACTGATTTACTTTTCTTCTTTTCTTAGTTATTAAATAAAATTCGAAAGCATGAATCAAAAGGACTTATTAGGACTGAAATGTTTGGTTTAGGATTATGATTAGGAGTGGAATTCAAAGATAAATAGGGAGGCTTAAAATCACACTAAACCAAAACAAAGAGTTTCAAAAATTTTATTATAAACAAAATATTTTTCTTTCTTTTTTTCTTTCTTTTTTTCTTTTCCATTTTTTTTTCTTTTTCAAAACAAAGGCCATAAATATTTTTATTTTCATTTTGAATTGGCCAAACAAAAGCAAACATTTCTTTTTAGCATGCTTTTTTTCAAAAACTTTTCCCAAAAATATCACAATCATGAATTTTTTTTTCAAACTCAAAAAGGCTAGCGTGATTAGATATGTTGGAAAATTTGGCTTTGGTGAAGAAGAAATGATTAGTGGAGCTATCAAATGTATCATAATCATGAAATTTTTTTTTCAAACTCAAAAAGGCTAGCGTGATTAGATATGTTGGAAAATTTGGCTTTGGTGAAGAAGAAATGATTAGTGGAGCTATCAAATGAAATTGGAAAAAAGGCTCAAAAGCGGCTAACTAGTGGTGAAAGTTTTTAGGTTGACAGAAAAGCTCAAACGAAAACAAAAATGGCCTAAATCATTTTAATGCTTTTAAATTTATTTAAAACAAAGATTTGAAGAATTTCAAAACGCAAGTCCTAGATAATAAAGTAGATAGATGAAATTATCTTGAAAATAGAAATAATAGGTGACTTGGATCGTTCACATCTACTACGCTATTCAAAAGTTGACCTTACAAAAATTCTCCAAAAATGAAAAGAAAATAGTGGATGATGAATTTTTTAGAAAGTAAAGAAAATAAAGAACGAAAACCATAATGGAAATACGAGTTTTTGAAAAAAATGTTTTACGTTAACATGCTACCGCGAATTAGAAACACTGCATGACCAACATTTTACTTGTGAAATATAATTAAAAAGAGCAATTAGAAATATTATAATTAATTAGTTATTTATATGAGATTTTGAGAAAAACAAAAAAAAAATAAGAGGTACTATTGAAATACCAAAATGTCTAAACTATTAAAGTAAAAAGCATATATTTTTTTAATTTTGAAATAATTTCTGTTTTTATAGATTTTGAAGATATTCATTTTTTTTGGATTTTTGAAAAAAATTCACAAAATTCACAAATAGTAAAATATTCACAAATAGCAAAAAGAAGGAGGAACTCCTCCCCCAAGCTTAAAATGGACATTGTCCTCAATGGAGAAAGGAGGTTAGAGAGAGCGAGAAAATGAAAGTTCAGAATTGAAAAACAGGTACTTCCCTTGATTTATTCGCTACGAATGCTGAGTGATGTCGCTCCCCCATGCTTGCACTTTGGATCTTTATAAAATGTCTTCTTTGGACTTCGTAATGGATTCAGCAGCGTTGGAGCAGGCGATCGCAGAAGCTTCAGCTTGTCGGAGCCATTCGGTGAAAAAGTTGTAAAATAAAGAAAACAGAAAAAGATAACTTGGGTTGCCTCCCAAGAGCTCCCTTTGTTTAAAGTGTCATTTGAGCTCGACGCAACAACATAATATTGTCCAAAAATATTTTGTCCAAAATAATAATAATTAAATTTTTATCAAAAACAAAATAGTCTTAAGTTATTACAATTCGTGCAGCAGATATTTAATAATGTTCGGACTGACATCATCATCCCAAGAAAAATAAAGTTTAAGACGCTGACCATTCACCTTGAAACTACCCTTATCAGGGTGCGAAATTAAAACAGTTCCATACGGGAAAACTTCTAAAACAGCAAACGGCCCAGACCAATGCGGCTTTAACTTGCAAAGAAATAAACATAAATGAGAGTTATACAAAAGAACTTGGTCGCCCGGCTTAAAGGTTTTTGGGTGCCTAAGGAGTTTATCGTGAAAACGTTTCGTCCGCTCTTTATAGAGTTTGTTATTTTCACATGCGTAAGACCGTCACTCATCGAGTTCGTTGAGTTAAAATTTTCTAAAATCGCCGACAAAGTGGGGATCGAAATTTAAAAACCTTAAGGCTCAAAAAGCGCGGTGTTCTAGTTCTACTGGTAAATGACACGATTTTCCATAAACCAACCGATATGACGTACATCCGAGGGCAGTTTTCTACGTTGTTTGGTAGGCCCATAGAGCATCATCTAATTTGATTGACAAGTCTTTTCTAGAGGTGAAAACAGTCTTTTTTAAAATTCTTTTAATTTCTCTGTTCACTACTTTGACTTGTCCGTTAGTTTGGGAGTGGTAGGCGGTTGAAAGTTTATGCGTAACGCCGTATTTAATAAGGATTTTTGAAAACTGCACATTACAGAAATAGGAACCCTTGTCACTAACGATGGCTCGCGGCGTACCAAATCGAGAAAATAATTTTTTAAAAAACGTAACTACGACTCGGGCGTCGTTAGTAGGAAGAGCTTGGTCTTCACCCCATCGAGAAACATAATCTACGACAACTAAAATAAATTTATTCCCGAAGCTAGAATGAAGGGGGCCAACAAAATCAATTCCCCAGAGGTCGAAAACTTCGCACTCGAGGAAAAAATTTTGCGGCATTTCATTTTTATTGGAAATATTACTCGACCGTTGGCAACTATCACACCTACTCACAAAGGCTTGCACGTCTTTAAACAGGCTAGACAAGTAAAAACCCGCACAAAGCACTTTGTGGGCGGTGCGAGAAGCATGATAGTGACAACTAGTCAGTCCTTCATGCAAATGTTTTAAAATATCTAAACATTCTTCATAATAAACACATCTCCTTATCACTTGGTCCGCACATATTCTGAAAAGATACTGGTCCTCCCAAAAGTAGTTCTTCAACTCAGAAAAGAATTTCTTCTTTTGCTGATAGGAGAACTCTTTTGGGAGCACCCGAGCCACTAAATAATTGGCGATGTGTGCAAACCAAGGAGAAGTAGAGGTGTTAATTGAAAACAGCTTCTCATCAGGGAAGAAATCATTAAAAGATTTTTCATCTAATTTTTCTATAAAGGGATAATCTAATCGGGAGAGATGGTCGGCGGCAAAATTCTCGGCTCCTTGCTTATCACGGATCTCTAAGTCAACTCCTGGAGGAGTAAGACCTAACGAATCAAGCACGGCTTGGTATCCGTCTTAGCAAGAAGGTATTTGAGGGCCGAGTGGTCCGTAAAAACGATAATTTTTGAAAGTGTAATATAAGAGCGGAATTTATCAAAAGCGAATACTACAGCTAGAAGCTCCTTTTCAGTCGTGGTATAATTTTCCTGTGCAGATGTGAGTGTTTTACTAGCATAATAGATGTGGTGGAAATTTTTAGATATGCGTTGACCTAATACGGCTCCCACTGAGAAACTACTCGAATCGCACATGATTTCGAAGGGAAGGTTCCACACAAGAGCTATCATAATGGGGGCGTTAATTAGTTTATCTTTTATTAATTCAAATGCAGACAGACAAAGTTCATGAAAAATAAAAGGGCGTCTTTTTCTAAGAGTTAAGTAAGGGGTTTGGTGATTTTGGAGAAGTCCTTTATGAAGCGGCGATAGAAACCAGTGTGACCTAGGAAACTTCTTATACCTTTTACGTTCGTAGGTGGCGGCAGCTTCTCGATAACTTCTATCTATGATATGTCTAATTAAATTCCTCTCGCATAGATCTTATGATGTAACACCCCTATCAGTCACATAGCATATAACAGTAGGTCCGGCCGGGGCCCGACACCATATACCATGGACAGACTGACGTTTTACTCAATGAAACCATTCAACCAATACGCATGTCCTATACAGAGCATCTAGCGAAAGAAATTTATTAAGTTGCAAGAAATATGAATGTCCACTAACATAAAAAATAGAAATGAACGTACAAAATACTTAAAGTACTGGACTTATGGCCTTACAATAGTTTACATAAATAAAATGTGTCTTACAAACATCGGCACGCAGGCCGGTCACACATGAATAAAGTAAGTAAACATTCGCATGTCCTTCGAGGGCCGGCTCAGCAACATGGGCTCTGGCCCGCTATTTGCCACTAGGCTTCGCAGCGCCTGCAAGCACAATTCACCGCAATGGTGGCAAACAAAAGCAACGATCAGGTAAAGCTGACCAAATTATAACGACCCCACCCCGCTATTGGGGTGGCGGTGCTCCTTCCCTACAGTGCATTAGGATAAAGCAACAACTAAGCGAAAGTAACATAATTGCACATTTCATCACAGGTGCAGGCCCACACGACCACACACCCTGTGCTCTCAGGGCACTTACTCGGTGAACCCGGTCCAAACCCGGTCCGTTCTGCGGTCCACCGCCGCCCCCAGGATGGCAAACATCGTGAGCATTAAAGTCCTTTCAACCGAAGCCTAGAATCGTTCTCCAAATTATCGGTAAGTCCCATGTACCTTAGGTCGCTTTAACCGAAGCAGATGGAGAGGGTAGGGTTCCACCAGACCGTTGCTCACCCCGCCACGGCCATTTGGCCTTTGATGCCAGCCAAGCTTCCCCCAGTCCCAACTATCGAGCATACACGACACATAGCCCTGCTATATAACAGGCTGGCTCCCAGGCCACCAAAACGGTAGAACTTCGCTTCCGCCCAGATTTTCGGGTACACCTTGTGGTTAATCCCCAAGAATCCCTGTTGCAATCTACCACATAGAAAACAAGAAAACAACCATCGGCATGGAGTCATCTCTGGCTATTCATGCGTAATGAAACATCACCGATCCAGACCAACTTTTCCGGGTAGGCTTAACACACCTTGCTTATGTCTGTATTTCGATTCCGGACTCTACATGCAAAACAACGGGGACTATTCATGTCTACCTGAAGGAATACCCCAAACTCACTGCATACTCACGAGAGTGGGCTTCCTATGCAAAAGGAAAAGGGGACTTCACATGTCCAAGTAGAGAATCGTTACCCTAGCATTACGTTTCGGTGCCATGATGATCTTGTTGGATGGAAAGCTCTATATCGACCTTGCATTCGCAGATCAGGAATCCCAGATCGAGAATCGGAGCTCCGAAGCTCCACCGACGGCCGGAGTTGAACTCCTTCTTCTTCCTTACTCTCCCCTCTCTCTAAACTTAGAAAGAGAATGATGGAGATGAAATAAGGGTTTGAAAACCCTATTCCCGGCTTAAAACCCAACCAGGGAAGCCCTCAGCCCTTGGATCCCTTTTGAAAGAAACGAACGCCCATTATTTGCCCTGAAAATAACATGTTTGGGCCGAACACGGCTTGTGACACGCCCGTGTCCAAGGCCGTGTTCCTCATTCACCGTAAAATCAGAGATCATAGAACAGAACATGGACTGTGACACGACTTGGGACATGCCCGTGTCACTAATGGACATGCCCGTGTCATGGGCTGTGTGCCTCTATCGACGCTGTAACCGTCACATCCCGAACAGTACACGGGCTTAGACACGCCCACGTCATAATTGACACGCCAGTATTATACAGCACACGGCCGTGTTTCTGGGCGTGTTCCCTGAATCGACACAGCTAGAACATCCTGAATAGAACACGACCATGTGATACGTTCGTGTCACATGTTGTGTGCTTGACACGCCATGGGACACGCCCGTGTCCCAGGCCGTGTAACTCTCTCGACGCGACCCGGCGATCAGTCCGAGCAGGACACGCCCTCTGACACGCCCGTGTCTCAAACCGTGTTCCCTCACTCGATGATCTTTGAGTGCATTTCTTCGACTAATCGAGAGTTCGACCGAACCCAAGCACGACACGGCCTTGGACAAGCCCGTATCCCTGGCCGTGTGGTCCTTACCAAGACCAAAATTTGCTTAAATGCACTGCACATTTCTCTTTTGAGTTTCGGGGCATTATAACTCTCTCTCTCTTAAAAGAATTTCGTCCACGAAATTACCGAATGGAAAAGATACACAAAACCAAAAATGGTACCTGAGTGGAATAACTCTGGGTACTCCTCAAGCATGGTCTGCTCCCGCTCCCATGAGAGCTCCTCTAGACCGCAATTGTCCCAATGGACCTTGACCATTCTGATCTCCTTGGTAGAAAGTCTCTTGACTTCAGCGTCCTCAATACGAACAGGCTTGACACTTGTCGCCAACACTTCATCCATCGGTACTTGATCAACTGCGATCACCAGCAAAGGCTCTTGCACTGCCTTCCGCAACGCTGATATGTGTAATACATCGTGTAGACCACTCAATCTCCACCTATAGCTTTAGATGATAAGCCGCTTCACCAATCTGCTCCAGGATCTCAAATGGTCCAAGGTACCTCGGGCTCAGCTTTTTCAAGCATTGTACTCGCGAAACACCTTGAATGGCTTTATCTTCAAAAACACCAAGCCGCCAACAGCAAACTCCATGTTCTGATGTTTAGCATTATAGTATTTAACTTGTCTATCCTGAGCGATCAGCAAATGCTCTTGAATGGTTCGTACCAATGAAGTGGCGTTTTCCACCTCTTGCTTTTGGTACAACCTCGCCTCACCCGTTTCTAACCACGACAACGGTGTGCAACATTTTCTACCAAATTGGGCCTCGAAGGGCGCATTTTGAATGCTCACTTGGTAGTTGTTGTTATACGTAAACTCCACCAAGTAAATGTGATCTTCTCGCTGCTTCCCAAAATCAAGGACACACATGTGAAGTATGTCCTCCATTGTCCTGTTAACTCTCTAGGTCTGACCATCCGTCTGCGGATGAAAGGCTGTGCTGAAACTCAGCTTGGTTCCCAATATTTGCTGCACCAGCCTCCAGTCATTAAACGTGAACCGTACATCTCGGTCGCTCACGATGCTGCGGGGCATATCGTGTAGCCGAGCAATATTTTCCACATACAATTTCGCCAGTTTCTTCACTAAATCATCCTTCCTATTCGGAATGAAGTGTGATGCCTTTGTCAAACGATCTACAATCATAAGATGACGTCGTTTCTCCTTCTACAATCTTATCAAACCATACACAAAATCCATAGAAATGTCGTCGAACTTCCACTCTGGGATAGATAAAGAATTCAGGGAACCTCCGTGCTTCTGGCACTCTGCCTACTGGCACTCCGCTTTCACCAAGGTGCACGTCTTATATTTTGCCATGTATAGTGCCATATCCTTCTTCAGTCCTGGCCACCGGAACAACTTCTTCCTATCTTAATACACTTTTGTGCTCCCCGGGGGAATCGAGTACTTGGTATGATGAGCCTCGTACATCAATTCATCCTGTAGTTTACCCACACTTGGGACGCACAAACGACTGTCCTTCCATAATAGTCCATCAAACACACCAAACTAGGAATTTCGACCCATCCAATGTCTCATTTCTGATTTTCTTCATATCACTATCCAGCTCCAAAGCCTGCAGAATTCGATCAGCCAGGTCATACTGAACTTCTGCCTAATTCAATTGAGCTTCGGTACTAGTCTGCTTGTCAGCGCAAGAGTTCTCCAATGCCTCCAAATCAAGAACCAATCACTCATCATGAAGCGACAACCAGTTGGCCAGCGCAAGGGCCCTGCGACTCAACGCATCCATAACTACATTGCCTTTCCCCGACACATATTGAATCTTGAAACCTTCAGTCCCACTCGGCGAACATAGAACAGGCATCGTGGTTATCCATCTCTCTATCTCCTCAAAATCTTTCTCACACTCTGGCGACCACTCAAACTTTTGATCTTTCCTCGTCAAAGTCGTGAGGGGTAACGCTATCCGCAAGAAGTTCTCTACGAAGCGCCTGTAGTAGTCGGCCAGCCCCAGAAAACTCCGGACTTCCGCTACCAAACACAACATAGGACACTCCCATATCACAACTATGTTCACCGGATCCACAACAATTTTATCTCCACTGACTATATGACCGAGGAACGCCACCAAGGATAGCCAAAACTCGCATTTGGAGAACTTGGGGTATAATTGGTTCCTCCTTAGCGTCTCCAACAACAAATGCTGATGCTTGAAGTGATCCTCTTCGCATTGCGAGTACACCAATATGTCGTCGATAATGACGATCACGAAATGGTCCAGGTACTCTCTGAATGTGCTGTTCATCAGATCCATGAACACGGATGGTGCACTAGTATGTCCAAATGGCATGACGGTAACTCGTAATGCCCATCCCTCGTGCTAAAAGCAGGCTCGGGGATTTCAATTTCTCTTATTCTCAATTGATAATACCATGACTTAAGATCCAACTTCGAATATACTGATGACCCAACTAACTGGTCGAATAGATCATCAATTATTGAGATCAGGTACTTGTTCTTTTTCGTTAACTTATTCAGCCCTTTGTAATCGATACAGAGTCTTAAACTTTGGTCCTTCTTCTTAACAAAGAGGACCAGTGCGCTCCAAGGCGACTAACTTGGACGCACATAACCCTGATCCACAAGCTCTTCCAGTTGAACCTTCAGTTCTATCATTTCCTTAGGTGCTAACTGATATGGAGAGCGTGACACAAGTTTGGCACCCGACACTAGCTCAATTGTGAAGTCAATCTCTCGTTGCAGTGGGGCTCTAGGGAGATCGTCAGGGAACACATCAGGATACTCGGATACTATCGAGATACCATCCAAAGTAGGCTGAGGCTTTGAAGCCTCCACTAGTGTGAGGAACATCTCTGCACCAGTACGAACCGCCTTGACCACCCTAAGAGCAGACATCAACGTCTTGCTCGACCCATTTCAAGTCTGTAAAAGTCATCTCACGACCAGTTCCCAACTTGACCTCCTTGCGATTACAATCGATGTATGCTTGCTACTCTAAGAGCCAGTCCATACCAATTATTACGTCAACTCCACCAGTGGTAGTAATGACGTATGCAAGTCGAACTCCTGACTCCCAATTCAAATCTTTACGTCGCAGACTCCATCTGCGTGCATCGAACACCCCTTTAGCAACCACATCCAATTTGTCCTTCGCCATCGAAGAAAGGACTCCGATGCGCGCTATAAAACCTTCGGACCAAAAGGAGTGCGAAGCTCCCGTATCGAACAATGCTCTCATCAGATTACCAAAAACAAAGCCTTGTACCTCTATTCCTAAGCTAACACGCATAAGGTAACAAGTATAAAAGTGAAATTGCTATCAGTTAAACCATACCTGTCATCTAGACAGTAAGCCACACGGCCTCCTGCTGGCCAAGAATGTACGCTCTCGGTTGGGCCAGAGTAAAATACGATGCGGTGGACTCCACCGCCTTGCCCTTCTCCTCATATGTTGCTCTCGGCTTCTTCTCAGACATTGGGCATCCATTCCAACAGTCACGGGCAAAATTCCCCGACCTTCCACAATTAAAGTATATGCCCGGTGCACGACCTGTAGTCGCCCCCGAAGCACCAGAAGAAGGGGTTGGACCCAAAGTCCTAGCCTTCTTATTCCACCTTCGGAAACCAGACTTTGAAGTAGGCACCTTGAACTCTTACTTCTTAGCACCAGAATCCTCAATTGCTCCTGACATAGCTTTCTTTGTCTTCTAAGCACCCTCCCAAAAATCTCGGGCAAAGTGCCCTTTCTTGCCACAAGTATGACAAGTGTAAGTAGCTTGTCTAGTAGATGATCTAGCCTCCTTTCTCAGCGTTCTTCGGTAGGCAGCCCTTATAGGATCTGCAGGGTTCGGTACCCTACTCACTAGTATCTGGTGAGTACTCCCCAACTCTACTTCCAAAGATTTGTCCGACTCTACCAAGGCTCAGAATCCCAATAACTTTGGTCCTAGCAGTAGGATTCGCAACTCGCTACGCAAACCATTATAAAATCTATTGACTATAGACTGATCGCTTTCCAACTCAAAGCCTGGGTAGCGTCTTATCATAAGGATTGCCTGCAAATATTCGTCAGCTGAGTGCGCTCCCTGCACTAAAAGCATGTTCACCTACTGCCCCAATGGTCCTTTAAATGCAATTTGCTCCATCACACAACCCAGTATCGAGGCCACCTCAGAGAAAGAGGGTTGCATATTCCTTCCATGTTATGCGTTGGTCACCGTGAACACCGCCTCAACTACCCTTCTTATGGTTTCAATAGAAGGAGGGGTCTCAGGCACGTCGCTGGGTGCAGTACTTTTCTCAGAAAGCGTGCGTTCAGACTGCCACGCGCCACTCTCTGACACCTATAGTCGTACCAAAACACCATTAAGTGACCAAACAAAATTGCAAAAAGCAATTATAGGAACACGCAGGTTCCTCAATCATGTGTATTTTCATTCCTAAGTGGACATTCATGGGTTCTTTTCATGTTATAACGATGGCGCACGCACATGTGCTCACCACCACTTAAAGTGAATTTGCCCATGAATTCATTTAAGCATGACTGAAACCTCCCTTTGATACCAAATTGTAATACCCCTATCCGTCACATAGCATATAGCAGTAGTTCCGGCTGGGGCCAGACGCCACATACCATTGACAGACCGACGGGTAACTCAATGAAACCATTCAACCAATACACACGTCCTACACAGAGCATCTAGCGGAATAAATTTATTAAGTTGCAAGAAATATGAACTCAGCCACAAACAAGAATGTCCACTAACATACCCAAATAGGAATGAACGTACAAAATACACAAAGTACTGGCCTTATGGCCTTACAACTGTTTACTTAAATAAAATATGTCTTACAAACATCGGCACGCAGGACGGTCACACATGAATAAAGCAAGTAAACATTTGCACGGCCTTCGAGGGCCAGCTCAGCACCATGGGCTTTGGCCCGCTATTTACCACTAGGCTCTGCAGCGCCTGCAAGCACAATTCACCGCAACGGTGGAAAACAAAAGCAACAGTCAGCTAAACCTGACCAAATTATAACGACCCCACCCCGCTATTGGGGTGGCGGTGCTCCTTCCCTGCAGTGCATTAGCATAAAGCAACAACTAAGTGAAAGTACCATAATTTCATATTTCATCACAAGTGTATGCCTGCACGGCCACACACCTCGTGCTCTCATGGCACTTACTCGATGAACCCAGTCTGAACCCTGTCCGTTCCTTAGTCCATCACCGCCCCAAGGACGACAAACATCGTGAGCATTAAAGTCCTTTCAGCCGAAGCCTATACTCGTTCTCCAAATTATCGGTAAGTCCCATGTACCTTAGGTCGCTTTAACTGAAGCAGATGGAGTGGGTAGGGTTCCACCAGCCAGTTGCTCACCCCGCCACGGCCATTTGGCCTTTGACGCGGGCCAAGCTTCCCCCAGTCCCAACTATCGATCATACACGGCACATAGCCCCGCTATGTACCAGGCTAGCTCCCAGGCCAACAAAACAGTAGAACTTCGCTTTCGCCCAAATTTCTGGGTGCACCTTTGGGTTAATCCTCAAGACTCCCTATTGCAATCTACCGCGTAGAAAACCCGAAAACAACCATCGGCACGGAGTCTTCTCCGGATATTCATTGGTAATGAAACATCACCAATCCAGAATAACTTGTCAAGGTAGGCTTCACACACTATGTCAATGTCCGTACTTCGATTCCGGACTCTACATGCAAAACAACGGGGACTACTTATGTCTACCCGAAGGAATACCCCAAACTCACCGCATACTCGCGAGAGCGGGATTCCTATGCAAATGGGAAAGGGGACTTAAAATGTCCAAGTAGATAATCGTTACCCTAGCATTACACTTCGGCGCCATGACAATCTAGTTGGATATAAAGCACCGTATCGGCCTTACCTTCGCAGATCTGGACTCGGATCAAGAATCAGAGCTCAGAAGCTCCACTGGCGGCAGGAGTTGACCTCCTTCCTCTTCCTCCTTGCTCTCCCCTCTCTCTAAACTTAGAAAGAGAATGATGGAGATGAAATGAGGGTTTGAAAACCCTATTCCCGGCTTAAAACCCAACCAGGGCATCCCTCAGCCCTTGGATCCCTTTTGAACAAAACGAACGACCACGATTTGCCCTGAAAATAACATTTCTGGGCCGAACACGGCTTGTGAAATGCCCGTGTCCATGGCCGTATTCCTCATTTGCCGTAAAACCATAGATCACAGAACAGGACATGGCCTGTGACACGGCTTGGTACACCCCCGTGTCACCAATGGACACGCCCGTGTCATGGGCCGTGTGCCTCTATCGGTGTTGTAACCGTCGTGTACCGAATATAACACGGGCTTAGACACGCATGTGTCACAATTGACACACCAGTATCGTACAATACACGCTCGTGTTTCATGGCGTGTTCCCTGTATCGACACAACCAGAACATCATGAATAGAACACGGTCATGTGACACGCCCGTTTCACATACCATGTGCTTTACATGCCCGGGGATATGCCCGTGTCCCAAGACGTGTAACTCTCTCGACGCAACCCGACGATCTGCCCGAGCAGGACACGCCCTTTGACACGCCCGTGTCTCAGGCCGTGTTCCCTCACTCGACGATCGTTGAGTACATTTTGTCGACTAATCGAGTGTTTGATCGAACCCGAGCATGACACGGCCTTGGACACGCCTGTGTCCCTGGCCGTGTGGTCCTTACAAGGACCAAACTTCGCTTAAACGCGCTGCCTATTTCTCTTTTGAGTTTCGGGGCATTACATATGACCCAAAACTAACCCTTCCCTCACTATAAAATGTCATTTTTCCCAATTTTGGGCAAGGTTAGTTTCTTCGAATCTTTTTAAGACTTTTTCTAAATTTTCTAAACAATTATCAAAAGAGTCGCCGAACACGGAGAATTCATCCATGGATACCACCATAATGCTTTCTACATACTTGTCAAAGATATCGAGCATACATCGCTGGAATGTAGCTGGCGCATTGCACAATCAAAACGACATTCTTTGGTAGGCGAAGGTGCCGAAGGGACAATTAAACGTAGTTTTGTCCTGGTCCTCGGGAGAGATGGGGATTTGAAAATACCCTGAGAGGCCATCTAGAAAACAATAAAAGCTATGGCCGGATAATCATTCTAAAATCTGATCGATGAACGGCAAGGGAAAGTTGTCCTTGTGGGTGGCATCATTCAACTTCCTACAGTCAATACACATTTGTCACCCCGTCACCGTCCGTGTCGGGATTAAATCATTATTTTCATTTATAATTACAGTTATTCCTCCCTTTTTTGGCACTACCTAAACAGGGCTAACCCACTTACTATCATATATAAAGTATTTAATTCCGGCATCTAATAATTTCATAATCTCGCCCTTACGACTTCTTTCATGTTTGGGTTTATACGACGCTGAGGTTGTATGGAGTTATGCGAATTATCTTCCATTAAGATTTTGTGAGTGTAGAAAGATGGGCTAATGCCCTTGATATCAGATATCTTCCAGGCAATAGCTCGGCGATGCTTATGTAAAACTAGCAGGAGTTTGTCATTTTATAATTCAGTTAGGTAGGCCGAAACTATTACTGGTAGCTTGGAGTCCTTTTCTAAGAAGGCGTACCTAAGATGTTTGGGTAGTTCCTTTAAGTACACAGTAGGGGGTTCTTCATATGATGTTTTAGAAATTCTTTCTTTTTCAAAAACTATCTTTGTAGACTTTTTTAAACGGAAATTTGAAAGGGGTGGAGCTGGTGTCCATGGCGGTTTCTTGCAGAAATTCACTTGGAAGAGTAGAGAAAGAACAAAAATCACAAAATTCTTTTTCAAATTCAGAGAGGTGATAGGAGGATTCTTCACTTATGTGCAGCGATTATGTTGGAAGAGTAGAGGAGGAACAAAAATCAGAAAATTCTTTTTCAAATTTAGAGAGGCAATAAGAGGATTCATCACTTAGGGCTTCTAAGAAGAAACCAGAGTCGTCATTTCCTAAGGTGTTTTTCATCGAAGGGGTGATAGAGAAGGTCACTTCATCGTCGCCTACTCGAAGGAAGAGTTTACCATTGCTTACATCACTGATAGCTCAGGAGGTGGCAAGGAAGGGTCGACCAAGGATTAAGGGAACCTCGACGTCTTCTTCGATGATCACTATGACAAAATCCCCGGGGAAGATGAATTTGTCGACTTTAATTAATTCATCCTCAACAATTCCTAACGGGTACTTAACGGATCTATCGGCGAGATTGATACTCATACGCGTGTGGTTGAGACTACAAATTCCTAACTTCTTAAATAGCGAGAAGGGCATTAGGTTGATACTCGCACCTAAGTCGGCCAATGCGTGCTTGAAAAAAAGATCACCAAAGACACACGGAATAGAAAAACTACCCAAATCACTGATCTTCTTTAGTAAACAATTTTTCAAGACCACGGAGCACTCGGCATTTAGCGTGACGTACGACAAGTTTTCTAACTTCTTCTTATTAGTCAGGAGGTCCTTAAGATACTTAGCGTACTTTGATATCTGGGAGATCGCTTCATGGAAGGGCAGATTTATGTGAATTTGCTTAAACATTTCTAAGAAGCGGGAGTATTGATCATCCTGACGTTATTTGTTAAGTTCGAAAGGGTATGGTGGAGTTGGATTATTTTTAAAGATGGGTGGTGGAGTGAGATGTTTTTCTAAAACGGGGGTGATAACTTCTTCTTCAGCAGAGGGTGGAATTTTTAAAACAGTGGCAGAGCTTTAATATTTTAAAAAAGGGGCAGAGCATGCCTCGGGCTCTTCGCTAACCATATAAGAAAACTACTTCCCACTCCGAAGAGTTATAGCTTTCGCTTGCTCTCTCGGGTTGGGCTCGGTATTGGAAGGAAGAGACCCCGCGGGTCGCTCAAAAATAATTTTTGCGAGTTGTCCTACTTGATTTTCTAAACTTTTAACGCTTCAGATTAAGGTTCTTATAGTAGCGTCATTAACATTCATATATTTCGAAAACATTTCCCCAAACTTGGAGGTTTTAGAAAACTTTGAAGAGGTGGAGGTGGTGTAGAAAAATCTTTTTGTGGTGGTGGACGCATTGCGTTCGAAGGATTACACAACGAAAAATTCGGGTGATTTCGTAAAGCAGGATTGTAACTATTCGGAAAAGTAAAACCAGGAGCATGAAAATTCGTAGTAGAAAAATTATTAAAAGAATTTCTAGGCATATTATTAACATAATATAAATGTTCGGGGGCAGGAGTTGCAGATTCCCATACCTGAGGGGCGGAGGCAGCAGTCATCTCCGTAATTTTTTTGCTTAATATTTCAACTTGTAGAGCTAGCTGGGAGATGTTGTCCACTTCAAATATACCTGCAGGTTTGTTTGGGCGGGACCTAGGCACATTCCACTGATAAGTGTCATGGTCATGTCCTTGAAGAGCTCAAGAGCTGCTTCCGGGGTCTTATGGTTTAAAGTACCACCAGAAGCTGCGTCTATCATTTGCTTTGTATTTTGATTTAGCCCGTTATAAAATGTCTGCACTTGTAACCATACAGGCAGCGCATGATGTTGGCATCATCTTAAAAGTTTTTTAAATCTTTCCCCAGTTTCATATAAGGTTTCAGAGTCTATTTGTCCAAAAACAAAAATATCATTCCAAAGTTTTGCAATTTTAGCTGGCAGAAAATACTTTGTTAGAAATTTTTCTGTTAATTGATCCCAAGTCGTGATGCCCCCTCTTGGCAGAGTCATCAACCACTGTTTTGCTTTAGTTCTTAGAGAGAAGAGGAAGTGTTTTAGCCTAATAGCATCATTTGTGACACCATTTATCTTGAAGGTGTAACAAATTTCGAGAATGCTTGTTATATGTGCGTTCGGATCTTCATCTTGAAGTCCGTCATATTGCACATATTGCAGCACAATTTGAATTATTCTAGGCTTAAGTTCAATATTATTATTAGCTATAGTAGGGCGCACTATGCTTGATTTTTTTCCCTCTAGATTTGGTCGTGCATAATAAGACATAAGTCTTTGCACGGCTTCCTCCACGTGGGGTTCTGCCATTCTTAAAGTAGATGATGACTCGGAATCCTCAACCGGTATTTGGGAAGTAGGGCCTTGAAATCGCAATCTTCTCCGAAGAGTATGCTAAATTTCGTGGTCCAAGTCCAAAATAGCCGACGGACTCTCTCGGGTCATGCACTAAAAGAAGGGAAGATGAAGAAAGAGAAATAAGAGCAAACTAGAAAAAGAAAAGTACTAAATTTTTTTTGAAATAGATTTTTTATGTTTAACTCCCGAACTTCCCAAGGACTACCCGGTGAAGTGTTCGCAAGATACTAGACAAGACAGTGCCATATAGAGCAACTTTGCCCTTTTCGAGAGAGTTAAGTGGGGTAGAAAAATTGTGGTGTGGGTTTCTATTAAGAACGTTAATTTTAATAATTTTTTTATTATTTTTAAGAAAGAGGGTGAGAAAGAGAAATGATAAAAGTAATCGGTTCATGTTTTCAAATTATCAACGAAAGTTGCTCTCCGACAACGGCGCCAAAAACTTGGTGATCGCTTTTCGCTTGAGAAAAGAGAGCCGAACTAGCAATCCAACTAGGCAAGTATACCTATCGAACTGTAGCTAGGGTACACAAGTGTCGTATTAAAATTCGGGAACTATTGAATAAACCTACTGACACGAAAACTATTATTCTATTGAAAGATGGTTTTAGGGTTTGCTAAAGAAAATTAAAAGCACTAAGAACGAAAATATTGCACTAAAAAGAGAACTAATAAAAATGATTACACTGAAAGGTTGGAACAATTGGATGAAAAAAAGCAATCGATCAAGAATCACCTCGGCACAAGTCGATTAAAAACACGATATATAACCTAAACTTGATAGGGTGAAGGTCCTTGATCGTGGAGGTTCCTAAAGCTTCAACACGCTTCTCTCGAAGTCATGCCTAACTGAGTTTAGGAAGGTTCGACCGACTCTCGTCTAAATCGGAGGCCTAAAGCTCGCTTTACGCGGTGAACCCCACTATTGGATTTTACTCAAATCCGGGAGATTTGGATGTCTGCCTCTCTCGAGGGGTGCGTACAACTCCCTTTACTCTTGAGTGTTCACTTCAAACTACGAGCCTCTCAGCTAGCTAAGAGTGAAAACAGAAATGGAAATTATATATCGATGATATAATTCCAAACATGAATAATCAAGAGTAAATTGAAGGCCTAAACCCTAAAAAGAAAAAGGTAAATTCAAAGCATCATAACTTAATCAACTCGAACCTTGGAACATCAAGATCGAGGAGAAGGAGGATTAGTTAATCATGGAGATGATGAGGAGGGGGATGAGTCATAAAGCATTAAGAACACTATGTAAACAAAGGGGCACTTTATATTAATATTAAAGAGAGCTACAACTTGAAAAAAATTTACAATTGCAATGAAATTGAAATCCTATTCTAGCCCTACATTAAGCAACTAGAGCAAGTGCAAAAATTACAACAAAAGCTAAAACAAACTAAGCAATAAACTAGGGTTAAGAAAAAAAATAAAATGAGAGAGAGAGAGAGAAGAACACTCAAAAAGTCAAGAAATAAAGGGACATCACCTCACCCTCTCAACAAAAACTTGTTCTGAAATGAAGGAGGAACCACTAAATTTATAGAATTTTCCACGGGTTGGTCACTCCCTATGACACCCCTGGGGAGGGCGTGTCAGGGGGCGTGAAGGTACGGGCATTGAACTCGGGCCCTGGATTCTGGCCGGAATGATGATTGCTTCTGTACAATGGTGGACACTTCCTCGGTCACTCCCGTATAGGGGGGGCATGACAGGTACGTCACGTTGAAATTATTGGTCGGAAATCCGTCAGTCTTCGGAAAAAGGAGGGTCACTCCCTGGGTCACGCCTGTGTAGGGGGGCGTGATAGGTATGATTGGCGTGCGAAGGCGAAATAGCATTTAATGCGGTGGCAGACTTCGGGTAGAGGGAGAAACGCCCCGTATCATGCCCCATGACACCGCCAAGGAGGGCGTGTCAGGGGGGCGTGACAGCGGTTTTTCCTGTTATTTGGTCTCTATCATCAAGCATCCTCGGGATCGGGTCACACGCCCCGTGATACGCCCGGGAAGTGCACGTCAGGGGGCGTGTCAGGTCATTTTTGGCTAAAATTTTGGAAACCTACAAAAAGATAAGAAAATATTAATGGCAATAATATTTACATAAGAAAGATAAAAAAAAGCTTATAAGGCATGATTAATGCCTTTAAAATACGAAAATACACCCTAATAGTTTAGACTACAAAACGTACTATCAAGGAGACCTCATGTTCATCGGGCTGAGGGGCATCTTATTGATGACGTATGCCACACGCCGAGACTGGATATGGTGGTAGGCCCTGTTAGATCACCGTGTATACACTCCAACAGTGCTCTACACCTAGTCTATGATATGTCAAATGGAAGGCGATGTGCCTTTCCATACTAACACCCGACACAAACATGAATATCACCATAGGATGAAAGACTAGGCATGCCATGCACCAGACCTTTCATCGCTATAGCCTTTAGCTTGTCCATGCCTACATTCCCCAACCTCTCATGCCAAATAACAACGCTATCAATCACCCTCATCTTGTCATCATAAGTACTTGTCGCTAAAATGAACAAGTATTCCACCCTTCTCCCAACATGAGTAACGTCAGCTTTTGTTGTTGAAATATTTCATATAATCCTCACTTATATCGGGTAAAATAGAACGTGATATCCAACATCCACCGCATTGGTCACCGAGAAGAGATTTTTCTACAACATGCATAGTATCATCAATAGTAACGATGGAGACTTTACCTTTGAACTCCTGTAGAGATGAGAACTTGGAGACGTCCCCTATGAGGTGATGACTGCACCTAGAGTCTACAATCCAGTCTTCATGATAATCAATGGAGTAAAGTGCCTTGATACAAGTGCCCGTCATGAAAATACTCCCCCACTCTCCATCCTCAGGCTTAGAATCACCCTCCTTGTTGGGTCCATTGATCACAATGTCCCAAATTTGAAAATTGCCTACAGGACAATGACATACACATGTTTGTATTTGATATGTGCTATAATTTCTATGTATATAGGTGGTTCCTTATCACATTTATTAGACAAGTGATCTATGTGACTATGACAGGTGTACAAAAGAGAGGATGCTGACAAGGCTGAAATTTGTCTAAGTCCAGATGCGTTGAGTGAAGGTAGTTTTCAATACCAAATGGCCAAAGCATTGTGTCAAGCCAAAAAAGTAAAAGCCTCAGCTTTGCTAAAGAAAAATCTAGTTAAGTCCAGAAGGGTTGAGTGAAGACAGTTCACTCAATGCTTAGAGCCAGAAGCGTTGAGTAAAACTGAAGCAGTCAAAGCATTTGAGAATTAGAGCAAAATTATTGCTAAGTCCAAAAGCGTTGAGTGAAGGCATTTCACTCAACGCCAAGCAGAGAAAGTGTCGCAAAAATGTAGTTCAGTCAGAGCTGCAGTATTGGTCGATACAGAAATCTGTCTAAGGACAGAGGCGTTGCATGAAGACAGCTCACTCAATGCCCATTTAATAAAAAATCTTTCTACGGACAAAAGCATTGAGTGAAGGCTGTTCACTCAACGCCTCTTTAATAAAATAGGCACAAGCTGAAAGCATCGAGTAAAGAGGCAACACTCGACACCTTCTTATAGTGTAAATTGACTAAGTTCAAATGCATTTAGTGATGAAGGTTCACTCAATGCCTATTCAATTAGCCTGCAAGTGCCTATATTCGTGAGTGATGACTGATCATTCAATGCCTGGTGAAGTAGATATCCGCACAAGTATTTTTGGGTTGAGTGACAAGCCTTCACTCAATGCCTATGTAGAATGGTGAATTTGGCTAAGTCCACAGGTGCTGTGTCATGATGACGTCATCAATAATTCAAATGTTGCGGGAACTGAACAGTAGATGACAAATGGCACCCCTTGCCTGTTGTACAACATTTAATGCAAAAGAAGAGTTACAGCTACCAACTCCTGGTGGTCTCAATGCTCAAAGATTCATTGGACGACGAGATATAAAAGACGAGATCAAGGAAGAAGCAATTAAATTTTGAAAATAATAGAACTTCATCTTCTTACTCTCGACCTAGTTGCAGGGTTGAAGAACTTCCTCCTTTTGTTGATCTAGAAGTTCAAGAAAGTTAGTTGTTGTAAGAAATGAACAAAAAACAAACCAGAGAGGTTTAACAGAAATTTTATTATCAGAAAAAGGTATCTATTACAAAGGTATGGCCTACCTTTTATTGAATGGAGGAGAGAAGAGAGAATACAAATAAGAGATGTGGGACTAAAAATTTATAGGACAAGCGGCCTATACACAAACCAAACCACACAAGCCGCGTGGTTAGATGAGAAGGGCTAACTACTTGGCTACCACCAGAGAGAGGGAAGCTGCCAGGGGAGACCGCTAGGCCGCTTGGTCTCCATGCCGCCAGAGATAAACTGCCAGACCGTATGGACTTCAATCCGCCAAGACAGGCCGCCAGACCGCCCGGTCACTATCATTAACACTCCCCCTCAAGCTGGAGCATATATATCGATCATGCCCAACTTGTCACAAATATTAAGAAATGAGGCAGACACTGGCTTGGTGAAGATGTCAGCCAACTCTTTATCAGACGTGACGAAGGGAGTGCAAATTTGTTCCTTCAAAATCTCCTCACGAATGAAATGACAGTCGACCTCAATGTGCTTCGTTCTTTCATGAAATACTGGATTTTTTGAGATGTATATGGCAGACTTGTTATCACAGAACATAGGTAGAGGATGGTTGTAGACCTCTCCTAAATCCATCATGAGCGCTCGTAACCACTTTAACTCACAAGTGGTAGATGCCATACTTCGATACTCTGCTTCTGCACTGGACCTGGAAATAACAGACTGCTTCTTACTCTTCCAGCTCACTAGATTTCCCTCAACAAAGGTGCAAAAACCCGATGTTGACTTGCAATCCCCTTTGTCATCAGCGTAACTTGCATCTGAGTATGCTTCATCCCTCAGATGACCATTCGTCTGAAAGAGTAATCCTTTCCCAGGTGCTTCTTTGACATACTCCAAGATCCGCAAGGCAGACTGTAGATGGCACTCCCTAGGCGCTTGCATGAATTGACTCACCTTGCCCACAACATAGGAAATGTCAGGCCTTGTCACTGTGAGATATATGAGCTTACCAACCAGACGCCTATACCGCGTAACATTTGAAAGAGGAGGCGAATCATCTGTCCAGGTTTTGTCTTCTCCAGTTGCCATGGGGCATCGGGCAGGTTTTGCTCCAGTCAATCATGCCTCTTTTAATAGATCAAGAGCATACTTACGTTAGGAGAGGACTAAGGAGTTGGGCTTTCGAGAGATTTCAATCCCCAGAAAGTACTTCGGAGGGCCCATATCTTTCGTGACCAGATGTTGACAAAGATGCCGCTTTGTCAAGGCTACCCCTTCCTGATCATCGCTAGTGAGAAGAATATCATCAACATACACAGCAAGAACCACCAGACCCAAGGAGGTTTTGGGAATGAATAACGAGTGATTGGTAGAGCTTCGCGTAAACCCAACGGCCGCCACGATGCCGCTGAACTTGTCAAACTAAGCTCAAGGGCTCTGCTTGAGGCCATAGATTGCCTTCTTCAGCTGGCATACCCGTGTCTCCCCCTGAGCAACATACCCAAGAGTTTGCTCCATGTAGACGGCCTCCTGAAGATCACCATAAAGGAAGGCATTCATGACATCCAGCTGAGAAATCTGCCAATCTCTATTGACAGCCAAAGAGAGAAGGACTCGGATAGTACTGAGACGAGCCACGGGAGAGAAGGTGTCAAAGTAGTCAGCCCCATATGTCTGAGTAAAGCCCTTAGCAATAAGGCGGGCCTTATAACGATCAACAATGCCATCTGGGCCAAATTTGACCACAAAGACCCAACGACAGCCAACAACATCAGTACCCAAGGGAGGAGAAACAAGTGTCTAGGTACCCCGCTCAGTGAGGGTTGCCATTTCATCATCCATGGCCATCTTCCAATGAGGGATATCAAGGGCCTCATGGTAGTAACGGGGAGTGGAAGTGGTTGAGATAGCCAATGCAAAGGCCGGTCGAGAAGAGGTAAGACGATCATATGAAACAACAACAGCAAGGGGGAGTAGAGTACACGTCCCCACCCCTTTGCGAAGAGCTACCGGAATATCCAGGTCGGCGGGTCCCTCGGCATCCGTAGCATCCATGGCAGAGAGAGCTGGCTCGGTAGTAGAGAGCGATGGCGGCGGAGATGAGGGAGATGGTGGCGGAGGGGAGGGAGAGAGAGGCGGAGGGAGAGGAGCAGACAAAGATGGAGTGGGGGTGGAGATCGCAGTAGGAGACGAGGGGACGAAGAGAACAATAGGAGTATCAGAAGCTGGGGGAGAGAAGTAGAGGGGGTCATCCGAGAAGTAGGAGGCATTCTTGAAGAAGGTGACGTCAGCAGAGACGAACTGCTTATGAAGAATGGGGTCAAAGAAACAGTAGCCTTTCTGAATGGGAGAGTATCCCAGAAAGACACATTTGGTGGAGCGAGGGGAGAGCTTATCCCGGGTGGCAGATGGAGCATGCACGAAGGCAGTGCACCCAAAGATTCGGAGAGGGAGAGGGAAAGGCTCCTTTCCTGGATACAGAATGGAGAATGGGGTTTTCCCATGGAGAATGGTGGATGGAATGCAATTGACGAGGTAACAGGCAAGGGGAACAGCATATCCCCAATAGGAGCGAGGGACATGCATCTGGGTCATTAAAGTACTAGCGACATCGAGGAGATGATGGTTTTTGCGTTCCACCACCCCATTTTGTTGGGAGGTATAAACACAGCTAGTCTGATGAATAATGCCATGCTGCACACAGAAAGATGTGAACGCATGACTCAAATATTCTTTTGCATTGTAGGAGCGAAAAGTTTTAATACCAACATTAAACTTAGTTTTAATTAACTGATAAAAGGAGATCCATACATCCAAAAGTTCAGAGCGATCTCGTAAGAGATACACCCAAGTACATCTAGAAAAATCATCAATAAAGGTTACAAAATAAGAACTACCCCGACCAATGGTAAGGGTAGGAGCAGGTCCCCAGACATCAGAGTTGAGTAGATCAAACGGACGGGTAAAGCCCCGACCTTGTTTCGGCGGGAAGGAGGAATGGTGATGCTTGCCAAGCTGACAAGCATCACAGTTGAGAGGAGTACTTGAAGGAGGGAGGTGGGGCAGAAGCTGGTGTAGAAGTCGTGGAGGAGGATGACCGAGGCGGAGATGCCACTGGAGAAGATCCGTACAAGAGGAGGAGAAGGCGGATAAGGCGGAAACGTTGTCGAGGAAGTAGAGGCCGCCACTCTCAGTCCCAGTAGCAATCGTCTGGTGGGAGCTCGGATCCTAAAAAGAACAAGAAGTAGGAGTGAACGTCACAGAGCACTGAAGCTGCTTATATAAAGAAGTAACTGACAATAAATTGCACGGAAACTTAGGCACATAAAGAGTGTCTGCTAGGCGAAGAGACGGAGTGACATGAATGACTCCTGACCCATGAATCGGGGAGGGAGAACCGTCTACAACGAGGACAGGCGGCAACAAATCATGCTGCTCGAGGAGAGAGAAGCACTGAGGATTTCCCGTCATATGATTAGTTGCACCAGAGTCGATAAGCCATTTACCTTGAGTCACCGCGTGGGCACTACCTGATTATGTAACCACAGAGGCAGACGACTTGGAAGAAGAGGCGGATGAGTCACCGGAGGGGCGAAGATGGGGATGCTTCGTCCAGCAGCATTCCATAGTGTGGCTGGTGCGACCACAGTAAGAGCAGAGGTAGCAGGAAGGAGCACGTCCGCCAGACTGGTGAATGCGGCTACCAGAGCCACTCCGCTGAGTTTGGTGAGCATAGTTGTCCGGTAGAGAAGGAGCGGGCAGAAGCGATCGCTGTAGAAGGGAGGTGACAGCAGCGATGCGGGCAGCATTGGCATCTAGGGTAGGGGATTCGGCCTCACCCAGAATTTGTTGGCGGATCATATCATAAGTATCAGGAAGCCGGAGCAGATAACACACAACCAGAAGCTCCTGGAAATGCGTGTGTTATTGAGCCAAATCCGCAGAAAAGGGGCGATTCTGAAGAATCTTAGCCCCAAGAGCCTGAACCTATTGGTAGGCAGCAGTAGGGGATAAAGTAGGACGGGCAAAGAGGTTCACATACAACGTATAGATGCGGGACGTCTGAGCCCCCATTGAGTATAGAGCGGCAAGATGAAGCCAAGCGGCCTTGACCGTCTCATCATGACGGATAATGGGGAGGCATTCATCGGAGAGGCTGTTAGCGAGCCAACTACGCACAACTGCGTCACTCGCATCCCAGTCATCAACGAGAGGTGAAGTGGTGGGCGAAGGGTCATCAACTAGATGATGACATTTGCGTTATGAGCTAAGGAGAAAGGTGAAGGAGACGCTCCAATCTGGGTAGTTGGAGCTGACAAGTTCGGAAACGGTGCCAAGGTTCCCGGAAGGAGTAGGAGGAAGAGGCGGAGCCGGATTGGTGATAGGAGTGGTGGAAGTAGAAGCATCAGAGAGATCCATAGGAGAAAACAACAGGAAGCCGCACAGTTAGGAACGAAACCGGGTGGTTAGGCACGAAAACCGTGTGCGAGAAATCACAGCGGTTAGAAGAAAAAGAGCTGCCGCAGTCACGATGAAAGACACCAGCGGTCAGAAAAAACATGACCAAGCTGCAGAACCAAGCAGAGGGAAAGAAGTCGTGCGGCTAGAAAGCAACCCGCACGAACTAAGAAAGGAGAAGATCGCGTGAATAGAGAAAGGTCCGCGAGAAGGCAAACACGACAATAGGTCACGACGACTAGAGAAGAGGGCGCGACGACTAAGAACAGGTCGCGGCGTGAAGAAAGGGGAAACAAGGAGGTCGCGCATACTAAGGGAAACGACACAGAGAGGAAGAGGCCACGCGAACAGGTCGCAAGCAGGCCGAAGAGATAGACCGCAAGGATAGGTCGCGAAAATAAGAAGCAAGCCGCGCGGACAGGTCGCGGCAGTCAGAGAAGGCACCCAGAATCAGGAGGAGAAATCGAGTCCTCTGATACCATGTAAGAAACGAAAAAAAAAACAAACCGGAGAGTTTTAACAGAAATTTTATTATCTGAAAAAGGTATCTATTACAAAGGTATGGACTCCCTTTTATAGAATGGAGGAGAGAAGAGAGAATACAAATTAGAGATGTGGGACTAAAAATTTACAGGACAAGCGGCCTATACACAAACCAAACCGCACAAGCCGCGCGGTTAGATTAGAAGGGCTAATCGCTCGGCTACCACCAGAGAGAGGGAAGCCGCCAGGGGAGACTGCTAGGCCGCTTGGTCTCCAAGCTGCCAGAGACAAACCTCCAGACCGCGCGGCCTTCAATCTGCCAAGACAGGCCGCCAGACCGCCCGATCACTAACATCAACAGTTGTTGACATTCTTATCTTCAACAACAAGCTCAGAGGGCTTTCACTCTCTAAGGTAAAAGTAAGAACAAAGAAAGCCCTAGCTGCAGTGACTTCATAACTCAAGCATAACTCATCTTGAAGATACATTCTTGGATATGTGAAGAAGAAAGGACTGAATCATTTAAGTTCTGGAAAAGGCATACTCATGGATTGTTTCTCTAAAGTCATTCATCAATAACAACAAATCTTTTATATGTAGGATCATTACTTATCTGAGGGTAAGCCTGATAAATAAAGGTTGAGGTAGGATCTGTATGTAGATTTGAGTTGTAGTATTCTAGTATGAATCTGAGTTATAGGATCTAGTGTTGGATCTGAGTGCAGGGCTTTCCTCCAAGCCTGAGTGTAGGACTTTTCCTAAAGTCTGAGAAAGGGAGTTTGGTGCAGATTACTGAGATATAGGAGATTATATTTCTAAGTGTAGGACCTTGGGCCTGAGGTAGGACATGAAAGAGTTTGAGAGATCCTGACTGATCTGTGTTGTAAGCTCTTGGAGTTGAGTTTAGAGAAGTTTGCCTTGCCTAGCAAACTGTTAGAAAGGTGGGAGGGATAGTGGATGTACCAATACTCTTGGGAACTACTATAAACCATTTTTGTGTTGATTGTGTGTTCTTGAAAGCAAACCTAAACTAATCCCAACTCACCAAAGTCAACAGAAATTACTTAAAGGAAGAAAAACCTATTCACCCCGTCTAGGTGTTTAGTCAGAGGGAGGTTGCTCAAAAAGAGCTTAATAATCTGAGCTAATCTCCAAGAGTAGCTTAAGAATATCCTTATGGGTTCAGGAGAGAATCATAAGGAGTTGGGGTCTATGAAGCTTCCAATCGTCAGGAAAGAGAACTTTGGTATATAGAAAGAAAGGGTCAGATTGTTCATAGAGGCATCTGACCCTAGGATTGTCATAATAGTTCAAGAGGGACCTTTCATCCCCATGAAGGTCTCAGTTCTGGATGCCACTATCCAGACAGCTACGAAATATTCTGAGATGACCAAGGATGAGGTCATACTAGCCACTATATACAAGAGGGCACAAGACATCATAGTGAGTGCCATTGATGATTCAACATTCCAGAACCTTGTTCACTACAGAACTTCCGAGAAAATGTGGGACACATTGATTGTCTACATGGAAGTCACAGAAGAAGTCAGGGATGACAGGAAATCCCTACATAACCAAGAGTATGAAGCCTTCAGGAAGGGCAAAAAGGAGAGCATAGCTGAATGCTATGGGAAGTTCTTCTGAACAATAAATGAGCTGAGGAACTATGAGAGGGTCTTTAGCAACTATGAGCTAAATGACAAGTTCCTCAGATATCTAACTAGATACTAGGACACCAAGATATATTCCATCAGAGTGGTGGCCAAGCTAGCTAAAACTCCCCCTCACACACTATTTGGAAACCTGCTCTCATATGAGATGCAACTATTTACCAGAAAGGAAGAGAAGACCACCAATAGATCAGAAGCCAAGGAGAAGACTGTGGCCTTTAAGGCTGAGATCTCTAAGAAGAGTAAGGAGAGGATTTCCTCTCCCCCTATAAGTCCTGTTGATTTAGACAGCTCTGAGGCAAGCTCATCTGATAGCAACATGTCAGATGGGGAGTTTGCTGCCTTCTCTAGGAAGTTCAAGAAGATGATGAAGAGGAGACAGTGAAAGGATAAACCTTCCTCCTCTTCACACAATAAGAGGGATCACCATAAGTCTGATAAGAAGTTCTCCATGGGAGACATGTATGATACAAAACCTAGTAAACAATTTTCTTTTAATATTGTTTATTATTGCTGCGTCAAGCCTGGGCATGTCATTGCTGATTGCCCAGTCAAGAGGAAAGAGCATAAGAAATCTGAGGAGAAGAAACACCACCACCACAAGTTCAAGAAAGAAAAGACCTTCATTACCAAGAATGAGAAGAGCTTGAGTTAAAGTGACTCAACATCTTCAGATTCTAAAGATGAAGAAGCCTACATAGGGTAGTTAGCTGAAGATGAAGACCATCCTGCTGCTTGGATAGGATTCAGAGCCCTACTGTCCTCGATGTTCAGTGACAGTGATAAAGATGATGTCTATCAAAATGCAAGGATAGAGACCATGGCCCCTCTATCGCACTTAGAAAGTGATACTAAGGTGGATGAAGATGCTAGTGGCTGTTATAGGCTCAGGGCCTTGACCGATGACGAATCTAGACAGATGCAGTTGGGTCCAGATGAGGTACAAATTCAATCCCTCTCCTACTCTGAATCTGAGTATGAGACAAGTCCTAATTCTGTTGCATCCTTGTCGTGTGATAAAGATGGGTCAGAATCTAAGGAAGAGGTCAATCAACTGATTGACAAGTATTGTTGTTGGGTCCATTGTGCCCAATGTCCCAGATTTGTAAGAAGTCAAACAAGTCAAAAGTATACACATAGTTGTATTTGATGTATGTTCAAGTTCATACATACAGGTTGTTTTTTGTCATATTGATTGGACAGGTGGTCCTAGTGACAATGATAGGTGGACTCATAGAAGGATGGTGGAAAGATAAGAATCTGTCTAAGTCTACAGGCATTGAGTGAAGCCAGTTCACTCAATGCAGATATCAAGAAGAGTTGTTGACAAAGACAAAAATTGTCTAAGTCCGCAGGCATTGAGTGGAGCAAGCTCACTCAACGCCAGGTGCCAAAATGCGTTGAAGAAGACAAGACAGTCAAATATTAAGCATTGGAAGTGAAGAAAACTTGCTAAGTTCAATGACGTTGAGTGAAGGAAGTTCACTCAATGCCATAGCACAAATAGCGGAAGTCTGTGCAGTCAAAGCTTAAGAAGAAGGAAGACAAAAAAGTGTCTAAGTCCACATGCGTTGAGTAAAGGAAGTTCACTCAATGGCATACAACAAACAACGTTGAGTCAAGCTACTCCTATCAAAGCCAAAGAAGATACACAAAAAAATCTGTCTAAGTCTAGAAGCGTCGAGTGATGAAGGTTCACTAGATGCCTAAGCTGTTAAGACTACAATTCTAAATGGCATTGAGTGAGGAAGGCTCACTAAATGCACTCAACGCCTAGCAGTGCAGAAAAATTATCTAAATACAGAAGCGTTGAGTGAAGCCAGTTCATGCAATGCCTCAGCAAGATGGAAAGCATTCAAAGAAACGGTTATGTACAAAGGCGTTGAGTGATAAAGGTTCACTCAACGCACTCAACGCCTTACAGTGGAGCAGAAATAATGGCTAAGTACATAGGCATTAAGTGATGAAGACTCACTCAATGCTCTCAACGACTAATTTTTAATAATGTTGGCTAAGGGTTTTGGCATTGAGTGAAGCTTGTTCACTCATCACACTCAACGCCTGGAAGTGCAGATTATATGACTAAGTGTTTTGGCATTGAGTGAAGCCATTTCGGTCAACGCACTTAATGCGTGGGTTGAATTTAAGAATTTGGCTAAGCCCACAGATGCTGACCTCAGTAAAAGTCAACAAAAGTGAACACAATTCAAATTCGTTACGGAAAAACTGCAATACACCACTAGTGGCGCCGGTAGCCTACTACATGACTTATCTGTAAAAGGAAGGTTGTAATCAGTAATTAAATCAGTCCCACGAGTCAAAATAGCCGTTGGACGGCAGAAGATAAAAGGAATGAGATTGTCAGGATCGAATTAACTTTTAGGGTTTTGTCTTTTAGCAAAGCGGCAAGAACATCTTCTTCCTCACCATTATTACAGAGCTCGAAGGAGAAGTTAAAAATTGACTGATCCAAAAGTACTTCCAGTTAGCTGTTGTGATCAACATCGTCAACAACAAGGTCAAAGATATTTCTCTGAGAGAAAAGCAGCCAAGGCCAACCCCTATTGTAGTTACTTCACAGACCAAGCAAAGCAAATCCTGAAGTTTATTTTTTTGAGCTGTGAAGAAGAAATCTGAACTGAGTTGACAGAAGGAGGAAGACTCTGAGATCATTTCTCTGTTATCTATTCAGCATAAATAAACTTATCTATTTATGTATGATCTTTCTAGATATGAGTTGTAAGCCTATTTATAAAGGACGATGGTAGGATCTATTTACAGATCTTAGTGTGGGATTCAAGAGTAAATCTGAGGTAGGATCCATGTGTGGATTTGAGTGTAAGGCCGTTGGCCTGAGGAGTAGGATCCATATTTGGATGTGAGTTTTAGGGCACTTGTGCCTGAGTTGTAGGATCATATGGTTCTGACTGATAAGGCTATCCTCCTAGCCTGAGTGGTAGGGTATTGTGCCTGAGGTAGGTGGTTATTTGATCAATGAGTGATAGGGCTTTGTGTCCGAGCTGTAGGTCTTGGAAGAGACTGAGTGGTCCTGCGGGATCGTGTAGTAAGTATAAAGTTTATGTTTAAGGATTTGAGAATGACTAGAGGGGGTGAATAGGTCTATTTTATAATCTTTACTATTACTTATCCCCTTTTTGTTACTTTTTTTTACTTTGTGGAAGTTATAGATCACAAGATAGAAAACTGAACAGAAGATAAAACAATTACAACACATATTCAGCACATCACAGACACAATGGTTTATAGTGGTTCCCCTATTTATGGCTACATCCACTCTCCCCCTTCGCTTATCTAGTAGTGAACTAGATTCAGCTAAACTCCTCTTTTCTTCTCAAATCCTCAGATCTTACAACTCAGAGCCCAGCTGGCTCTTATAACTCATACTTCAAAAGTCCTACCTCAGATCACACAGATCCTACAGCTCAAGTTCTTAACCAAGAACTCTACCTCAGAGTGTACCCACACCCCTACAGCTCAGGCAGTTCCTTTCCCTATAACTCAGAACCTTCAGTTCGTACAACTAAAAGAATTTCCCTCTTCTCTTACCTCACGAACACAACCCTACCTCAGCCTTTATATCATAGGCTTACAACTCAGAGAATTAAATCTCCTACCCTCAGATATATGACTAGATCTTACAAAAATTGTTACATGAATGAGAAAGAAAGATTATAGAAATTTCACCCAGAAAGGAAGAGAGAGGGATGGCAATTTCCTGAACAGATCGTGAATGACCTGCTTCCCTTTGATCCTTGCTAAAAAGGATTAGATCCAACCCATCTTAGCTTATTCAAAGCTTCATGAATGAGGAAAGTAAGGTTGATCATTTATTGAGAATTTGAAGTCGATCCTTGATCTGGCTTCTCTCTTCTTACAGATTTGTATCTGTATACTTTGATAGATATTAAGAAAATAGAAAGGATTTCTGTCGATTGTTGTTATTTTTGTTATACTTTGATTCTATTAGATCATCTCCTTATATAGACTCTGTCAAAGGTAACCAACTGCTCCAGTTAATTACCGACATCTGATAGCTCTGATAGTTCTGATAGTTCTGATAGTCCTAACAGCGGTCAACTCCTTGGAACTGATCTCTATACTTAGAATTTTAACTCTGCTTGTAGTGTCGGGACATTGGTGTAGAATGTGTTGACACCAATCCAGGGTGTCGACACTTCTCTTTTGGTAATGTCGATATACTTTTGAAAGTTTCAACACTGCCCTTCAACTAGTCTCCACATTGCTTATGTAGAATGTATCGACACAAGTCCTGTGTGTCGACACAGCTTTCTTCCTGATAAGTGGTGTCGACCCAAGTCCTGGGTGTCGACACAATCTTTCTTCTTCAGTTAGCACTTTTGGTTCAAGTGTGTCGACACTAGTCCTGAGTGTCGACACAGCAGGTGTCAACCCAATCCAAGTTTTTCGACACATCTTGCTTCTAGTCTTAAGACTGCTCTTACAAAGGTGTCAACACTTAACAAGTGTCTCAACACAATTGTACTTAGATAATTTTTCTTCAATCCCTGAGCTTGCACAATTAAACTCAACATAACATCAAATACAAACTTGTGTATATCATTGAGTTAACAGAAGCTCCTCCAAATTAGGTACACAATTCCCAATGTACCCAACAATATTCCCCTATTTGGAGAAGTCATAACCCAAAGTCAATGATATACACCACTATAACAAAATGTAATAATCATGATGTAAACATGCATTACTGAGACAGAAATATAATAAAGCAAAAATAGTTTGCTGCCAATTAGAAAATTTTCATTTCAAATTAATCAGTTGAAATACTTAATTCCAGAGCCTAAGCACTTATAGGGGGGGTGAATAGGTTCTAATATTTCCTTTAATATTTTAGGCAATTATACAGATCTTGCTTGGAACAAACAAAATAAAATATAGCACAGAACTTTCACAGCACAGAGAACACCAGATATATAGTGGTTCCACAAGATATGCGTACGTCCACTTTCACCCTTCGCCTATCCAGTAGAGTACTGGATTCAGCCTAACTTCTTTCCTCTTTCTCAGATCCAAAGATCCTACAACTCAGAACCAAAATGGTTCCTACACCTCAGACTTTTGCAAGTCCTACCTCAGATCCTTTTCAGAATCCTACCTCAGGCCTCAGCCCTACCTCAGTCCTTATCTCTAGGCTTACAACTCAGACTTTTTCAAGTCCTATCACTCAGGCTCACAGTCCTACCTCAGCCTTTATAATTATAGGATTACAGCTCAATTCTACAACATATCCTACAAGAAATTATGTAATAAAAGAGATACAAAAGATATCACCAGATAGATCCCCCTATTGATGTTTTTCTTGATTTGTTCTTGATCTTCAGTCCCAACCAGACTTTGATGTTTCAAAGCTTCTTGATAGAACAAAATAAGGTTGGACTATTCTTGATGTAGAAGTTGATCCACTGTCAGCTCCTTCCTTGAATTCAAAAGGAGATCTGAATCTTCTCTGCAGACTGTTCCTGATCTGCCTTCTTAAAGGGTTTCCCCTTTTCTTATTGTGAATTTTCTCTCTCTTAGTTTATGGCTTTTATTGCCTTCACTGAATTGTTGTTATTGGTTGTTAAGGATCAGCCCTTTATATAGAGATTCCTCATGGTTACCGGCTGATCCGGTTTGTAACTACCTTCTATTAGTTCTGACAAAGGTGTTAGACCTATTGGTAATGACAGTTGTCGACCCACCAGTCATGACAGTTGATTCCTTAGAGACTTATCAACTCAGCATGATCCACTCAGCATTTTTCTTCACATGTGTCGACACAAGTAGACAAAGTGTCGACACAAGTCTTGATGATGTCGGCACAATACTCTAAGTGTCAACACAGTCATTCTTCTGCTTCTCGACACATCTTCTATTTGTATGTGTCGACACAAGTTCAGTGTGTCGACACAACTGCTCTTGGTCTCGACATAACTGTTGGGTGTCGACACAGCCTCTGCTTTAGGTTTCGGCATAATCCTTGCCTCAGGTGTCAATATAAGTCCTGCTTCAAGTGTCGACACAATTCCTGTCTTTGGTGTCGACATAGCTTCTGGGGTCGACACAGTTCCTGGGTGTCGACACAATTTTGGGTGTCAACACAAATCTGGCTTCTGGTGTCGACACAACTTCTGGTTCTGGTGTCGACACAATTCTTAGGTGTCAACACAATTTCTGGGTATCGACACAAATCTGGCTTCTGGTGTCGACACAACTTCTGGTTCTGGTGTCAACATAATTCTTAGGTGTCGACACAATGCTTTGCTGCTGGTGTCGACATAAGTCCTGTGTGTCGACACAATTCTTCACAAGTGTCGACGCTTGTACTTTAATATTTTTCCATTCCTTAACCCTGCACAAGGAAACTTTAACATACATCAAATACATATTGATGTATATCATTGACTAGGATGAATCTTCTCCAAATCTGGTACATACTTCTAGTGTACCCAACAATCTCCCCCTATTTGGAGAAGTCATAACCCTTAGTCAAAGATATACACCAGTCAAGATAAAACACATAAGACATAGATGTACATTCATTCCAGTGAAAGTAAACATTCAAACAATGTAAATAATCTAAAATAAACAGTAAAACTGATTTTATTAAGTAGAAAATATTTGTTTTACATGTTTTCTCTTAGAGCAAAAATCAAAAAATTACATTGTTTCTTATCATAAGCCTAACTATCCTAAGATTTGATAGGCTCCCTTATGACAATGCCTTGACAAGACTTTATCTTTGCCTTCACAGATGCTTTTGTATCTTCAGCAGGCTTCTTTCCTTTAAGATCCTTTTTCTTTAGTTCTTCAGCTTTTATTCTTTGCCTTTCAAAGTAGTAAAAGGGCTTAGGAAAATACTTGTTGGGCTCTATAGAATTTGCAGGTAGCTTCCCATCTTTTGCACTCCTCCTGTGCTGAAGAATGGCTTCCTGTTTAGCTTGATATTTATTCCACTCCTGCTGTGAGTACCACTTACCCCTATCATAGGTCTTGTCCTTAACAGCCTTCCATGCAAACAGAATGATGTTCCTTGATGTAGGGATCCATTGCTCAAAGTTCGGCTTTAACTCGGCTTGTTCTCTGAATCTCTTCTTAGATAGCAATTCGTTCCTTTGAGCTTCTTTGGCAGCCTCTTATATTTTAACTTTCTCAATAACCACCTTCTGTGCCTCTTGTGGAGGATTGTACATTTTCTGCACTTGTTCATGAACCATCTCAAAATTAGAAGGAGGATATAAAACCTGAGTAACTTCTGGCTGATCTCCTTTAATATATGCAGGTTGTATTCAAGATTCAGCCATATTATCATCATCACATAAAGGAGGGAAGCCAAGAGTAGCTCTGATGGTATTGGAAACACATTTTGCATTCTCAAAACTAGCTTGGACTAACACTCTCTCCCCCTTTAGTACTTCTCTTTAAATATGATCTCTGAGATAATCCTTGTGAAATCTTACTTGACCTTCTAGATGATCAATCCCTTCTCTGTAGTAGACCCCAAATTTATGAATGTGAGTGGTAATAGCTGTTTGGGCAGCCTCTATTGTCGTTTTGACAGCAGCTAGATCAGTCTCAATTAGTTTTGTAACTTCTATTTTGACAGTAACAGATAGTGCTGCAATCTTTGTGAGAATTTCCTTATGAGAATCCATGAGATTCTCATATGTTCTAAATTGATTTTCTAAGATATAGGCCTGTTTCTCTGCCATATCAGCTGCTTTAGTTTTCAGTTCCTACTGCTGAGTGGCCAGATACACAACTGCATGGACTCCTTTCTCAAAGCAGTCTGTCATTTCTCTCTTGTGCAGACTCACTTCAAATCTGATTGACTTGAGGTCCTGAGCTATCTGGTTTTGCAGCTCTTTATGAGTTTCATCCACATACTTTTCAAGAGCTGCCGTTTGTGCATCTAGTTTTAGTTGCAATTGGGACATTAAGGAATTAAAGTCCATACTTGGAGTTGGAGGTGGCGTGGCTGTTTGTAAGGCCCTCTTATAGCCAGAGCTTCTCTTCTTCATTACATCAAGTTTCCTTTTCTTAGCCAAGTTGGCTTCTTCATCATCAGAAGATGAACTTTCTATGTCAACTTTCTCTTTGTTTACAGTATTCATCAGCAATTCCTCCCCCTCAGTCTCTGGTAGTTCTTTGTCCTGTGGTTGTTGCTCCCCCTCAGTCCTTACTGCTGGTGAGTCAGGGAACAACTCCTCCTAGAGTAGAGATTCTTTGTTGCTCTGGGAGCATACTACTGTCCACTTGTCCTTGTGAATCTTGCTGTTGTTGCCAGTCTTCTTCAGAACTGAAGACCACTTCTTCTTCTGAATCACTAGATGATTCTTCCCGTGGAACAAATTTCTTCTTCTTCTGTATTGTTTTGGTCTGTTTTTGATGAGTAGCAACCTCCTTAGTCAACACCCTATCCCATTTTGACAGAATCCTGGTGTCCATTCTTCTCATATGATTGATTTTTGTACCAGGAAGTTGGCTCGTTACTTCTGGTATTACAGATGATAGGCATAAACTCAGAATTCTCCATAGGTTTGGTTTCTTGATACCTTCACGTATCTTGTCAAATACTATGGTTGTCCAATCAGTCTTAAGCTAGAAAATGATCCTGGTCATCTGGTGGAACATGGTTGCTGAGATTCTTTCATGTCCACTTGTTTTACACAGTATGACCTTTCCTACAATCTCAGAAAGGAACTTCCCTTGTGAATTCATCCCTTTTTGGTTGATCGATGATCCTATCTTAGTATTTGGGTTTAACCCGCACCATTTTAAGGCCTCCTTGATCATAGATGGTTGTACGCCATCTTCTTCCTTAACCTTTGGGAGTTGGAGTGCATTTCAGATTGTTTTCAACGTAATTTTCACTCGGGTATCTTGAATAGTATCTTTCATCTTCTTCCTGTCTGCGTCTGTAGTTGTAGAAGAATAAAATTCCAGAACTTCTTTCTTCCATATCTTTGTTGGTTCATAGAACAAGAATTCCAAACCAATGTCTGAAATTAGGGCAATTACTCCCTGAATCTCCGGTGATGTTGTCGTGAACCCACCACGGACTGGCTCATATCCTTTGTTCACCTTGTCTTCTAGATGAGGCACCATTACCGAAAGAGAGAGATGGAGGTGAAAAGGAAAGATGATTCTCGTCGATAGAGGGTGCAGAGAAAGGAAATCAGAAAGCTTAGTCGACCAGATTTTGGCTTCACCTATTTATAGTCTAAGTGTAAAGGGGAGTTCAAAAGACGCGCCATAGCACTAGGACTAGTCGACAAAATCTTATATGTGTCGACAGAATAGGTCAAGGTCTTGACAATACTGAGGTTTAGTCGACACATGTATATGTCAACATACTTATGTCAGTGTCGACATGGATGTCGACATGTCTCGACACAGAGTGTTGACTTTAATTTTTGTGTGTCGACACAAAAATCAGCTAACTGAAAGTCTCGACAAAGTTTTGTCGACACCAACTCTTGTGTGTCGACACAAAAGTCCTCTAGTTATATGGTCTCGACATAATTGAGTCGACACCTATTCTTTAGTCGACACAGATATTATTGTTGTGTCGACACATCCGTTTTCTTTATCGACGCAACATACTGAGAGTGTCGACACAAGGTCTGCTTGTATCGACACAAACTTGGTACTTAGCCAAATTTCCTATGAAAACTTGAGCTTACATGTTCTACTAAAGGTAGCTTGTGCTAACCTAATCTAGATTCAACATACCTAATTAAATTTTAAAATAATTGAATTTAGTTTCATCTGGAGGTTTTGTAAAAATATCAGCAATTTGATTATTTGTATTCACAAACTCTAGACTAATATTTTCTTTTTCTACATGTTCTTTGATGAAATGGAATTTAATTTCTATATGCTTTGTTCTACTGTGTGATACAGGATTCTTAGCAATAGAAATATCATTAGTAGAATCACAAAACAGAGAAATTATACTTACCTTGATGTCATAATCTTCTAGTTTGTGCTTTATCCCCAATAGTTGTGCACAGCAGCTGCCTGCAGCTACATATTCTGACTTAGCTATTGATATAGCTACACTGGTCTGCTTCTTACTGCACCAAGACACCAGTCTTCCTCCTAGGAATTGACAGGTTCCTGTAGTACTTATCTTGTCTTCTTTGCATCCTATAAAATCTGCATTTGAGAAACCAGTTAGTGTGAAATCTTTATTCTTAGGGTACCAAAGACATAGATTAGGTGTGCCCTTGAGATATCTCAAAATCCTTTTAACTATAGTATAATGAGATTCCTTAGGGCATGCTTGGTACCTTGTATAGACACATGTTGCATACATGATGTCAGGTCTACTAGCAGTCAAGTAGAGTAGGGAGCCAATTATCCCTCTATACAAAGACTCATCAACAGGTTTCCCTGCCTCATCTTTGCCTATAGGCATACTTGTTCCCATTGGAGTTTTCATGGTGGAAGCTGAGTTCATTCCATACTTTTTAATCAACCCCTTAGTGAACTTGGACTGAGATATGGATAGTCCATTATCAGTCTGTCTGACTTGAAGTCACCAAAAGAACTTCAGTTCACCCATACTGCTCATTTCAAACTTCCTTGCATAAGTTTGGAAAACTTCCTGCAAAGGTTATTTTCAGTAGATCCAAAGATAATATCATCTATATATATCTGGACTAAGATTATCTTGCCTTTAGGATTCCCTATAGAATAGAGTTTTTGTAACGCCCCGTAAATTTGGCGCGCGAGTTTGAACGAGTTTGGTGTGCGTTTAGTGTGAGGGCTGCCAATAGCCGATTGTAGGTGGGAGTTATATAAATACAAACTCAATCTAAACCTAAACCTACCCAGCCGCACTCCCACTCCCGATCGTCTCCCTCTCTCTCTCTCGTTCTTTCTCTCTCGACGGAACGAAGAAGCCGGAGCCCCGCCTCCCTCCACCTCTCCCGTCGCCGGCAAGGCAAGAGTGGCCGGAGCTCCATCTCCCTCGCCTCCCTCTCCTGATCTCTCTCTCTCGCCCTTTTCCCGATCGGCGAGAACGAGCCGCCTCCTTCGATTTTTCCCCGATCTCCTCCTCCCCCTTCTCTTGGCCGCCGGCTGTGAGGAGATAGCCCGAGCTTCTTCTTCCCTCTTCCTTGCCCCGGCCGCCGCCGGCTAGGGTTGAAGCCAACCTACACCCTCCTCCTCTTGGCCGACCAAGGGTTAGGGTTAGGGTTAGAGTGTGCTTTGGAAAGACGAAGCCGCACTGGGAGTATTTGTTTTGGAGATTTCTTCGGCGTGAGCAAGCCGGATACGTGCGTGGAAGCCGCTACAAGAGTTGTTCGTGACCAAGTCATGCCTCAGAAACGCACGTCAAGGGTAACGACTTTTCTTCTTGGGCAGGTGAAGCCCTTATTTAGCATAATTGCATGGAAGTGTCTCCCCACCATCGCGTGGGGGAAAGGTGCTCTCCGACGGGTCGATGTTGACATCCCCGCTAGTTTAATCGCATTAGTACCGGAAGCGCGAGTACGGTTTAGGCATGCTTTGTGAAGCCCATCCGGATGCGTCTGGATTGGTGATGTTTATGATTGCCCGGAGAAGACTCTGTGGTTGTTTTATGCTTGCACTAGGCCGTTGGTTCGTCGACATCAACCCTCGAGAGGTTTTTGTCGTATTTGTGCGAAGCCCGTCTCTCGGAGACCGTATGGCTAGTGTGTGGAGTTGTGCTCCTTGAGGGCCCAACTTAGGTGGCCGCGAGTGCCACCCTTGTTACATAACAATCGGTTATGTACGCGATAACAGGCAAGGGGAAGTCGACCCGCGTCGTGCGTGTTGGGTACGACGATTTGAGCAGCGGGCTCGACCGAACTGTACCTGCACTATGCGGTGTAGTTCGACCACCTAAGGTAATTGGTGGGTTGCTACAGGCATAGGGGAGAGTCGAGACCTTTGAGTCACGACTAGCGAATGCTCATTATGTAGCCATCCAGTCTAGGACTGAGAATGGTGGTGGGACCGGGGATATCCGGTACACCGATAAGGTGCCCTGAGTGCACGAGGCGTTGGGCCGGTTGAGCCAACGTTTGTGGTGTTTTGATGCTTTAAATGCACTTTTTAGCTTATTGTGATTATGCTAATCCGCTTGCAGGGAAGAGGCACCGCCACCCCGAGAAAGGGGTGGGGTCGTTATAATTTGGTCAGCCTTTGCTGACCGTTACTTTGTTTGCCACCGCTCGGTGGAATGTTTGCTTGCAGGTGCTGCGGAGCCGAGCGGGAAATAGCGGGCCGAAGCCCTTTTTGTTAGCTAGTTTCATGTATTGCCGGCCTGCGTGCCGATGTATGCAAGCTATCTTTATTTTTAGTTGAACACTTTCATGTAAGGCCTTAAGGCCGTTTTGTGGACATGTTGTTTGTATCTTCATTCCTTTTGTTGCTTAGTGGACATTCGCCGTTGGGCGCGGTTTTTTTTTCCTTTACCTCCTTTTTATACTTCCGCTAGAATGATTTTGAGTTAGGATACGGTTTTAAATAAATGTATCGGATTATGGTATTTCAAATCTAGTAACCGTTCCGTCTGTTCGATTAATATGACGTGGGGCCCCGGCCGGACCTTCTGTTATATTACTTGTAACGGATGGGGTGTGTTACAATTTGGTATCAGACCCCGGTGTCGATCTTCCTTATTCGAATTCGTGGTCGAATTCCTTTTAAGGGGTGGTGAGCACTTATGTGCGTTGCCATTTTAACATGAAAAGACCCGTGAATGTCCATTTAGGAATGAAAAACATGCATGAAACACATTGAAAAACATTGTTTGTGGAACCTGAGCGTTCCTTTGTTTGATGTTTGCTATGTCTTTTAGTCACTATAGTGTGCGATGCAACTATAGGTAACCAGAAGTGGTGCTGCGGAGTCCCGGAATCAGCACACTGCAGAGAGTAATGCACCGAGGGATGCGCCTACACCTCCTCCTTCTGCCGAGACTATTCGATTAGTTGCGGAAGCGGTGTTTGCGATGATCAATGCGCAGCCCAGAGAGCAGGTACACCCTGTGGTGGTCCCGCAGCAGACTGTTGTAGCCGAGCCAGTGGCGGCGAGGCAAGTGCCTGCTGAGCCCTTAGTGGCAAAGCGAGCAAATGACAGACAGATGCAGCATGTCATGAGCTTCCATCCTCCTACATTTTCGGGAGTGGAATCACCGACTCAGGTCGAAGATTGGCTCTCCCGTATCAAGAGGACCCTGACAGCGACAGAGACTGATGAAGCTCAGAAGGTGACCATAGCCACTTTCCTACTGGATGGAGAGGCAAGGCTTTGGTGGGACGAGGTAGAGTTGCACCAGCTTGCTGGCAGGCAGCTATCTGAGGTTTCGATGGAGGAGTTCTCGAGACTATTTCTGGCCAGGTACCTCCCCTCCACGCAGAGGATTGCGTTGGAGAATCAGTTTCAGCGTCTGACTCAGGGAGAAGGTTCAGTTGATGAGTACTTGCACGAGTTCACGAGGTTGGGACGGTATGCCAGCTTCACGTTTGCGGACGAGGAGCGAAAGACCAACAGGTTTTATGAAGGACTGCGGGATGACCTGAGGCTACTTCTCTCAGGCCCGATGACGCAGGGCTTTCAGGTTTTAGTGAACTCTGCCAGATCGTTGGATGTAGATATGAGGAGAGTGCAGAGTAAGAAAGATCTGGCTGTGAAGAAGCCAAAGTTCAAGGCAAATACCTCTTCGAAGTCTGGGTTCCGCAATAGGTGGAACAAGAAGGATAGGTCGTCTGGACCAGCCCCTTCTACTGTTACTTCTGGAGCTACTCCGAGTAGAGGCCCGGTTACTTGTTACACTTGCGGTAAGGTGGGGCATTATGCCCGGGAGTGCTGCAGCGGCCCTCCGAAGACTGAGAAGAAGGCAGGGGCATCTTATGCCGAGAAGGGGAAAGCGGTGGAGTCAACAGCTTCTCACTTTACTCCCGCTCAGCCTCGAGTTTACAACCTTGGCCAACAGGAGGCCATAAAGCAAAACGACGTGGTGACAGGTATGTCGTAGTATATAGTTTCTACTGCTTTATATACTTGCTACCTTGTGTCATGCTTAACATGTTTGAGTTAGGTTTCGTCCTAATTTGGGACTATCCGGCGAGAGCACTGTTCGATACAGGCGCTTCTCATTCATTTCTATCCAAGGACTTCATATTGCGCATCGGAGTGCCTTCCGTGTTATCAAGTAATAGACTGGATGTTTTGCTACCTAACAGATGCTTACTGCGTGCGGATAGGTCTTGCTGTGTCCAAGTGCGGATTGGTAGTCGTGATTTTAAGCTGGAAGTAGCTTTACTGCCGATATCCGAGTTTGACGTGATCTTTGGCATAGACTGGCTTTCAGAGCAGCATGCATGTATTGACTGCAACTCGAAGGAAATCACTTAGGGACAAGGTACTGAATGCTAGACCAAATTCGCTTGTATGCGAGGATCGAGCAAGACGCTGATGTCTGCTCTCCAAGTGGTAAAAGCAGTTCAGAAGGGCGCAAAGTTGTTCTTCACATTATTGGAGGTTGTAGAGCCGAAGTCCCGTTTGTACGACATTCCCATTGTGTCAGAATTCGCGGATGTGTTTCCTAAAGATCTCCCTGGGATTCCACCCCAGCGAGAGATTGATTTCCCTATTGATCTGGTGCCTGGTGCGAAACCTGTGGCCCGTGCACCGTATAGAGTGGCGCCAAAGGAAATGGCAGAGCTAAAGGTTCAGCTGCAGGAATTGCTAGAGCAGGGGTATATACGTCCAAGTGGTTCACCTTGGAGTGCGCCGGTCCTTTTCGTGAAAAAGAAGGACGGAAGTCTGCGTCTATGCATAGATTACCGAGAACTGAACAAACTGACAGAGAAGAATAAATATCCGATTCCGAGCATCGATGATCTATTTGATCAGTTGGCTGGATCAACTGTCTACTCGAAGCTGGATCTAAAGTCCGGTTATTATCAGTTGCGTATAAGGGAAAGTGATATTCCCAAGACGGCATTTGGCACACGCTATGGCCAGTACGAGTTCACAGTGATGTCGTTCGGGCTGACAAACGCGCCGTCAGTATTCATGGATTTGATGAATAGGACCTTTCGAGAATATCTGGACCGATTTGTGATTGTCTTCATAGACGACATTTTGGTATATTCACAGTCGGAGGAGGATCATGCGAACCATCTGAGATTGGTTTTGCACACCCTGAGGAGAAGTCGACTTTATGCCAAGTTCTCTAAGTGCGAGTTTTGGCTATCGTCTGTAGCATTTCTCGGTCATGTCATTAGTGGAGAAGGTATCGCTGTGGATCCAACAAAGATAGCAGCTATACAGGAGTGGCCCGTACTGACTACAGTGGCGGAAGTCCGGAGTTTCCTGGGACTTGCTGGCTACTACAGGAGGTTCGTGGAGAACTTCTCACGGATTGCTTTACCTCTCACTACCTTGACGAGAAAGGATAAGAAGTTTGCGTGGTCACCAGAGTGCGCACGAGCTTTTGAGGAATTGAAGGGTCGTCTGACCACGACGCCTATTTTGAGTTCGCCATGTGGTACGGACGGCTATGAAATCTATAACGATGCCTCAGGGAGCGGCTTAGGCTGCGTTCTCCTACAGTTTGGACAAGTTATAGCTTACGGCTTGCGCCAGCTGAAGGTGCATGAGAGAAACTATCCCGTCCACAACTTGGAGTTAGCGGCGGTGATATTCGCCCTGAAGCTGTGGCGGCATTATCTATATGGCGTGAAGGTTGACATCTTTACGGACCATAAAAGCCTCAAGTACCTGTTGAACCAGAAGGAGTTAAACATGCGGCAAAGAAGATTGATGGAATTCCTTGGAGATTACACATTCGAGATTCATTATACACCCGGGAAGGGGAATGTGGTCGCTGATGCTTTAAGTCGCAGAACTCCAGCGCGAGCAAACTGGTTGAGCAGGCATGATGAACGTTTAATCCATGAGTTGGAAGACTTGGGTATTACCAGTGTCGCCAGGAGTACTAGTGCAAACGCATGCTTGAACTGGACGGAGGTGCAATGCGACCTTGTAGACAGAGTTCGGAGAGCGTTGGAGCTCGATGAGAGCATGAAGCGTTATGCATCGGAAGGGTCAAATTCCCAGTTCTTGGTTGAAGACGGTCTTCTGCGAAAAGGTGATCGCTTGTGCATCCCAAAGTCTGACACTCTACGGGAAGAATTGATGTACGAGGCTCACAATACCAAGTACTCAGTTCACCCTGGGAGCACAAAGATGTACAAGGATATGAAGATATTGTTTTGGTGGCCAGGCATGAAGAAGGACATAGCTCTCTACGTGGCAAAATGTCAAACATGCGCGCTAGTGAAGGCCGAATGCCAACGACCTGGAGGCTTCTAGAAATCGTTGCCAATCCCGGAGTGGAAATTTGATGACATTTCCATGGATTTTGTGCACGGTTTGCCGAAGTCGTTGCAGAAAAATGATTCCGTTTGGGTGATTGTTGATCGGTTGACCAAAGTTGCGCATTTTATTCCAAATCGAAAGAGCGATCCAGTGGAGAAGCTAGCAAAGTTGTATGTGGAGAACATCGTTCGGTTGCATGGAGTCCCTCGCAGCATAGTCAGTGACCGTGATGGACGGTTTACGTCCGGTGATTGGAGGCACGTTCATCGATCGTTGGGCACAAAGCTCAAGTTTAGCACAGCCTTCCATCCGCAGACTGATGGGCAAACTGAGAGGACAAATCGTACGATGGAAGATATGTTGCGCATGTGTGTTTTGGATTTCGGACAACATTGGGAGAATCACCTGCACATGGTTGAGTTCGCCTATAACAACAGTTATCAGGCAAGTATCCAGACGCCCCGTACGAAGCGTTATATGGCAGGAAGTGCCGCACTCCGTTGGCATGGGCAGAGACAGGTGATACAAAGCTGTTGAAACGCAAAGACGTTGACAATGCAAATGAATCTATACGGATCATTCGAGAGCGGTTGTTGACCGCCCAAGATCGTCAAGCAAAGTATTATAACGCAAAGCACCGGAACGTGGAGTTCGCGGTTGGAGATTGGGTGTACCTGAAGATAAAGCCTTTCAAAGGAGTGTCAAGGGTTCGTCGCTTGAAGAAACTGAGTCCAAGATATTTAGGTCCATTCGAGATCACCGAACGCATCGGCGAGGCAGCTTACCGACTTGCTTTGTCGACGGAGCTGAGTGGGTTGCATGACGTCTTCCATATTTCAGTGCTGAGGAAGGTGGTGCGGGAACCCGATTCTGTGTTGGAAGCCGATGTGGTGCCGGTGGATAGCGGTCTATCTACTAAGGTGAAGCCAATTTGTATTATCGATAGCGACATCCGACAGTTGCGGAGAAAGACAATCAAGATGGTGCGTGTCCGTTGGGACAATTGTGGCCGCGAAGAGCTCTCTTGGGAGCCTGAAGAGGTCATGCGCGAGGAGTACCACAATCTGTTTAACTCAGGTATGGCGAATTTCATTTCGTTATTCGTATTTTGAATTTCGGGACGAAATTTCTTTTTAGGAGGAGAGAATTGTAACGCCCCGTAAATTTGGCGCGCGAGTTTGAACGAGTTTGGTGTGCGTTTAGTGTGAGGGCTGCCAATAGCCAGTTGTAGGTGGGAGTTATATAAATACAAACTCAATCTAAACCTAAACCTACCCAGCCGCACTCTCACTCCCGATCGTCTCCCTCTCTCTCTCTCGTTCTTTCTCTCTCGACGGAACGAAGAAGCCGGAGCCCCGCCTCCCTCCACCTCTCCCGTCGCCGGCAAGGCAAGAGTGGCCGGAGCTCCATCTCCCTCGCCTCCCTCTCCTGATCTCTCTCTCTCGCCCTTTTCCCGATCGGCGAGAACGAGCCGCCTCCTGCGATTTTTCCCCGATCTCCTCCTCCCCCTTCTCTTGGCCGCCGGCTGTGAGGAGATAGCCCGAGCTTCTTCTTCCCTCTTCCTTGCCCCGGCCACCGCCGGCTAGGGTTGAAGCCAACCTACACCCTCCTCCTCTTGGCCGACCAAGGGTTAGGGTTAGGGTTAGAGTGTGCTTTGGAAAGACGAAGCCGCACCGGGAGTATTTGTTTTGGAGATTTCTTCGGCGTGAGCAAGCCGGATACGTGCGTGGAAGCCGCTACAAGAGTTGTTCGTGACCAAGTCATGCCTCAGAAACGCACGTCAAGGGTAACGACTTTTCTTCTTGGGCAGGTGAAGCCCTTATTTAGCATAATTGCATGGAAGTGTCTCCCCACCATCGCGTGGGGGAAAGGTGCTCTCCGACGAGTCGATGTGAAATCCCCGCTAGTTTAATCGCATTAGTACCGGAAGCGCGAGTACGGTTTAGGCATGCTGTGTGAAGCCCATCCGGATGCGTCTGGATTGGTGATGTTTATGATTGCCCGGAGAAGACTCTGTGGTTGTTTTATGCTTGCACTAGGCCGTTGGTTCGTCGACATCAACCCTCGAGAGGTTTTTGTCGTATTTGTGCGAAGCCCGTCTCTCGGAGACCGTATGGCTAGTGTGTGGAGTTGTGCTCCTTGAGGGCCCAACTTAGGTGGCCGCGAGTGCCACCCTTGTTACATAACAATCGGTTATGTACGCGATAACGGGCAAGGGGAAGTCGACCCACGTCGTGCGTGTTGGGTACGATGATTTGAGCAGCGGGCTCGACCGAACTGTACCTGTACTATGCGGTGTAGTTCGACCACCTAAGGTAATTGGTGGGTTGCTATAGGCATAGGGGAGAGTCGAGACCTTTGAGTCACGACTAGCGAATGCTCATTATGTAGCCATCCAGTCTAGGACTGAGAATGGTGGTGGGACCGGGGATATCCGGTACACCGATAAGGTGCCCTGAGTGCACGAGGCGTTGGGCCGGTTGAGCCAACGTTTGTGGTGTTTTGATGCTTTAAATGCACTTTTTAGCTTATTGTGATTATGCTAATCCGCTTGCAGGGAAGAGGCACCGCCACCCCGAGAAAGGGGTGGGGTCGTTATAATTTGGTCAGCCTTTGCTGACCGTTACTTTATTTGCCACCGCTCGGTGGAATGTTTGCTTGCAGGTGCTGCGGAGCCGGGCGGGAAATAGCGGGCCGAAGCCCTTTTTGTTAGCTAGTTTCATGTATTGCCGGCCTGCGTGCCGATGTATGCAAGCTATCTTTATTTTAAGTTGAACACTTTCATGTAAGGCCTTAAGGCCGTTTTGTGGGCATGTTGTTTGTATCTTCATTCCTTTTTTTGCTTAGTGGACATTCGCCGTTGGGCGCGGTTTTTTTTTTCCTTTACCTCCTTTTTATACTTCCGCTAGAATGATTCTGAGTTAGGATACGGTTTTAAATAAATGTATCGGATTATGGTATTTCAAATCTAGTAACCGTTCCGTCTGTTTGCTTAATATGACGTGGGGCCCCGGCCGGACCTTCTGTTATATTACTTGTAACGGATGGGGTGTGTTACAATTTTATCTATCTTTCCCCTTGAGAATTTATTCTCAATAAGGAAAGCAGACAAGGTTTCATACCAAGCCCTAGGGGCTTGTTTCAAACCATATAGAGCTTTCCTAAGCCTATATACATAATTAGGATAATGAGGGTCTACAAAACCTGAGGGTTATTCTACATAGACTTCCTCTTTCAAGTCACCATTTAGAAATGCTGACTTCACATCCATCTGAAATACCTTGAACCCTTGATAGGCTGCATAGGACAGGAACATCATTATAGCCTCCAGTCTTACTACTGGGGCAAAGGTTTGATCAAAGTTTATTCCTTCCTCTTGTCTGTAGCCTTTTGCTACCAGCCTGGCCTTGTTCTTGATAATTGTTCCATTTTCATCAAGTTGTTTCTGTAGATCCACTTGGTTCCTATGATATTGTGATCCTTAGGTTTAGGAACAAGTTTCCAGACTTTGCATCTCCTGAATTGATTCAGCTCTTCTTGTATTGCATCAACCCAGTTAGCATCTAACATTGCTTCTTCAAACTTTTTGGGTTCTATTTGAGACAAAAAGCTAGAACACAAAATTGTGTTCATGCTCTTGCTCCTTGTTAGAACACCTTGACTTGCATCTCCAATTATCTGGTGAGCTTGATGATCCTTTAGGTGTCTTCTTGCTGGAGGAAACCTGTCTACCTCATGACCTTCTACATTTTCCTCCACCTGATGCTCCTCATTCTCTTCTGCTTCCAGAGTGTTTTGTTCTCCCCTGGACTGCATGCATCATCCATCCTAGAAGGAGCTTCATAATTGATGGTCATCTTGTCCAGCCTATCTGTTATACCTGTAGAACTATTTGAAACACTAGACAATTAATTGTTAATCAATCTAGACTCATCAAAAACAACATGAACTGACTCTTCTACAACTTGGGTAGCCAAGTTGTAGATCATGTATGCCCTACTATTGTTGCTGTACCCAACAAATATCCCTTCTAGGGATTTGGCAGCAAACTTTGTTTGGCAGTGCTTACCATTTACTAGGACATAGCACTTATAACCAAAGATTCTGAAATAAGAAATGTTTGGTTTTCTGCCTTTCAAAATCTGATAGGGAGTCAACTTAAGTTTTTTATTGATGGATGATCTATTGAGAACATGACAAACAGTGTTTACTGTCTCAGCCCAGAAATATTCAGGGAGAGTAGTGTCACTGAGTAGAGTTCTACCAGCCTCAATGAGAGTTCTATTCTTTCTTTCAATAATTCCATTTTGATGAGGTATTCTAGGAGAGGAGAAATCCTGATGAATCCCAAGTTCTTCACAGAATTTTGTCATACATTCAGACTGAAATTTAGTTCCATGGTCACTTCTGATTTTGACCACAGAATTGTTAAATTCATTCTAAACTTGTCTAACAGAAGTCTGGAAAATACTAGGGTTTTCAGATTTCTGCCTTAAGAAGAACACCCATGTGTATCTAGAATAGTCATCCACAACAACTAATGTGTATGCTTTCCTACCAAGACTTTGAACTTGCATAGGACCAAACAAATCCAAATGTAAGAGATATAAACATCTCAATGAATCTTTGGTATCTAGTGCTTAAAAAGAGGACTTGGTCTGTTTGCCCTTTTAGCAAGCTGAACACACTCCCTCTTTCATGCACTTAACATGAGGACCATTCCTCACCAACCCCATGCTGAACAGCAGTCCTATGGACTAATAGTTCAGATGAGTTAGCCTCTTGTGCCATTTGACACATAGTGAGGCTGTCTCATCTGCAACTAAGCAAATAGGCGAGTTATTTAACTCACAATCTAGGTTAAGACAATAAACATTTCCTTTCCTAGTGCTAGTCAAAATGATCTCTTGATCACTTGACCTTTTAATTTGGCACTCCCCTTTGTGAAAGGAGATATTATAACCTAGATTACTAAGCTGACTTATGCTTATCAGTTTGTGTTGTAGACCCTTCACATAACCCACTTTAGTGATAGTAATTGAGTCACTAGAGATGTTACCAAATCCTTTGATGACTCCTTTTTCTGATCCACCAAAGATGACTTTGCGACCATTCTCTATGGGTACAAAGTCCCTCAGCATTCTTCTTGTTCCAGTCATATGTCTGGAACAACCACTATCTAAGTATCATATAGGTTTATGGTCACTAGGATTCACCTGCAACAAATAAAGGATTACTTATCCTTAGAACCCAAGTTTTTTTTGGGTCCTAGGTTCTTGTTAGTCTTGGAAACAACAGGTTTACCTACAGATTTTCTGATAGGTAAACTACTCTTGGTTTTAACACTTGTGTTAAATCAACAGTCTAAGGTAAAGTGGCCTACCTTTCCACAACACCAACACTCAAATCTGTTATTCCTTTTCTTAGGTACAGACTTCACAGTCATGTTGCCAATAGTTTTTTTGGGTGTGGGTGCTGGAGCAGCAAACCCCATGAATTCCTTTTGAATCTAATGGGCTTGTCTATAGAGTGGCCTCTTGGCATTTGCACACTTATCAAGGTGAACTCCATACTCACAGTGACCATGAGTAGTTTCATGATCATACCTGTTTGTAGGATTCATCACCTTCCTAAAGAAGATAGGGGATTTTGCAGCTAGTGGCTAAACTGGGGCCTTACCTTTTCTTTATGAATTGGTGGCCCTAGTTCTTCCCTTAAAACCTAGACCAGTCTTCCCTTTTTATGAGATGAAATTGTCAATTAACGGTAAGAAAGATTTTGGTTTGGAGAATTTAGCCACTAGCTCTCTTTCATGCTTAAGTTTTGCCTCCAGTTTCTTGATATGATTCTCCTTGAAAGAGATTGTGCCCATCTGAATAACAGTAATGTTTTTCAGTTTGGCAACCTCATTCAATTTTAGATCCAACAGCTTTGCTGAATCTAATGCAGCCAGCTTAAGAGACTCAATCTCCTTGGTCTACTCTTTGACAAGAAGCTTGCTTCTCTTTAGAGCTTGCAATAATCCACCATACTCATCAATGAGTTGGTGTACATCCCCTTCAGACTCAGAACCATCCACATCTCTTGATGCTGATGCTTCTGATTCTTATCCAGTAAAATAATCAAATGTTGTAGGAGAGTTATATACCTTACTAGGACCATCTTGATCCGGGCACTGATCATTTTCTGTTAGGGCCATCAGCCCTCTGCAGTAGTATTCTTCCACTCCATTTATGGAGTCCAGCATTGCTAGAAATTCTATTTCCTTAGAATCCTCTTCAGTTGATAATAACCCAACATATGCTTCAGCCTCTTCTTCTTCTTCTCCAGATTCAGATAATGAAGAATCTTTCCAGCTTTTCTGCTTTTGGGCAACAAAAGATTTTTCTTTCTTGCTCTTCTTCTTCTTCTCTATTCAGATAATGAAGAATCTTTCCAGCTTTTCTGCTTTTGGGCAACAAAAGATTTTTCTTTCTTGCCCTTCATTTGAAGCTTCTTCTTGTCTTTTGATTCAACCCTCTTGTCTGGACAGTCTTCTATGACATGTCCTTGTCTGTTGCAACAATGGCACACAATCTTAGAATTAGATTATTTACTAGGTTTAGAAGCATACTTGTCTTCCTTAGGAGTTTTTTTTCTTGTAGTACTCATCCTTTGAAAAGGATTAAGAAGGTCTGGTTCTCCACTTCTTCTTCTTCATGAATCTTTGGAACTGCCTTGTGAAGGCTACAAAGTCCTCATTTGAGGTGTGGCTGTCTGATGAAGTGTTGTCAGGAATCCATTCTTCTTCCTCAGCACTCCTTCTTGGAGGAGAAGGAGATTTTCTCCTGCCCTTTCTTGTGCCTTAAGCTTAGAAGGCAACTGACTTTTCCTTGTATTCAGATCTGCTGCTCTTCTTTTCCTCCTTCCTGGATGTAAGCTGCAATTCAAATGAAAGCAGCTTCCCAAATAGTGTGGGAGGAGGTGTGTCTACCAGCTTGGCCACTTCTCTAATGGCACAAATCTTTGTGTCCCAATCCTTTGTCAGATATCTCAGAAATTTGTCATTCAGTTCATAAGTGATGAAGACTCTTCCATAAGTCATCAACTCATTTACAATCCTAAAGAATTTCTTGTAGCATTCAGCTATGCTGTCATTCTTGGCTTACCTAAAGCTTTCAGACTCCTGATTTAGCATAGATTTTCTGTCTTCTCTGACTTCTTCTATTCCCTCCATGTAGACAATAAGAGTGTGCCACATTTCTTTTGAGGTTTTGAAATGCACCAGATTCTGAAAGGTGGCATCATCTATGGCACTTACAATGATATTCTGTGCCCTTTTGTCTAGAGTTGCCAGGATGATTTCATCCCTTGTCATTTCTGAATAACTCTTAGGAGTCTTCATATTTGCATGCAGTGCTGATACCTTCATTGGAATGAAGGGTCCTTCCTGTACTGTGATGTAAATTCTTGGATCAGAAGCTTCAATAAATAATCTGACCCTCTCCTTCCTTATGCCAAAACATTCCTTCTTGCAGATAGGTAGTTTCATTGATCCAAACTATTTTTGGTTCTCACTTGAACCCATTCGAGAATTCTGAAAATTGCCTAGGATAATTACTCAGACTGTTAAGTCAATCCTTGAGCAACCTCCCTCTGATACCACTGGAAAGACTTAATTTAAGAGCCTAAGCACCTAGAGGGGGGGGGTGAATAGGTTCTAATTTTTCCTTTAATATTTTAGGCAATTATACAGATCTTGCTTGGCACAAACAAAATAAAACACAGTACAAAACATTCACAGCACAGAGAACACCAGATATATAGTGGTTCCCCAAGATATGGGTACGTCCACATTCCCCCTTCGTCTATCCAGTAGAGTACTGGATTCAGCCTAACTTCTTTTCTCTCTCTCAGATCCAAAGATCCTACAACTCAGAACCAAAATGGTTCCTACACCTCCAACTTTTGCAAGTCCTACCTCAGATCCTTCCAAAAATCCTACCTCAGGCATCAACCCTACCTCAGCCCTTATTTAAAGTCTTACAACTCAAACTTTTGCAAGTCCTACCACTCAGGCTCGCAGGCCTACCTCAGCATTTATAATTGTAGGCTTACCGCTCAGATCTACAATAGATCCTACCAGAAATTGTGTAATAAAAGAGATACAAAAGATATCACCAGATAGATCCCCCTATTGATGTTCTTCTTGATCAATTCTTGATCTTCAGTCCCAACCAGACTTAGCGGTTTCAAAGCTTCTTGATAGAACAAAATAAGTTTGGACTATTCTTGATGTAGAAGTTGATCCACTGTCACCTCCTTCCTTAAATTCAAAATGAGATCTGAATATTCTCTGCAGACTGTTCTGGATCTGCCTTCTTAAAGGGTTTCCCCTTTTCTTGTTGTGAATTTTCTCTCTATTAGTTGATGGCTTTTCTGGCCTCCACTGAGTTATTATTATTGGTTGTTAAGGATTAGCCCTTTATATAGAGATTCCTCATGGTTACCGGCTTATCCGGTTTGTAACAACCTTCTGTTAGTTCTGACAAAGGTGTTAGACCTGTTGGTAATGACAGCTATCGACCCACCAGTCAAGAAAGTTGATTCCTTAGAGACTTATCAACTCAACAAGATCCACTCAGCAATCTGCTTCACATGTGTCAACACAAGTAGAGTAAGTATCGACAAGAGTCTTGATGATGTCGACACAATACTCCAAGTGTCGACACAGTCATTCTTCTACTTTTCGACACATCTTCTATTTGTATGTGTCGACACAAGTCCAGTGTGTCGACACAACTAATCTTTGTCTCGACATAACTGTTGGGTGTCGACACAGCCTCTACATTAGGTGTTGACACAATCCTTGCCTCAGGTGTCAACATAAGTCATGCTTCAAGTGTCGACACAATTCTTGCCTTTGGTGTCGACATAACTTCTGGGTGTCGACACAATTTCTAAGTGTCGACACAAATCTGGCTTCTGGTATCGACACAACTTCTGGTTCTGGTGTCGACACAATTCTTAGGTGTCGACACAATTTCTGGGTGTCGACACAAATCTGGCTTCTAGTGTCGACACAACTTCTGGTTCTGTTGTTAACATAATTCTTAGGTGTCGACACAATACTTTACTGTTGGTGTCAACACAAGTCCCGTGTGTCAACACAATTCTTCATAAGTGTCGACACTTGTACTTAGAATATTTTTCTTCCATTCCTTAACCCTGTACAAGGAAACTTAAATATACATCAAATACATATTGATGTATATCATTGACTAGGATGAATCTTCTCCAAATCTGGTACATACTTCTAGTGTACCCAACATCAGTCCTAGAATTTCAATGTATTAGAACAAGAAATACATAATTCTTAGACTAAGCAGAATAAAACTAAGACTGGTCAGGCTCCTTGATGACTATTCCATTTCCTAATTGAACTTTAGCTTTGACTTCTATCCTACTGTCAACATCAGCCTTCTTCCCTTTAATCTCCTTTGACATGATATGTGCATCCTTGAGCTCTTACCTTTCAAAATAGTGAAAATGCTTTGGAAATTACTAACTGGGCTCAATAGAATTAGCAGGAATGACCCCTGCCTTTAGGTCTCTTCTGAACATGTAAATCACATCTTATTGTGTGAGATGTTTATCCCAGTCTTATTTTTATTAGCATTTGCCTCTGTCATACTTTTTATCCTTAACTACTTTCCATGCAATTAGAATGATATTTCTGGAAGTTGGACTCCATTACTCAAAATCAGGCCTAGTTTCAGCATGTTCTCTGAATCTTTTCTTTTATAATTAAGATTCCTTTTCTTTGAGCAAGGCTAACTCAGTCATTTCCACTTCTTCTGAAATCATAAGTTATGCATTGAATGGAGGACTATACATATTCTGGACTGCATACAGAACTTCCTCAAACTATGGAAGAGGGTATATAATCGGGACTACATCTTGTGGAACCCCTTCTAAATGAGCTGGTTGGCAGCTAGACTCTGCAGTTTGATTATCATCTCATAGAGGGGGTTATCCAAGGGTGGCTCTGATGCTATTAGATATCCATTTTGCATGATCAGAGCTTGCTTTGACTAATAATCTCTCCCCCTTTAAGACTTCTCGTTCTATATGATCTCTCAGATTATTTTTCTGAAATCTCACTTGATCAAGCACATGATAATTCCCAGTGGTTTAATAATCCTTGAACTTCTTAACCTGATTAGTGATGTCAGTTTCAGATTGTTGTATGGCTGTAATGACAATTTCTAAGTCCAGTTTGAGCTATGCTTCCAAAGCAGTATATTTTGTATCCAGATGAGCTTCTATAGCAGTTGTTTGTTTAGGAAGCTTTATCAGGTTAATGTGATGTGTTTCAACCAGATTGTCATTCATCCTAATCTGATTTTCCATAACATATCCATGCTTAACTGCTATATCTTCCACCTGGACCTTTGTCTCTTGTTGTTGTTTGATCCACTCAGCAATTTATCATTTCCTTCTTTATAAGGTTTACTTCAAACCTTATAGACTTTATTGTTGGGCCAAATTGAATTGCAAGTCCTTGTGGCTTTCATCAACATAGTTCTCCAGTGCTTGTCTTTGTTGATCCATCTTGATGTCCAGTTCCACTAAGAGTGAACTGAAATCCATGATTAGAGTAGGAGAAGGAGTTCTAGTCTGAATGGCTCTCTAGTAACCTAAGCTCTTTTTCTTAGTTCTATAATTTTTCTTTTCTTGAGCTATGAGGTTGCTTCCTCTTTAGCTAATTCAGAGGAGCTTGCAATTTCCATTATAGGTAACTGAGCCACTTCTTCATGTCTTTGGGCCATGTTTGGTAACTCCCCCTCAACCCTTGCTTTATGTTGATCTGTAGGGAGGTCTTCCAGATTGACCTCAGGTTGTACTTCAGACTGAGGAACATTTTCCTGAGGTTCTCCAAATTTCTCCCCCTGGACAGTAGCTTCCTCTTCCAAGATGGTCTCTTTCTCAGATTCTTGGGGCAGTGGATGCTGAAGATCTGTCATTAGCATATATATCTTGTGCTTGTTTCTCACTGTCTATTTCTGCTGAATTGATTTCATTTACAACTTCCCTTACTGTGAGATATGCAATCTGACTTTCCAAGGCTGGAAACTTATGGAGAGTTGTGTCCTTAGTGTTGTCTATCACTTATTCATTCTCCCCGTGCAACTGATCCCCAGTGTCAGGTGAGGGACTTAGAGATTTCCTTTGTGTTCCACTATCATCCTTATTTGAACGGAACTCTTTTTGCTCTTTTAAATCACAAGTGGATCTAATTTCCTTTGGCACAGATTTCATTCCCTTTATTTCCTTAAGTTTCTTTGGTTCAGGAGCATCTTTGGACAAGACGATGTCCCATCTAGACAAAATCCGCATGTCCATCCTTCTCATGTGATTGATTTTTGATTTAGCATTCTGGTTGATTATATCTGGAATAATCGAAACCAGATATAGACTAATTATCTTCCCAGATTGGGCTTCTTAATCCCTTCTACAATTCGATCAAACAGAATCATATTCCAATCAGTCCTTAATCTGAATATAATTCTTGTCATTAGGCTGAACATGAAGGATGAAATCCTGTCATGTGCACCAGTCTTGCAGAGGAGCACTTTACCCATAACTTCTGACAGGAATTTTCCTTGGGAATTCATTCCCTTCCTGTGTAGTTAAGAACCAATTTTTGTGGTCGGTGTCAGTCCACACCACTCTAATGCCTCTGAAGTCTTTGAGTAATCAAGTTCATCTTCTTGTGTTGTTTTTGTAATGTGTAAGATTTTTGCCGGACTTTTTATAATGATCTTTACTTTAGATCCTTGTATAGTCGATTTGATTTTGCCTCCCTTTGGATTTATAGAAGCATTGGAATAAAATTCATATACCTCTTTCTTTCAGATCCAGGTTGATTCTGAGAGAAGATATTCCAGACCTGTGTCTTTGATTAGGTCTATCACAATCTTTATATCTTTTTTGTGCGTCGTCGAATGCGTTTTGTACGTGTTCGTAACCCTCATTGATGTTGTCCTCCATCTTGGGTGCCATTTGAGTTAAAAGAGCTGGAGTTTGAAGAATGTCGGCTGTCGATTTTTTTGTATCGACACTCAGGGTTCGGTCTCTTAAGAATTCTGAGAAGCATAGTTAACTAGTTCTTGTACCTCCCTATTTATAGTATTTTAATAAGGAAGGTCAAATGGCGCGCTGAAGTCATAAATTCTAAATCTAGGGAAAATGCCATGTGTCGACACATAGTTACATTTGTCGATCTGTGTCGACACAGGTCAACCCTGCGAGTCGACATAGAAATCTAAGGTTTCGATAACCTTATGTCTCGACACTAACCTTTACTATCGACACAAAAAGTAATTGTCTGTCAACACAGATTCCTCTTTATTAACACAACTTATAGATAGTGTCGACACACAAACCTTGTGTCGACACAATCCTTTGACTTAGATAAATGTTGAGTTGTGAGAGAATTTTCTTGACTTATATGAAGTTGTCCTTGGTTAAAGAAATATTCATAGCTTTTTGATGTTTCTGATTGAATATTTTTACTCTATGTTCAACATCCCTAATTCAATTTTAAAGTAATTTAATTTGCTTTCTTCTAGAGGTTTTATAAAAATGTCAGCTACTTGTCTTTCTATTGGAGTATATTGTAGGATAATATTTTCTTTTTCAACATTCTCTCTGAGAAAGTGATATCTAATTTCTATATGTTTAGTTCTACTGTGTGAGATAGGATTATTAGTAATAAAGATTGCACTAGTAGAATCACAAAACATAATATATTTACTTAGCTGTATACTGTAGTCCAATAGTTGATGCTGAATCCACAGCAGCTGTGCACAGTAGCTTCCAGCAGATATGTACTTAGATTCTGCTATAGAGATTGCAACACTTGTTTACTTCTTGCTACTCCAACTTATAAGACTTTTCCCTAAAATTGACAAGTATCAGAAGTACTCTTCCTATCTTCTTTACACCCTGCAAAATTTTCATCTGTATAGCCTGTTTGTTCAAAATCACTAACTTAGGATACTAAAGCCCAAGATTGTGTGTGCCGTTAAGATATCTCAGTATTCTCTTCACAATAGTGTAATGTGATTCTTTAGGGCAGGCTTGGTACCTAGCACAGACACAAGTTCAGAACATAATATCTGGCCTACTAACAGTTAAGTAGAGGAGTGATCCAATTATGTCTCTATAAAAAAGATGCATCAACTGGTTTCCCAGATTCATCCTTGTATAGTGACACAACAGAACCCATTGGAGTTCTCATGGTAGAAGAGTTATCCATACCATATTTCTTGGTCAACTCCTTAGTGAACTTAGACTGAGAGATAGATATACCATCCTCAGATTGTCTATCTTGGAATCCCACAAAGAATTTGAGCTAACCTATGCTGCTCATTTCAAACTTACTTGCATAAGCCTGACAAATTTGCTTCACAGCTTCTCATTAGTAGAAACAAAAATATTGTCATCTACATATATCTAGATAAGGATGCTTGATCCTTTGATGTTCCTAAGGAATAGGGTCTTGTCTATCTTTCCTCTAGAGAACTTGTTCTCTATAAGAAAGATAGACAGGGTTTCATACCAGGCTCTAGGTGCCTGTTTTAACCCACACAAAGCTTTGTGTAATTTGAAGACATGAGAGTTTAGTTTAGGATTCACAAAACCTGTTGGCTGCTCTACATAGATTTCTTCTTTTAATGTACCATTGAGGAATGCTGACTTGACATCCATCTGGTAGACCTTGTATCCTTTGAATGATGTATGGGCTAAAAAAACCTAATGGCATCTAGCTTAGCTACAGGAGCAAAGGTTTAGTCAAAGTCTATCCCTTACTCTTATTTATATCCTTTAGTCACTAATCTAGCTTTGTTCTTAACTATAACCTCGTATTCATCTAGTTTATTTTTATAGACCCACTTAGTGCTTATGACATTGTGATCACTAGGTCTTGGAACTAGTTTCCAAACTTTGTATCTCTCAAATTGATTGAGCTCTTCTTACATAGCAATAATCCAGTTGGGGTCTGAATTACCTTCTTCAAATTTTTTAGGTTCTACTTGTGAGAGAAAACTAGAGTATAGAACCTCATTATGATGTCTACTCCTAGTATTCACTCCTAATCTAGCATCACCTATTATTTGATCAATAGGATGATCTCTAAGGTGTCTAACTACTACTAGCAGGTGCCTACCATCACCTAGTTTTGAAGTAGGATTATGATGATTCTCTCCCTCACCTTGGGTTATTACTATATCTTCTATAGGAATTTTTACACTGTCTCTAGTCTATAACTTTAAGTCAGTTGAGTCATCTATATTCAACTTTTCCAACCTAGAGATTACATCTCCTAGACTAGAGTTGCTAGAAATCTCATTGTACAACATAGAAGATTCATCAAAAACTACATTTATAGACTCTTCTACAACTTGATTTTTCAAATTGTAGATTATGTATGCTTTGCTTTGAGCACAATACCCTACAAAGACTTCTTCATAGGATTTTTCTGAGAACTTAGTAAGATAAGTTTTCCCATTGTCCAATATATAGCACTTACTACCAAAAATTCTGAAATAGGCCAGACTTAGTTTTCTGCCTTTCATTAGTTCATAGGGAGTCTTGCTATGATTCTTGATGATCAAGGCCCTATTTTGAACATAGCATGCTGTGTTCACAGCCTCGGCCCAAAAATATTATGGGAGAGTTGTATCACTCAGCATTATTCTAGCTACCTCAATGAGGGTTCTATTCTTCCTCTCAACAACTCCATTTTGTTGTGGTGTTATTAGAGAAGAAAACTCCTGAAATATCCCTAGTTCCTTACAGAAATTTTTCATCTTTTCCGATTGAAATTCTATACCATGGTCACTTCTCAGTTTGACCACAGAACATCCCATCTCATTCTGCACTTGTCTGATAAAATCAGCACGAACATCTGGTGTTTCATATTTTTTTCCTTAGAAAGAATACCCAAGAAAACCTTGAGTGATCATCTGCAATCACATAGGTATAGGACTTCCTACCCAAACTAAGAACTTGCGTAAGACTAAATAGATTCATATGGAGTAAGTAGAGACACCTCTCAGTGTCTTTGGACTGAATGCCCTTAAAGGAGACTTTTGTCTGTTTGCATTTTTTACCTGCAGGACATAAGCCTTCTTTGGAGCATTTGAGCTGAGGACTATTTCTATCTAAGTCCATAGAGAATAGCTTGCTCATTGCTTTATAATTTAAATGAGCCATCCTCTTGTGCCATTGTACACATAGTGAGTCTTTCTCACTAGCTGCTAGACATACAGTTGTTTTCTTATTTATACTAAAGAAATTTAGAAAATAAATGTTTCCACTCCTAGTGCCTGTCAAGATAATCTTTTGATCACTTTGATTCCTTATCAGACACTTGTAATTGAGGAAAATAATTTCATATCCTATACCACAAAGCTGACTTACACTTAACAGATTGTAGTTCAACCCTTCCACATAAGCGACTTTTGTGATGGAAATTAGACCATTAGAGATGTTACCACATCCCTTGGTGTGTCATTTCTCTGACCCTCCGAAGATAACTTTTGTTCCATTCTTAACTGGAGTGTAATCTTATAGCCAACTCCTTGTTCCAGTCATGTGTCTGGAATAGCCATTGTCCAAGTACCATAATTGCCTTCCTATGATACTTGGTTCTACCTGCAAACACATAATTAGTTTATCTTAAGCCCCCCAATTAGTTCTGGGGCCTTGGTTCATGTTAGACTTTGTTGTGTGAAACACAGCTGGCTTTTTAGATAAAAATAGTTGTGACTTATATGCAGGTCCTGCTGGATTATACCAACAATCTAGGGAAAAATGCCCAACCTTCCCACAACACCAACACTCAAACCTATTATATCTCTTCTTTGGTTGTACATCAGGAGTTGTTCTTTTGTGCAACCCTGAATTGACATCCTTGTTCCAAGGAAGTGGTACTAAATTTACACCCTTACCTTTAAGGTTTTTTTTGTGGTACATTGGGACTAGATCCTAGAATTCTTTGGCTTCCTGGATTGATCACCCTTTGTGATGGTTTTTGGTCTTTATTTCCATTAGATGTCTGTCCCTTCAAATAAGGCCCTTTAATGACCTTGTTGGTAGAGCACTCAGGACTCATGTGTCTAAGACCATATGACCTCAGGCATCTGTTAGAAGGAAGATACTTGAGAGGTTGCTTAACTGGACCCATTGGGACTTTACCCTTAGGTACAGATTTCTTTTTGAACCTTTTCTCCTTACCAATATTACTCTTAATATGTTTGTTCTATGGATGATAGGTCTTCTTGAGTGAAGAGTCTCTAGCTGAACCATTCTAGCTTCCCTGCTTCCTTCTTCTCAGCATCTTCTAGAATTGTCTAGAGAAGAGTGATCGTTCCTCTTCTGTCAGGTCTCCTTCTGAAGAAGATGATTCTATATACTCAGAGATTGTGACTTGTCTCTCTGAGAATGAAGACTTTTCTATGACCTTCCGAGATGATTCAGCCTTTAGAGCCAAGGTCTTTTCTCTATTGTATGTTCTAGCTTAATCTTCTTCAGACTTCATGAGATTGAGTTGTAACTCATGGGATAGCAATTTGACAAATAGTGCATGGGGGTCTATGTTGGCCAAATTACTCATTTCTCTTATAGCACAAATCATGATATCCCATTCCTTGTTCAGGGACCTCAAGAACTTGTCATTGAGTTCATAATTAGTAAAACTCCTTCCATAAGTCCTCAAGTTGTTTACAATCCTGAAGAATTTCTCAAAACATTCAGCCACCGTATCCTTCTTATCCTGTCTAAAGGCTTCATATTGTTGGTTTAGCAGAGATTACCTATCATCTCTGGCCTCATCGGTTCCTTCCATATAGACAATATGTGACTCCTAAATTTCTCTAGAAGTCTTACAATGAATCAGATTTTGAAAAGTGGAATCATCAATTGCATTAACTATTATATTCTGAGCTCTCTTGTCCATAGAAGCCAGAATGATTTCATCCTTATCCATTTCAGTATAGGTCTTTGGTGTCTTGATGTTTGCATTAAGAGCTGACACTTTTACTGGAATGAAAGGTCCTTCAATCACTGTAATATAAATTCTTGGATCAGCTGACTCCATGAATAATCTGACCCTTTCCTTCCATATACCAAAGTTTTCTTTGGTGCAGATTGTGAGCTTCATGGAATTGTTTTTCCTCGAAGCCATTATGAATCTTTCTCAGTAATCCTTTGGATTCTCACTAAGCTGTTATGCCTTTTCAGTGAACCTCCCTCTAATACCAATTGTAAAGCTTATGTTTAAGGATTTTAGAATGACCTAGAGGGGGTGAATAGGTCTATTTTAAAATCTTGACTATTACTTATCCCCTTTGTTACTTTGTTTTACTTTATGGCAATTATAGATCACAAGACAGAAAACTTAACAGAAGATAAAACAATTACAGCACACATTCAGCACAATATAGAAACAATTATTTATAGTTGTTCCCCAATTCGTGGGTACATCCACTCTCCCCCTTCGCCTATCTAGTAGTGAACTAGATTCAGCCAACTCCTTCTCATTTCTTCTCAGATCCTCAGATCTTACAACTCAGAGCCCAGCTGGCTCCTAAACCTCAGACTTCAAAAGTCCTACCTCAGATCATACAGATCGTACAGCTCAAGTTCTTCACCAAGAACTCTACCTCAGAGTGTACCACACCCCTACCACTCAGGCAACTCCCTGCCCTACAACTCAGAACCTTCAATTCTAATAACTCAAAGAATTTCCCTTTTCTCCTACCTTAGGCACATAGCCCTACCTCAACCTTTATATAACAGGCTTACAGCTCAGAGAATTAAATCTCCTACCCTCAGATCTATGAATAGATCTTACAAAAATAGTTACATGAATGAGAAAGAAAGATTACTGAAATTTCACAAGAAAAGAAAGAGAGAGGGGTGACAATTTCTTGAACAGATCGTGAATGACCTGCTTCCCTGTGATCCCTACTGATAAGGATTAGATCCAACCCATCTTAGGTTGTTCAAAGCTTCTTGAAGGAGGAAATTAAGGTTGATCTTTTCTTTAGAATTTGAAGTCGATCCTTGATCCGGCTTCTCTCTTCTTACGGATTTATATCTATATACTTTGACAGATCTGAAGAAAATAAGAAGGATTTCTACCAATTGTTGTTGTTGTTGTTATACTTTGATTCTGTTAGATCATCTCCTTATATAGACTCTGTCAAAGGTAACCGGTTGATCAAGTTAATTACCGACATCTTACAGCTCTGACAGTTCTGACAGCTGTCAACTCCTTGGAATTGATCTCTGTACTTAGAATATTAACTCTGCTTATAGTGTTGGGACATTGGTGAAGAATGTATTGACACCAATCCAGGTTATTGACACTTCTCTTTTGGTAATGTCAACATACTTCTGAAAGTGTCGACACGGCCCTTCAACTAGTCTCTACATTGCTTATGTAGAATGTGTCGACAAAAGTCATGTGTGTCAACACAGCTTGCTTCCTGATAAGTGGTGTCGACCCAAGTCCTGAGTGTCGACACAATCTTTCTTCTTAAGTAAGCACTTCTTATTCAATTGTATCGACACTAGTCCCGAGTGTCGACACAATAGGTGTCAACTCAATCCCAGTGTGTCGACACACCTTGCTTCTAGTCTTAAGACTGCTCTTACAAAGGTGTCAACACTTAACAAGTGTCTCGACACAATTATACTTAGATAATTTTTCTTCATTCCTTGAGCCTGCACAAATAAACTCAACATAATATCAAATACAAACTTGTGTATATCATTGAGTTAATAGAGGCTCCTCCAAATTAGGTACACAATTCCCAATGCACCTAACAGTAAGCTCTTAGGAGCCGAGATTTTGGTGAATTCCCTTGTCTAACACACTATTAGAAAGACGTGAGGGATAGTGGACGTAACCATACTCTGGGGAAAAACTATAAACCATCTGTGTGTTATGTGTGATGTTCTTGAAAGCAAAACTAATCTAATCACAACAGACCCTAAACCAGAAAAAGGTCAAAAGAAATTATAAAGACCTAAAAACCTATTCACCCCCCCCCCCTCCAGGTGTTTATTTGTCCTTGAGATTAAAGACTTTCAATGGTTCCCTTCTGGATGCTTTGAAAAGGACCAAGAGGTTGACCATGAAACAAGCTGAGGAGATTATCTCCCTACAACTAGCTGCTTCCCTGCACTCTGAGTCAACATCCTTGCTGGATCAGAAGGTGAGGTAAATCAGCCAACTGAAGACCATCTCAATCATCTAGAATTGGACCATAAACCATAAGAACAAGATCATTATGGATATTGAAGAAAAGCTCCTTAAGGAGAAAAATATAGTGGTTGAATTCAGCAAGACCAAGACTGTGTTGCCACTAATTGACTCCTTTACCTCTCAAAAGGATAAGAGAGGCTTGGGGTTTAAGTTGAACACTAGAGTTGTCCCTTCCAAAGGGAAAGGGAAAGCTCCTGTTGTGCCTCAAACCACCTTTTATAAGGTAATTCTCCAATCAAATAGGTATGACCAAGACAACATATATGGTCACTAGAAGAATGAGAATTCTACTTGCAAGGATATAAGTGTATCCTACAATGGAAGAAGAAAGGGCATGGGTATAAGTGAACTAAAGGCTCCACATGAGGAAATTCAGATGGCCCATTATGGACCATTTGTTTTTTGTGCCCCAGCCCCCTCACTCAAAAAAAAGGCAGTGGATAGTAATCAAGCTCTTCTAGCAAAAACAAATACCAAAGTTAAGTTAATAAGTAAGCCTGACTTGGATATATCCGATGCCATCATCAGCTTGTCTAATGCAAAGAAGACTGTTATTAGTGGTATTCAAAGTAAGCCTAGTGCATTTACTGGCAGACTTACTTTTAGTCTGATCCTTACTGAAAGAAACTTGAAGAGGGCTTCTACTCTCCCCTCTGAACATATTGCTATTGGCATGTCCACAAGAGCAGTTCAGAAGATGAGAAACAATATCCATGAGTGTTGGTGTTGTGGTAAAGTGGGTCACTTTTTCATAGATTGCTGGCACAATCCAAATTTTCCTGGGGCAAGAGATAGTCTTCCTATCAGAAAAGCTACAAGTAGACAAGTTAAGTTTCAGACTAATATGCACCAAGGACTTAAATCCTGTTTGGGTATTAAGGTAACCTAAATTATATTTTATAGAATAGTCCAAGAACTCGTGAACCAATATAACACTTGGACAGTTGATGTTCCAGGCACATGACTGGAAGAAGGAGCAACTTGAAGGACTACACTCTAGTGAAGAATGGTCCTAGAGTAATATTTGGTGGTTTAGACAGAGGAGTCACTAAGGGATATGGTATGATTACTAATGGCATAGTCTTAATCACAAAAGTGACTTATGTAGAAGGGTTGCAACACAACTTGATAAGTATAAGCAAACTTTGTGGTCTTGGCTATGCCATTATATTCCACAAGGATGAGTGTCAAATAAAGAGGTCAAGTAACCAAGAGGTCATCTTGACTGATACTAAGAGTGGAAATGTTTATTGTTTAAAATTCTTATGTTTAAGTAAAGACTATCATATATGTCTAGTTGCAAATGAGAAAGTCTCATATTGTGTACATTAACACAAGAGACTTACGTACTTGAACTATAAGACTATTAATAAACTCTTTAGTGAAAAGTTAGTCAGAAATGGACCCAATATAAAATGCACCAAGGAAGGCTTTTGCACTGCATGTCAAAAGGGCAAGCAAACCAAAGAATCCTTCAAAAGTATTGGGGCCAAGGATTCTGTGAGGTGTTTATACCTCCTGCATATGGAGTTGTTTGGTCCTATGCCAATTCGTAGTCTAGGTTACTCTTGTGATAATTGAAGAATTTTCATGGTTTGCTTGGGTTTTCTTTCTTAAGCAAAAGTCTGAAACCCTTGAAAACTTCAGGACCTTTTTCAAGCAAATTCAAAATGAATTGGATAGTTCTACGGTAAAAATAAGAAGTGACCATGGCATTGAATTCCAATCTAAAGGCATGACAATATTCTGTGAAGAAGAAGGTATTCATCAAGAATTTTCTTATTCAAGAACCCCCCAGCAAAATGGGATAGCTGAGAGGAAAAACAGAAATAACATTGAAGGTTGTAGGACACTACTAAGTGACACATCTCTCCCAGAATACTTCTGGGCTGAGTCATTAAAATGAAGAATACATCTCTATGATTAACTATGAGCTGTCTAGCTCCTCATCAAGATCTACAGTTATAAAATTGGTGATGGACAAACTATCTATCAAGGGTGCTCCTTCTATTGCCCAAAATGAAGATGATGGCGTATGTGTTCCTGAAGAAGGACAAAGCTCACTGGACATCCCAGACATAGGATCATTGGAGATGTTAACCAAGGGGTTATAATAAGAAGCAGAAGCCCGAGCACAGCTATATACTCTAGATTTTTGTCTTAGATTGGGCCCAAAAGGTTTGAAGACACCAACATAGATAGATTTTGGATTGTTTCAATACAAGAGGAACTGAACCAGTTCAAGAGATGTAAGGTCTGGAAGTTGGTTCCAAGAACACAAGGACATAACATCATTAGAACTAAGTGGATCTATAGGAATAAGTTGGATTAAAATGGTGTCATAATTAAGAACAAAGCTAGACTGGTGGACAAAGGATATAAATAGTAAGAAGGTATTGATTTTGATCAAACCTTTTCCCCAGTTCTAGATTGGAAGCCATAAGACTATTCCTTGCATATGCTTCCCACAAGGGATTCAAAGTCTACCATATGGATATGAAGTCAGTATTACTAAATGGTTGTTGGAACCCCTAGGTGATTTGGGCTAGGTTCTCTTCTTAGATTTTGACCCATATTGTATAGAAGGGTCAAAACTTTATGTGTTTCTAGAGTCTAGGCCATGTTCTTGGAGTCAATAGATCAAAGGACCAACCTACAACACTGCCAAATACTCAAGACTTAGAGAAATCAAGAATTAGAAAAAGAAATCTACATTCGTCGAACTTAGGTCGACGATAGTCGTGCTCAACTCGACTAACTCGGAGCTAAAATATCTGAGCTGAGCTCGACGAACTTCATTCTCAGATCGACTAACTCTTCAACACTCAGCACCATAATTCACTCAAAGCCAAGGCTGACTCAGAGACAAAGAACACTCAGCGCCATAATTCACTCAAAGCAGAGGCTGACTCAGAGACAAAGAACACTCAATGCCTGATGTGCTATTCACTCAACGCCGACAGATTGACCAAGTTCTTAGGTCGACTAACGCCACAGTCTCAGGTCGACAAACATAGAGCGCAAAATTAGTCAGTTTATGCACAGTAGTTGATTAACAGAGCTCAGGTCGACAAAAGCTGATCTCAGTTCGACGAAGGCTGATCAGAGGTTGACAAAATCTCAGTTCGACGAACGCTGATTAGAGGTCAACGAAATCTCAATTCGACGAAAGCTCATTAGAGGTCGACGAAAGCTGATCTCAGGTCGACGAAAACTGTAAGTCATTTTGTTATTTATTCTTTCTCTTTTTGTCTCATCATTCTATATCTATTATAGGCTATTAATTCCCTTGTAAATCAATGCACCATTATTCTCTTAATAAAGTTGTTACTGGCAGCACTGATTGATAACATCCTCATGGAATTAATTGCTTATATCTCGGGACAGGCATAAAATAGAATAATTGACTGCACTCTTGCCGTTTTTCGTTCCCAAGATTTCGGCTGAACATTTATTGCAGAGTTTTCTTTTTGAATTCAAAAAAGTTATCGTTATCACATACATCTCCCTGCCAAGAAAACTACAACATACACAAGAGAAAGAGATTGATGAAAAACGAGAGTCACAGAAAAGAAAACATCCAAAAGGGCAGTGAAAAACATCTCTTAGAAAATTGACTGCTCTCAAGAGAAGAAGAAAGAACAACCATCACCATCAAGAGTCTTTCTTTCTCTCTCTCTCTCTTTGCTTTCAGGGATCTCAAGTGACAGCAACATTCAAATCAGTCAAGGATCTCTGAAAAGTTGAAGGCCTACACCCTTGAACAAAGCTTCCACACCTGAACCATTCAAGATCTCAGTGGGAGCTTTGACAACAAATAAGTATCCACACAGTCTTCTCATTTTGACTTGAGAAAAGAAGACTTACATCACTCTCTCATTCCCACCTCTGTACAGGGTTTTAATTCCCTTCAAAATTATTCTGGTTGCAAGTCTCCTTCCAAAAGACATGGGTTGGTATTTGAGCACCTGATCAAAAGCTCACTGGTGATAGTCACCTGATCAAAACCTGTAGTGGATTCCTACCAAGGGTGGTAGAAGAGTGGATGTACCCAGTTTGGGGAACCACTATAAATTTCTTGTGTTGTCTGGTTGCTCTTTCTTTTCTATTCTTATTGTGGCTGTGCTAGTTAGATATTCTATGATCTTTGATTTACTTTAATTTGTGATAGTTAGATATAGTTGTTAAAGGTAAAGATAGTATATTGTTAAAGAAGAAAATTTTAAGACATACTCTATTCACCCCCCCCCCCCTCTTGAGTATATCAGATCTAACCCTAACATTCAATTGGTATCAGAGGGGGTTCTTTTGGTTGTATAAGCTAACCCTTGAACAAAAGATCCTAAGTTAAATCTATTCTCTCACATCTTCTAGATCCATACAGCTTTGCACAGAACAAAGAATTTGCAAGCACCAGACCTCCAGTGTGTAACTTGTCCAAGTTCACACTCTAGAAGGCAAGAATCAGACTATACATGAATTCTATTGATGAGGATATATTTAATTCCATCTTAACAGGACCACCGACTCCAGTGGCCTCAACCTCATCAACTTCAACAGACATGGGTGTTGTTCCACCCCCTGGATGGACAGATGCATAGAGAAAGGCAAAGATAGTTGATGCCAGAGCCATGAACATATTGGCTCAAACAATGTCAGATGAGATATTTCAAAAGGTTACTGAGTGCACATCAGCCAAGGCCATCTGGGACTCCCTGAACCAGATGGTGGCTGGATCAGCAGATGAGTGGAAGGATAGAAGATCCAACCTCATCACTCAATATGAAAACTTCAAAAAGTATGAAGCTGAAATAGTGGAAGTGATGTACAACAGACTCAGCTCCATTATCAGTGACCTAAGGACTCTAGATAAGGAAATCACTTTGACTGAAGTGAATGATAAGATCCTCATGTGCTTCCCCAACACATAGGACTCAAGAATCTGGCCCATCAGAGAGCCAGAAGCACAACAGAGATCTCAACTGAAGCTCTACTAGGAAAGCTAAAGTCCTATGAGTAGTTGATAAAATCAAGGGAAGCAGTAGCTGAAGTCAAGACTCCTACACCAGCTAGGAAAGAGCACAACATAGCTTTCAAAGCTGTAAGAGACACTGAAGTCATTCCTGTGAATGAAGAATTGATGAGTCTCTTTGCCAAGAGATTCTTTAAGATGGCTAGAAAAGATTTTAGAAGGAAACCATCCAAGTATGAAGACAAGCCAAGGTATGACAAAGCACCATCTAAAGAAGTAGTGTGTTTTGGCTACAGGAAACCTAGGCATTTCATCTCTAAGTGCCCAGAAATTCAGAAGAAGGATAGAAGAAAGTGTTGGATATTGTCTCCACAATAACCCAGATTTGCATGAAGTCACCCTTAAACTAAGATGAATTAAGTTGTATTTGACATCTGTGTTCTAGTTGAATGTTTGCAGATTCTCAGTGCTAAGTGTAGACCAATGTCAGTCTTTTGTGGGTGAGGAACACAGAACAATTCAGTGTAATCCCTCACTGGGTGATCCAAAGTGTTGACTCATGTGTAGCCTCTCAATTGGGATACACTTTATGTTCAAACATTGGGAGCAAAGGATGGAGATAGGGCCAGAAGGAAATCTTCTCTAAAGTTCTTGAAAAACTTTCTAAGTCCAGTTCTCAAAAAGTAAACTCAGAGTTCTCGAGAAGTATGGTATAGTTCTCGAGAAGCTCAGACTCTACTTCTCGAGAAGTCAGGACAGTTCAAGAATTTCTCTAAGTTAAGTTCTCGAGAAGTTAGTAAAATTCTCGAGAAGTTAGTAAAGTTCTCGAGAACTATTCTATAAGTTCTTGAAAATTCTATTTAGTTCTCGAGAAGTATTATATAAGTTCTCGAGAAGTCAAATTTAGTTCTCGAGAAGTATTCCCTTGGTTCTTGAGAAGTTCAGAATAAATTTCTCTAAGCTCAAGTTCTCGAGAAGTCCTCTATTATTTCTCGAGAAGTAAATTAGTTCTCGAGAACTATACTCTGGTGTTCTCGAGAAGTCCAACCCTTTCTAAAGAGATTAGTTTTCGAGAAGTCTCTATAGTTCTCGAAAACTTAGTTCATAGTTCTGGAGAACTATGATCACTTCTCGAGAACTAAGTCGGATCTTTTCCAGATAATTTCTTCTAAGTCCAGAACGTCCGGAATTTCAAATAACCCAACAGGATTGGTCCACGTGTCATCATTAATGATATTTCCAACCGTTTAGAGATATCCTATATAAGGTCTTGTCACTAAGACATAACCTTAAGAAGGATTAAGAGAAATTATTGAGCGGATTTCGCACTTTCCAAAAAGCTCTGGTTCGGCCGATCTCCTCTCAAGCTCGACATCTTGAAGCTACCGCCACCACTCTCGTCAAGATCGCTCCTCTTCCTTTCGATCTAGAAGATCTACTGATTCAGGAAACGTTCCTTCTTCCTTGATCGATTAGATTCAAGAATTTCTCAGGTCAAATCTACTAGTTTACTTCAACAATTCTGAAAGGGCTGCAAATTCAAGAAGAAGACCTAAAGACTTATTTCTTGCAGATCTGAGAAAGTTTATGTTTGTATTTTCATTTCTATTTGTAAATCTTGTAGGAGATTATTCTCTGAGTGTAGGAGCGTTGTGCTCCAAGTGGTAGGAAGTTTTTTATATCTTCCGAGTGTAGATCCGTTCAAATCGAGTTTTGTAGGAACGTGGTTCCAAGGTGTAGGATTGGTTTGCAATCCGAGATAGTTGAGTAGCCGAGTCTAGTGATTTGCTAGATCGGTGAGGAAAGTTGACGTACCCAAGATCAGGGAACCTCTAAATCTCTTATTGTCTGTGTGATTGCTTGATTGCTTGTGCTAGGTCGCTAAAATTTTTATTCCGCATTAGACGCACATCTCACCTATTCACCCTCTTGGTGATTTAGGTAGACAACTTACAACTTTCAGAAAGGAGGGTGACTCAAGGAAGGGTCACTACAACAAGCCTTCATCAAGCAAGCACAAGAGGAAGGACAAGGGATTTGTTGCTGGGTCATGGAGTGACACTGAAGAAGAGTCAACCTCCTCCAGCTCTAGTGAGGATGAAGAAGAACAGAAGGCCAAAGAAGTTTGCCTCATGGCTATTGAGGCAGGCAGTAGCAGATTAGATGTTGATGAGTCTGAAGATGAAGAGCTCTTATCAGCAGAGGATCAGGTAATAGTCTCTTATGATTTTTAATCAGAGGAATTTAAACTTGAATTTAAAAATTTGTGCTTAGACTTAATTAGCTCTTAGAAGGAAATCAAACTCCTCAGAGAAAAATTGAATGACCTAGATAAAACTACTGTAGAGAATGCTAACCTAACAAATGAACTTATCTCTGCAAATCAACAAATATCTTTTTTGAAATCTGAACTTAGCAAGGCCAAGATATTAGAAGAATCCTTAAATGGGAGAAGTCTACAATTATTAGATATCACTAGTACTGTAAATGCTAGGATCAACAATAGTAAACTAGGATAAGTTGCCTCCCCTAGTAATCCACCTAAATTTCAGAAAAAAAATCTTTCCAAATCAGTAAAGTTTATATCCGACAAAGGAAAGAAAAATACTGAACAGTTCAATAGGGTTAATAATGTTCTTGAACAGATTGAAATTAAAAATAACCTCAATAACCAGAAAAACAAAAATGACAATGTTCAGCAATTATCGTCGAACGCAGATCGACGATATATGAAAAGATCGTCGAACTCAGAACGATGATCTCTGAACGCAAACTTGAGTAATAATCATTCTTCGATCTATGATCGACGATATCAGTATGGTTAGTCGAACAAAGATCAACGATTTTGGTACTCTAAGAATGAATACTCTCATTCTTCAAGTAGAGATCGACGATCTCATCCAACATCGTCGAGCTCAGTTCGACGATCCAACCAGAAATCGTCGATCCCAGATTTTAACAACAGAAATCCAAATTCTAAGAGCAACTTTAATCCCTTTAGCACATGGATAATACCACCCAAAAGATATCATCCCAAAGGCTATAAAGATTAACCTGAATGCTCATATATTTCCAGTTATTCCTATGTAAATCAACAAGGACCAAAGGTCACCTGGGTCAAGAACAACTAAGTGTTATACTTGCAGATGAAGACCTATCCAGTATATAATCAATACTGGTATCTGGATAGTGGCTGCTCCAAGCACATGACAGGCAGCAAGGACAACTTAATTGATTATAAGTCCAAGCTGGGACCAAAGGTCATCTTTGGTGATTCAAATTGTGGCCAAACAGAGGGTTATGGCAAAATCAAGATTGGAGCTATAACTTTCAAGAAAGTTGCATATGTGAGTGGACTGAAGCACAATCTCATCTCCATAAGCCAACTCTGTGATGAAGATTATCAGGTATCATTCAACTCTTAATCCTGTACTATTATCTAAAGAGAAAACAAACCAGTTTTAATTGGCAGTAGACAAGGAAACATATATTTAGTTAATTTTTAGTCTATTACTTCAGATATCTGTCTGCTTAACTTAGTTAGTAGTCAAAATGACTTATGGCATAAGAGATTAGGACATGTAAATATGAAAAACATTGCAAGGCTATCTAAGGACAACCTTGTGAAAGGTTTACCTTCTGGCCCCTATAAGAAGGAAGGCCTCTACAGGGCTTGTCAACTAGGCAAGCAAACTAAATTTAGTTTTAAATCCATTAATAAGAGTGATTCGCCTAGGATTTTGTACTTAATACATTTGGACCTTTTTGGCCCTGTTGTTGTACAAAGCCTAGGAGGGAAGTCTTATACCTTAGTGGTTGTAGATGACTTCTCCAGATTCACTTGGGTTTTCTTTTTGAGAGCAAAGTCAGATACTTTTCAAGTTCTTACAGATTTTCTCAAGAACATACAGATTGAGTATTCTACTCAAGTTGCATTGATCAGAAGTGATCATGGCACTGAGTTTGAGTATCTTCTTATGCTAGAGTTCTGTAGGAAAGAAGGTATAAGACACTACTTCTCAGCTCCTAGAACTCCTCAACAAAATGGGGTAGCTGAAAGGAAAAATAAAACACTCATTGAAGCTGCAGGCATATTACTTGCAGATGCTTACATGCCCCTATCCTACTGGGCAGAGGCAGTGAGCACAGCAAACTATGTCCTGAATAGAAGCTTGATACACAAACTAAAACATAAGACCCCCTATGCATTGCTCAAAGGGAAGAAACCAATAATTAATTATTTCAAAGTTTTTGGTTGTGTATGCTATATTCATAATAATGACAAAAAGCGCATTAGAAAGTTTGAAGCAAAGGCTGCAGTGGGAATTTTTCTAGGATATTCCCAAGTCAGCAAAGCTTATAGGGTTTTTAATAAATCCACATTGAAAATAAAAGAATCCATGCATGTTATATTTGATGAGGCTAACATGTTTTACAGGGAGAAAGAAATTTCTACCTGAAACCTCTTGTAGGTAAACAACTTGTGTGAGAAATTGGATGAATTAAAATTTACATCCCAGATTTCTCAACAAGCCAATGAAGAAAGTGATGAAGAAAATATGGATGCAGTTGAACCCCCCACAATAACAGAAGTAATTCCACAAGAGGAATCCTTGTAAATGTTTTTGTTGAACCAACTCCACCTACTGATCTTATCACACTGAGGGATCATCCCAAATCCCAAGTGATTGGAGACATAACAGTAGGTGTACAGATAAGGCATCAACTTAACCAAGACTTGATGCATGCATGTTTTCTCTCTTAAATTGAGCCTCAATCCATATCTGATGCAGAGCAAGATCCCCACTAGATCATTGCAATGCAAGAAGAGCTCAATCAGTTTGAGAGATGCAGGGTTTGGGATTTGGTTCCAAGACCAAAAGACTACCCTGTCATTGGAACCAAATGGGTATTCAGAAATAAGATTGATGCCCAAGGTTTGATTGTGAGGAACAAGGCTAGGCTTGGTTCTCAAGGGTATAGACAAGAGGAAGGGATTGACTATGATCAAACCTTTGCTCTAGTTGCCAGGCTAGAAGTAATAAGGATATTTCTGGCCTATACTTCATTCAAAAAGTTCAAAGTATGTGAAGAGTGCCTTCTTGAATGAGGAACTTAAAGAAGTGGTTTATGTTGAACAGCCTCCAGGTTTTATTTCTCCAACTCATCCCTCTTTTGTGTTTAAGTTGCACATGGCTCTCTATGGTTTAAAGCAAGCTCCAAGAGCTTGGTATGAGACCTTAGCCAGCTTTCTATTAGAGCATGGTTTTTCAAGAGGCATAGTTGAATAGGACTCTGTTTACCAAATTGCATAATGATAAAATACTGTTAGTACAAATATATGTAGATGATATAATATTTGGCTCTACTGATCCCAAATTATGCAAGAGATTTTCTGATCTAATGCATTCAAAATTTGAGATGAGTAGCATGGGTGAGCTTTCCTACTTCCTTGGTATCCAAGTGAAGCAGCTCCCTGATGGCATCTTCATTTCCCACGCTAAATATGCCATAGAGCTTATAAAGAAGTTTGAGATGGCTGATGCCTCAGCAAAGAAAACACCCATGCCTACTAATGTTGTGATAGACTCTGATGCACATGGGAAACCTGTGGATCAGAAACTATATAGGGGCATTGTTGGGTTCCTACTATACCTTACAGCAAGCAGACCTGATATTATGTTTGCTTCATGCCTTTGTGTTAGGTTCCAGGTGAACCCTAAAGAATCTCATCTAGTTTTTCTAAAAAGAATTTTGAGATATATAAAGGGTTGTCCTAGTCTAGGTCTCTGGTATCCTACTGAGTCAGAGTTTGAGTTAACTGGATACTCAGATGCTGACTTTTCTGGATACAGAGTGGACAAAAAAAGTATCTCAGGAACTTGTCAGTTCCTTAGTATGAGATTAGTGTCTTGGTTTTGCAAGAAGCAGACATCTGTGTCTACATCAACTGTTGAAGCAGAATATATTGTAGCTGGCAGTTGCTGTTCCCAAATGCTGTGGATTCAAAACCAACTACTGGACTATGGTTTCAACTTAAATAATTCAACATTACTATGTGATAACATAAGTGCTATAGCCATACACAAAATCCAGTTCATCACAGCAGAACTAAGCATATAGACATTAGGCATCATTTCATTAGAGAGTGTGTAAACAAAAATAAAATTAATCTTGTCTATATCTACACTGATTTACAAAGAGCTGATATCTTAACAAAACCTCTGGATGAAAGAAATCATCAGTTCTTCATAAATCGGCTTGGAATGATAAATGGAGAAGAATTAGTTTAATTTCTGTCTGCACTCGATGAATTTTTCAAAGTTCGTCGAACGGAGATCGACTTACTGGGGGAAGTTTGTGAGATATTCGTCGAACGGAGATCGACGAACTCTCTGTGTGGAGTTAGTTTCGTCAAACTAAGATCGATGAACCTACTTCAAAAAACTTTCGTCGAACGAAGATCGACGAAATGTCTTCAACCCTTTAGACTGAGATCGACGAATCATTTAAGTCCAAATTATTTCGTCGACCTCAGATCGAAGATCTATTCATTTTTCGTTGACGGAGTCTGTCGGTTCATATTCAGGAAAACACTTTATTTAGGTTTTCTTCGACCTCCGTTCGCGCTTTCAGTTCTCTTGCACTTGATTTTCATTTTCTCTTATGCAGGTGCATTCATGGCGATTCCAGCAGGCGCTCTTGCGGCAATGAAATTTGACACGGGATTCAACATGGATATTGACTCATTCCAGCATTCAGATCCGATATTTCTTCCCATCCTACAACTACTGGAAAAGCAACAACTGAAACAACTACTGACCATGAGAATCAAACTACCCAGCACAGAAATAAGAGAATGGGTGTACACGGCTACCGTCAATGAGAACAAGATCACCGACAGCATCGCGGGTAACAAAATCTCTCTCACCCCCGATATTCTTACTAAATTGTTTGGATTGAAAAATGGTGAGGAAGAGTTAGAAATTGATTCGGAAGAGTCTGATATAATAGTGAACACAATGGGTTATTCCAGGGACAACCCTAATAAACTACTGAAGAAATACCTATCTGCCGAGTTCAAATTTCTCGCAGATATAGTTGGGAAAATCTTGCTGGGCAAGCACACTACACATGATTATATAACCAGGCATCAATTTCTAGTCATGTGTGCAGTGGTAAACAAAAGGCAGGTGGACTGGGCTCAGATCATTTTTGATCTTATCAGGAAAAGAAATAGTAAGAAGGAAGTGAACTTTGGAAGGATCCTAGGGATCTTATTGACATCAAAGGCTGCTGAATCACTTGTCTCCCAGACCACATTCATCAATGCCAGCAAGAGGCTCATATGTACCTTGTTTGGCAGGTGGGAGAGGACAATCACAAAGCCCTCTAAGGCTTCATCCTCTATCACCCAAGCTTCAAGAAGTATAAGGGCTTCTACAGCCACTCCCCACCCCTCTGAAGGGCTCCTCTCCACTCCTCCACCACCTCCTGTTCCTCCAGTTCCATCCCAACAACAACAAGTCTAGTTACCCACACCTTCCACTACCATCCACATCCATACCCCAACACCTCCAGCCTCTCAAATTCCCTTTTCACCTACACATCTCCCATCTCCTCATTCTTCACCTCGACATGACACTTCCATCCCTACACCACCTCTATCCCCTCTACCATCTCATTTGGTTGATCTTATCCCTACTCCTCCCCAATCTCCTTTTCCATCTCATCTTGCTGATATCCCCCTCTCCACTCTCTCTTCAATCCCATCTTTCAACTTACTTTCATTTTCTCTAAACACTCCTTCTCCTCACCAATCTCCTCAACAGGACCCCCTTGTAGACACTTCCAACCAACCATCTCCTCAAGCAACTACCTTCACTACCTCTATCCCTTCTCAACCACCTCCTGCCCAAACTGCTGACTCCACACCTTTGAATCCCTCTATCATCCAACCACTTCTTGAGCTCCTCAAGCCTATCCTCCAAACCATCATTACAGAGGCTATTTCCCCTCTGTCTCTCTCCATATCATCTCTTTCTGCTCAAATCTCTACCCTCACCTCTACCCTCTCTTCATCTGGGGGCCTGGCTTCAGTACATACTGAAACCAGACAGGGGGAGATACTTAATGATGAAGTAGCAGCAGCAGCAGGAACAAATGTTGACATGGAAACAGATTTTCTACATTTTCTTGATACTGATATGGAATCAGATGATATAGAAATAACTGACTCAGTAGCAGATGTAGATAATCAAGGTACAAGATATTATAGTATCCAATGCTCAAGAGACCAGCTTGCCAGAAGTTCTGCCTAGAAGGGTCTACTTTATTAAATCTAAAGTATATCTACATTCTCTGCTGAAAATTTTTGGATCTTATATTCAGTTCTGTCTCTCCTCTCACACTCAATCATCCAGAGCAATAGCATGCTACACCTCCCCTGCAAGTTAAAAAGTATTAGCCATTATAAAGAAAAGACTGATAGCTCCTCCAGTAGTACTATATGAACAAAGATCTAGCCCTCCTGGATCAACTTATATCATGGATAATAGCACTATTCCCAGTTTAGATAATCTAATAAATCAGGACATTGCAATGGAAGCTGAAGCAGCTGAAGCTGAAGTTGTTCCCACTCAAGCTAGCAAAGAAATTCCCAAGGATCTGATCAGTCAGATTGATGAAATTTATGACAATCCTTTGTCTTATGATTATGATGATGATGATAATGATGTTGATGATGATTCTGATGATGCTCCAAAGAGGAAACAAATCTCAAAGAAAAGGAAAGCTCCACCTCCTCCACCTACTCCCAAACCTGGAAATACCAATGATACACCATATTATATCCTACAAAACATAACTCCATATAAGGGTATGCCAGCAAGGATGTGGCTATCTAAAAATGAACAGAAAGCAAGGAAGAAAAGTAGGAGGTATTCTCCTTCTCTATAAAGGTTCAGAAGAGATCCTCCTCCTCCAACTGCAGGTGCCTCAGGAACCTTACCTCAGAGCTCAGAAGGATTCACTAAACCTACTCTCACTAAAACTTATCAGAGACAGGGAAGACCTTCTCATTCTTATGGAGACAGCCAGCACAAACAGAGACATCAGTCTTATCCCAGATATCAGTCAGCTCAACAGCCTATCTCTCCGCCAACATTTTCCCCTCCTCCATCTCCTGGCAAAGCTAATGAACCTGAAGAACCTCCAATTCCAGCTTATGATCCTGAAACTAGTCCAACTACAAGAATGGCTAGATTCAAGGAATCTGTGGCTCTCTCACAAATCAGGCAAGCCAAAGAAAAAGGTCAAGACTCTTCTCAGTTCTCTACTATGTCTAACTACAGGAAGAAAGAGTTTGAAAGATATCAAGTAGGAAAATTATTCAATGCTGATGAATATATGAGTCTACATCCTGAAGTAGTGGTTCCAAGAACTACCTCATAAAAGACTCTTGGTGATGCTGATATGACCATGACTATGAGCAAGCTCATGATCAAAATAGGATAATCAAATTTGTTAAGCCTTCTGATTCTCACAAGAACATTAAAACTATTTATTTTTTGTGTTTTCTGTGAAGAATCTGGGTACATAGCTTTATAAAGGTACTGATAGCTTATTTATTCTATCAGTTATCTTAGTTTTCATGCTATGTTTACCTCATTTTTTCTTATGATCTTTATCTGTTTTTGGTTGAAGTAACCTTACCCAAATAGGGGGAGATTGTTGGAACCCCTAGGTGATTTGGGCTAGGTTTTCTTCTTAGGTTGTGACCCATATTTTATAAAAGGGTCAAAACTTTATGTGCTTTTAGAGTTTAGGCCATGTTCTTGGAGTCAACAGATCAAAGGACCAACCTACAACACTTCCAAAGACTCAAGACTTAGAGAAATCAAGAATTAGAAAAAGAAATCTACATTCGTCGAACTCAGGTCGATGATAGTCGTGCTCAGCTCGACTAAATCAGAGCTAAAATCTCTAAGCTGAGCTCGAGGAACTTCATTCTCAGATCGACTAACTCTTCAACACTCAGCGCCATAATTCACTCAAAGCCAAGGCTGACTCAGAGACAAAGAACACTCAGTGCCATAATTCACTCAAAGCCAAGGATGACTCAGAGACAAAGAACACTCAATGCCAGATGTGTTATTCACTCAACGCCGACAGATTGACCAAGTTCTTAGGTCGACTAACGTCACAGTCTCAGGTCGACGAACATAGAGAGCATAATTAGTTAGTTTATGCACAGAAATTGATTCACAGAGCTCAGGTCGACGAAAGCTGATCTCAGTTCGACGAACGCTCATTAGAGGTCGACGAAATCTCAGTTCGACGAAAGCTGATTAGAGGTTGACGAAAGCTGATCTCAGGTCGAGAAAAACTGTAAGACATTTTGTTATTTATTCTTTCTCTTTCGGTCTCATCATTCTATATCTATTATAGGCTATTAATTCCCATGTAAATCAATGCACCATTATTCTCTAAATAAAGTCATTACTGACAGCATTGATTTCTAACATCCTCATGGAATTAATTGCTTATATCTCGGGACAGACATAGAATAGAATAATTGATAGCACTCTTGCCATTTTTTGTTCCCATGATTTCGGCTGAACATTTATTGTAGAGTTTTCTTTTTGAATTCGAAAAAGTTGTTGTTATCACATACATCTCCCTGCCAAGAAAACTACTACATACACAAGAGCAAGAGATTGATGAAAAACGAGAGTCACAGAAAAGAAAACATCCAAAAGGCCAGTGAAAAACATCTCTCAGAAAATTGACTGCTCTCAAGAGAAGAAGAAAGAACAACAAGAGTCTTTCCTTCTCTCTCTCTTTGTTTTCAGGGATCTCAAGTGACAGCAACATTCAAATCAGTCAAGGATCTCTGAAAAGCTGAAGGCCTACACCCTTGAACAAAGCTTCCACTCCTGAACTATTCAAGATCTCAGGGGGAGCTTTGACAATAAATAAGAATCCACACAGTCTTCTCATTTTGACTTGAGAAAAGAAGACTTACATCACTCTCTCATTCCCACCTCTGTACAGGGTTTTAATTCCCTTCAAAATTATTCTGGTTGCAAGTCTCCTTCCAAAAGACTTGGGTTGGTTTTTGAGCACCTGATAAAATGCTCACTAGTGATAGTCACCTGATCAAAACCTGTAGTGGATTCCTACCAAGGGTGGTAGAAGAGTGGTGTTACCCAGTTTGGGGAACCACTATAAATTTCTTGTGTTGTCTGGTTGCTCTTTCTTTTCTGTTCTTGCTGTGCCTGTGTTAGTTAGATATTCTGTGATACTTGATTTACTTTAATCTGTGATACTTAGATATAGTTGTTAAAGGTAAAGATAATATATTGTTAAAGAAGAAAATTTTAAGACATACTCTATTCACCCCCCCCCCTATAGAGTGTATAAGATCTAACCCTAACTTTCAATGGTGACTTAAGAGAAGAGGTCTATGTTGAGCAACCATCAGGTTTTGCTAATCCTAACTCTCCTGATTATGTTTATAGACTCAGAAAAGCACTGTATGGGTTGAAGCAAGCCCCTAGGGCATGGTATGAAACTCTGTCTAGCTTTCTCATTGAGAACAAATACTCAAGGGGAAAGATAGACAAGACTCTATTTCTAATGAAATTCAAGAGTAAGATCATACAAGTCCAAATTTAAGTAGATGGCATAATTTTTGGGTCTACTGATGATAACCTCTGCAAGAAGTTTGCCAAACTTATGCATGGGAAATTTTAAATGAGCAGTATGGGTGAGCTCAAGTACTTCTTGGGCCTCCAAGTAAGACAGTCTGAGGATGGATTGTCCATCTCTCAGTCTAAGTTCACTAGGAAGTTAATAAGAAAATTTGGCATGGAGAGTGCCTCCATAATAAAAACTCTCATGGGGTCAAGTATGTCAATATATAAGGATGAGATAGGGAAACCTGTCGATGAAACCATATATAGAGGCATAATTGGCTCCCTCCTCAATCTTACTGTTAGTAGGCCAGACATCATGTATGATACATATGTTTGTTCTAGATACCAGGCTTGCCCTAAGAAGGCTCGTTATTCTGCTGTAAAAAGAATTCTGAGATATCTTAAGGGCACACCAGATCATAACATATGGTACCCTAGGAATAGTGATTTTGAGCTAACTGGGTATTCATATGTAGATTTTGCATGCTGTAGAGAGGACAGGAAAAGAACCACGGGCTCTTGTCAATTCTTAGGAGGTAGACTTGTATCATGGAGCAGCAAGAAGCAGACACCTGTGCAATATCAACATCTGAGTCAGAATATATATCAGTAGGAAGTTATTGTGATTACCTGCTATGGATCTAGCTCCAACTCCACGACTACAATCTAAAGCTAAGTAACAATACATTGTATTGTGATTCTACTAGTGCAATCTCTATTGATAGGAATCTTGTCTCTCATAATAGGACTAAGCACATAAAGATTAGGTATCACTTTATTAGAGAGCATGTGGAAAGTGAAGACATCAGTCTTTAATTTGTCCCTATAGACAAACAAGTGGTTAATATATTAACTAAGCCTCTAGATGAAGCCAAGTTCAACACCTTCAAATTTGAATTGGGTATGTTGAATTTAGCCCATCTTTAGTAGCTCTCCATATAGTTTTGTTTGTTGTAGGTAGTGTTATTGTCTGTAGGATAAACAAATAAGAAATGGACTAAGTGTCCAGTCGTCGAGTGCATAATGACAATATTAGGCGTCGAGTGCGCTGTCAAAGTGGACATGCGTCGAGTATGTTGAATGAACTGCAATCATCAAGAGCATTGAGTGTGTCGATTCCACTCAACGCATGTTCCTAAAGACATCAATTTGTGGCTAAGTATCAGGATTTAATATCAGTCGTTGATCACTTCCTGATCGTAAAAAGGTACGCGCCTCTCCACCTTCTAAATTAGGAATTTCTATAAATAGAAGGATGTGTGCGTAAAACAAAATAAACTGTTCCTCGCCCCTCTCTTCCCCATGCGATGAAAAGTTCAAAATACCGTCAGAAATTCAGAGAAATTCCGAGAAGCAATGGTGACAAAAGGATTGGATTTCATGTTCGAGGGTTCAGAGCTGGTCAGAAATGGATTCAAGGATGCGCCTGAGAAATTCAGTTAGTTCTCCATCTACTGAAGGTCGCTGACCTAGAATATGTTCTGTCTAAGCCCAGTCTACTTTGGATGAGAGAAGTACTTGAGTTGTACTCAACTGCTAAGTTCGACTCATCTTCCATTAAACTCAGGTCTTTAATCAGTGGAAATAAGGTTAAGATTACCCCCAGGAGACTATGTAAGGCACTACAACTACCTAAGTTCAAAGTGTTAGATGAAGAAGATGAGTTGTATCAAACTGATGTCAAGGATGCCCTAAAGTGGTGTGGATTGTCAGAACACTCCACTGGCTCAATCTTGAGAAGAAAAATGAACCTAAAAGGAAAATTCCTTGCAGATCATGTGAAAGGCACTGTTGTGCAAGTCTGGCTCTCATGAAAAAAATTTCAAGAAGATGTTCGAGTTGATGGTAAAGGTTATTCTTTCTAAAAAAGACAGATTGGGAAAGAGTTCTATTTGATAGAATTATAGAGTGTATCCCAGAGCCAAACCTAAGTATAATTTTGTCTATATTTCGGCATAACAGTGTTTCAGGGATCCTTAACATAAGTCTAGGAACAAAAATACATCATATGAGATGGATGGACTCAAAAATGCTTGATAGGTGGCACAGAGTTCTGTTACCACATGCTCAGGTTGTTATCAAGAAGAAGAAGAAGAAGAAAGCTGTTCTAGTTCTAGAAGAAAGCACTGAGAGCAGTTCATCTAGAAAAGGTGAGGAAGAGCCTCATGATCCACAACTGTCTAGGCCTACTAAAGTGACCAGAAAGGCAATAAGTGCTCAAGTTTTAATATCTTTTGAACCTGCACCAAGGACTCAAGTAAGTAGGACTCAGTCTGAAGAGGCTCTAGCTTATGCTATAGAGATACCTTCAGCTGAGGTTTCTGAAAGGGTGGCTGAGGAGATAGTCACCAAGATTTCTATAGAGATGGAAGGGGAGACGTCCAAGTCGCCAGCTCTTACTGAAAAGAAACTGCACCTATAGATCACAATCTACGTGGTAGATATAGTCCTCAAAGTGGAGGGGGGCAACTTCTTAAGCAAGTCAGGGATGATGCTTTTACTGAGGGGGAGAAAATCCAACTCCTGCATAAGATTGATCAGATTCTTGTTGAGAAGGAAAAAGATACTGAAAGCAACTTTTTTGAATATCTACATGTCCTTATGGACACTACTATGGTTGAGGGGGAGATTCACACTGAACTCCCTACTCAAGGAATAGTTTATAACATAGACTCATCTGAATCAGAAAAGGACAATGCTACTGATGAAAATGCCAATCAACACTCTTTTTAGTATAGGATGACTGATTCTGAAGTCAGAGAAGAAGTACATAGGCCAGATCAACACAATATCTATGATAAAGGAACATCCCATCAGACAGATCAAATGTCCCCAATCTTCCTAGCTAAACTGAAACGATTACTTGATGAACAAAGGAGGCAGTTGGAAAACTTTGTGGATTACTCAATCAAGAACCTTAGGAATGACTTGACCATAGAGAAAAATTCCATCAGATTTGAGGTAAACATGTTGAAGAACAATACAGTATCATTCTTCAAGAGAGTAGCTCCAGCAGTAACCTTTATTGAGAGCAAGTTGCAAGAGAACAACAATATTCAGAATGTGATATTAGAAAATCAGAACATCACATCAAGCAACATGAAAGTAGTTCATCATGCACAAAAGGCTCTGATGAATGAACATAAGGGAATTTTGGAAAGAAGAATGGATGCTTGCACCCAGGTCTTGGATGATCACATACTCAAATTGAAGGACCATGCAACTAAAGGGGTATTTATCTAGATGTACAGTTGACTAAGGATATCTGTGAAAAGTCAAAAAGGGGTAGAAGGGAGTAATAAAGGGAAATACTGAAAATGCTGTTTGGACCACAAATGTTATCAGAGGCTCAATGGGACTTGAGCAACTCTCATATGAAAACATAAACCCTGCTCCAATCCCTGAAAATCTATATGGGAATCAGTATGGTGCTCTATATGATGTTCAATATGTAGAATAGAATGATACTCAAGATGATGTACAATATGATATTCAAGAAGGTGCACAGTGGGCTGAACCTTCTACAATAGTTGACATTCCTATAATTCCTACATTCAACCCACTACTGACCAAGTTATGAGAGCCAGAGGAAAATCTGTTGCCGAGGAAGAGTAAGAAGTCAGGTTGAGAAAGAAGAGGTACAGTGAAGAAATGGTAACCAGGCTAGATTTTGAACAATGGATTCCTCAATCTAGGACTATCATATTATCTGCCTGGGAATAGATCAAGACTAAGAAGACTAACAGATCAAAACTGTACAGCTCCATAAAGTGTGACAAGCTTGAGAAGAATGAAGACGATAGAATGAAGTTCAGAAAGGACAAGAGACTAGGTAATTTGTTGTCAAATGTTGTGGAGCCAAGCTAGTACATCTCAAAGCCATACAACTACTTCGATAGGCAAAGGGAAAAGAAAGGAGACAAAGAAAAAGCTGCCAAGAAGCCTAGCATGGGCATAGTTATAAGACAACCTAAACTTAGAGATGTTTCTTGTATTTTCTTAAGGGCTGAAGCAAATGTTTTTTGTTTTATGCCCACTACCAAAACATGAATCTTTCTCTTAATAAAAATCATGTTTCAAGTTATGTATAATTTATCTCACCTTTCTTCTGAAATGTTACATCTGCTACATATGTGTTAGTGTATATCATTGACTAAGGTTTTGACTTTTTCAAATAGAGGGAGATTGTTGGGTTCTTTGATCACAATGCCCCAGATTTGAAGAAGGCATACAGGACAATGACATATACATGTTTGTATTTGATGCATGCTATAATTTCTATACATGCAGGTGGTTCTTGTCACATTAATTAGACTGGTTATCTATGTGACTATGACAGGTGGACACAAGACAGGATGCTGAAAAGGCTGAAATTTTTCTAAGTACAGATGCATTGTGTGAAGGCAGTTCACTCAACGTCAGATGACCAAAAACATTGAGTCAAGTTTAGACAGTCAAAGCCTCAATTTTGCTAAAGTAGAAATCTGTTTTAGTCCATAAGCATTGAGTGAAGGAAGTTCACTCAATGCCTAGAGCAAGAAGCGTTGAGTACAGATCAAGCAGTCAAAGCATCTGAGAATTAGAGCAAAATTCTGGCTAAAGCCAGAAGCATTGAGTGAAGGCAATCCACTCAACGCCAAGCGGAGAAAGCGTCGATAAAATATAGTTCAGTCTGAGCTGGAGTATTGATTAATACATAAATCTATCTAAGGATAGAGGCATTGAGTGAAGACAGCTCATTCAATGCATATTCAACAAAAAATCTATCTAAGGACAGAAGCGTTGAGTGAAGGCTATTCACTCAATGCCTCTTCAATAAAACAGGCACATGCTGAAAGCGTCAAGTAAAGTAGCAACATTCAACGCCTTTTTACAGTGTAAATCGACTAAGTCCAAATGTGTTGAGTATTGAAGGTTCACTCAATGCCTATTTAGTTAGACTACAAGTGTCTATATTCATTGAGTGATGACTAATCACTTATTGTCTGATGAAGCATAAATCTGCCAAAGTGTTTTTGCATTGAGTGACAAGCCTTCACTCAACGACAATACAGAATGGTGAATTTTGCTAAGTCCACATGTACCGTATCATGATGACGTCAAAAACATTTCAAATGTTGTGGGAACTGAACAATAGAAGACAAATGGCATTGCTTGCCTCTTGTACATCATTTAATACAAAAGAAGAGTTGCAGCTACCAACTACTGGTGGTCCCAATGCTCAAAGATCCATTGTACAGCGGGATAGAAAAGATTAGATCAAGGAAGAAGCAATTAACTTTTGAAAAGAAAAGAACTTCATCTTCTTCCTCTCGACCTAGTTGTAGAGTTGAAGAACTTGCTCCTTCTATTGATCTAGAAGTTCAAGAAAGTTAGTTGTTTATATTCTCATCTTCAACAACAAGCTCAGAGGGCTTTCTCTCTCTAAGGTGGAAGAAGGAACAAAGCAATCCCTAGCTGTAGTGACTTCACAGCTCAAGTAAAACTCATCTTGAAGATACATTCTTGGAGTTGTGAAGAAGAAAGGACTGAATCATTTCAGTTCAAAAAAAGGTAGGCTCAGAGATTGTTTCGCTAAAGTCATTCATCAACAACAAAAAATCTTTCATTTGTAGGATCATTACTGATCTGAGTGTAAGCCTAATCTATAAAGGATGAGGTAGGATCTGTGAGTAGATCTGAGTTGTAGGATTCCAGTTGTGAATATGAGTTGTAGGATCCTTTGTTGGATCTGAGTGTAGGGCTTTCCTCAAAACCAGAGTGTAGGACTTTACCTAAAGTTTGAGGTAGGTAGTATAATACATATTATTGAGTTGTAAGAGATTACATCTCTGAGTGTAAGACCTTGGGCTTGAGGTAGGACTTGGAGGAGTGTGAGAGATCCTGAGGGATCTGTGTTGTAAGCTCTTGGAGACGAGTTTGGAAAAGTTGGCCTTATCTAACAAAATGTTAGAAAGCTGAGTGGGACAGTGGATGTACCCATACTCTGGGGAACCATTATAAACCATTTGTGTGTTGATTGTGTATTCTTAAAAGCAAACCTAAACTAATCACAACTCACCAAAATCAAAAGAAATTACTTAAAGGAAGAAAAACCTATTCACCCCCCCTCTTGGTGTTTAGCTACTCTTGAATCTAAAGAATTTCACTCATTCCCTACAGCATGTCCCGGGTGAAGTTTAACTCTGCAATCCATGTGGATGTGACAAAGATGATGACATCTGTTGCATCGTGGTCCGCTCCGATTCTTCCCATCGTCACCCTTAGGAGGCTTTCTCCTCTCCTGCTAAGATTAAGAAGATGAACCATCGCTCGCAGATGTCTTCTTCTTCCTATCACATCTTTTCTTCTTACTCGAGAAGAGATTATCACTGTGTCCCTTGGAGACTGACACTCCAGCTATCTGCTTTGCCACACTCTCCTACGAAGCCAGTAGGTTCTCCAGCTCCAACAAAGAGGGCTTATTGGCCCAGCCCTGAAGATAAATAACAAAGGCCACATATTCCTTCCGCAAGCTGCAGATAATGTGCCCCTTTAGCTTTGCCTCTAAGATTGGCTCATCCGGGTCTAGTGTCGAAGTCTCGGCACAGATGTTCCCCATCTTTTAGAAGAAAGATTATACGGATAGGTCCCCCTGAGTGTCCTTAGCCAACTCATTCTCTAAGAATTATAGCTGAGCTAAATTCTTCTTGTTGAGCAGGACATCCACTTGAAAGTATTTGTTTTCAAGGATAGCTAAATCACCTAGAGGGGGATGTGAATAGGTTTTTTAGTTCTTAGTAACTATCTTTTATTTTCCTTTTGTTGTATGCTTTATTAGTTGATTAATTTCTGCTTTCAAGACATTCAACCTGCAATAAAGCCAACACAGAGAAAACACACAAAGTACACACAAGATATATAGTGGTTCCCCAGATTATAGGTACGTTCACTTTCCCTCCCACCTTTCTAACTTATAGTTAGACAAGGCACTTCTCTAATCTTGGATCCTAAGAGCTTACAACTCGATCCCGCAGGACCACTCAGTCTCTTTCAATACCTACAACTCAGGCACAAGGCCCTACAACTTAGTGATCCAAAGATCACTTACCTCAGGCCCAATGGCCCTACACCTCAAGCTGGGAGGACAACCCTACCTCAGATCCACTAGGGATCCTACCTCAGATTCACAAATGAATCCTACAATTCCGGCCAAATCCCTACTCTCAGATTCTCAACAAAATCCTATACTAAGGATAAACAGCACTACAACTCAGATCCAAACTTGGATCCTACAAGGTGGAAGTGGGTTGGTGAGTTGATCTTGGCATAAGAGATATTTCTCTATGCCAAGCTTTTGGACTGAGATAATCTCAGCCCAACTATGACTCCAAGAATATATTTCCTGAGTCTACTTTTACCTGAACTGAAATATACTTAGTCCTAACTTCTTCTTCTCAGCACTAGAGATTTTTCCTGCTAGAACGTAGAAGTAACTGCTATTAGGGCTTTTTCCCTTAACATCAACCTACGCTGTTAAATACTCAGCTCTATCTTCTTGACTGCAGACACCAGATATCTCTGTCTCTTCTTATTCCTCAGAATGAACACTTTCTGAACTTGTTGGTGCAAGTGAGAATGGCAACAGCTATCTTTTGATGGCTTTAGATCTCAGATCCTACAACTAGGGTTTCTTCCTTGGTTGCTACCTTTTCTAAGAGGTAATGTCTCTGACCTTGCTGGTGCAGATGAATATGGAACCAGCTATCTTGTTGTTGATGTTGATGAAGAAAACAACAGCTAACTAGTTTTGCCTTCAGATCCCCAGTCTTCAGCTCTCTGTTCTCCAGTCTCACCAACAATGGCGATGATGAAGAACAACTGTAATAACTCCTTATCTTGTAGAAAAGCATCTCCTTTTATTGATTGCAACCCAATGAAAATTTTAATAGTGGTCCCTACGCCATTATTGGCTAGCTGCAACCTTGATTTAACACCAACTGTCATACAGTAGCTTTGCGATGCCTTTTATCATGTACTATAGCTTTCTCGCTATCAGTTTGAATAATATTGACTTGTTGACTTGCTGATGTCACAACCTGTGGACATAGCCAAAATCAAGCAACATTAGCAGAGACATTGAGTGAAGGTCCTTCACTCAATGCCAAACCACTTAGACAGTTTTACTGTCCCTTGACATTGAGTGAGTGTCCTTCACTCAAATTCAATAAACTTAGACAGTTTTACTGTCCCTTGGCGTTGAGTGAGTGTCCTTCACTCAACGCCAAACTACTTAGATAAATATCTATCTATAGGAGTTGAGAGCGTTGAGTGAGTACGTCTCACTCAAATCCTTTTGCCTTAGCAATACTTTCTGCTACTTGGCATTGAGTGTGTAAGCTCCACTCAATGCCAAACTACTTAACAGATTTTCTTCTATTATCTGGCGTTGAGTGAGTAAGCTATACTCAACGCATTTGGACTTAGCCAAATTTCTGTGTCGGAAAACACAGGCTTTGACTGGATGAGAATCATTCAACGCTTTTATCACATGGCGTTGAGTGAAATTGCCTCACTCAATTCCTATAGACTTGGTTAATATTCACAGTTTTCTTGTGGAGTTGACTGACTGAGCTTGACTCAGAGCTTTCTGTTACATGGCGTTGAGTGAGCTGTCGTCACTCAACGCCTTTGGACTTAGACGTATTTTCAAGTCTATCTTCTTTGGCTATGAGTCTTAGCTTGTCTTGCAGCTTTTTACTATATGGCGTTGAGTGAGTAACCTTCGCTCAACGCCTGACTACTTAGCCATATTTCCGTAAGTTTTATTCTTAGGATTTGACTGGTTGAGCATTACTCAATGCTATTATCCATATGGCGTTGAGTGAGTTGACCTCACTCAATTCCTGTGGACTTAGCTATATTTCTATCAAGCCAATCATTTCGCCAGACTGAACATGTTGCACTCACAGCCTATTGTCATCTTGCGTTGAGTGAGTTGACCTCACTCAAGGCCTGTGGACTTAGACAATTTTTTGTCTTTCCACTGGCATGCCAAGACAATACCTATTTTTGCTACTTGGACAATCTGTCTAATCAATGCATAATGGACATCCTGCAATAACTGAACTTGTAGCACAAGTTAGATCATTACATGTGTATACATTATTTGCTAGGCCTTCTTCAAATCTAGGACATTAGGATCAATGGACCCAACAAGGACATCCAAGGCCATCCAGATCTCAGCTGCCGATTGACAATAAATAATATGATCAAACAACTCCGATGAAATGACGCGTTTTATAGCGAATGCAGCTTTAGCAACTGTACGCTTCGACGCCTTCACTGCCTTAGCATTGCCTCCAGTAGCGACCACTTCTTATGGGTTTTCTCCACCGATAACCTCACACAAATTCTCTCCTAGAAGGTAGCTCTCCATGCAGGACCACCAATGCTTGAAGTTGGTCTGCGTTAAGAGCAGGAATCCAATCCCTCTTGCATAACCGGCTTCCATCGCTATTAGCTGAATAACTTAAGCTTCAAAGAAGATATAACAACCTTAGATTGGTGAACTGCTACTCTTCAACACCCCTCTGATATCATGTAAAAATTTCTTGAACAGTAGCTAACAAGGTCACAAAAATACTTAACCACAATCCGAAGCCAAGTAAAAGACATCAGCAATAGAGGCACAAGAGTTTTCCAATTGAAATCAACTTCTATTACAGGATGAGGTATACATTGCAATAAATGATTCTACAATGTAAATCAGGGAATCAAAACTAGCAACAAGAAGTTACCGTGCGGAATGAATCCAGTAACCGCACAAGTCTCCTACTTGTCAGCTGAGACCGCCGAGACCGCTGAAGCCACCTACCCACGGATAACTGCGCGGACTGTTGTTATTGCAAGCTAAAAGAGCCAAAACAGAACCTGTTGATTGACCGGGCGAACTGCTCCACATATCCGCAACTCCGTGGAATAAACAAGCCGTAAAGACCGCTACCTGCTGTAACCACTGACTGTATTTGCGAACTGTCCCACACCAACATTCTACTAGTCGCCTAGACGCCTAGTGTTAGCCACACAGCTTGCACAGTAAACAACTTCCTTAGTCGCAGCGGTTAGAAAACCTTAATGGCAAATTCAAGCGCGAGCTCGTTCTTGATGTTCACCGCATAATAATGACGAGCTGAGGGGTCCTATTTATAGGAGTGTCGTCACCACATACACCGATAGGATAACCTCCCATCAGACCCCTCCGACTAACACCTATATCCACGCAATGCGAATACCAACATCAATTCTCCAGGTCGCGCCCAAACAGATCCTGCCGGATAGACAACAAGTCTTCCAAACCGCGTAGACACTGCTATAAATCCACGCATCCTGCAGCCTGTGACATAGACAAAATCCGTCCAAACAATACTGCCGAACTCGGAGAATAGCATAGCAGTCCGCACCAGGCAAACTCGTCGAATAACCAAGTAGACCGCATCAGGCGAAATCCAGACTGAAGCAAGGAGAGCTTGGTGAGCTGCCAACCAGTCCTCACAAGGCGAGTTCGGCGAGCTAGGCAACCAGGAGGACTTATTCCCCCCCCCCCCAGACCAAGTCCATGAGAAACCCGCGGTCTCCAACACTTAACCTCTCCACCTGAAACCAAGATCACGCCCTACTGAACAACCTCAGTCCACCATCCATGCAGACTGCTCCATTACTCCACGATCCAACACCCAGACCGAAAGCACGGATCCATGACGGACACCTGCGAACTGCAAAGAGTCCGCACAACGACCAGCGAACTCTGAACCATCTCGCCCGAGAAGACACCAGCGACCTGGCGGCAAGCCGCCCTAGTGCGCTATACCCGGCTGCCTACTTGCGAATATGAGAACCTTCCGAACATGGCGACCTCCAAAGAAGACTGGCACTAACCCGCGGATAAACAAACCTATCCACCCAGTTATTCCACCAGAGAGAGCTTGCTGGTCTAGACCGCCAAAGAAGAACCACAGCCATTCCGGTTGTCCGACTAAGCTAATCGCCAAGGCTAACCGCTTAGTCCGCACGGTCTCTGCGGTCTGTGTGGACTGTCCAATAAGTCCGTCCGACTTCCCCAACTTCATACTTCAACTATTTCAACATTTTTATCCCTTTAATTCTTAAAATTATACTCTTTAGAAGCTCAAATATCATTTGGGAGCTACGATAATCTCCTGAAATCTTTTCAAAGAAGTAGAAGCTCTTAGAAATTTCTTTTTAATAAATTTCAGGATGCACTTGGACATTTAAATTCATTTTATTTGCTGGATGATCTTAATTTTCTTTGTTAATTATAAATTGTTTGTTGGAATAAGCAAATTTAGTGTTCGTATAATTAATTAGGGTACTAATTATTTATTGCCATCATTTAAAAATTTTAAGCAAGCTTTGGGTAAATGTAAGCTATATATGTAAATTATAAAATATGAAGTTATATTTGCGTGCGAGATTGAATGCCATGAATGCAATCTGAATTTTCTTTGTTAAACATAAATTTGTTGAAGAGAAGCAAAGATGAAGAATAAAAATTAGCATCATACTATAGTAGTTAGTGTCAAGTTTTCTATATTATGGCAAATAAATTCGCTGATTTGGTGAACTTTGTTATTAATGTTGGAAACGCTACTAGGCGAGTGCACCAACTAAACACTCCGCCAAGCTTTACACCACCACGGCGAGACCACCAACGCGAGAGCCAACTACGGCGAGTGCCTCCAGCATGACTTGCTCCGGCGAGAGCAACTATGGCGAGCTCTCAGCTCGTCAGCGAGACCACCGTCGAGGAGCTTCCTTCTCGCTGTCGCGAGCTTGGCTAGGCACCGATGAGGCAGCGGCGAGGCTTCCGGCGAGTACCGTGATCGGGTACGAGGCTTCGAGCCTAGAGGTCTTGGCTGCAGGGAGGTTGGCGAGAAAGCCGGCGAGAACAGCTGGCGAGATGTGCTGCATGAGACTTCGGGCGACGGGAAGAAAACAGCAAAGAAAAATCTCTTTAATAATACTCTCTCTCTCTAACTCTCCCGCTCTCTCTCCCGCCAATATATCTCTCTCGCTCTCTATATCTCTCTCTCCCGCCAATATCTCTCTCTCTCTCTCGCTCGCTTTTCACTCTCAGCTCTCACTCTCCCGCCAATCTCTCTCTCTCTCTCTCTCTCTCTCTCTTCTCTGCCAGAGAAAGCAAAAACCAAAAACACACTCCTCTATTTTCAAATGCTGTAATCTTATATAAAAGAAACTGTACAAGCCTTTATATAGGCAAGCTTAACCACTAGAAATACGACACTTGGCATGCACATTTAATGTCATCACAATCACACACTCTCTCCTCCATAAATCACCTTACATATTTAAACATATAAAACAAACCTTGTTGACCCAAACTCAACCAAAAACACTTCCAGCAAACTCCCCCTCAAACTTGGCAGCACATGCCGAGTTTGCCCTTTAGCTTTAGGAACGTGTCCACCTTCAACGCCTTGGTAAAGATGTCCGCCACTTGCTCTCCGGTCGGGCAATACTTGACCTCCACGGTCTTCAGCTCCACCTGCTCTCTCAGGAAATGATATCTTGTATCTATGTGTTTGCTCCTCCTCCCGTGTAGTACCGGGTTCTTCGCGAGCTGGATGGCCGACATGTTGTCCATCAACATGGTCGTTGGCCCATCCACACCATGTTGCAAGCTCTCCAACAGGTTCCTTAGCCAGATGGCTTGGCAGGTGCCAGCTGCCGCCGCAATGTACTCCGCTTCGCAGGACGATAGAGCTATCGTGGCCTGCTTCTTTGAACTCCAAGAGAACACTCATGTTCCCATGTTGAAAGCATATCCGGAAGTGCTCTTCCGGTCATTCACATCCCCGCCGTAGTCACTATCCGAGTAACCTACCAGCGTCAGCTCCTCTCCAGTAGCATACTTCAGCCCATGGCCTCTCGTCCCGTTGATGTACCTCAGGATCCTCTTCGCTGCTGTGAAGTGGTCTTCCTTTGCCTCCTCCATGTGCCTACTCACCACCCCGACCGCATACATGATGTCCGGTCGGGTGAAGGTCAGGTAGCGCAGACTACCCACCAAGCTCTTGAATAAGGTGGAGTCCACTGCTCCTTCCTTCGACTCCTTGCTCAGCTTCACTCCCGGGTCGGCAGGAGTGGAGATAGGCTTGCTATCCTCCATCCTGAATTTCTTCAGAACCTCCTCCGCATATTTTTTCTGGGATATGAAGATCCCATCTTCTCCCTACTTCACTTCCACCCCTAGAAAGTAACTCAGCTCTCCTAGGTCTGTCATCTCAAACTCCCTCTTCATCATCTCCTGAAACTCCTCATACATAGCTGTGTTGTTCCCCGTGAAGATCATGTCATCCACGTACAAACACACTATCATCATGCCTTCATCCTTATCCACCTTGGTATAAAGGGCGTACTCATGCGGGCTCTTCTGATAGCCATGCTTTTGCAGGAAAGCATTTATCCTCCCGTTCCAAGCTCTAGCTCCTTTCTTGAGCCCATAGAGTGATTTGACAAGCTTGCAGACCTTTCTTTCTTGCCCCTTCACCACGTACCCTGGAGGCTGCTCGATTTACACATCTTCCTCCAGGTACCCGTTCAGGTAAGCAGAGACCACATCCATCTGCATGATCTTCCACCCATGATGAGCAGTTAGGGCGATGATCAAACGGATGGTGTCAATCCGTGCCACTGGTGCGAAGACTCCATCATAGTTCACCCCTTGAACTTGGCGGTAGCCCTTCACGACTAGCCTCGGCTTGTGCTTCTCCACGCCTCCATCTTTATTTTTCTTCACCTTATACACCCACTTCACCCCGAGGGGTTTGTGGCCTGCAGGTGGGTCGACCAGCTTCCAAGTCTCATTCTTCTTGATGGAGGCGATCTCCGCATCCATTGCCTTCCTCCAGCTTTTCTCCTTCGCAGCTTCACCGTACGAGCACGGCTCAACATCTACAAGCAAACAATATAAGGAAAAGTTGTTATGGGTTGCGGCCGTCTCTTCATAGATCTCCTCCAACCTCCTAGTCCGAGGGTAAGGACGATCATCCTTAGTTCCACTAGTGCTTTCTCCACGAGATCCTCCACCTCTTGAACTTGTTCCACTTGAGTAAGGGGTGAGAGCTCCCCCTGAACCTTCGCTAGGTGGTGATGGTGGCTCAGCTCCACCCATCTCCGCCTCACCTTCTTGGCCGCCTTATTCTTCTTCATCTTCAAAGAACAACCCCTTGGTGTTCTTCACCTCGTCATTCCAGCTCCAGCAACTTCCTTCTTCAAATACCACATCTCTAGAGATGATGGCCTTCTCTGTCTCCGGGTTGTACAACTTTTAAGCCTTGCTCGCAGGAGCGTAGCCTACAAAAATGCACCTTTCGCTTCTATCATCCAGCTTCCTCCTCCTCTGGTTCGGGATATGAGCATAAGCTACACACCCGAAAACCCTCAGGTGTTTCACACTGGGCTTCCTCCCACACCAAGCTTCAAACGGTGTCTTGAACTTGACACTCTTGGTTGGGCAACGGTTCAGCAAGTACACCGCTACCTGCACTGCTTCCACCCAATACTTCTTTGGCAACCCCTTGCCCTTCACCATACTCCTCGCCATATTCATTATGGTCAAGTTCTTCCTCTCAGCTACTCCGTTCTGCTGGGGTGAGTACGTCGCCGTCAGCTGGTGTGAGATCCCCCATTCTCTGCAGTAGTCATCAAACAGCCTAGTGGTGTACTCCCCACCTCTATCTGTCCGGAGCACCTTCAGTGGCTGCCCAACTTCCTTCTCAGCCATCGCCTTGAACTCTCGGAACTTGTCCAGAGCCTCTGCTTTCTCCTTAAGAAAGTACACCCAACACTTCCTACTAAAGTCGTCGGTGAACGTGATATAGTACTTACTACCTCCAACTGAGGTCATCTCAAACGGACCAGCAATGTCCGAATGAACTAGCTTCAGTTGCCTTGTAGCTCTCCGAGACTTTCCTCCCTCGAAAGTCTCCCTTCTTTGCTTCCCCTTCGTGCATGCCTCACAGACCCTTTGAGGAGGTATGATCATAGGCAGCCCTTCCACCATCTTGGATCCAGACAACATCTTCAGGCCTGTGAACCCCAGATGCCCCATCTGGTGGTGCCACAGCCAAGCTTCCTCCTCTTCTCCTGTCTTTGCAAGACATGTCGTCTCCTTGACATCCATACTTAGAGGGAAGAGGCGGTTCGTTGCCATCTTCACTCTTACCACCTCTCTTCCTTGGCTATCCTTCATCGCTAAGATGCTATCCCTCAACAGGACACGATAGCCCTTCTCCACCAGCTGTCCAAGACTTAGGATGTTACTCCTCAAGCCCGGTACATAGAAGACATCGTTGATGAGCACCTCCTTCCCATTCATCGTCACCGCGATCACTCCTCTTCCTTCCACAAAGATCTTCGAGGCGTCGCCAAAACTGGCATCTCCTCCATTCGGCTCAAGGCTGGTGAATAGCTTCTTCTCACCACACATGTGGTTACTAGCTCCAGTATCTAGGTACCACACTCCATTCCTCCCTCCTGCAGCGCCTTGGATGGTAAGGAACATCATCGGGTCTCCACCCGTGTTGCTAGCCTCCGCATAGTGGTTGGCTTCACCACCTTTCCTGGGAGCCCAGCAGTCGTAACTCATATGTCCAAACTTGTTACAGTTGTAACATTGAGTTTGGTACATATCTCTTCCTCCTCTTTGACCTCTTCCCTGGTCTCTTCCCTTTCCTCTGCCTTAACCTCTACCTTGGCCTCTTCCTCTACCTCCTGCATCTTGCCTCCAACCATGATGTTGCTCTACCGCTCCCTGGTTGAACTGATTTCTCCCGAAGTCTCTTCCAGCTCTTCCTCCTCTACCTCTTCCTTGGTAGCCACGGCCACGCTGGCCTCCTCCTCTTCCTGAACTTTCTCCAAAATTGAGTTGAGTCTGAAGTGCTTTCCCCAAGCCACTCGACTCCTCCTCATCTTGCACCATTCGATACTCATGTGCTTGTAGCGAGCCTATCAGTTCATCCGCCGTCATCACTGTGAGGTCCTTCGATTCTTCGATGGCCACCACCACGTGTCAGAACTTCTTAGACATAGAATGCAGGAGCTTCTCCATGAAGCTGACCTCGTCTATCGTCTCCCCGTTTCTCTTCATCTCATTTGTGAGCGTCCGCAGACGGGTCACATGGTCGCCAACCTTCTCCGAGCTCTGCATCCGCACCATCTCATATTGTGCTCGAAGGGATTGCAGCTTCACCTTCTTGGCCTTGTCTACTCCTTGCATGGAGCGCTGCAAAATCTCCCAAGCTTCCTTCGAAGTCTCGGCGTCCGAGATCTTCTCAAACGTAGCTTCATCCACCCCTGGTACAAGATGAACAACGCCTTCTTGTCCTTCTTCTTGGTTTCTCTCACCGCCATCCTTTGAGCGTTAGTCAACGCGGCTTCTGCTTCGGCAGTAAGCACCTCGACACCTTCTTCCACAACATCCCATAGCTCTTTAGAGGCGAGCAACACTCGCATCTGAATACTCCAGTTTCCATAGTTTATTTTGCTCAATTAGGGGACCTGCCCCGGCATCCCGCTTCCCATCTCCATCTCTTCTCTACTTCAAACCTTCCGAGTCACCGTAAAGGTTTGTAACCTCTCTCTGATACCACTTGTTGGAAACGCTACTAGGCGAGTGCACCAACTAAACACTCCGCCAAGCTTTACACCACCACGGCAAGACCACCAACGCGAGAGCCAACTACGGCGAGTGCCTCCAGCACGACTTGCTCCGGCGAGAGCAACTATGGCGAGCTCTCAGCTCGTCAGCGAGACCACCGTCGAGGAGCTTCCTTCTCGCTGGTGCAAGCTTGGCTAGGCACCGATGAGGCAGCGGCGAGGCTTCCGGCGAGTACCGTGATCGGGTGCGAGGCTTCGAGCCTAGAGGTCTTGGCTGCAGGGAGGTTGGCGGGAAAGCCGGCGAGAACAGCTGGCGAGATGTGCTGCATGAGCCTTCGGGCGACGGGAAGAAAACAGCAAAGAAAAATCTCTTTAATAATACTCTCTCTCTAACTCTCTCTCTCTCTCTCCCGCCAATATATCTCTCTCGCTCTCTATATCTCTCTCTCCCGCCAATATCTCTCCCGCCAATATCTCTCTCTCTCTCTCTCTCTCTCTCTCTCTCTCTCTCTCTCTCTCTCTCTTCTCTGCTAGAGAAAGCAAAAACCAAAAACACACTCCTCTATTTTCAAATGCTGTAATCTCATATAAAAGAAACTGTACAAGCCTTTATATAGGCAAGCTTAACCATTAGAAATACGACACTTGGCATGCACATTTAATGCCATCACAATCACACACTCTCTCCTCCATAAATCACCTTACATATTTAAACATATAAAACAAACTTGTTGACCCAAAGTCAACCAAAAACACTTCCAGCAATTAACACCTCTCCAATATATTGCAAATAGTTTCTTAATATTGTATATATATTGAATCACAAACAACAAATAGGCATCTTGGAGCACGTTTTGATGATGACAATGTAGACGTCAAAGACCTCTTAAGTTTTAAGAATTCATCTACGTGTCTTATAACAGTTTCTTGAAGGGCATCCATACCACAGATGGACGGAGCCACCACCTTAATCCGCTAATAAGCTTAGTAAGGTATTAAATATTATATTTTTTGTTTGTAAAATCAAAGACCAAGGAACAAGGTGATAGAGGTATGATAAAAGCTGAAGTTACATTGGTGACTGCAGTATGGGGTGCAAGTCAGAATCACGCCAGACTATCCTCTCTACTTATTATTTCAATAACCTGTTTACATACATTAGAATAAATATAAGAGAAATATGGAGATATATAGTAGATAAGGGTCACATGCAAATACACAAGTGCATATATAAATATTATGAACCAAATGAACATAATATTAAATCATTTCAAAATATCTAACATAGCATAAAATAAAATAAGAAAATATTAGGTGATATATAAATTAAAAAAAAACTAAAAAAAATTAGAGTAAAGAAAAATAAAAAAGGAAGAAAATAATGGAAAAAACAACTATAATTAAATTATAACTTGTTTGCATATTAAAGGGTACTCAAACATATATATTCAATAGAAAGTATAAAATTTGCATAGAAGAATATACAACTAGTGCATTTGCCGCCGGCCAATCCATGCGTATTGGCTACTTAAATTCGTAAACTTCTGATAACTCTTCAAAACCAACATTTTCAACACGCTCTCACAAAGAGAAATTAGGGTTTCAATGATGTGATAGGTTAAATCTCATGTAATATCGTGTGCTCGTTAATTATTAATATACCGCACAACATCAATCAAGCGTTAGAGTAATAAAAAGAGTGGTTGGTTATTGAAATGTCCTTCCATTTTGTTTCAAATCACTAATTATAAATATATACATAAGTTGCTTTTTAACCGGAATAACCTGTACGTGTTCACTAGAACACATCATGCATATAATTCACTAGACCATATATATCATGCATATAATTCACAATACCATATCATGCATATAATTTACTAGACCATATATATCATGCATATATTTATATAATAAGATTCATGCATGACTAAATTAAAGATAGCTTATATATAAGTAGTGATATCTGATCAGCTAGCTGCTCCCCTTCATTCTACTGTTGGAGCCCAGTCTGATCATCCTTTCCCTGATTTCGCACGTTTGTTGCTGCCATGCAACGGCGATTGTTCAGGACTCACGTTGTTGGTTGGACGAATCAATGTCGCTTCTACGTCCTCTCCCTTCTTTTTCACATCCTTCATCTGCATTGCGTTTTCATGTGCATTATAAACTTTAACTTGTCATCCAAATAATATTCCGGGGATAAATTATCTTACTATACATTTGGTATATTATGATAATTTGATGTACTGAATTTTTTGAATAATATATATCAAATTAATTTACCTTGCAGTGGAGGGAGCAGTAGCGAAAATTTGCTTCGCGGAGAAATCCTTTACCACAATTGTTGCAATATTTTTTGATCTCCGGACTAATTTTCTTCCTTTCAGAATTTGGGTTCAAATAGATTTTAATCCCGTCATATACCTGATCAAAACAATCAAAAATATGCCAAGAAACAAAAAAATATCCTCTAATTAATTTTATATGAGAATTGCAAACAAGAAAATAGTTATAACTAGCATATCTTTCGCCTTATATTTGTGTTGGCAAAATAATGTGTTTGACCGAAATCAAGAGACTGTTATATATATATATATATATATATATATATATATATATATATATATATATATATATATATATATGGGGGTTACTCTAGTGCGGGCGTACGGGCGTACGGGCAAGGGTCAAGGAGGCTTCAAATCGAAAAGTGATCAACATGAAAGTTGTAGATCTCGGCGATCCGAACAACTTTCATGTTGATCACTTTTTGATTTGGAGCCATCTTGGACCTCGATTTGGGCCCCGAAATCTGGGGCGGCGGAACTGCTACAGTAATTCGTCCGCCGCCCCAGATTTCGGGGCTCAAATCGAGGTCCAAGATGGCTCCAAATCAAAAAGTGATCAACATGAAAGTTGTTCGGATCGCCTATTTCATGTTGATCACTTTTCGATTTGGAGCCTCCTTGACCCCCAAAACGCCTTGCCCGTACGCCTGCATTTAAGCCTGCCCGCATTTGAGATCTCCCCATATATATATATATATATATATGAATATATAAATATAAAATATAATATATTTATATATAATATAATATATTTATATATAGCATGAGAGATGGGGATCCGGATCCTCTCCATTTCAAATGAAATGAAGGGGATCCATTTCATATCTCTAAAAAAATCTAGTGGTTCAAAAATTTTTGAATAAAAAAAAATATAAAATGTATGGAAAAAGTGAATCCGTTAGATGCTAAAGCAACAAATCCTGTCCATGAAATGGATCCCCTCCATTTCATTTGAAATGGAGAGGATCCTGATATGAGAGATGGCGTGGTCAGCATGAAGGATTTTAATGGTGGCGTGATTTGTGGAGATAGGTGGCAATCATTTATTGGAAAGTTGTGCCTATATATAGGCGTGTAAATGGGGAAGGCTAGATATGGCGGAAGCTTGCCAAGGTAGCACGTGAAGAGCAAAATCTGCGGACAGGTTTTGCGAGTGAAGCAGCGCGTGAGAGAAAAAATAGGAGGCAAGGTTGCAGGAGGCGGACAGAAATTCTGCGGACAGCAGTTCTGAGTAAATAAAAGGTTGCGGCGGTCTTCTATTGACCAAGAAGAAACTCTATGCAAAGGTGGCAGACAGAATTTTCTGTCTCTTGCAAACAGCTCCTGCAAACATCTTGCGGACAAGTTGTAAGCTTGCAGACAACATCTGTTCTAGTGTTCAAGTGTGAGCATGTGTTGTGTTGAGTTGTAACTCATAGTGAAGTTGTATTGAGTTGTAGTCTTGTAAATTTATATTTGCAATATATAAAGAAGCTTATTAGTTTGTCATCTCAAGTTGTGTGTGTCCACTATTATCGCTTCCAACAATGGTATCAGAGGGAGGGTGCGAACCTTGGTAATAACTCAAAAGAGTTGAAGAGATCGCAGCAATGGATATGGTAAATGCTATGCCGGGTCAAGTTCCCAAGTTGACGAAGAGGAACTATGGGAACTAGAGCATTCAGATGAGAGTGCTCCTAGCATCAAAGGAAATATGGGAGATAGTGGAAGATGGATACGAAGAGCAAACTACTGAAGCAGAGGCGGCGCTGACTAACGCGCAGAGAACGACTCTAAGAGAAGCAAGGAAGATGGACAAGAAGGCATTGTTCTTGTTATATCAAGCGGTTGATGAAGCAAGCTTTGAGAAGATCTCGGATGCTAGAACTTCTAAAGAAGCATGAGAGACCTTGCAACGCTCCTTGTAAGGAGTTGACAAGGCAAAGAAGGTGAAGCTACAATCTCTCCGAGCAGAGTATGAAGTTACTAAGATGCAAAACTCTGAGAAGGTTGCTGACTATATGACACGTCTATGGACGCTTGCAAATAAAATGAAGCGCAACGGAGAGACGATTGATGATGTGAGTTTCATGGAGAAACTTCTGCGGTCGATGTCGAAGAAGTTTAATTATATAGTAGTGGCGATAGAAGAGTCGAAGGATCTCCCTCAGATATCTGTTGAGAACTCATAGGCTCTCTACAAGCCCTTGAATACTGCATGCTATAAGATGAAGAGTAAAGTGGCTTAGAGAAAGCACTTTAGACTCGGTTGAACTTTGGAGAGAGTTCAGGAAGATCGAGGAGGTGGCCAGCGAGGTCGAGGTTAACAAGGAAGAGGTAGAGGAAGAAGAGGAGGAAGAGATCAAGGGAGAAATCAGAACCATCAAAGAGAAGCGGAGCGACCTCAAGGAGGATGGCAAGAAGGAAGAGGAAGAGGAAGAGGCCGAGGAAGAGGTCGTGGTGGTATAGCCCAAGTTCAATGTTACAACTTTAGCAAGTTTGGGCACATGAGTTATGACTGTTGGGCTCCGAGGAAGAGAGAAGAAACCAAGCATTATGCCGAGGCAAGTAATACGGGTGGCGACCTGATGATGTTCTTGACCTACCAAGGAGCGGAAGGAGGAAGATATTAAGTATGGTACCTAGACACTGGAGTTAGCAACCATATGTGTGGGGAGAAGGAGTTGTTCACAAACCTTGAACCAAATGGTGGTGAGGTTAGCTTTGGAGATGCTTCAAAGATCTCAGTGGAAGGAAGAGGGTTGATTTTGGCCACCCTGAATGGCGATAAGGTGCATCTCAACGATGTATTCTATGTACTAGGCTTGAAGAGTAATATCTTAAGCCTTGGGAAGCTAATGGAGAAAGGGTATTGCGTTCAGTTGAAAGATAGCTCATTGGCCATGAAGAATCACCAGGGAAGAGAGGTGGTGAAGGTGAAGATGACGGTGAACCGTCTCTTTACGCTGAAGATGGATACTCAGGAGATAGCGTGTCTTGCGAGGACGGAAGAGGAGGAGGAAGCTTGGTTGTGGCATCATAGGATGGGCCATTTAGGCTTTACTGGCTTGAAGCTGTTATCTCACTCCAGGATGGTGGATGGTCTACCCATGATCTCGCCTCCGCAGAAGATATGTGAATCATGTACGAAGGGGAAGCAGGAGAGAATGACGTTTGAAGGTGGAAAGTCTCAGAGAGCGAGGATACAACTTGAACTAGTTCACTCGGACATTGCTGGTTCGTTTGATACTACCTCAATTGGCGGAAGCAAGTATTACATTACCTTCACGGATGACTTAAGCCGGAAGTGTTCGGTGTATTTTTTGAAGGAGAAAACTAAGGCCCTTGATAGGTTCAAGGAGTTCAAGGCGATGGCTGAGAAGGAGAGTGGTCAGCCACTAAAGGTGCTGTGGACAGATAGAGGTGGGGAGTACACCTCTAGGTTGTTTGATGCTTTCTGCAAGGAGAACGAGATCTCTCATCAGTTGACAGCTGCATACTCACCACAACAAAATGGTGTGGCGGAGAGAAAGAACATGACCATCATGAACATTGCAAGAAGCATGGTGAAGGGCAAGGGGTTTTCGAAGATGTTCTGGGCGGAAGCAGTGCAGTGTGCCGTGTACGTACTGAATAGGTGTCCTTCCAAGAGCGTGAAGTTCAAGACTCTGTTTGAAGCTTGGAGTGGATGGAAGCTGAGTGTCTCACACTTGAGGCTCTTTGGGTGTGTAGCTTATGCTCACGTCCCTGAACAGAGAAGGAAGAAGCTCGATGATAGGAGCGAGAGGTGCATATTTGTGGGCTATGCTCCGATGAGTAAGGCTTATAAATTGTATAACCCAGAGACAAAGAAGGTGATCATCTCAAGGGATGTTGTGTTCGAGGAGGATAGTTGCTGGAGCTGGGATGAGAAGGTGAGAAGTATGAAGGGGATGTTCTTTGAAGATAAGGAAGAAGAAGGTGGTCATGAAGTAGAAGCTGAGGTTGGTGGAGCTGATCCACCATCACCACCAAGTGGAGGTTCAGGGGGAGCTTCTATCCCCTACTCAAGAGGAGAAAGCACGAGTGGAGGAAGTTCTAATAGAGCGAGCACTAGCATAAGCAACTCTAATGGTCCTCAACCTAGGATGAGGAGGTTAGAGGAGATCTATGAGGAGACGGCACCGACAAATACTAACTTTTCTTTATATTTCCTTTTTGTAGATTGTGAGCCGCACTCATATGATGCAGCTGTTCAGGAGAAATCTTGGAGTAAGGCGATGGATGATGAGATAGCATCCATCAAGAAGAACGATACCTGGAAGATGATTGATCTACCAGCAGGTCACAAACCCATCGGTGTGTTGGGTTTCTCTATGAGGATGGAACAACGCTTGTGCACGCAGCGGAAGTAATAAAATATCAAGAACAACCAAAAGAGATTGGGATTGGGCCATGAATGTTGAATCAAGAAGCTAACAAACAACTATGTAAAAGTTACCTTTCCGGTGTTGAGTCAAAACTCAACAGAGATGCTCCAAGATGTGAGTGCTTGTCGGTGGCGAGTTCTACGTAGAATAATGTCTACGTCTCTGCAGAAATCCACATGAGCAGGAGAACACCGAGCTTCGTCGCACGAAGGGTCGGGAAGGAGATCAACCGCACTTTGCACTTCCACGGACTACTAGGTTCGCGCCAGGAATAGCAACACTGACAACCGTCGCCGGAGAGAAGGTGATCGGCGGAGCGAACGAGGCGGCAGAAGTGGAACTCTTCCGTCGGCGGGGTTCGGGAATCGGCGGAGCGAGCGGCAGAACGATTCCGTCGGGTTCGATCCAGCCACAGGAGAAAAAGGCCGATTTCTTTCCCAAAACCCTTAGTCTCAATTTATACCAAAGGCATAAACAAACCTAATAGTATCGCTATTTGCAGACCACCCAAAATAGGGTTTCAGAATCATTCGTCGAGAATCAACACAGGTTCGGCGAGAATCAGTCGGAGGGAATCATAAGATAGATTCGGCGAGAATCAACAGACAGATTCGGCGAGAATTAATAGCCAGATTCGGCGAGAATCAGCAGACAGTCTCGACGACTCTATCCTCGATTCTCGACGAATCAACAGATTGATTCTCGATGACTTTGCCCTAGTAGGCGAGACATACTCGACGACTCCCGTCGACTCTCGACGAATTTGCCTTAGTCGGCGAGACATACTCGACGACTCCTGTCGACTCTCAACGACTTTGCCTTAGTCGGCAAGTCATACACGACGACTCTCGACAAAAATCCTTTGGCAACGTTTGCCCGACCCCATTCTGTGTGGTGATTGGTAACCCTTACCAATACAGTCAATCTTCCAACTTCTCCACATGCTCTTATGTGCGACCATGCAGGCTCATATCGCGTTGGCAGTGAGATTACATGTTTGACCACTTCTAGATCACCATGGTAACTCCAAAAGTCTTCCACTTGATCTTGAAAGTATCAAACCAAAAACCTCACAAATAATGAGCGGCATCTAGCAATGCATCATTCACCCCAAGCAATAAGAGTTCATAACTCATAAGCCTTTATGAACAATGTCACAGCGTTGTCTTTGTCCCTTTGTCCCTTACATCCAGAAAGAACTAGAGGCATGTACCGTGTCACCCTCATAATAGCTCAATCCAAGTTTCTTGATCTAGAACGAACTTCCAGAGAATGGTGAGTCCAATATCACATATTGACTCAACCAAGCATGACAATATATTTCTCAGTCCAGTTCCATCAAGGGGCTCATGGATGCAACTCCTGTCATATAGGAGGACAAATCCCATATCTGCTCACACACAAACACCCAAATGATTTGTAACGTGCCCAACAACCACCTTTATCATCAACCTTTCTCAAGGAAGACTTTAGATGGCATCAAAGCACGCTCTTCCTCACTTGATGAATGTTGTGACTTCAGGTCAAAGGACCACAACACCATTGTCAATTGAGACCTACTCGTGACACGTTTAGATAACAATCCACAGAGTAGTCTCAGGTTGGGTCTGTCCAGTACAACTTGTTCATTAACAAGTACCCACGTGATGACTTGATGTCACATTATCATGACCTATGAGAACTGGTCATCAGTCAACACACGTGTTAGTCTTAATATATCATCATCACCCTTAGTTTCTATGATGATACAACGACCAGGGACCTTTTAAGAATGAAGCTTCAAATAAATCATAGGCTCTCACATTCAAGTCACGTACTTGATGTTCTATGGAAACGAACATTCTAAGGGTATTTATTATGTTAACATTTAACTATCACATAGAGAAATCATAATAAAAGAACTTGTCATTAATTGTAAAAAGAAAAATCTGGTACACAATTCATCATATGAATAAACAACAAACAGCCAATAGAATATATGTTTACATGCAATCCACAAGATTTTCACTAGAGCTGATCATTTAGGTATCGTATACCCATTGACCTAGTATGATCATCATGCTTTCTCTGCGCGAGAGGCTTTGTCATTGGATCCGCAATATTCTCCTAAGTCGACACTCTACAGATGTTCACATCTCCTCGTTCGACAATCTCACGAATAAGATGGAACTGCCGAAGTATGTGCTTGGAGCGCTGGGAGATCTAGGTTCCTTAGATTCTGTAATTGCACCATTGTTATCACAGTAGAGAACTACAGGACCAACAATGCTAGGAACTACATCAAGCTCACCGATGAATTTCCTAATCCATACAGCCACCTTCGCTGCGTTAGCTGTAACGATATACTCGGCCTCTGTTGTAGAATCAGCAACTGTCTCTTTCTTGGAACACTTCCAGCTCACAGCTCCTCCATTAAGGCAAAACACAAACCCTGACTGAGACTTTGAGTCGACCCTATCAGTTTTGAAGCTAGCATTTGTGTAACCACTTACAACGAGCTCTTCCTCTCCACCATACACCAAGAACACATCCTTTATCCTTCTCAAGTACTTCAGGATATTCTTGACTGCAATCCAGTGACACTCATTGGGGTCTGACTAATACCTGCTAGTCATGCTCAAAGCAAAGGAGACATCAGGTCTAGTACATAACATTGCATACATGATTGATCAAATTGCCGAAGCATATGGAATCAACTTCATGCGGTCCTTATCTTCACAAGATTTTGGACACTGGTCCTTCGAGAGATTCACACCATGAGACATGGGTAAAAATCCTTTCTTGGACTCAAGCATGTTGAACTGCTTCAACACCTTCTCGATGTATGTACTCTGGGTCAAACCCAGCAACTTCTTCGATCTATCTCTATTGATCTTAATACCAAGTATATAAGTCGCTTCACCCAAGTCCTTCATAGAAAAGCAGTTCTCTAGGTTGTTCTTAACAACTTTCAGGGCAGGAATGTCATTCCCAATCAACAGTATGTCATCTACATATAATATCAGGAAGACAACAACGATCCCACTGATTCGCTTGTAAACACAAGGCTCATCTTCATTCTTGATGAAACCAAACTCTTTGATTTTCTCATCCAAACGAAGATTCCAACTTCGAGACGCCTGCTTCAGTCCATAAATGGACCTATTCAGCTTGCATACTTTAGTGGCTTCATTTGGGGATACAAAACCCTCAGGTTGTGTCATGTACACCTTCTCAAGGAGGTTTCCATTAAGGAAAGCCATTTTGACATCCATCTGCCAGATCTTGTAGTCATAATACGCAGCAATAGCAAGCAATATCCTTATGGACTTTACCATGGCAACAGGGGAAAGGTCTCATCATAGTCAATACCATGAATTTGCTTGAAACCCTTAGCCACCAGTCGCCCTTTGAATGTCTGTACATTCCCATCCATGTCGGTCTTCTTCTTGAAGACCCATTTGCACCCTATGGGGCATACCCCTTCAGGTGGTTCCACCAAGTTCAAAACTTGGTTTGCATACATGGAGTCCATTTCGGATCTCATAGCCTCAAGCCATTTGTCGGAGTCCAGTCCATTCATAGCCTCTTGGTAGGTTGCTGGTTCATCATCATGATCTATAAGCAACACATTACCTATTTGAGAGATGAGAAATCCATATCTCTCAGGCTCAAATCTAGGTCTACCAGATCTACGTAGGACTTGTGTTTCTTGAGCAGGTTCTCTAGCTACAACATCTTGTAGTCCTGTCTCAGATTCCAATTCGGGTTCATTCACTACTTGTGGTTCTTGAACTTTTTCAAGTTCTACCTTTTCAGTCTTTCTTGATAAGAATTCTCTTTCCAAGAAGACGCCAGTCCTTGCGACAAACACTTTGCCCTCAGACAGTAGTTAAAAGTAATACCCTTTCGTTTCCTTAGGATATCCCACCAGATAACATTTATCCGATTTGGATTCCAGCTTGTTAGGCATTTGACGTCGCATGTATGCCTCACAGCCCCAAATTTTAATGAATGACATACTAGGACGCTTCCCAGTCCATATTTCATATGGTGTCTTCAGAACCGTTTTTCGTTGGAGTGCGATTCAGTGTCATAGCAGTAGTCTCTAAAGCAAAAACCCAAAAGGAAACAGGCAAGTCTGCATGACTCATCATCGAACGTACCATGTCTAACAGAGTACGATTTCTTCTCTCAGACACACCGTTATGTTGTGGTGTTCTAGGTGGAGTGAGCTGTGATACAATACCACACTCTTTCAGATGATCACGAAACTCATGACTCAGGTATTCGCCACCTCGATCAGATCGGAGTGCTTTAACCCTTTTACCCAACTGGTTTTCTACTTCATTTTTGAACTCTTTGAACTTTTCAAAGATCTCGGATTTGCACTTTATAAGATACACATATCCGTATCTACTGAAATCATCAGTAAATGTAATGAAGTAGAAATATCCACTTCTAGCCATGGAGCTCATGGGTCTGCATACATCACTATGTACAACACCCAAGAGATCCTCAGCCCTCTCAGTAAAACCAGTGAAAGGGGCTTTAGTCATCTTGCCTAACAAACAAGATTCGCATCGCTCAAATGATTCATAATCAAATGAGTCCAAAATTCCATCTTTATGGAGCTTGGATATGCGCTTCTCGTTTATATGGCCCAAATGACAATGCCAGAGATATGCAGGGTTTGAGTCATTTGTTCTTAGTCTTTTATTATTTTCTACATTATAGATCAGATGGTCCAAGTTCAAAACATAAAGACCATTAAACAATTGGGCTACAGCATAACAAACATCATTCTTAAATATAGAACAACAGTTGTTCTTAATTATAAAAGAAAATCCAATCATGTCCAAGCATGAAATGGATATAATGTTTCTAGTTATGGCCGGAACAAAATAACAATTATCTAGTTCTATTACAAGCCCACTAGGCAAAGAAAGACAGTAAACCCCTACGACTACAGCAACAACTCTTGCTCCATTGCCGACGCGCAAGTCTACCTCCCCTTTACTCATCAATCTTCTCTTTTCCAGTTCCTGCACATTTGTATAAATGTGTGAACCACATCCGGTATCCAATACCCAAGATGAAGGAGCAGAGAGGTTTATTTCTATAACGTAAATATTTGAAGCGGAAGTCATATATCCCTTCATTTTCTCTAGACCCTCAATGTAAGAAGGACAGTTCCTCCTCCAATGACCAGCCTTGATACAGTGGTGGTATTTCCCTTCCTTCATCGTGCTCTTCTTTTTCTTCAGTGCAGAAGACTTGGGCTCAAGATGTGACTTAGGTCCCACCTTCGTCTTCATAGATCCCTTGCCCTTGCCCTTGCCCTTATGCACCATCAGTATGGGGCTGGCAGGCTTGGCCTTCTTCATGTTGATCTCGGCAGTTCTTAACATGCCTAGGAGCTCAGGCAGTGTCTTGTCTATTTCATTCATGTTGTAGTTCAAGACAAACTGCTCATAACTGTCCGGCAATGATTGCAGGATCAGATCTGTGGCCAACTCTTGACCTAGAGGAAAACCCAGCCTTTCAAGGTTCTCTATATACCCAATCATCTTGAGTACGTTAGTCCCTACTGAGTCTCGAACTCCAATCTTGCACTGAAATAACGCTTTTGTGACGTCAAACCTCTCTTGACGAGCTTGCCCTTGAAACATTTTCTTGAGATGCTCGTCAATCTCCTTGCACCCCATGTTCTCATGTTGCCTCTGAAGCTCAGAGTTCATGGTGGCAAGCATAAGGCATTCAATGTCTAAGGCGTCATCAGTATACTTCTTATATGTATCCTTATCAGCACGGGAAGAATTCCCGGTCGGCACCTCGGGGGCTTCTTCTTCCAAGACATAGAGCTTTCGCTCTTGCCTGAGAACAATTCTCAGGTTCCTGTACCAGTCCATGTTGTTAGTCCCATTGAGCTTATCCTTCTCAAGGATGGCTCTCAGAGAAAAAGTGGAGTGTGAACCACTTGCCATGAAATTCTACAAGAATTCATGCAGAATAATATCAGTACCAAAATTTCAAAATACAATTTATTTTAATTTGGACTTCAATTAAAACTCCCATTATTTTATTCGAAATGATGGCCCTCACTATCAATTCGGAGAGTTCATACGAGCTACTCTCTTAGTGGACAAGATCCGTATTTCACAAACACAATGAGTCAGCTTTGGCTTTTCTCTAATGATGTGGTTATTTAGGTAGGCAACGCTTGCCAATTGCATCCTCATGCAATTCTTGTATGGTTGGTGAATAACTCCTTATTCGCATCCATCATATAGTGCATGCCAACCCTATACCTCTAGGCACTCAACCTTTGAGGTCACCTAGTTAAGTTAGACCCGATGTCGACAGTGGGATATCAATTTTATCCGCTCGCACCTTTACCAAGATAGATTAATGCACCTTGCTTTGGCAAGCCCACACTTCATCGATCGAGGCAGGAAGAGTGTCATCCATCGGAAGGCATCCGAACACTTAATATTAGAGGAAGGGATTTTTTATTATTGGTTAACAATTAACCATGATCAACATTTGATCAATGTGCACATCCACAGAAAAACAATCTCTAAAACAACATGCATCCCTTATGTTCACATCATGGTACTATCAATATTTGATAGAAGAAAGGGCTAAGTCTGAACATCCGGACTCTTCCAAATCTTCAGATTTATATGCATTGGACAAAGACAAAGGCAACTCAACTTAAAGCAGCAGACAAGCTCGTCTCTCATTGTTGGATTCAAAATCCAAAACAATGCACTGGTTCATTAACCACTCGAGGGACGGTTACTACTAAGGATACAACAATTTCTAACAATTAGAAATTACCACGAAATCCCAGACGTTCCTGGCGGGGTTCCAAGGGGCAGAGCCCCTAACCTGTGGGTTATGGGCCCACCGATTTCCCTTGGAAAAATCATCAACAATTGATGTTCCAGGATTAAATCTAGACATTTAGAACGCTTCTAAATCCCTAGTTTTACACGTACTGCAATAACCTAACTTCTAAAACAACAATCATGACCGCAACCTCCCTCGGATACCACTGTTGGGTTTCTCTATGAGGATGACACAACACTTGTGCACGGAGCGAAAGTAATAAAATATCAAGAACAACCGAAAGAGATTGGGATCGGGCCATGAATGTTGAATCAAGAAGCTAACAAACAACTATGTAAAAGTTACCTTTCCGGTGTTGAGTCAAAACTCAACAGAGATGCTTCAAGATGTGAGCCCTTGTCGGTGGCGAGTTCTACGTAGAATAATGTCTACGTCTCTGCAGAAATCCACACGAGCAGGAGAACACCGAGCTTCGTCGCACGAAGGGTCGGGAAGGAGATCAACCGCACTTTGCACTTCCACGGACTGCTAGGTCCGCGCCAGGAATAGCAACACCGGCGACCGTCGCCGAAGAGAAGGTGATCGGCGGAGCGAACGAGGCGGCGGAAGCGAAACTCTTCCGTCGGCGGGGTTCGGGAATCGGCGGAGCGAGCGGCGGAACGATTCCGTCGGGTTTGATCCAGCCACAGGAGAAAAAGCTCGATTTCTTTCCCAAAACCCTAAGTCTCAATTTATACCAAAGGCATAAACAGACCTAAGAGTATCGCTATTCGCAGACCACCCAAAATAGGGTTTCAGAATCATTCATCGAGAATCAGCACAGGTTCGGCGAGAATCAGTCGACGGGAATCAGAAGACAGATTCAGCGAGAATCAACAGACAGATTCGGCGAGAATCAGCAGCTAGATTCGGCGAGAATCAGCAGACAGTCTCGACGACTCTATCCTCGATTCTCGACGAATCAACAGATTGATTCTTGACAACTTTGCCTTAGTCGGAGAGTCATAATCGACGACTCCCGTCGACTCTCGATGACTTTGCCTTAGTCGGCGAGACATACTCGACGACTCCCGTCGACTCTCAACAACTTTGCCTTAGTCGGCGAGTCATACTCGACGACTTTCGACGAAAATCCTTTGGCAACGTTTGCCCGACCCCATTCTATGTGGTGATTGGTAACCCTTACCAACACAGTCAATCTTCCAACTTCTCCACATGCTCTTATGTGCGACCCTGCAGGCTCATATCGCGTTGGCAGTGAGATTACATGTTTGATCACTTCTAGATCACCATGGTAACTCCAACAATAGCATCCATCAAGAAGAACGATACCTGGAAGATGATTGATCTACCAGCAGGTCACAAACCCATCGGTGTGAAGTGGGTCTACAAGGTGAAGAAAAACAAGGAAGGAGATGTGGAGAAGCACAAGATGAGACTAGTCGTGAAAGGCTACAGGCAAGTCCAAGAAGTGGACTATGATGAGGTCTTTTCCATAGTGGCGCGGATCGACACCATCAGGTTGATCATCGCACTGGCAGCTCATTACAAGTGGAGGGTCTTGTAGATGGACGTGGTGTCTGCTTTTCTGAATGGCTACCTGGAGGAAGATGTGTACATCGAGCAGCCTCCTGGGTATGAAGTAAGAGGCCAGGAGAAGAAGGTGTGCAAACTGAAAAAGGCCCTGTATGGATTGAAGCAGGGGCCTCGTGTTTGGAATGGGATGATTGACTCATACCTCCAGAAGCATGGCTACAAGAAGTGCCCGTACGAGTATGCTCTCTACATAAAGATGGAGGAGAATGGCGATATCATGATCGTATTTCTCTATGTGGACGACATGATATTCACCGGTAACAATCCTGCTATGTTTGAGGAGTTCAAGAGGGTGATGAAGAAAGAATTCGAGATGACTGACCTGGGAGAGCTCAATTACTTCCTAGGTGTGGAGGTGCAACAAAGTGAAGAGGGGATCTTTATCTCCCAAAAGAAGTATGCGGAGGAGATCTTGGAGAAGTTCAGGATGGAGAATAGCAAGGCTATCTCCACTCCCGCTGATCCAGGTGTGAAGCTAAGGAAGGATTCCAAGGAAGGAGGTGTTGATCCAACGATGTTCAAGAGTTTGGTCGGAAGTCTAAGATACTTGACTTTCACTAGACATGACATCATGTATGTTGTTGGGGTGGTGAGCAGACACATGGAGGAGCCAAAGCAGGACCACTTCACGGCAACGAATAAGATCCTGAGATATGTGAATGGGACGAGAGATCATGGCCTGATGTACTCTACGGGAGATGAGTTGAAGTTAGTAGAATACTCGGACAGTGACTATGGGGGAGACGTGAATGATCGGAAGAGTACTTCCTGGTATGTTTTTCATATGGGGACAACTGCGTTCTCATGGAGTTCGAAAAAGCAGACTATGATAGCTTTATCATCTTGTGTGGCAGAGTACATAGCAGCTGCGGCAAGTATTTGCCAAGCCATCTGGCTAAGGAACCTCTTGGAGGAGTTGAATCATCCGCGGGATGGCCCCATGACGATATTTGTTAATAATATGTCTGCCATCCAGCTCGCGAAGAACCCAGTACTACATGGGCGTAGCAAGCATATCGAGACTCGATATCATTTCCTCCGTGAGCAAGTGGAGCTGAAGACTGTTGAAGTCGTGTATTTCCCCACCGGAGAGCAGATCGCGGATATTTTCACAAAGGCGTTGAAAATTGAGACGTTTTTGAAGTGCAAGAGCAAACTCGGCATGTATTGCCGTGTTTGAAGGGGAGATTGTTGACAAAATAATGCGTTTGACCGAAGTCAAGAGGCTGTTATATATATATATATATATAATATAATATAATATATTTATATATAGCATGAGAGATGGCGTGGTCAACATGAAGGATTTTAATGGTGGCGTGATTTGTGGAGACAGGTGGCAAGCATTTATTGGAAAGCTGTGCCTATATATAGGCGTGTAAATGGGGAAGGCTAGATATGGAGGAAGCTTGACAAGGTAGCACGAGAAGAGCAAAATCTGCGGACAGGTTTTGCGAGTGCAGCAGCGCGTGAGAGAAAAAATAGGAGGCAAGGTTGCGGGAGGCGGACAGAAATTCTGCGGACAGCAGTCCTGAGTAAATAAAAGGTTGTGGCGATCTTCTATTGACCAAGAAGAAACTCTATGCAAAGGTGGCGGACAGAATTTTGTCTCTTGCAAACAGCTCCTGCAAACATCTTGCGGACAAGTTGTAAGCTTGCAGACAACATCTGTTCTGGTGTTCAAGTGTGAGCATGTGTTGTGTTGAGTTGTAACTCATAGTGAAGTTGTATTGAGTTGTAGTCTTGTAAATTTATATTTGCAATATATAAAGAAGCTTATTAGTTTGTCATCTCAAGTTGTGTGTGTCCATTATTATCGCTTCCAACAATTTGAACAGTCAACAGATTTGTGTAGATCAGCCATTTCCACATAGTAATCCCCGGAGTCTTTATAAATCTGCATTCAAATTAAGAATACAATTCTTATATATGAATTGTAATTAATAGAGCTAGCTAGCTAGGGGAAAAGAGAAAGAGTAAGAGATGGCAGACCCGGAGCTGCGGCAGGTGGTGCTTGTGACGTGCACAGTGTTTGCAGAAGCTAACAGAACATGGGAAACAATAGAATTTCATCTTGCTGTCCTTATTAGGGGGGGAATCTGCCTCTTCTTGCTCTCCCTAGAGTTAGAGCCGCCATCTCTCTGCGGGCGAGTGATGTGTTCCTGGCAGTGTTGGAAAACTCCATCTTCACTAAATTATCCAACGCCATTGCCTCACTTCTCTCTCACTCTTTTCACATAGCAATCTTTTTTTCTTCTTCTTAGTACGTACCCTCTGCCCCTCTCGCCCTCTCATCTCTCACTATATTTATAGACAGCTGAATGCATTTCGTGAGAGGATCCTGATATGGACCAAGCTGCTTCCTTAATTACTTTTCATTGTTGGTTTGAGTTGTTGTTGACCGGGTCAACTTGTCCTTTTATATGTTATTTTATTTTGTAATGACGGAGGAGAGAGAGTGAGAAACTTGTATTTATAAAGGTTGGCAGGTGGCGGGCCCCAGCAGGAAGTATTTTCATATATATATTTGCTAGCCTAGTGTTGTAATGAGTGCAGTTGAAAAAAGGAGTTATTTTTCCTCATTTGCTTTGTTTTTCTGGGAGATAGAAGAGAGAGAGAGAGAGAGTTTAGCGGGAGAGAGAGAGAAGCGAGAGAGAGAAAGAAAGTGAGGCGAGAGATATAAGAGAGAGAGAGAGAACTCCCGCAGGAGAGATAGAATAGGCGAGAGAGAGTTAGAGTGAGAGAGTAATTGTGAGAGAAATAGAGAGAGTGAGAGAACTCACGGGAGAGAGAGAGAGTTTAGCGGGAGAGAGAGAGAAGCGAGAGAGAGTGAGTTTATTTCTGCAAGAAGTTTTTCTCGGTTCTCCCGCCCGTGAATTCTCGCAGCTCGCACTCGCCAAATAGAGTTGGTCTCGCCGGAGTGTGTAGAGGTTGAGCTCTCGCCGGAACTGTTGTTCTCGCCGGAAGGTTGATCCCGCCACCTTCGTAGGTGGTTTTCTCGCCGGGCCAGGAGGAGCTCGCGCCCGTCTTCTCGCCGGAAGCTGTCTCGCAAGACGCTCTCGCCGCAACAGTGTTTTGCTCGTAGTGGGCGCTATCGTTTCCAACAACTGATATCAGAGCCAGGTTGCGACCCTTGAAGTAGTTCGGAAGGTTTGAAGTGAGAAGAGATGGAGACAGGAGGAGCGATGCCGGGGCAAGTCCCCAAGTTGACGAAGACCAACTACGGCAATTGGAGTATCCAGATGAAGGTGTTGCTCGCCTCGAAGGAGCTATGGGAAGTAGTCGAGGACGGCTATGAAGAGCCTGATGCTGAAGCAGAGGCAGCATTGACCAACGCGCAGAGGACGGCATTGAGGGAAGCGAGAAAGAAGGATAAGAAGGCATTGTTCACCTTATACCAAGGAGTGGATGAAGCCACTTTTGAGAAGATCTCGGAGGCAGTTAGCTCAAAAGAAGCATGGGAGGTGTTGCAACGCTCCATGCAAGGGGTGGACAAGGCGAAGAAAGTGAAGTTGCAGTCTCTTTGGGGTGAATATGAAATGTTGAGGATGCAGGCCACGGAGAAGGTCGGAGACTTTGTGACCCGTCTGCGGACGCTCACAAACGAGATGAAGAGAAACGGAGAAGCGATAGATGATGTGAGTCTCATGGAGAAGCTCCTGAGGGCCATGTCAAGGAAGTTCCGACACGTGGTGGTGGCAATCGAGGAGTCGAAGGACCTCACCCAGATGACCGTAGATGAACTTGTAGGCTCATTGCAAGCTCATGAGTATAGAATGCAGCAGGATGATGACGAAGCGAGTGGCTTGGGAAAAGCACTCCAGACCCAGTTGAACTTTGGGGAAAGCTCAGGAAGAGGAAGCGGCCAGCGTGGCCGAGGTCACCAAGGCAGAGGCCGAGGTAGAAGAGGAGGTAGAGATCAAGGAAGAAACCAAGGTGTTGGTACCCTAGATGTGATTTGGCTTATGTAATCCCTTTCCAGCCCCTCTTGATCCATATAAAGATATATGATCATGTTTAGACCTTGCTTAGTCTCCCTAGGGCAGTATATAACTGACCTAGAGTTTAGGCGAGTAGTTTTAGAATGTGTTTTGGTTGAGGCTTTTTCCGTTCGACTATCGTCGAACGAGGCCTCGCGATCGTCGATCATTGATCGACGATAGCAGGGCTATTGAATCGTTGAAGTCAAGACAATTATCGTCGACCGTTGGTCGACGATCTCAGAGCTAGCTTACTACGCTCTGAAGGTTGGTCGACGATCTGTCATCAACAGATCGACGATCGTGTTCTAGCTTCACGATTTCTGTCTCGACAGATCTTTGCCTTAATCGTCGACATCATTGTTGGTCGACGATATCTGTCTCGACAGATCTCTGCCTTAGTCGTCGACATCATGAGATGTTCGATGATTTCTGTGTCATCAGACTTTTTGCTTTAGTCGACGATATCTGTTTGCTGGTCGACGATCTGTTTGCTGGTCGACGATCTATTAGCTGGTCGACGATCTATTTTCTGGTCGACGATTTCTGGTCGACGATTTCTGGTCCGACAGATTCCTGCTATTGGTCGACGATTTGTTAACAGGTCGACGATCTTCGAACCCCTGTTCGACGATTTCTGTCTGCTTTTATCTATTTATATTTATGCTATTCCTTGGTTTATTTCCAAGTGTGTTAGCTTGTGGTTAGAAAGATTCTCTGAAGTTATTTGTTGCTAAAATTATGGCTTAAATTCAAAATGAATTATTTACAAATTCTGTCAAACATAAATTACGGGATTCAGTATTCTTGATAAAGCATTTTGTCCTATTATACAAATTACGTTGACTTTATCTTTCCAGCCTGTTTTCTAGCCGTTGGTACTATGTACTATTTCCAAGAAAGGTACGTCTTTATGCTGAGATTTCTTTCCCGCTTATTTTATTCCTTATTGGGACTGACAGAAAGTTAATAGGCCATTCTATTCCTATTGCTATATTCTATTTTGAGATAATCTGTTGCAGGGCTCGAGAATTCAAATCAATAGAGCCGTTTCAAAGGAAAACGTGAAGACATATTTAAAAGAGATTCTGCTCTCATTAAAGAAGAAGTAACAGACACAGAGAAAAATTATTCATCCGCTCAAGCATCATCAGAGCACTTCTTCAACATCTCTTTACAAGAAGAAGAAAAGTTTTCCTGAAGCAAAAGCCCAGAGCAATCATCTTCCATTCTCAAGTCTCCTGAGCAATCTGCTTAGAGTTTTTCAAAGACTTCAGAAAAGGCTCAAGATCTGCTTCAAGTGCTCCAGAATCTTAAGACCTGATAAAAATCAGTCTTCAGATTTCTGAGGATTTAGTTTCAGTTTATCTGAAACTCCTTCATCCTGAAGCAAAGGCTTTCCCTGGACTTCCACTGAGCCAGGGGGAGACTTTGATTCTTTAGAGAATCCACAAATCTTCTCTAATCTGTATTTAAAATAGAGAAGATAATCTAACCCTCTCAACCCCTTTGTAAAAAGAGTTTGTTCACATCTCTTCAAAAGTGAACGTTGGTGACAGGGCACCTTATCAACAACCTGTGGTTGAGCATCCTTATCAAAAGCTCAAAGGGTCTGTTTGATCTACCTGAATCAGATCATTGGTGGCAGGGCACCTTAGCAAAAACCTGTAGTGGATTCCTACCAGGGTGGTAGAAGAGTGGACGTACCTATTTAAAGGGAACCACTATATATCCTGTGTCCATCTGGTTATCTTGTTTATTCATTTTATTCTGTGGCTGTGATAGAACTACCTAGGATTGCTAGGTGCTGTGATAGGCTTGTAGTTAACTGAAATTTCAGTCAACTTCTTCACTTGTGCACTTCACTGTGTTAGGCTCTTAGGGTTCAAGTATCAGATTTTCTATTCCGCAAATAAACTCCAAGGGAGCTGACTAAGTGTTCATAAAATTTTGAATACTCTATTCACCCCCCCTCTAGAGTAGTTTACAACTTATCCCCTCACTTTCAATTGGTATCAGAGCCAGGTTAGCTGTTCATACAGGCTAACACCTGAGTTAAAAGATCCTGTGATAAGTTGTTTCCTGATACCTTTCACAAACACTTTCACACATGGCCCAGTCTAAGGATTATTCAAGCACCAGACCTCCTGTATGCAACTTGTCCAAGTTTGGCATATGGAAGGCCAGGATAAGACTATACATGAATTCTATTGATGAAGATATTTTTTCTTCTATCTTGACAGGACCACCTGCTAGGCCTGCTGCTGCTTCCACTTCTGCTGATCTCAGTGCTGTGCCACCACCTGACTACAATGAAACTTACAAGAAAGCAAAAGCAGCTGATGCTAAAGCAATGAATATCCTAGCTCAGACAATGTCTGATGAGATATTCCAGAAGCTGGCTGAATGTACCTCAGCCAAAGCTATGTGGGATTCCCTCAACCACATAGTTGCTGGCTCAGCTGATGAGAGGAAGGACAGGAGATCTAATCTCACCTCTCAGTATGAAAACTTCAAGAAGGATGATGCTGAAGACATTGACACCATGTACACAAGACTCAGTTCAATAATAAGTGAACTGAGGTCTTTAGACAAGGAGATAACCTTGTCAGAAGTCAATGACAAGATCCTGATGTGCCTTCCCATCTCTTGGGACTCAAGGATATGGCCCATCAAGGATGGAAGAAACACTGTGGAACTCTCCACAGAAGCTCTGTTGGGAAAGCTCAGGTCATATGAGCAAACCTTAAAGAGTAGAGCTGCTGTAACTGAAGTGAAGACTCCTACTCCTACAAAGAAAGAGCATTCTCTAGCTCTTAAGGCTGCTGAGACTTCTGAAGGAAGTCAATCAAATGAGGAGTTACTGGCACTCATTGCCAAGAGATTCTTCAACATGGGAAGAAGAGACCTCAGAAAGAAGTTCTCCAAGCATGAGGACAAGCCAAGGTATGACAAGACTCCATCTAAAGAAATCATTTGTTATGTATGCAGCAAGCCTGGACACATTGCCCCAGATTGTCCAGAGAAGAAGTATAAGGAGAAGAAACATGAGAAAGAATACAGGAAGCACCACTCCAAGTCCTCATCACACAAATACAAGAAGAAGGACAAGGGATTTGTGGCTGCTACCTGGAGTGAAACAGAAGAGGATACCTGCTCCTCTAGCTCCAGTGATTCAGAAGAAGAAGAAGAGAAGAAAGCCAAAGAGGTCTGCCTCATGGCCATTGATGCCTGCAGCTCTCTGTCAGCTGCAGAGAATTCTGAAGAAGAAGGAGACAATGAAGAAGACTCCTTTATGGAGGACCAGGTAATCGACTCATTTGATTTCTCATCTCCTGAGTTCAAACTAAAATTTAAAACTCTATGTTTAGATTTACTATTATCTGAAAAGGAAATTAAGTCACTTAGATTAAAAATAATGGAACTAGACATGGAAGGTATTGAAATAATCAGATTAGAAAAGGAATTAGAGAGCTCAAAAGAAGAAGTAACATTCCTAAAGTTAGAACTAGCTAAATCTAAGAGGTTAGAAGAACAATTAAATGGCAGAAGCCTTAAATTATCTGAAATAACCTGTATAGCAAACACTAGGGTTGGTAATGATAAACTAGGCTTAGGTGCTACACCTAGTGAACCCATCCTCCTCACAAAGGAGAGATTTAGCACTCCAGTAAAATTTGTTTCTGAATCAGGAATAAAGAATACTGAGGAAATTGAAAAATGCAAGAAAATTCAGAATAAGATTAAGAAAGAGAATAGGAAGAAAAAATTTCTAGCTTTACAAAAATCGTCGAACATTAATCGACGATCGTCAAACCAATCGTCGAACGACTATCGACGATCGCTGAACACCTTCACCAAGTATGATATCTTTGGTGCAGGAGATCGACGATCTCATCTTGAGTCGTCGACCAGTGATCGACGATCGTTGAATCCAGAATATAGCTATACTGGAAATGATCGACGATATGGCTTGCGATCGTCGACCATCGATCGACGATCTGGACTTAAGCCGGAAAATCATTTTCAAACTTCCAGAACTTCAAATCCTAATCACCACCCCAGGTTGTTTAATCCTTCAACTGAATGGATTATCCCACCTAGGAGATCACACCCCTTAGGATATAAATCAAAGCCTGCAAAATCTTTTATATCTAGTTTTTCTTTTGTGAAGAATACTGGACCCAAGGTAACCTGGGTCCACAATGTGTAACTGCTCTTTCTGCAGGTGAAGACCTATCCAGTCATACATGACAAATGGTATCTGGATAGTGGATGCTCAAAGCATATGACAGGAAAGAAGAAGAACCTGTCAGGTTTCAAAGCCAAGCTGGGACCAAAAGTTGTATTTGGGGATTCCAGCTGTGGACAGACTGAAGGGTATGGGAGCTTCACCATAGGAGCTGTAACCTTCAAGAAGGTAGCTTATGTCTCAGGACTAAAGCACAACCTAATCTCTGTAAGTCAAATGTGTGATGCTGGATACAAGGTATGGTTTACTGACACTGCCTGCAATATTTCTTTAAATAATACTGTGGTATTAGTAGGCATTAGAATTGGAAATGTTTATGTTGTAGATTTTAATTCCTCCAAATCTGAAATATGCTTATTTAATGAAGTAACCAGTAATAATACCCTTTGGCATAAGAGACTTAGTCATGTAAACTTGAAAAACATCTCTAGGTTGGCTAAATACAATCTTGTAAGAGGATTACCTTCTTGCCCCTACAAGAAGGAAGGCCTTTGCAAAGCTTGTCAACTAGGAAAGCAAACAAGAAATAGCTTTAAATCAGTTAATAAAAGTGATTCTCCCAGGATTCTGTACCTGCTACATTTGGATTTATTTGGTCCTATTGCTGTACAGAGTCTTGGAGGAAAGTCTTACACTCTAGTAATTGTAGATGACTTCTCTAGGTTCACTTGGGTATTCTTCTTGAGAACTAAGGCTGATAACTTCAAGGTTCTTACAGATTTTCTAAAGTGTATACAGAGTGAGTATTCTACTCAGATTGCCTTGATCAGAAGTGATCATGGTACTGAGTTTGAGTCTCTTCTTATGCAAGAATTCTGTGAGAAGGAAGGTATCAAACATAGCTTCTCTGCTCCTAGAACTCCTCAACAAAATGGGGTAGTTGAAAGGAAAAACAGAACCCTAATTGAAGCTGCAAGTACATTGTTGGCTGATGCTAACATGCCTCTGTCCTTTTGGGCTGAAGCAGTTAGCACAGCTAACTATGTATTGAACAGAAGTCTGATACATAAACTCAAGGGTAAGACTCCCTATGAATTACTTAAGCAAGTGAAACCTAAAATAGACTATTTTAGAGTATTTGGCTGTGTTGCTTTTGTTCATAACAATAACAAAGAATACCATAGAAAATTTGAGGCAAAAGCTTCAATGGGAGTTTTTCTAGGATACTCTCAAGTAAGCAAAGCCTATAGGGTCCTTAATAAATCCTCTCTTAAGATAGATGAGTCTGCACATGTCTCTTTTGATGAGACAGTCCTGTACTATAAGGAGAAGGATTCTTCTTCTAATAGTACAGTGCAAGTCCTAGGAGTAAGTAAGGATTTGGAAGGTTTGAGACTCACACAGGAGAATCATCCCCAACAAACTCCTCAGGTTGCTTCCTCAGATTTTGAATCTGATGTAGATCTGCTTGAAGCTAAAGCACCTGCTCCAACAGTTGATCAAATTCCACATGAGGAAGTAAATCTTGAAACTGTTGAAGATCAGATCATTGTTGAACCTACTGATCTTGTCACACTTAGAGATCACCCTGTATCTCAAGTGATTGGAGACATTTCAGCAGGAGTCCAGACAAGACATCAACTCAACAAAAATGTGATGTTTGCTTGTTTCCTTTCTCAGGTTGAGCCCCTAACCATTAAAGATGCTGAGCTTGATCCCCACTGGATTATAGCAATGCAAGAGGAGCTTAACCAGTTTGAAAGATGTAAAGTTTGGACCTTGGTTCCAAGACCAAGAGGCCAACGGATCATAGGCACCAAGTGGGTGTTTAGAAACAAGCTTGATGCCCAAGGCATAGTAGTTAGAAATAAAGCTAGGCTAGTAGCTCAAGGCTATAGACAGGAGGAAGGCATAGATTATGATCAGACTTTTGCCCCTGTAGCTAGACTAGAAGCCATTAGGATTTTCCTAGCCTATGCTGCCTATAAAAGATTTAAGGTCTTCCAAATGGATGTGAAGAGTGCCTTCCTCAATGGAGATTTAAAGGAAGAAGTGTTTGTTGAACAACCACCAGGGTTTGTTTCATCAACACTACCCACTCATGTGTTCAAACTCCAAAAGGCTCTATATGGACTTAAGCAAGCTCCTAGAGCTTGGTATGAGACCTTAGCAAATTTTCTTCTAGAACACAAGTTTGTGAGAGGTGTAGTAGATAGAACCCTATTCATTAGACATCATAAGGACTCACAACTGTTAGTTCAAATCTATGTAGATGACATTATATTTGGCTCTACTGATCCCAAACTATGCAAGAGGTTCTCTGAACTAATGCACTCCAAGTTTGAGATGAGCAGCATGGGTGAGTTATCCTATTTCCTTGGTCTCCAAGTGAAACAGAGTGTTGATGGCATTTTCATTTCACAATCAAAATATGCCAGAGAGCTGGTTAAAAGATTTGGAATGTCTGATGCTTCATCAATGAGCACACCTATGGCCTCAAATGCAGTTATTGATTCTGATGTCAATGGCAAGTCTGTTGATCAAAAGAATTATAGAGCCATTGTTGGTTCCCTGCTGTATTTGACTGCAAGTAGGCCTGACATAATGTTTGCTACATGCCTATGTGCTAGGTTTCAGGTCAACCCAAAGGAATCTCACTTAACTCTCCTCAAGAGGATCTTGAGATACCTTAAGGGATGTCCTAACTTAGGGCTGTGGTACCCAGCTGAGTCAGGATTTGAATTAATTGGATATTCAGATGCTGATTATGCTGGTTGTAGAGTTGACAGGAAAAGCACCTCAGGGACTTGTCAGTTCCTGGGAGAGAGACTTGTCTCTTGGTTTTGCAAGAAACAGGCATCTGTGTCTACTTCAACTGCTGAGGCTGAATATATAGCAGCAGCTAGTTGTTGTTCACAGATCCTGTGGATTCAAAATCAGCTAGTGGATTATGGGTACACACACTCAAACACAAAAATTCTGTGTGACAGTACCAGTGCAATATCAATTGCTCAAAATCCTGTGCACCATTCCAGGACCAAGCACATTGAGATTAGACATCATTTTCTGAGAGATAATGTGGAAAAGAACAAGATAGTAATGGAATTTATATCCACAGACCTGCAAAGAGGAGATATTTTCACTAAGCCCCTTGATGAACAAAAGCATTTGTTCTTCCTGAACCAGCTTGGCATGATTAATGGTTCAGAGTAGTGAAAATTTAGATAGTTTTGTTTTCTGTCTAAAATCGTCGAACGACTGCTCGACGATCTTCGACCAGGTCAGAACTATCGTCGACCAACCGTCGACGACAGCTCGTTCTGTAGTAAGGCAGAAATCGTCGACCAACTGGTCAACGATCTCTCCTTAGGTATCTATCGTCGACCAGTGGTCGACGACAGATTTTCTGTGTTGTGTGGAGAATCGTCGACCATCATATTTTGATCGACGATCGTGGTAATTGCTTATAGTCGGTCGATGTTTACCGATTTAGTCAAACATTGACTATCGTCGGTCTGTGTTCGACGACCGATTTTATTCCGGGATCGACGATCGCAGATTTGTTTCTAATAGTCGATTTAGGTTTGAAGATCGTCGTCCTTCCGCTCCGTCTTTTCATATTACTTCTTCTGGCTTAGAATTCGCTCTCGAACTCTAATCCCGCGCGATTCTCTTCTCCCCTGTTTTGCTTCTCGATTCGCCATCTTCTCTCAAATTCTATGGCGATTCCTTCTGCTGTTCTCCTCGGAATGAAGTTCGACACGGGCTTCTGTGTCGACTTCGATTCTTTCTGCCGATGCGATCAACCAATCCAAGATATTCTGCAGCTATGTGAAGACCAAGGCCTCAAGAAATTCATGTCATCCGCACCTAAGATTAATATACCCGAGATTCGTGAATGGGTATACACCTCGTCCTCCAGCGACGAAGCGATGTCAGGAAAGATAAATGGCGAGGAGGTCACTCTGACTCCTGAAGTATTGACTGAGCTGTTTGGACTGCAAACAGGAACTGAGGAATATGAGCAAAGCTCAGAGGAATATGGCCGCATGCTCACTGTGATGGGCCATGCCGAAGGGATTCCGGCTAAGCTGCTGAAGATAAACTTGTCTCCAGAATACAAGTTTCTGGCAGACCTGGTGGGCAAGATCATTTTGGGAAAACATTCGGCGCATGACAATATCAACAGGCAACAGTTTGCCCTTATGTCGGCTTTGGTGAATAGGACGCAGTTAGCCTGGGGGAAAGTTCTATTTGACCTAATCAGGAGAAAGAACAACAAGAAAGAGGTAAATCTTGCCAGGGTACTGGGTGTGTTTCTATATGTGAAAGCACCCCTGCTGCTCGTTTCTGCACCCTCCGCAGTAAATGCTAGCAAGAGGTTGGACCCCTCGCTTTTCAAGAAATCTCAGAGGATTATCAAGAAGTCAGCCAGGGTTGATCCTAACCCTTCTTCAGACACAAGGGCTGATTCGGCTGCTCTCCCGCTTACTGGGGAAGGCTCAGCAACCCTGCATCCTCTTCTCCTGCATTACTCTCTACAACACCCGCAGTGCCACCACAACATGCATCATTCATTCCACCTGCATCTCCACACCAGTCACCAACACCACATCATCTGGCAGCTTCAGCCAGTGTTGACATGGTGACTGCCACCATCCTCACAAACCTTTCTCAACATGAATCCCACACTCATGTTGATGATCACCCATCTCCACATGATTCCTTTGATCATGTGGCAGATCATCCTGCCTCCATTCCATCCACCTCTACATCATCAGCATTTCAGATATCCCCTGAAATGCTTGCACACCTTGTACAGCTCATCACTCCCTCCATCCAAAGCATGATTGAGGCTGCCAATGCCCCTCTCATTGCCTCCATCAACTCTCTCACTGATGCCATCAAATCCATCTCATCTTCTGCTGAGCCCCCTTCTGTAAGATGCATGACTCCAGTCCCCACTGAAGTCATGCAGGGGGAGATGTCTGTCGAAGTGGTCTCAGGTGATGCCCTGACCCTTCAGGACAATTCCTCTCTTCCCCTTCAAGAATCTGTAGAAGTCCCTCAAGAAACTTCAGAGAAAGAACCAGAAGGTAAACTTTAAAACTCTTCCTCCAAAGGATATAATCAGGACTTCAATTTGACATTTGTAACTAACAAAGACATTCACTCCCTAGTGAATCTAGCTTCTGAGGAAGAAGTTCCTGAAAAAGAAAATGAAGAAGTCCCCATGGACGTTTGTGAGAAGGATGCTGCTCAACCTGATGGTATAGTTTTATTTAAGATTCTAATTAATTCAAACTCCATCTTTGAGTTAATTTCTTATCCCTTTCTTTTCATCACAGCTGCTGATGATCTTACATCAGTATTGCAAGTTGATGCTGCCAAGTCCATTGAGTCTGATAAAGACTTGGAATCATTTCTTTCCTCAGACTGTGAGTTCTCACTCACATCCCCTCCTTTTGTTCCTCCTCCTCAAGAGAAAATGGTCCCTTATAGACCTGAGTACCTTGATGACCCCTTGGTCAAGGATACCCTTTTCTTTTCCTGTATGGCACTCCTCTTGTGCCTTGCAGAGGTGTCTATCCCCGATGTCACTAATCATCTAGAAGGAATTATAACCTCCTTCCTAGATGCAAAGTGGTATCCTGTGTAGATCTTCAGGTAATCCTATCTATTACCTGTTGTTTGTTCACCTTGGGGGGAATATCTTATTCCCACTTGGTTGTTAACCTATCTCTCTTTGCATACAGGCACAACCATAAATGCTGCTGCTGCTGAAATCATCAACATCCCTGCTGATGCTGCTGCTGAAGTAATTGAAGATGTGCAAGATAGAGCAGACAATGCTCCCAAGATGACTGAATTGGACTCAAGTTCAGGTACTCTAAACATTGACCAATTTATAGACTTTGTGGCTGAAGGTATTGCCTCTGAGTACATTGAAGGGATGGCTAAATATCATCTGGATTCCCTAGCCATCTCTCTAGAGAAAGCATCTGCCCCTGCAGATATTGTCATCTTTTCTCCTCCTATCCTTACCTATCCTATATCCACTCCTTCTATTGCAGAACTGGTCCCCAAGACAGTTCCTGAGTTGTACCCAGAATCAGAGCTATGGAAAAGTGCTCCAAATGTTGATCTGGATGCCCTTCTTAGGCAAGATGCCATTGAAGAAGCTAAAGAGAAAGAAGAAAGAGAAAAGAAAGACAAAGCTGAACTTACTGCCAAAGATCCATCTGAACTAAACTTTGATGATTATGCTGGGAAAGACTCATCTCATTCTGATGATGATGATGATGACTCTGATGATTCGGACTCCTCTAAGAAAAGAAAAAGAGCTGCTTCCAAGAAAAGAAAAGCCCCTGCTCCTTCTACTGCAAATCCTAACAAGGATGTTCCCTATTACATTCTGAAGGGAATAGATCCTAAGAGCAAGGAATTCCAACCCTGGATGAGATTGTCAAAGAATCAGACTAAAGAAAATAAGAGAAGAAAGAGATATGACTCTCCAGTTCAAAAATTCCCCCCCAGAGGTCCTCCTCCACCTCCTGGTGCTGGAGCCTCTGGAAGTATCTCTTCTGCTCCAATTGGTAAATCAGCCAGTTCCAACCCCTCTCAATCTTATCAGAGAAGAAGTAGACAAGGCCAGGGAAGCCAAAGTGGTTCAGGACAAGGAAATAAAAGAAATGACAATGCTCCCGTAGAACAAATAAAGGAGATGACTTATCAACAACCTACATTCTCTCCTCCTCCTTCTCCTAAGAAGTTAGTCCCAGAAAGGAAACCTTCTCCTCCCAGGAAAGGTCCCTCCTCCTCTTTAAAGAAACCTGCTGCAGCTGATTCAAAAGGAAAAAGAGTAGTCTTTTCAGAAAATTCCCTCAAAAAGTTCATTGAGCTTGCACCTCCTAGATCTCTCTATGCTCAAACTGATCCTAAGAAGACTGTGCAGATTCCTCTCGATTCAAGCAAACTTGCTACAGCTCTTCAAAGGAATATGGAGATTGCAGCTCATACAGATTCTGATAGACCTCCCTCTCCATCAGACAAAACTGAAGCTGAAAGGATTGCCTCTATGGCAAGATTCAAAGAGTCTATTGCACTTAGCATGATGGAGAGAGCCAAATCTCAAGGACTGGATCCTACAGCTTACTCAACAATGTCAGAATTCAGAGAAAAGGAACTGAGCAGAATTCAAGTCAATCCAGAAGCCTTTGACACTGAGGAATACATGAGACTACATCCTGCTGCAGTTCTACCGAGTTATGCTGAAAAGAAAATCATAGGAGAACATGATCTAATGCTATCTAAAAGACAAGCAGCAAACCCTAACAGAGAAATTATTTTCAAACCAGCTGCAATGCCCAAAAACTCATCTGATGCTAAACATGCTGATAAATCTGCTTGATACATTTCATTTCTGCTGATTTATGCTTGTGATATTTTCTGTGTATTGCCTGTGTTTTATCATTCTGGTTAATCTTTAGAAGTGTTGTTGTCTGCTTTAGCCTTTAAATTGGATTGGATAACATAACCCAAATAGGGGGAGATTGTTGGTACCCTAGATGTGATTTGGCTTATGTAATCCCTTTCCAGCCCCTCTTGATCCATATAAAGATATATGATCATGTTTAGACCTTGCTTAGTCTCCCTAGGGCAGTATATAACTGACCTAGAGTTTAGGCGAGTAGTTTTAGAATGTGTTTTGGTTGAGGCTTTTTCCGTTCGACTATCGTCGAACGAGGCCTCGCGATCGTCGATCATTGATCGACGATAGCAGGGCTATTGAATCGTTGAAGTCAAGACAATTATCGTCGACCGTTGGTCGACGATCTCAGAGCTAGCTTACTACGCTCTGAAGGTTGGTCGACGATCTGTCATCAACAGATCGACGATCGTGTTCTAGCTTCACGATTTCTGTCTCGACAGATCTTTGCCTTAATCGTCGACATCATTGTTGGTCGACGATATCTGTCTCGACAGATCTCTGCCTTAGTCGTCGACATCATGAGATGTTCGACGATTTCTGTGTCATCAGACTTTTTGCTTTAGTCGACGATATCTGTTTGCTGGTCGACGATCTGTTTGCTGGTCGACGATCTATTAGTTGGTCGACGATCTATTTTCTGGTCGACGATTTCTGGTCGACGATTTCTGGTCCGACAGATTCCTGCTATTGGTCGACGATTTGTTAACAGGTCGACGATCTTCGAACCCCTGTTCGACGATTTCTGTCTGCTTTTATCTATTTATATTTATGCTATTCCTTGGTTTATTTCCAAGTGTGTTAGCTTGTGGTTAGAAAGATTCTCTGAAGTTATTTGTTGCTAAAATTATGGCTTAAATTCAAAATGAATTATTTACAAATTCTGTCAAACATAAATTACGGGATTCAGTATTCTTGATAAAGCATTTTGTCCTATTATACAAATTACGTTGACTTTATCTTTCCAGCCTGTTTTCTAGCCGTTGGTACTATGTACTATTTCCAAGAAAGGTACGTCTTTATGCTGAGATTTCTTTCCCGCTTATTTTATTCCTTATTGGGACTGACAGAAAGTTAATAGGCCATTCTATTCCTATTGCTATATTCTATTTTGAGATAATCTGTTGCAGGGCTCGAGAATTCAAATCAATAGAGCCGTTTCAAAGGAAAACGTGAAGACATATTTAAAAGAGATTCTGCTCTCATTAAAGAAGAAGTAACAGACACAGAGAAAAATTATTCATCCGCTCAAGCATCATCAGAGCACTTCTTCAACATCTCTTTACAAGAAGAAGAAAAGTTTTCCTGAAGCAAAAGCCCAGAGCAATCATCTTCCATTCTCAAGTCTCCTGAGCAATCTGCTTAGAGTTTTTCAAAGACTTCAGAAAAGGCTCAAGATCTGCTTCAAGTGCTCCAGAATCTTAAGACCTGATAAAAATCAGTCTTCAGATTTCTGAGGATTTAGTTTCAGTTTATCTGAAACTCCTTCATCCTGAAGCAAAGGCTTTCCCTGGACTTCCACTGAGCCAGGGGGAGACTTTGATTCTTTAGAGAATCCACAAATCTTCTCTAATCTGTATTTAAAATAGAGAAGATAATCTAACCCTCTCAACCCCTTTGTAAAAAGAGTTTGTTCACATCTCTTCAAAAGTGAACGTTGGTGACAGGGCACCTTATCAACAACCTGTGGTTGAGCATCCTTATCAAAAGCTCAAAGGGTCTGTTTGATCTACCTGAATCAGATCATTGGTGGCAGGGCACCTTAGCAAAAACCTGTAGTGGATTCCTACCAGGGTGGTAGAAGAGTGGACGTACCTATTTAAAGGGAACCACTATATATCCTGTGTCCATCTGGTTATCTTGTTTATTCATTTTATTCTGTGGCTGTGATAGAACTACCTAGGATTGCTAGGTGCTGTGATAGGCTTGTAGTTAACTGAAATTTCAGTCAACTTCTTCACTTGTGCACTTCACTGTGTTAGGCTCTTAGGGTTCAAGTATCAGATTTTCTATTCCGCAAATAAACTCCAAGGGAGCTGACTAAGTGTTCATAAAATTTTGAATACTCTATTCACCCCCCCTCTAGAGTAGTTTACAACTTATCCCCTCACTTTCACAAGGTTTCCAAAGAGAGGCGGAGCGACCTCAAGGAGGTTGGCAAGAAGGAAGAGGAAGAGGAAGAGGCTGAGGAAGAGGCCGAGGAGATATGTCTCAAGTACAGTGTTACAACTGTAACAAATTTGGGCATATGAGCTATGACTGTTGGGCTCCCAGGAAGAGAGAAGAAGCCAACCATTATGCGGAGGCTAGGAACAATGGGAATAATGCTGGGGGTGGAGACCCAATGATGTTCTTAACCTACCGAGGTGTGGAAGAAGGAAGGAATGAAGTGTGGTACCTGGACACAAGAGCGAGCAACCACATGTGTGGAGATAAGGAGATGTTCTCTAACCTTGAACCCAGTGGGGGTGAAGTTAGCTTCGGGGATGCTTCGAAGATTTCTTTGGAAGGAAAGGGCCTGGTGGTAGTGAAACTGAACGGGGAAAGAGTACACCTGAATGATGTGTACTATGTGACAGGGTTGAAGACCAACATCTTAAGCATTGGGCAGTTAGTGGAGAGAGGCTACTGCGTGCAGATGAAGGATGGGTCTCTGGCAATGAAGAATGATCAAGGGAAGGAGGTAGTGAAGGTGAAGATGACGGCAAACCGTCTCTTCACGCTGAAGATGGATGCTCAAGAGACGGCTTGTATCGCGAGAACAAAAGAAGAGGAAGAAGCATGGCTATGGCATCATAGGATGGGCCATTTGGGCTTCACAGGGTTGAAGCTGCTATCCCACTCCAAGATGGTGGCAGATCTGCCTTTGATCTCCCCTCCGCTGAAGGTGTGTGAGGCGTGCACGAAGGGGAAGCTCAAGAGGCAGACATTCGAAGGAGGAAAGTCCTGGAGAGCAAGGCGGCAACTTGAACTGGTTCACTCGGACATTGCGGGTCCGTTTGAGACCACCTCAATAGGCGGAAGCAAGTACTACATCACCTTCACGGATGACTATAGTCGGAAGTGTTGGGTGTATTTTCTGAAAGAGAAGTCTGAGGCCCTTGACAAGTTCAGGGAGTTCAAGGCGATGGCCGAGAAGGAGAGTGGGCAACCATTGAAGGTGCTTAGGACAGATCGAGGTGGGGAGTACACCTCGAGGCTGTTCGATAGTTTCTGCAAGGAGAATGGGATATCACACCAGCTGACGGCGGCGTACTCACCGCAGCAGAACGGAGTGGCAGAAAGGAAGAATCTCACCATCATGAACATGGCGAGAAGCATGGTGAAGGAGAAGGGGCTACCGAAGATGTTCTGGGCGGAAGGAGTGCAATGTGTGGTGTATCTACTGAACAGATGCCCCACAAAGAGTGTGAAGTTCATGACGCCGTTTGAAGCATGGAGTGGCTGGAAGCCGAGTGTGAAGCACCTAAGGGTTTTTGGGTGTATAGCTCATGCTCACATCCCGGACCAGAGGAGGAAGAAGCTCGATGATAGAAGCGAGAAGTGCATCTTCGTGGGTTATGCTCCGGAGAGCAAGGCGTACAAGTTTTACAACCCGGTGACTGGGAAGGCCATAGTCTCAAGGGACGTGGTGTTTGAAGAAGACTGCTGCTGGAGCTAGGATGAGGAGACAAGGAACATGAAGGGGATGTTCTTTGAAGATGAGGAAGAAGGTGGTCATGAAGCGGAAGCTGAGGTTGGTGGAGCTGAGCCACCATCACCACCGAGTGGGAGTTCAGGGGGAGCTTCTACCCCCTACTCAAGTGGAGCAAGTACAAATGGAGGAAGTCCTAGTGGAGCGAGCACTAGCCGGGGCAGCTCTGACCGTCCTCAACCTAGGATGAGGAGGTTGGAGGAGCTTTACGAGGAGACGGCACCGACACTTAACAATTTTCTTTATATTGTTTGTTGGTAGATTGCGAGCCGCACTCCTACGACGAAGCTGCCAAGGAGAAATCTTGGAGAATGGCAATGGATGCTGAGATAGAATCTATCAAGAAGAACGATACTTGGAAGCTGGTTGATCCACCCGCTAGCCACAAACCCCTCGGGGTGAAGTGGGTCTAAAAAGTAAAGAAGAATAAGGATGGAGCTGTGGAGAAGCACAAGGCTAGGCTCGTGGTGAAGGGCTACAGGCAAGTCCAAGGAGTGGACTACGACGAGGTCTATGCCCCAGTGGCGAGGATTGACACCATCAGGTTGATCATCGCACTGGCAGCTCACTATGGGTGGACAATCATGCAAATGGTTGCGGTGGCGGCGTACTTGAATGGCTACCTGGAGGAGGATGTGTATATTGAGCAGCCTCCGGGGTATGGTGTAAAGGGCTAGGAGAAGAAGGTGTGCAAGTTGAGAAAAGCACTGTACGGGCTGAAGCAAGGGGCAAGAGCTTGGAATGGGAGGATAGATACATTCCTCCAAAAGCATGGCTACGTGAAGTGCCCATATGAGTATGCTCTCTACATGAAGGTGGAGAAGAGTGGGGATATCATGATCTTATGTCTATACGTGGATGACATGATATTCACCGGGAGCAACCCTGCGATGTTCGAAGAGTTCAAGAGGCTGATGAAGAAGGAGTTTGAGATGACAGACCTAGGAGAGCTGAGTTACTTTCTAGGGGTGGAAGTACAGCAGAGAGAAGATGGGATCTTCATCGCGCAGAAGAAGTACGCAGAGGAGATCTTGAAGAAGTTTAGGATGGAGAATAGCAAGCCTATCTCCACTCCAGCTGATCCCGGAACGAAGTTGAGGAAGGACTCGAAGGAGGAAGGAGTTGACCCAACCATGTTCAAGAGTCTGGTTGGGAGTCTAAGGTATCTGACTTTCACCAGACCGGACATCATGTATGCGGTGGGGGTCGTGAGCAGGTACATGGAAGAGCCCAAGCAGGACCACTTCACTGCAGCGAAGAGGATCCTGAGGTATGTGAACGGGACTCGGGACCATGGCTTGATGTACTCATCTGGAGGAGAGTTGAAGCTAGTCAGCTACTCGGATAGCGACTATGGAGGAGATGTGAACGACCGGAAGAGCACTTCCGGGTATGCGTTCAACATGGGAACCGCGACGTTCTCATGGAGTTCTAAGAAGCAGGCTACTATAGCCTTATCATCTTGCGAGGCCGAGTACATAGCGGCGGCGGCATGCGCTTGCCAAGCCATCTGGCTAAGGAACCTTCTGGAGGAACTACATCATGTGCAGGATGGCCCAACGACCATGTTAGTGGATAACATGTCGGCTATCCAACTTGCAAAGAACCCGGTGCTACATGGGAGGAGTAAGCATATCGAGACGAGGTACCACTTCCTTCGCGAGCAGGTGGAGCAGAAGACAGTGGAGGTGGTGTATTGCCCTACCGGAGAGCAGATCGCGGACATATTCACCAAGGCGTTGAAAGCGGAGACGTTCGAGAGGCTCAAAGGCAAGCTCGGCATGTGCAGCCAAGCTTGAGGGGGAGTTTGTTGGTTTGAGTTGTTGTTGACCGGGTCAACTTGTCCTTTTATATGTTATTTTATTTTGTAATGACGGAGGAGAGAGAGTGAGAAACTTGTATTTATAAAGGTTGGCAGGTGGCGGGCCCCAGCATGAAGTATTTTCATATATATATTTGCTGGCCTAGTGTTGTAATGAGTGCAGTTGAAAAAAGGAGTTATTTTTCCTCATTTGCTTTGTTTCTTTGGGAGATAGAAGAGAGAGAGAGAGAGAGTTTAGCGGGAGAGAGAGAGAAGCGAGAGAGAGAAAGAAAGTGAGGCGAGAGATATAAGAGAGAGAGAGAGAACTCCCGCAGGAGAGATAGAATAGGCGAGAGAGAGAGTTAGAGTGAGAGAGTAATTGTGAGAGAAATAGAGAGAGTGAGAGAACTCACGGGAGAGAGAGAGAGTTTAGCGGGAGAGAGAGAGAAGCGAGAGAGAGTGAGTTTATTTCTGCAAGAAGTTTTTCTCGGTTCTCCCGCCCGTGAATTCTCGCAGCTCGCACTCGCCAAATAGAGTTGGTCTCGCCGGAGTGTGTAGAGGTTGAGCTCTCGCCGGAACTGTTGTTCTCGCCGGAAGGTTGATCCCGCCACCTTCGTAGGTGGTTTTCTCGCCGGGCCAGGAGGAGCTCGCGCCCGTCTTCTCGCCGGAAGCTGTCTCGCAAGACGCTCTCGCCGCAACAGTGTTTTGCTCGGAGTGGGCGCTATCGTTTCCAACATTCATGGTATTATAATATTATATCAAAGGTTAGATAAAAGTTTTCATTTCATTAATTATCCTCTGGCCACTGTTACTCTCTTGCTATATATATGTCTTTGTAATTATAAGTTTCAATACTTTTTTTATATTTAATTAGAAAAGATGAAAAAGTTGTTTTTTTGAGAGCTAGACAGAGAGAGACTGAATATGGGAACGGTGGTGCTCATAAGTCATAATATGACTGGATGGCCGGATGTTCAAATTAAGAGCCACAACTAATTAATCTCTCTTTCAGTACGTAATGCTAAGGAGCTGCATGTTGATTTATACTTGATTAATTTGGCATTTTGTTAAGGATATAAATGATCAATTAATACCAGCTAGCTTTCTTATTCGTAGCAGGTAGGGAATTAAATTAGTGAGAACCCTTTTTTAGCATGGAAGCTGGAAGCATGCACAAGCCAACGCCAAAAACAGATCAAACTTTTTCTTGCCTTGACCAATAGTAATTAAAAAATGGATAGTTTAAAATATAGTATGCATATGATCCTTACAATTAATGCGTATAACTAAAACAAAAGCAAATCAAAAAAATATTGAAAATTGGGTTTCAAAAAACAACGTGTATGAGCCCAAGCTTTATTGATCCTCATTCACTATTTTGCTCAGGGTAATTTTTTGCTCGTCAAATCTATTTGTCTTTCTAAAATTCTCCTTTGTGTGATTTTCAAACCAACTATGTTGCTCGATGATATTTTGTCCACAATTAATTTGCAGTCTACTTATTTTTCATTACGCTCTTATTGCTCCATATGTCTTTTCTATCTACTTGCTCGACGACGATTACATCAATGTTTGACTGCTTTCCGTAGGTCGTCTCAACTAATTTGAGAAACTTATTCCATGAGTAATTCTAGAATTGCGCACTTATGTATTCATGCCCAATGATCACACTCAAATTACGTCAAATGCCTATTCAATATCTCTACAAAGTCTCATAATCAATATTTATACTAAAGACTTCATCCAATAGTACTTATCATTATTTAAATGAATTCACTCCATTAATTAAATCATTAGCATTCCCAAACAATCTCCCCTATTTGATTGATTGATTTTAGGCCAATATATATTAAGTGATGATAAGTTTGCAAAATAAATTATATTGTGCCCGCACACACAAATTGCAAAAGGTAAGACGTACATGCACATAAGAAATCAAAAAGTATTTGCCAACACCATACTCCATTTACCTCCGACATTTGCAAGACAGAACATCGACAAAATAGCCGAATTCCCCACATCCCCCGCTAAATTAGTGGGGGTCATGGATGTAAGTGGGGTCTATCAAAGTCAACCCCATTAATTTCATAGCCAAACCGCCCTGAACCTCTACTTGCGGCCTGCCACCAAGTCAGTCGCCGCCACAGCGTGGCCCTCCGATCGTGCAGACGCAACTGTCATGCGTCCCACCCGTCGCGTGGCGCCCCTCGACCGCACACTCTCCAAGGCCGGCCAAATGTCCTCGGAGCTGGCCACCCGATCAACCTCCATCACTGCACGACCCACCAGCAATGAGGTCTCGCGGCCACGCCCTACGCACTGAGCATGGCCGGAGTGAGATTTTATGCCCAGAATCACCGTCTTGTGGTGACACTAACTTACAGTGACTAACCGTAACACCTCCATCCGTCACATAGGATATAACATGAGGTCCAGTCGGGGCCCCACACCATATATTACAAACAGTTAGTGGAGTTACGTATTGACACTATAATCCATAAACGTGTATCCTAATTCAGAGTGCATTCTAGCAGAAGTAAATGAAAGTCTTTGTTTTCAAAGATAACTAAATTACCTAGAGGCGGGGGGGGTGAATTGGTTTTTGGTCACTTTTGCTATATTTTAAACTTTATTACTTATGTGAGTGATGTGATTAGGTTATGTTGGTGTATGGAGCCTGAGCAACCTGTCGGTTTGTCTCAGGTTGCTTGGAGATCGGACGGTCTGGCGGTCTCCTATGACGGCTTCTTCTCTCCTTCTGGTGGTTGTCGGGCGGTTAGCCTATTCGTCTAACCACATGACTTATTCGGCTTGTGTCTATTGAACTTGTAATTTTTCAGCCTCACACTGGTTATCTCTTTTCTCTCTCATCTCCTCTATTCTATAAAAGGAAGGTTATACCTTTGTAATAAGTACCTTTTTGGCATAATAAAACTTTTATTATACCAGTTTCCGGCCGCTTTTTTTCTTGTTCTTACATGGTATCAGAGCCCTCGATCTTTTTCAACCGATTTAGTTTGCCTCTATCCGCGCGGTTTGTTCTGTCTTGTCCACGCGGTTTGCCCTTCTCCTCCTGGTTTGTTTGGGCCCTCTCTATCCACGCGACTTGTCTGAGCGGCTTGTTCCTGTTCTCGCGACCTGTTCTCATGACCTGTTTCTTCTCTTGTTGCGCCCTGTTCGCGCGGTTTCTTGCTGCCCCTCTGTGCGTGCAGCCTTTCTGCTCTCCCTCTTTGTCTGTTCGCGACCTGTTTCTCGCGGTCTCTCTTCTTCCCGCGATCTCCTTTAGTCGCGCGGTTTCCTCTCTTTTGCACGAACTTTGTTTGTTCGCGCGGTCTGCTTTGCTTCGTGCGATCTCCTTGGTTCGCACGACTTCTTACCCTCTGCTTTACTCTGCTTTTCTAGTCGCACGATTTGGTGTGGCTTCTCTTGCCGCTAGTGTGTTGACACATTGACCGCTGCGTTCTTCTTGATTATCAGCTGCGGATTTCCTCGGATCCGCTGTGGTCTCTCTTGCTCTCGCGACCTCTTTCTGTTTGTCCGCTTCTTGCTTATTGCCGCGACCTGTCCTTGTCGCCGCGATCTATTCGACTTGCCACGGCCAGGTCCTTTAGCCGCTCTCTGCTCCTATGGCTCTCTTCGATATATCTACTTCCTCCTCTTCGAAGCCGTCCGCCTCAGTGGTCACTTCTTCTGTTAGTACCCACGTTGTTACTCAAGAAAAATGGCTGATCGACTCAAGTGCTTCCAATCATATACCGGCAATCCCCAGTGTTTTTCTCTCCTAGAAACACATGATCGGTTGTAACCGGTTTTTCTTGCGGACGACTCTACATCACCGGTCAATGGGAAGGGAGTGGTTCAAGTCACTCCGTCTCTTTGCTTGGCGGATACCCTCTACGTGCCAAAGTTCCCTTGCAATTTATTATCTATTACCTCTCTATGCAAGCAATTACAATGTTCCGTCGCATTCACTTCTACTTCTTGCTTTTTTAAGGATCCGGACTCCCAAAGGACGATTCCTACTGGGACTGAGAGTGGCGGCCTCTACTACCTCGACAATGTTTCCGCTCTGTCTACCTTCTCCTCCACCTCCACAGATCTTCTCCAATGGCATCTTCTCCTTGGTCATGCTCCTCCACGACTTCTTCGTCAACTTTTACCCCAACTTCCTCCAAAAAGTCATGCCCTTAACTGTGAGGCCTGTCAGCTTGGCAAGCATCACTGCTCCTCCTTCCCACCAAAGCAAGTTCGTGGATCTTCCCGTCCGTTTGATCTCGTCCACTCTAATGTTTGGAGTCGTGCTCCTACCCTTCCTGTTGGACGGGGCAGTTCATATTTTGTCACATTTATAGATGATTTCTCTCGCTGTACATGGGTGTATCTGTTAAAAGATTTCTCTGAATTATTCTCTGTATGAACATCCTTCTATCTTATGATCAAAACTCAATTTAATGTTTCTATTAAAGTCTTTCGATATGATAATGCCAAAGAATATATCAGTCATGACTTTTCTTCCTTCTGTATGCAAAATGAGATTATTCATCAAACTAGCTGTGTCTATACTTCACAGCAAAATGGCGTGGCGGAACGCAAAATCCGTCACCTCCTTGATGTCGCTTGCACTCTGATGACACAGATGCAAGTTCCCCGAGCCTATTGGGGCTACACCGTTCTCATCTCCTGCTACCTCATCAATTGTATTCCCTCCACTGTTCTCCACGGTCAAACCCCATTCTCCATTCTCTATCCGGGCAAGGAACCTTTCCCTCTTCCTCTACGTATCTTTGGGTGCACAACCTTTGTGCACTCTCCCTCCGCCACCCGTGACAAACTCTCTCCTCGCTCCACCAAATGTGTCTTTTTGGGGTACTCTATAACACAAAAGGGATATAGTTGTTTTGACCCCGTTCTCCGCAAGCAGTTCGTCTCTGCTGCCGTTACCTTCTTCAAGAATGCTTCCTATTTCTCTGCTGACTCCTCTCCACTTCCCGAGGCTTCTGCTTCTATTATTCCCTCCAACCCATCGACCCCTACCATAATTTTTCCACCTCCACCGTCTCCATCGTCTCCTCCTCTCTCCTCTCCTCCACTATCTCCCTCTTCTCCGTCACCGTTGCTCTCTACTCCCGGGCCAGCTCTCTCTGCCACGGACGCTCCAGATACCAAAGAACCAGCTGACCTGGATCTTCCTATTGCTCTTCGCAAAGGGGTTCAGGCATGTACCCAACACTCTCTTGCTGCTGTTGTTTCCTATGATCGTCTTACCCCTTCTCGCATGGATTTTGCACCGTCTATCTCTGCCACTACCACCACTCGTTCCTACTAGGAGGCCCTTACTGTTCCTCATTGGAAGGCTTCCATGGATGTGGAAATTGCTACTCTCACTGAACGGGGTACGTGGACCCTTGTTCCTCCTCCCTTCGGCACCGATGTTGTTGGATGTCGCTAGGTATTTGTGATGAAGTTTAATCCAGACGGCAGTGTGGATCGTTACAAGGACCGCCTTGTTGCCAAAGGCTTCACCGAGACTTATTGGGTTGACTATTTTGACACCTTCTCTCCAGTTGCTCGTCTCAACACTATCCAGGTCCTCCTCTCTATCGCTGTTAACAAGAATTGGCCTATTTCCCAACTGGATGTCAAGAATGTCTTTCTTTATGGGGATCTTCAAGAGGATGTCTACATGGAGCAACCTCCACGGTATGTTGCTCAGGAGAAGACACAAGTATGCAGGATAAAGAAGGCAATCTATGGCCTAAAGCAAAGCCCTTGGGCTTGGTTTGACAAGTTTAGCGAGATTGTGGCAGCCGTGGGCTTTACGAGAAGTTCTGCGGATCACTCTTTGTTCGGTCGCAAAACCTCCTTGGGTCTGGTAGTTCTTGCGATTTATGTTTATGATATTCTTCTCACTGGAGATGATTAGGCAGGGATAACCCTTACTAAGAAACATCTACTTCAACACCTGGTCACAAAGGATAAGGGTGTTTGAGTTACCATGGTGATCTAAAAGTGGTCAAACATGTAATCTCACTACCAATGCGATATGAGCCTGCAGGGTCGCACATAAGAGCATGTGGAGAAGTTGTAAGATTGTCTGTGTTGGTAAGGGTTACCAATCACAATAGAGAATGGGGTCCGACAAATGTTGCTAAGGAAGAATCATCGAGAATCGTCGAGAATCGTCGAGAATCGTCGAGAATCGTCGAGTATCCACGACTATGGTCCGTCGACGATCGTCGGTTGTGGTTCGTCGAGAATCGTCGACTATGGATCGTCGAGTAACGATCGTCGAGAATCGTCGAGTCTCGATCGTCGAGAATCATCGAGTATCGATCATTGTATGTCGTCGATCGTCGAGATTTGTCGAGAATCGAAATGTTCGATTCTCGACGAATGCTGATTCCCGTCGAATTTTTCCCAGAAACCCTATTTTGCTGTGGTCTGTGGATAGCGATTTACCTAGGCTTATTTATGCTTTGGGTATAAATAGACACTTAGGTTTTTAGCGGATATAGAGTTGTATTTCCCCGACCCGACGGAAGAGTTCTGCCGTTCCGCCGACAGAAGAATTCCACATCCGCCGATCGCTCGCTCCGCCGGCCTCCTCTCCGACGACAGTCGCCGGTGTTGCTCTTCCTGGAGCGGACCTAGCAGTCCGTGGAGGTGCAAAGGTGCAGTCGACCTCCTTCCCGATCTTTCGTGCGACAAAAAGCTCGGTGTTCTCCTGCTCATGTAAATTTCTGCAGATACGTAGATGTTATTCTACGTGGAACTCGCCACCGACAATGACTCAAATCTTGGAGCATCTCTGTTGAGTTTTGACTCAATACTGGAAAGGTAACTTTGACCTAGTTGTTTGTTAACTTCTTGATTCAATATTCATGGCCCGATCCCAAATCTCTTTCGGGTTGTTCTCGATTTTATTACTTCCGCTGCATGCACAACTGTTGTGCCACCCTCCTAGAAAACCCAACAGTGGTATAAGGGGGAGGTTCGGCCATGTTTGTTGTATTAGAAGTTAAATTATTCCAGCACGTGTAAACCTAGGGATTTAGAAGTGTTCTAAATGTCTAGATTTAATCTTGGGACCCCGCTAGGAACGTCTGGGATTTCGTGGTAATTTCTAATTATTAGAAATTGTTGTTTCCTTAGCAGTAACCATCCCTCGAGTGGTTTATGAACCCATTTATTGTTTTGGATTTTGAATCCAACAAGGAGAGATGAGCTTGTCTACTGCTTTAAGTTGAGTTGCCTTTGCCTTTGTCCAATGCATGTAAATCTGAAGATTTGGAAGGGTCTGGATGTTCAGATTTAGCCCTTCCTTCTATCAAATGTTGATAGTACCATGTTGTGCACATAAGGGATGCATGTGGATTTTAGAAAAAAAAAATTCTGTGGATGTGCACGTTGATCAAATGTTGATCATGGTTAATTGTTAACCCATTATCAAAAATCCCTTCATCAAATATTAAGTGTTCGGATGCCTTCCGATGGATGACACTCTTCCTGCCTCGATCGATGAAGTGTGGGCTTGCCAAAGCAAGGTGCATTAATCTATCTTGGTAAGGGTGCGAGCGGATAATTGTGATATCCCACTATCGACATCGGGTTCAACTTAACTAGGTGACCTCAAAGGTTGAGTGCCTAGAGGCATAGGGTAAGCATGCACCATATGATGGATGCAAATTAGGAGTTATTCACCAACCATACAAGAATTGCATGAGGATGCAATTGGCAAGCTTTGTCTACCTAAATAATTACATCGTGAGAGAAAAGCCAAAGCTGACTCATTGTGTTTGTGAAATACGGATCTTGTCCACTAAGAGAGTAGCTCGCAGGAACTCTCTGAATTGATAGTGAGGGCCATCATTTCGAATAAAATAGTGGGAGTTTTAATTGAAGTCTAAATTAAAAAATAAATTGAATTTTGGAATTTTGGTACTGATATTATTCTGCATGAATTCTTGTAGAATTCCATGGCAAGTGGTTCACACTCCACTCTGTCTCTGAGAGCCATCCTTGAGAAGGATAAGCTCAATGGGACTAACTACATGGACTGGTACAGGAACCTGAGAATTTTTCTCAGGCAAGAGCGAAAGCTCTATGTCTTGGAAGAAGAAACCCCCGAGGTACCGACCGGGAATTCTTCCCGTGCTGATAAGGATACTTATAAGAAGTATACTGATGACGCCTTAGACATCGAATGTCTTATGCTTGCCACTATGAACTCTGAGCTTCAGAGGCAACATGAGAACATGGGGTGCAAGGAGATTGACGAGCATCTCAAGAAAATGTTTCAAGGGCAAGCTCGTCAAGAGAGGTTTGACGTCACAAAAGCGTTATTTCAGTTCAAGATGGGAGTTCGAGACTCAGTAGGGACTCATGTACTCAAGATTATTGGGTATATAGAGAACCTTAAAAGGCTAGGTTTTCCTCTGGGTCAAGAGTTGGCCACAGATCTGATCCTGCAATCATTGCCGGACAGTTATGAGCAGTTTGTCTTGAACTACAACATGAATGAAATAGACAAGACACTACCCGAGCTCCTAGGCATGTTAAGAACTGCCGAGATCAACATGAAGAAGGCCAAGCCTGCAAGCCCCATACTGATGGTGCATAAGGGCAAGGGCAAGGCCAAGGGCTCAAAGAAGACGAAGGTGGGACCTAAGTCACATCTTGAGCCCAAGTGTTCTGCACTGAAGAAAAAGAAGAGCATGGTAAAGGAAGGGAAATGCCACCACTGTGGCAAGGCTGGTCATTAGAGGAGGAACTATCCTTCTTACATTGAGGGTCTGCAGAAAATGAAGGGAGGTATGACTTCCGCTTCAAATATTTACGTTATAGAAATAAACCTCTCTACTCCTTCATCTTGGGTATTGGATACCAGATGTGGTTCACACATTTGTACAAATGTGCAGGAACTGGAAAGGAGAAGATTGCTGAGTAAAGGGGAGGTGGACCTGCGTGTCGGCAATGGAGCAAGAGTTGTTGCTGTAGCAGTAGGGGTTTACCGTCTTTCTTTGCTCAGTGGGCTTGTAATAGAATTAGATAATTGTTATTTTGTTCCGGCCATAACTATAAACATTATATCTATTTCATGCTTGGACATGATTGGATTTTCTTTTATAATTAAGAACAACTGTTGTTCTATATTTAAGAATGATGTTTGTTATGTTGTAGCCCAATTGTTTAATGGTCTTTATGTTTTGAACTTGGACCATCTGATCTATAATGTAGAAAATAATAAAAGACTAAGAACAAATGACACAAACCCTACATATCTATTACATTGTCGTTTGGGCCATATAAACGAGAAGCGTATATCCAAGCTCCATAAAGATGGACTTTTGGACTCATTTGATTATGAATCATTTGAGCGATGCGAATCTTGTTTGTTAGGCAAGATGACTAAAGCCCCTTTCACTGGTTATACTGAGAGGGCTAAGGATCTCTTAGGGGTTGTACATAGTTATGTATGCGGACCCATGAGCTCCATGGCTAGAGGTGGGTATTTCTACTTCGTTACATTTACTGATGATTTCAGTAGATACGAATATATGTATCTTATGAAGTGCAAATCCGAGACCTTTGAAAAGTTCAAAGAGTTCAAGAATGAAGTAGAAACCCAGTTAGGTAAAAGGGTTAAAGCCCTCTGATCTGATCGAGGTGGCGAATACCTGAGTCATGAGTTCCGTGATCATCTGAAAGAGTGTGGTATTGTATCACAGCTCACTCCATCTAGAACACCACAACATAATGGTGTGTCTGAGAGAAGAAATCGTACTATGTTAGACATGGTACGTTCGATGATGAGTTATGCAGACTTGCCTGTTTCCTTTTTGGGTTTTGCTTTAGAGACTACTCCAATGACACTGAATCGCGCTCCAACGAAAACGGTTCTAAAGACACCATATGAGATATGGACTAGGAAGTGTCCTAGTATGTCGTTCATTAAAATTTGGAGTTGTGAGGCATACGTGCGACGTCAAATGCCTGACAAGCTGGAACCCAAATCGGATAAATGTTATCTGGTGGGATATCCTAAGGAAACGAAAGGGTATTACTTTTACCTACCGTCCAAGGGCAAAGTGTTTGTCGCAAGGACTGGCATCTTATTGGAAAGAGAATTCTTATCAAGAAAGACTGAAAAGGTAGAACTTGAAGAAGTTCAAGAACCACAAGTAGTGAATGAACCAGAATTGGATTCTGAGATAGGACTATAAGATGTTGTAGCTTGAGAACCTGCTCAAGAAACACAAGTCCTACGTAGATCTGGTAGACCAAGATTTGAGCCTGAGAGATATGGATTTCTCATGTCTCAATTAGGTAATGTGTTGCTTATGGATCATAATGATAAACCAGCAACCTACCAAGAGGCTATGAATGGACCGGACTCCGACAAATGGCTTGAGGCTATGAAATCCGAAATGGACTCCATGTATGCAAATCAAGTTTGGAACTTGGTGGAACAACCTGAAGGGGTACGACCCATATGGTGCAAATGGGTCTTCAAGAAGAAGACCGACATGGATGGGAATGTACAGACATTCAAAGGGTGACTGGTGGCTAAGGGTTTCAAGCAAATTCATGATATTGACTATGATGAAACTTTTTCCCTTGTTGCCATGGTAAAGTCCATAAGGATATTGCTTGCTATTGCTGCATATTATGACTACGAGATCTGGCAGATGGATGTCAAAACGGCTTTCCTTAATGGAAACCTCCTTGAGGAAGTGTACATGACACAACCCAAGGGTTTTGTATCCCCAAATGAAGCCACTAAAGTATGCAAACTGAATAAGTCCATTTATGGACTGAAGCAGGCATCTCGAAGTTGGAATCTTCGTTTTGATGAGAAAATCAAAGAGTCTGGTTTCATCAAGAATGAAGATGAGCCTTGTGTTTACAAGCGAATCAGTGGGAGCATTGTTGTCTTCCTGATATTGTATGTAGATGACATACTATTGATTTTTTAGGATGGTTTCTACAGGGTTATCTATGCCCTTTCTATCCTTAATCTCCAAATCAAATTCCTGCAATAATAGTACCCAACGAATCAATCTCGGCTTTGTATCTTTCTTTTCCATCAAAAAACGGATGGCCGCATGATCAGTAAAAATGGTAACTTGAGTGCATAAAAGATAAGATCGAAACTTTTCAAAGGCGTAGACTACTGCCAACAACTCCTTCTCAGTCGTGGTGTAATTGATTTGAGCTTCGATCAGAGTTTTGCTCGCGTAAGCTACGGTGTGAAAACGTTTCTCTCTAACTTGACCTAGTACTACACCAATGGCATAGTCACTCGCATCGCACATAAGGACAAATGGTTCCCCCCAGTCGGGTGCCACCACAATTTGTGTCGTGGTTAATTGCTGCTTCAATTTATTAAACGCACTCAAATAGTCTTCGTCAAAATGAAATTTCGTATCCTTTTCCAACAATCCACTAAGAGGTTTTGCAATCCTCACAAAATCTTTGATAAACCTTCGGTAAAATCCCGCATGCCCTAAGAAACTCCTTAACTCTTTCACATTCCTAGGAGGAGGTAATTTCTCAATGACCTCAATTTTTGCCTTATCTACTTCTAACCCCTTGCTTGACACATGATGGCCTAGTACGATGCCTTCACGTACCATGAAATGGCACTTTTCCTAATTCAGCACAAGGTTAGTTTCGATATATCGCACAAGCACTCTTTCTAAGCACTCCAAACACTCCCCAAATGATTTTCCGAAGATGGAGAAATAATCCATGAAGATCTCTATACCATGATCCATAATTTCTGAAAATATAGCAATCATACACCGTTGGAACGTGGCGGGTGCGTTACATAGACCAAATGACATTATCCTAAAGGCGAATGTTCCGTAAGGGCATGTGAAGGTTGTTTTCTCTTGATCTTCCGGGTCAACCGTGATTTGGTTATACCCGGAATAGCCGTCTAAGAAGCAGAAGAAATCATTACCAAACTACTTATCTAGAACTTGAACGATGAAAGGCAATGGAAAGTGGTCTTTTCTAGTAGCCTTGTTAAGCTTGCGATAATCCATACAAATGCGCCATCTAGTAATAGTTCTAGTCGATATTAATTCGTTCTTATCATTTTTTATTACGGTCATCCCCCCTTTCTTCGGAACACATTGAACCGGAGAGACCCAAGAACTATCGGAGATAGGGTATATTATCCATGCATCTAACCATTTTATTATTTCTTTCTTTACGATCTCTTTCATAGGTGGACTGAGGCGGCGTTGAGGCTCAATTGAACCTTTGTAAGATTCTTCTAGGAGAATCTTGTGCATGCATACCGAAGGACTAATCCCTCTTATGTCCGCGATCGTCCAACCTATGGCTAATTTAAATGACTTCAGCAAATCTATGAGTTGTTGATGTTGATTTGGTGATAACTTTGAGTTGACAATGACCGGTAATGTATCATTGTATCCTAGATATGCGTAGGCCAGATGTTCAGGTAATGGTTTCAACTCAAGTGTGGGTGGACTAATGATGGAAGGTTTATTTGCACATGTCTTATCTATCATATCTAAAATCTCCAGCTTACGAGTGAATGTCGGTGAACGTGCAATTATTTCAAAGCATTCTTGAATTTCGTTCTCACAATCGGATTTCTCTTCATCCATCCCTTCCTCTTCATCTTCTTCTAGATTCTCACTTAAGTTGTAATCATAAATGGTCATACTCTTAACTTCCTCTATGTTATCTTCTTCTAAACGAGGGAATTTCATGGCTTTTAGTACATTAATAGTCACTTGTTCATCGTTAGCCCTCATGGTTAACTCACCCTTGTGTACGTCAATCAAAGCTTTCCCGGTGGCTAAGAAAGGCCTACCCACTATAATGGGGACTTCCTTGTCTTCCTCCATGTCTAATACCACAAAATCTGCCAGAAAAATAAACTTTTCTACCTTGACTAAGACGTCTTCTACAATCCCCTTTGGAAAGGTTAAAGATTTATCGGCTAATTGTAATGTAAGCGATGTTTTGGAAATCTCCCCCAATCCTAACTTCTTATAAATTGAAAGTGGCATAAGATTTATGCTCGCCCCTAGATCGCACAAAGCCTTTCCCTTGAATTGATGCCCAATAGAACACGGAATCGTGAAGCTTCCGGGGTCCTTTAGTTTTGGTGGCAATCTCCTTTGGAGAATTGCAGTACATTCATGTGTAAGGGTTACCGTTTCGTTCACGCCAAACTTCCATTATTTATTTAAGATGTCTTTCATGAACTTTACGTAACTCGGCATCTGTTCTAATGCTTCGACAAAGGGTATATTAATTTGCAACTTCTTAAAGATTTCTAAAAATTTCTGAAATTGTTGGTCTAATTTGCTTTTTTTAGTCTTTGGGGGAAAGGTGGTGGTGGATAGGTTCGTGGGTTATCCTTCCTACTTTCCTCTTTTTCTCCTTCTATTTCCTTATCATTTCTTCCTGTTATTACTCCTTCCTCCTCACTCTTATCGCCCTCATTTCTTCCTATTATTACTTGCTCACTAGGACCCTTGACTTCTTCTTGGTCTTGATTTCTATTTTGTTCATGTGGATTAGTGTCTTGACCAGCTATTAACTCACGCCCACTTCGTAATGTGATGGCCTTACAATGATGATTATCTCCCTTGGGATTGGGTGTGGTATCCGTAGGGAGTGTGCCTTGCGGTCGCATACTTAAAGTGGTGGCGATTTGCCCTAGTTGCGATTCAATCATACTCATTGACCCTTCCAAACTAGAGAAACGGGCTTCATTCTTTTGCATTGATTCTATGATGAAGTCATCTGTTACCTTTCTAGATGGTCTCGCTTGGTTGGAATTGTTTTGATGTTGAGGATTAGCATTAGAATTAAATAAGTGTGGTGGAGTAGGACCGGAGTTGTTCTTCCGAGAGAAATTAGGATGGTTTCTCCATTCGGGATTATAGTGGTTTGTGTAAGGGTTTGAATTTTGCTTATAATTCCCTCCTAAGTAATTAACTTCTTCATTATCCCCTACGAGTTGTTCAATTGTTAAGGTGGGGTTAGGAGAAACTATTGGAGTATAATGCTATTGACTTGAGGATTCATTTGATTTTGGTTCAACGTCAAAGCATCTAACCTCTTGTTAATGCTATTAAATTGGGACGTCATTTGGGATGCAAATGACGTTAATTGGTAAACTTGATACAATCCTGCCGTAGTGGGAGGATGTACTTGACGCTCAATCGTGTGGTAATTATTAGAAGATAGATCTTCTAAAATACCGTAGGCATCTTCAGGATACTTGTTCATCAGCGAACCTCAGCTCCATCTACTTTGATCATTGTAGATGTCTGAAGGCTGTTATAAAACGTCCATACTTGTTTGTGAATGGCTAGCCCATGGTGGGGACATCTACGTAATAATTCCTTAAATAGTTCCCACGCATCATATAGGGTTTCTCCATTCGCTTGCATGAATGTAGAGATATCTCGCATTAACTTAGCAGTTTTGGATGGAGGGAAATATTTGGATAATTTTTTTCAGTAAATATAGCCCAAGTAGTAATGGACTCATGAGGCAATGAGTTCAACCAGTCCTTAGCTTTCCCTTATAAGGAGAAAGGAAACAAGCATAACTTAATGGCTTCATAAGATGCACCATTAATCTTAAACGTATCACATATCTCTATGAAAGTTCTAAGGTGAGAATTAAGGTCTTCATGATTAAGACCCCCAAACTTGTTGTTTTGAACAAGTTACATTGCCATGGAATCTATCTTAAAGTTATTGGCCTCTATCGCGGGTCTAGCGATACTAAATTATACCCCTCCCCTAAAAGGCATGTTATAATCCCGACAAGTTCGTCTTGGTTCATTCGGGAGTTCATTGTGTTCTACTTGACCACCTAAATCCTGTCCGTTTTGGTGAGGCTCATCGTCTTGATTGGGATTATCCATTGCTAGTTGATTAAGTGTTTCTAGCCTAGTTGACCTTCAATTTCGTCTACAGGTTCGTTCGATTTAAGAATTTAGAGGAATTAATTCAACGGATCGATACCTGGACATACACTATAAGATAACAAAGATGATAACACAAATACAATAAACTAACAAGTGAAAATAAAACTTGACCTCCACATACTAAAGTTCACTAATATTATATAAAAAAAACACTAAATCCGTTGCACCTCCCCGGCAATGACGCCAAAAACTTGATACGTTGAAAATGATCTATGCGTATTGCTGCAAGTGCACGTGCCGTAACAAGTAATAAAATGTGAGTGTGATCATTCCCACAGAGAAGTGATGGGTTTAGCGCTTACAATTACTAGCTATATCGTTTCTATGAATCCAAGTAAAACGGTTAATTGATTTTCTGAAAATAGATTGAAACTTTTAGATAAATATTAAAACTAATTTAATTAGATCTTAAAGTAACTTCTTAGCAATTAGAGAAAATAGCCTTGCATTTCTGATTTCATATGTACAACATGATGATGATAAAATAAATATTTCATTTGGTTGAGCTTTGAATTATCTTGCGATGATTTTTAAAGAAGAAATCTTTATCTCTCGATACAAGAAGTCTTAATATTTACGCAACCTAGTTATCTCTAACTTAGGTGAAAAGAAAATATTATGAAGCACAAAAATCTAATTCGCTAGCATGAAAAGAAAATCTCTTTCACTTTTCAAAACTCAAGAGATCTTGTGATGCACGCACGTTTCTCCTCTCTCGATTCTTGAAACACCGTAAAAATAAAGAAATTTTGGTTAATGATTCACACTACTCATCTTTCGATTCTCGCACTGCGATAAACTAACCCTTAAATTAACGTTACGATGCTCATCTCTCGATTCTCGCGGCGCAATATAATAAAAAGACAAGATCCAACAATTTCACCATAAAAATCACAAGATCTATAAAGATAATCACAAAACAAACTCAAAATCAAAGATGTTCATCATCAAAATACACATACTACTCTTATCATGCAAGACTAGAGAGTTTTAGTTCATGACTGTGGGAAAATAACACAAAACTGAAGAGATCTTACTAAACATTCCGAAAGAAATGCGAATCTTCCCTTCTCCAGTGACGTGGAAGTGTTTCCTTTAGCCCGAATATCGAAACTGGACTGGTTTTCCCATGACAAAATTTCTCCCCAGGTTTTCTCCTCCTCTCCAATGGCTGAATAATGAAGAAGATCCCCTTTTAATGGCTGAAATCTTCCTCTTTTAAACTCTCCATTTCCTCCTCCCAGTGGGCCCCACATCCAGTCATTTTTAAATGCTGAACGGATGCTAAAAATTAGGATGTAACTGTTTAAAACTTGGTAATTTCGGATTTGAATTTCCTGTAACTGTCAGAAATGTTGTGAATATGTTGCAACATTTCTGGCTCTGTATTTCTTCACAATTTGACCTGCCAAATTTGTTGAGAATATGTTGCAATATTTTTCCCAGATTTTTCACAATACTTAGCCTTCAATCCTTGACTTAAATTCTCCCTGAATCTTATCATAAAAACATATAAAAATGAGAGTAACAACCATTTTGACTTCAAATCATGCGGCAATTGGATTTTTATCTACTTTTCATGTATAAATATCACATAACATAGCTAAAAATGGTTAAAATAAGGATTAAGATAACTTATTTTTGTGAAGTTATCAGTACCCAAAGGGGGCTCAGACGTCCCGCATCTATACGTTGTATGCGGACCTCTTTTCCCGTCCTACATTGTCTCTTGCTGCTGCCTACCAACAGGTTCAGGCTCTTGGGGCTGAGATTCTTCAGAATTGCCCCTTTTCTGCGGATTTGGCTCAAAAACACAAGAATTTCTAGGAGCTTCTCGTTGTGTGTTATCTGCTCCGGCTTCCTCATACTTATGATATGATCCGCTAGCAAATTCTGGTTGAGGCAGAATCTCCTACCTTAGATGCCACCACTGCCCGCATCGCTGTTGTCACCTCCATCCTTCAGCGACTGCTTCTGCCCGCTCCTTCTCCACCGGACAACTATGCTCACCATACTAAGCAGAGTGGCTCTGGTAGCCGCAGTCACTAGTCTGGCAGACGTGCTCCTTCCTGCTACCTCTGCTCTCACTCTGGCCACACCGGCTATACTATTGTACGCTGCTGGACAAAGCATCCCCATCTCGCCCCTCGGGTGACTCTTCCACCTCCTCTCCTATGTAGTCTGCCTCTGTGGTCACATCATCAGGTAGTGCCCACGTGGTGACCCAAGGTAAATGGCTTATCGACCCTGGTGCGACTAATCACATGACGGGCAATCCTCAGTACTTCAGGATCCGAGCTCCCAACGGACGATTGTTATTGGGACTGAGAGCGGCGGCCTCTACTTCCTCGACAACGTTTCCACCTTGTCCGCCATCTCCTCTTCTTCTACGGATCTTCTCTAGTGGCATCTCCGCCTCGGTCATCCTCCTCCACGACTTCTACATCAGCTTCTGCCCCACCTCCCACCTTCTAGTACTCCTCTCAACTGCGACGCTTGTCAGCTTGGCAAGAATCAACGTTCCTCCTTCCCGCCGAAGCAAGGTCGGGGCTCTACCCGTCCATTTGATATAGTCCACTCCGATGTTTGGGGCCATGCTCCTACCCTCACCATTGGTCGGGGTAGTTCTTATTTTGTAACTTTTATTGATGATTTTTCTAGATGTACTTGTGTGTATCTCTTACGAGATCACTCTACACTTTTGGATGCATGGATCTCTTTTTATACATTAATTAAAACTCAGTTTGGTGTTTGTATTAAAACATTTCGCTCAGACAATGCTAAAGAATATCTGAGTCATGTGTTGGTACCCTAGTTTTGATTTGAGTTCAGTCCTCTCTTTCTGTCTCTTGACCCAAGATTTATCTATGGTCAAAGGTTAGTTGTTTAGTTAGTTTGCTCTAGTTTTAGAGTTGTCACTTTTCCAGATGAAAATTTGGTTAAGTTGTTTTTTGTTCGACTATGGTCGAACGCCGCTCGACTATCGTCTATCGACTGTTCGACGATCGTCTATCAGTTGCTCGATGTTTGTCTGTCAGCAGATCGTCTATCTCTGAGTTAGTTCAACTCTTGGTAGTTCGATGTTCTGTGAAATCTGCCTCGCCGATCGTCGAACCCCGCTCGACTTTTTCTGACCAGACAGATTGCTTGATAGTTCGACTATCTGCTTGGATAGTTCAACTATCTGATAGTTCGACTATCTGTTTGATAGGTCGACTATCTGTTTTCTTTGATAGTTCGACTATCTGTTTGATATGTCGACTATCTGTTTTCTTTGATAGTTTGACTATCTGTTTTCTTTGATAGTTCGACTATCTGCTTTCTTTGATAGTTCGACTATCTGTTTGATAGGTCGACAATCTGTTTTCTTTGATAGTTTGACTATCTTTTTGATAGGTCGACTATCCGTTTTGCTTGATAGTTCGACTATCTGTCTTGATAGGTCGACTATCTGATAGCTCGACTATCTGTCCTGACAGTTCGACTATCTGCTATGGTAGTTCGACTATCTGCTTGGGTAGTTCGACTATCTGTATCGTTCGACTATCTATTTGATAGGTCGACGATCTCTGTGCTTCGTTCGACGATCTCTGAGGGTCGTTCGACGTTTTGCTGTATGTCTTTAATAATTTTGTCCTCTTCTATTCTATGATTTATTTCATATTTATTTGGCATATTATTTCAGTTAATTTATGATATTATTTCCATGCAATCTCTGCTCCATTCCTTATGCATGAGCCAATCTTTATCTGACAAAGTGTTTTGTCTTATTAGTTGAAATGCAATTTCTGCTTTATCTGTCAGGCTGTCCTTTATAGCCGTTAGACTCATAAAGTCTTTTCTGGCTGTAAAGAGTTCTTTCTGATGTGACCTTTTTCATGCACCCTTCTTATCTGATTGGTTATGCAGCTTCTTAGAAAGCTTTATCCTCTTATAGTATGTCTGTCTGTAGGTTTTGTTTTTGCTTTATGCTTTTTGCAGCCCAGATTGCTGATTCCAGAAGAAGACAAAGATTAAAACTCAAATTAAAGCCGTTGCAAAGGCTCATATAAAAAGAGCTTCTTTTTGAAAGAAGATATAGGGAACTCACATAGAACTTATACACTCAGCAGCATAGAGATAGTGAAAAAAAAAGCAAGAAAGTTCTACAGCTCTCAGAATTTAATATTCAACTGAGAAGATCAAAGCTCTTCTTCATTCTTCTTCATCCTGAGTTCATCCTGCTTACAGGAAGACTTTCACTCAGAGGCCTTTAGAAGAAGAAGAAGAAAGGAAGCTGTTTGAAGAAGAACACAAGTTCCCAATCAAGAATCTTCTTCAAGCTTCTCCTTCAGAACCTCAAGACAATTCTTTGTCTTAGTTCAGAAGAGTTCCTGCACCCTGAAGCAAGACTCCTTCCTGAATATTCTCTATGCCAAGGGGAGCCTTGATTCTTTAGAGCTTTCTAGCTCTGTGCAATCCACTAGCTTCTCTAATCTATTTAACAATAGAGAAGAAGCCTTAACTCTCTCAACCTCCTGTACAAAGGGTTATTACTCCCTTCAAAAGTGAACCCTTGGTGGCAGGGCACCTGATCAAAAACTTGTGTTGGATTTTGAGCTCCTGATCAAAAGCTCAAAGGGTCTACTTGATCTACCTGAAGTAGATCAGTTGGTGGCAGGGCACCTGAACAAAAACCTGTAGTGGATTCCTACTAGGGTGGTAGAAGAGTGGACGTACCTATTTAGAGGGAGCCACTATAAAATTTCTTGTGTCGTCTGTGCTGTTTATTTAATTCATTGTACTATGGCTGTGAGTAGAAATAACTAGGATTGCTAGTTGCTGTGATAGGATCCCAAGCTTAACTGTAATTACAGTTAGCTCTCTATTGTACACTACACTTTGTGTTAGGCTCTAGGGTTATCAATATCTATAAACTAATTCCGCAAATTAACTCTAAGGGAGTTGAGTAGGGTGTCATAATTTTTGAATACTCTATTCACCCCCCCTCTAGAGTTGTATCTATCATCACTTTCAATTGGTATCAGAGGGAGGTTAACTGACTGTACAGGCTAACACCTGAGTCACAAGATCCTGATAGATACCAAGCTTATAGATATTCACTTCATGGCCCAGTCCAAGGATTACTCAAGCACCAGACCTCCAGCATACAACTTAGCTAAGTTTAGCATCTGGAAGGCAAGGATTAAGTTATATATGAACTCTATTGATGAGAGTATTTTTGCTTCTATTTTGACAGGACCACCAAGAGCACCTACTGCAGCTACTGCTTCATCATCAACTGATATGAGTGCAGTGCCTCCTCCAGATTACAATGATGAATACAAAAAGGCAAAGATAGCAGATGCCAAAGCAATGAATATTCTGGCTCAGACAATGTCTGATGAAATATTCCAGAAAGTTGCTGACTATCCCTCAGCAAAAGCAATGTTTGATACACTGAACCAGATTGTAGCTGGTTCAGCTGATGAAAGGAAGGACAGAAGGTCCAACCTTATCTCCCAGTATGAAAACTTCAAGAAAACTGATGCTGAATCAGTTGAAGCAATGTACACCCGGCTCAGCTCAATCATCAATGAGCTGAGGACTCTTGACAAGGATATATCATTGACAGAGGTCAATGATAAGATTCTGTTGTGGTTCCCCAGCACATGGGATCTGAGAATCTGGCCTATCAAGGAGGCCAGAAGTGCAACTGAAATCTCAACAGAAGCTCTCCTTGGCAAGCTCAAGTCTTTTGAGCAAGTGCTGAAGACCAGGAAGCTGAGGCTGAAGCAAAGACTCCAACTCCAGCAAGAAAAGAGCAAAACTCTTGCTCTCAAAACTGCTGATGCTTCTGAAGGAAGTCAATCTAATGAGGAGCTGATGGCACTCTTTGCCAAAAGGTTCCTTAAGATGGGAAGAAAAGACTTCAGAAAGAAATCTTCAAGATATGAAGATAAACCAAGGTATGATAGATCTCCTGCTAAAGAAATCATTTGTTATGGTTGCAGGAAACCTGGACACATTCTACCAGAGTGTCCAGAGGAAAAGAGCAAAGACAAGAGAAAGGAAAAGGAACATCACAGGAAACACTCCAAGTCCTCCTCCTACAAAAACAAGAAAAAGGAGAAGGGATTTGTTGCTGAAACTTGGAGTGACTCAGATGAGGAATCTTCCTCCTCAAGCTCCAGTGAGGATGAGGAAGAGAAGAAGGCAAAAGAAATCTGCCTTATGGCTATTGATGCCTGCAGCAATCACTCAGCTGCAGAGAGTTCTGATGATGATGAAGAGATGCCCACAGAAGATCAGGTATTATCTTCATATGATTTTTCTTCTTCTGAATTTAAAACTGAGTTTAAATCTCTTTGCTTAGATTTAATTAGTTCATAAAAGGAGATTAAAGAACTTAGGAATAAGTTAGATGAATCAGAATCTATCTCCATTGAAAAAGCTAGGTTAGAAGCAAAACTCACTTAATCTAGTGATGAAATAAAATTTCTTAAAAATGAACTAGCAAAGTCCAAAAGATTGGAAAAATCATTAAATGGTAGAAGCCTTAAGTTGCTAGAAATTACCAGCGTGACAAACACTAGGTCAGGCAATAATAAGCTAGGCTTAGGAGCTTCATCATGTGAACCCCCCAATTATCCTTAAAAATCATCTTTCAACTCCAGTGAACTTTATCTCAGCTGATGGGATAAAGAACACTGAGCAAGTAAGACAAGTTAATCAAGCCTTAAACAAAGCTAAGAGAGAAAAGAGAAAACAAAAATTTAAGGAAATACAAAAAGCATCGAACGCTGCTCGACGATCGCATGCTCAGTCGTCGAACAAAGCTCGACGATCTGTGCATCCATCGTCAAACGCCGATCGACGTTTTCTACATGAATTTCAAAATTATAATCAGAACCCTATAAACCTTAATATGAATAGAAACCCTAGGTTTGTGGACCCATTAACTGCATGAAGCATCCCACCTAGGAGATATTACCCTTTAGGTTATAAACCCCAGCCTGCTTATTCTTTTATTTTTAGTTTTTATTATGTGAAGAATAATGGACCCAAGGTTACCTGGGTCCACAATGTTTAACTTAACTCACTGCAGGTGAAGACCTATCTTATCACTCAGGACAAGTGGTATTTGGATATTGGTTGCTCCAAAAATATGACAGGGAATAGAGAAAATCTGTCAAAGTTCAATGCCAAGCTTGGACCAAAGGTGATCTTTGGGGATTCTAGCTGTGGTCAAACTGAAGGATATGGTAGGATTACCATTGGAGCAGTAACTTTCAAAAGGGTTGCATATATAACTGGACTGAAGCATAACCTTATCTCAGTAAGTCAGTTATGTAATGCAGGATATCAGGTATCATTCACTAACACTCTTTGTAATATTACTTTAAATAGTAATGTTGTGTTAGTAGGTATTAGATAAGGCAATATTTATCTAGTAGATTTTAATTCAACCCATTCTGAAATCTGCTTATTTAATGAAGTAACTAATAACAACACCTTATGGCATAAAAGGCTTAGCCATGTTAACCTCAAGAACATATCTAGGTTATCTAAATACAACCTTGTTAGAGGTTTACCTTCTTGCCCCTACAAGAAGGAGAGCTTATGCAAGGCTTGTCAATTAGGCAAGCAAACCAAAAATTCATTTAAATCTGTAAATAAAAGTGATTTGCCTAGAATCCTGTATTTATTACATTTGGACCTCTTTGGCCCTATAAATGTACAGAGTCTAGGAGGGAAGTATTACACTTTAGTAATTATAGATGACTTCTCTAGGTTCACTTGGGTGTTCTTCTTGAGAACTAAGGCTGATAACTTCAAAGTTCTTACAGATTTTCTATTGTGTGTGTAAACTGAGTATTCTACTCAGGTTACCTTGATCAGAAGTGATCATGGTACTGAGTTTGAGTCTCTTCTCATGCAAGAATTCTGTGAGAAAGAAGGTATCAAACATAGCTTCTCTGCTCCTAGAACAACCCAACAAAATGGGGTAGTGGAAAGGAAAAATAGAACCCTGATTGAAGCTGCTGGTACATTATTGGCAGATGCTAATATGCCTCTCTCCTATTGGACAGAAGCTGTTAGCACAGCTAATTATGTGCTGAACAGAAGTCTTATACACATGCTTAAGTGCAAAACTCCTTATGAGTTGCTTAAAGGAAAGAAACCTAAAATAAATTATTTTAGAGTATTTGGTTGTGTAGTTTACATTCATAACAATAATAAAGAATACCTTAAAAAGTTTGAAGCAAAAGCTTCAATGGGAATTTTTCTTGGATATTCCCAAGTAAGCAAAGCTTATAGGGTATTTAATAAATCATCTTCTAAAATTGAGGAATCTGTGCATGTGTCTTTTGATGAATCTCAGATGTTTTACAAGGAGAAGGAAACTTCCCCTTCCTCAAGTTCATTGCAGGTACCAGAATCTAGTAAAGATGTCACTCAAGAGATTCTTCATCTATCAACTCTTCATATCACTGAATTAGACAGTGATGAAGACTTTGTAGAAGCTGTTGTTATACCACCAATAGTAGATCAAATTCCTCCTGAGGAATTAATCCCAACTATTGCTGAAGATCACATCCCACCTGCTAATGTTGTCACACTTAGAGATCATCCTACATCTCAAGTGATTGGAGACATATCAGCTGGTGTTCAAACAAGACATCAATTAAGACAGGATGTGATGCATGCTTGTTTCCTTTCACAGATTGAGCCCCTCACCATTAAAGATGCTGAGCTAGATCCCCACTGGATCATTTCTATGCAAGAGGAACTCTATCAGTTTGAAAGATGTAAAGTATGGACTTTGGTTCCAAGACCTAAAGGCCAACTGATTATAGGCACCAAGTGGGTGTTTAGAAACAAGTTGGATGCAAATGGAATCATTGTAAGGAACAAAGGTAGGCTTGTAGCTCAGGGCTACAGACAGGAGGAAGGTATAGATTATGACCAAACCTTTGCTCCTGTTGCAAGGCTAGAGGCAATAAGGATCTTTCTAGCCTATGCAGCCTATATGAAGTTTAAGGTCTTTCAGATGGATGTCAAAAGTGCCTTTCTAAATGGTGAGCTAAAGGAAGAGGTATTTGTTGAACAACCACCTGGGTTTGTTTCTTCAACTCAGCCCTCACATGTTTTCAAGTTGCAAAAAGCTCTTTATGGACTCAAACAAGCACCCAGAGCCTGGTATGAGACTCTAGCTAGTTTCCTATTAGAGCACAACTTTGTTAGGGGAGTAGTTGATAGAACCCTTTTCGTCAAGCACCACAAGGACACAATCCTGTTAGTTCAAGTGTATGTAGATGACATTATTTTTGGTTCCACTGAACCCAAACTGTGCAAAAAGTTCTCTGACTTGATGCATTCTAAGTTTGAGATGAGTAGTATGGGTTAGCTGTCTTACTTTCTTGGTCTCCAAGTAAAGCAAGATGTCGATGACATCTTCATCTCCCAATCAAAATATGCCAAGGAATTGGTAAAGAAGTTTGGGATGGCTGATGCTTCAGCAATGCATACACCTATGGCTACTAATGTAGTTATAGATTCTGATGATCAGGGGAAGCCTGTTGATCAAAAGAATTATAGGGCCATTGTTGGTTCCCTATTGTATTTAACTTCAAGTAGGCCAGATATAATGTTTGCTACATGCCTGTGTGCTAGATTCCAGGTCAACCCCAAGGAATCTCATTTGATTCTTCTCAAGAGAATCTTGAGATACCTGAAGGGTTGTCCAAATCTAGGACTATGGTACCCAGCTGAATCAGAATTTGAATTAATTGGATACTCTGATTCTGATTATGCTAGTTGTAGAGTTGACAGGAAAAGTACCTCAGGAACTTGTCAGTTCTTGGGAGAGAGATTGGTCTCTTGGTTCTGTAAGAAGCAGGCTTCTGTCTCAACTTCAACTGCAGAGGCTGAATATATAGCAGCTGCTAGTTATTGTTCACAGATCCTGTGGATTCAAAACCAGCTTTTGGATTATGGGTACACACACAAGAACACAAAAATCATGTGTGACAGTACCAGTGCTATCTCTATTGCACAAAATCCTGTGCACCACTCTAGAACCAAGCACATTGAGATTAGACACCATTTCCCGAGATATTGTGTGGAAAAGAACAAGATCAGCCTTGAGTTCATATCCACTGACCTTCAGAGAGGTGATATTTTCACCAAGCCCTTAGATGAACAGAAGCATCTGTTCTTTTTGGTTCAACTAGGCATGATTAATGGAAAAGACTAAGTGTGACGTCTGCCTTTGTTGAAACCTGTTTGAAGATCGTCGAATGACGTTCGAAGATAGTCGATCAGATCAAGCCTATCGTTGACCTATGGTTGATGATAGCTTATCTGTTTGAAGATCGTTGAACGACGTTTGCAGATCGTCGAACAGGTCGAGCCTATCGTCGATCTATGGATGGCGACAGCTTGTTGTTTGTGAAGACAGAAATAGTCGAACGATGGATCAACTACTCTGCTTCAGGAACGATTGTCGAACGACCGTTCGACTATCATCTCCAGTATCTTTTAAAATAGATCGATGATTGATGGTTTAATTTAAAACTGATGGTCGACCTAGGTTAAGAGATCGTTCTTTTTATTGTCGACGGAGAGCGTCTTCTCGTATTCTGTCTTTCTGCTTGCTCCCTGTCTCGCGATTTCTGTCGTTTCGCCTTCGCCGTCTTTATCGTCTTCTCCAACCTCTTCGATGGCGATTGCTCCAGCCCTCCTGTCCGTAGTAATGTTCGATGCTGGCTTCAGCGTGGACTTCGACTCTTTCAGCTGCTGCGAATCTGCTATAGTGGAAATTCTCAACCTATGCAAAGATCAAGGATTGGAAAAGCTCATGTCAACAAGAATAAAGATAAACATTCCCGAGATTAAAGAATGGGCATTTACTTCGTCCTCAAATGACGATTCTATGACTGGAACAATAGGCGGAGAAGAGGTAATTTTGACTCCCGCCGTTTTAACTGAAATTTTTGGATTATTGAATGGGGAAGAAGATTATGAGCAAGATACCCCTGAGTTTGGGAGAATGCTGACTGAACTAGGACATGCCGACGACATTCCTTCTAAGCTGTTAAAGGTGAATTTTCTGTTGAAGATTAAGTTCCTTGCTGAACTAGTCGAAAAAGTGCTACTGGGAAAGCACTCTGCCAATGATAATATTACCAGGCAACAGTTTGCCCTGATGTGTGCCATCGTGAACAAGAAGCAAATTAATTGGGCAGGAGTTTTGTTTGATTTGATAAGGAAAAAGAATAACAAGAAGGAAGTCACCCTGGGTAGGGTGCTTGGGATTTTTCTAAAGGAGAAATATCCTCATCTGTTGGTCTCTGTTTCTACTTCAATAAATGCCAGCAAAAAGATGGACCCAACGCTGTTTGTCAAGTGGAAAAGGAGTTTTCTGAAGCCCGCTCCAGCAGGGGTAGCTCCAGTTGCATCTGAGAGCATAAGGACTGCTTCAGTCACTCCCCTCCTTCAAGAAGTAGGCTCAGCCAATCTCTCCGTTCCATCCCCTTCTTCTGCTTTACCTTCAACCTCTACTGAAGTGCCACCATCTACTTTAGTTGAAGTTCCATCTTCTGCATCTCATCTTCTTGATTCCTCCATAATTCTCCATGCATCACCTTCAGCATCTCCTCTCCCTTCTCATCTTGCTAGGATATCTCATCCTAGTTTTGATTTATTGGCTTCTGAGCTTTCTACTCCTCCTCAGTCTCCAATTCTTCATTCTGATCATGTTGATCTTCTTGCATCTACCCATCAATCTCCAGTTCACTCTCCATCTCATCAAGAATACACCATCCCTGCTGTTCATCCATCTTCTGTGATTCCCCCACCTTCATTTGAAATCACCCCAGCTTTCATCTCTAGCATCCTAGAGTTAATTACTCCTTCAATCAAAATCATGATTGAAGAAGCAATTGCTCCCCTTGTTTCCTCCATCTCTTCTTTGACTGCCTCCATCCAAGCTCTCTCAAAATCTGCTTAGCCCTCTTCATCTAGGGGTCTAGTTTCAGTTTCTACTGAAATCAGGCAGGGGGAGATGCTTTATGAAGATGCCTCTGAGCTGCCCTTGGCCTCCCTTCCAGCAGATCCTCCTGCAGATACAAAAAAAGAGATAGAAGAATCAGCTCCTCCTCCATTGTCTGAAACAGATATTTCTAATGCCATAATGAAATCTGAGTTTGTTGTCAAAGTATGCCTAGAAGAATGCTCCACTCCCCTGGTTGCCCTCTACCTAAAAGGAGTCATTACTTCCTTCCTAGATGAATTATGGGAGTTAGGACATTCAAAGGAAAATTCTGAAGGTATCCCTTTTACTCATTTTTTAGACTTGATAACTGACATGTTAGTATGGGAATGCCTAGAAGGAATGATAAAATGTCATTTAGCAAATTTGTATTCATAATACTACATGTTGGAACACCCTATTACTATTTGGACCAGGATGACTATATTTCTATAGGGATTGTATGCTGTGACCTCCATGTTGTTATATAGGTCACATAGGCTAGTTAGAGTAGTCTTCAGCTCGACGCATAGTCGACTTCAGCTCGACGCAGAGTCGATCTCAGCTCGACGCAGAGTCGACCTCTGCTCGACGCAGAGTCGATCTCAGCTCGACGCAGAGTCGACCTCAGCTCGACGTGGAGTCGACCTCAGCTCGACGTGGAGTCGACCTCAGCTCGACGTTCCGTCGATCCCAGCTCTGCTTACAGAAAACACTCTCAGACCAACGTGTGTCGTGCTCAGATCGACGTTTTTCTGTGAGCTCGACGCCTTCCAGACTTCCGTCGATTTTGGATAGGAATTCAAATTCCTTCTGACAGGCAATTAATGCTGAAGAATTTATTGGCCGTTACAGAATATCTGGTGCATGGCTCAAGGAATTTTCTAAGGAATGTCTGCCTGTCATTTCCTTTGAGGCATGGACAGTTAAGGAAAGCAATCAATGCTGACTTCCAACGGCTATCAAAGTAAAGGAAGAAGAAGACTCAAATATATCTTTTCTCTTGGACAATAACAAGAAGATACAGAGAATACACAGAACAAGAAGAGAACAACAATACAAGACTTCTCATCTTTCTCTCAGTGAAAAAAATTATTTCTGAAAGACTCTCTTACAGAAAATCTGATTGCTTCAGACACCTCCATCCAACTCACTTGGATCATTCTTTGCTGGAGCAAATCAGACCTTTGAAGACCTGTCACCCTTGTGCAGAGCTCTCCTTCCTGAACCTCATCTTGATCTCAGGGGGAGCTTTGACAACAACTTCAGATCCACTTCTGCTTCTCTTTGCTTGTTGAAAAGAGAAGACAACTTCATTCTTTTTCCTTTTCTTTCTGTACAGGGTTCTAACTCCCTTCAAAAGTTACTTTTGGTTTTGCTGAAACCTGGTCAAAATCAGCTTCTGTTGGTTTGTGAGAACCTGATCAAAAACTCTCTGGTGCTCAAGACACCTGATCAACTCATCTTGAAGTGGATTCCTATCAAGGGTGATAGAAGAGTGGATGTACCCAGATTTGGGGAACCACTATAGCTCCTTGTGTCATCTGGATTGCTTGCCCCTTTCTGTGTTTTGCTTTGTGCTGTGAATTTATTTTTTTACTCTGATTACTTGCTATAGCACCATACACTAAGTAAAGAAAAAATTTTCTCTGCAAGTTTTTATTTGGAAAATTATTTTAAATAACTCTATTCACCCCCCTCTAGAGTTAGGAGTGATCTTATCCTGCACTTTCAATTGGTATCAGAGGGAGGTTGATCATTCATACAGGCTAACACCTGGATCAAAAGATCTCTGATAAGATCATTTCCCTCAAAGGGTTACTTTTCTTAGTTTTACTTATCTTTTAAAACTCATGGCACAAAACAAGGACTTTGCTAGCACCAGACCTCCTATGTGCAATCTATCTAAGTTTGCACTATGGAAGGCAAGGATTAGACTTTATATGAACTCTTTTGATGAAGACATCTTCAATTCTGTATTGACAGATTGTCCAAGACCTCCCACAGGAACAAGTACATCAGCTGTTCCTCCTCCTTCAGGGACTGATGCTGACATAAAGAAGTGGAAGGCAGCAGATGCTAAAGCCATGAACATCTTGGCTCAAACCATGTCAGATGACATTTTCCAGAAGGTAGCAGATTGCAATACTGCCAAGGAGATCTGGGAAAAACTCTCAGAAATTGTATCAGGTTCTGCAGATGAAAGAAAGGATAGGAGATCCTATCTCATCACACAGTATGAAAACTTCAAAAAGGCAGAGTCTGAGTCAGTTGCTGACATGTACAACAGACTGAGCCTAATCATAAGTGAACTTAGATCACTAGAGAAGGACATATCTCTTACTGAGATAAATGACAAGATACTGACTTGTTTCCCTAGCTCTTGGGACTCAAGAATATGGTCAATTAAAGATGGAAGAAATGTCTGTGAGCTATCCACAGAAGCTCTTCTAGGAAAGCTCAAGAGCTATGAGCAATTTATTAAGAAAAGAGAAGAAGAGCAGAAGACATCCACACCAACAGAGAAGGCTGAGAAAACTATTGCCTTCAAAGCACAGGAAGAAGAACCTAAAGAAAAGGTGTTGGGAAATGAAGAGCTTATGAGCCTACTGGTCAAGAGGTTCAATAAGCTAAATAAAAGGAACTTCAGAAGATGGTCATCCAAAGACAAAGACAAGCCAAGGTATGACAGATCCAATAATAAAGATATTATCTGCTTTGGTTGCAGGAAACCAGGACACATCTTCCCAAACTGTCCAGAAAATCAAGACAAGGACAGAAGGGACAAGAAGGAAAGGAAGGATAAAAGGAAGGACAAGGAGTCAAGGAAATACCATGACAAGCCTTCCTCCAGCAACAGCAAGCACACCAGGAAAGGATTTGTGGCTGAATCCTGGAGTGACTCTGATGAGTCTGATTCATCATCCAGTTCTAGTGATGATGAGGATGATGCAGAAGAAAAGGGATTCTGCATGATGGCCATCAGTGCATCTCAAAAGAACACTGATTCAGAGCCTGAGGCTGACTATCCATCTGATCAGGAACTTACTGAGGATCAGGTAATAGATTCATTTGACTTTACTTCTGATGATTTCAAATCTGAGTTTAAATCTATGTGCATTGACTTAATTGAGTCTCAAAAGCTGATTAAAACTCTAAATGAACAATTAATTGAATGCAAATCCATTAACTCAGATAACCTTAGACTCTTAGAAGAGTTGAAGCAATGTGGGGAGGAGATAGCTTCACTGAAAAGTGAGCTATCTAAGGCCAAACAATTTGAAGAAACCCTTAATGGGAGAAGTATCAAATTGATGGACATCACAAGTACAGTGAACTCAAGATTGAATGGTTCACTGGGCTTGGGTGCTTCATCCAGCCAACCCATAGTGCTGACAACTCCAATCAAATTTACCAGTGAGAAAGGTAAAGGAGTCTTGATAGTGGCTAGGAAGAATGCTGACTTAACCCAGGAAACTGGACAAAAAATGTCGAACGAAGCTCGACGGACGTCGACCAGAGCTCGACGTAATCGCAAGAAAACGTCGAACCCAGGTCAACGCCCTCTACTCTCTGAACAAAGCAAGACCTTGCCGTCGAACGGAGCTCGACGCACTCACTTGAGTCCGTCGACCGAAGCTCGACGTGCGTCGAGCCGAGTTCAGAGCAAAACCCAGTTCTCAAGGGTTAACTCAAATTTCAATTCTAGCTCCACATCTCATTACTTTAACCCTTATGCTGAATGGATCATACCTCCTAGGAGATATCATCCTGTAGGCTATAAGAGTCAACCTGAGATGTCCTTCATTTCAGAATTTAAGGGATATCAACCTAGGCCCAAGGTTAACTGGGTCAAAAACAAATAAGCTGTTTTTGTGCAGGTAAAGACCTATCCAAGTGAGAACCATCAATGGTATCTGGATAGTGGGTGCTCAAAGCACATGACAGGAGACAAGGACAACCTCACTTCCTTCAAAACCAAGCTTGGACCCAAAGTAATTTTTGGAGACTCAAGCTTTGGAACTACAAAAGGATATGGGACAGTTCAAATTGGCTTAGTCACTTTCAAAAAGGTGGCATATGTTGAAGGACTCAAACACAACCTGATAAGCATCAGTCAATTGTGTGATGAAGGATACCAAGTAACCTTTAACAAAGCCATATGCAAAGTCAAGTCAGTGGACAACACAACTGTGTTGACAGGTAACAGAAGAGGTAACATTTACTTAGTGGATTTTCATTCACCTGTAGTAGATATTTGCCTGTTTAACTCCATTTCAAAACCAAACATCTTGTGGCATAAAAGATTAGGACATGTGAACCTTAGAACCATTGCTAAGTTATCCCAAGACAACCTTGTTAGAGGACTACCTTCTGGTCCCTACAAGAAGGAAGGACTTTGCAAGGCCTGTCAATTAGGCAAGCAAACCAAAAACAGTTTCAAGTCACTTAATAAGAGTGACTCACCTAGAATCTTGTACTTATTGCACATGGACCTTTTTGGACCAATTAATGTACAAAGCCTAGGAGGGAAATCTTATGCTTTAGTAATTGTAGATGACTTCTCAAGATTCACTTGGGTGTTCTTTCTGAGGAAGAAGTCTGATAACTTCAAAATTTTGACAGATTTTCTCAAAGGCATACAGATTGAGTTCAATACTCACATTGCCCTGATCAGAAGTGATCATGGGACAGAGTTTGATTCTCTTCTTATGCTAGAGTTCTGCCAGAATGAAGGTATCAGGCATACTTTCTCAGCTCCTAGAACTCCTCAACAAAATGGGGTAGTTGAAAGGAAAAACAGAACCCTTATTGAATCTGCCACAACATTGTTGACAGATGCTCACCTTCCTCTAACCTTTTGGGCAGAGGCTGTGAACACCTCCAACTATGTTCTGAATAGAAGCCTGATACATAAGCTAAAGGGTAAGACTCCTTATGAGCTACTCAAAGGGAAGAAACCTAAAGTGAACTACTTCAAAATATTTGGTTGCATTTGTTTCATTCACAATAATGACAAGAAATACCTAGCTAAATTTGAAGCCAAAGCTGATGAAGGAGTGTTTATGGGATACTCCATGACTAGCAAGGCTTATAGGGTTTTTAACAAGTGCACAAATAAAATTGAAGAATCCATGCATGTTACATTTGATGAAACTAACATGTTTTATAAGGAGAAGGAGACTTCTACCATAAGCAATTTGCAAGAACATTCAATTTCAGAAAATCTGAAGCAGCTTACCATCAAAGACAAAGGGTCATCACCTTCACCAATTCAACAAGTCACTGAACTTAGTGACAATGAAGAGGAATTTCAAGTTCTGGAAAGTTCAAAGGGCCAACAAATTGAAGAACCAGTTGTTGTTCCACAAGAGGAAACAACAACACAGGTTGGTGCATCATCAACACCCCTTGTTGATCTAGCAACAACAAGAGATCACCCAATCTCACAAGTGATTGGAGATATCTCAGTGGGTGTGCAAACAAGGAATCAAGTTAACCAAAATATTATGCACACCTGCTTCCTTTCTCAAATTGAGCCTCAAACCATACAAGATGCAGAGCAAGATCCAAACTGGATCATTGCAATGCAAGAAGAGTTGAATCAATTTGAGAGGAATAAAGTTTGGAAATTAGTACCAAGACCAAGGAACCAGCAAATTGTTGGAACCAAATGGGTATTCAGAAACAAATTGGATGATCAAGGAATAATTGTGAGAAACAAGGCAAGACTTGTTGCACAAGGGTATTGCCAAGAAGAAGGAATTGATTATGACCAAACCTTTGCACCAGTTGCAAGGTTGGAGGCCATAAGAATCTTCCTTGCATATGCAGCTCACAAGAGATTCAAAGTATATCAGATGGATGTCAAGAGTGCATTCCTCAATGGAGACATCAAGGAAGAAGTCTATGTAAAGCAACCTCCAGGTTTTATCTCTCCAACTTTTCCTGATCATGTATTTAAACTGCATAAAGCTTTATATGGTCTCAAGCAAGCTCCTAGAGCATGGTATGAGACCTTAGCTTGTTTTTTGTTGGAAAATGATTTTAAAAGGGGTAGTGTAGACCAAACTCTTTTTGTTAGAACCCATAGGTCCCATACCCTACTAGTACAAGTTTATGTAGACGACATCATATTTGGATCTACTGATTCAAATTTATGCAAAAAGTTCTCACAACTTATGCACTCAAAGTTTGAAATGAGTAGCATGGGTGAGCTTGCTTTCTTTCTTGGATTGCAAGTTAAACAACATGTGGATGGCATTTTCATTTCTCAAACCAAGTATGCAAGAGAACTGGTTAAGAAATTTGGAATGTCTGAAGCATCATCCATGAAAACACCTATGCCTACAAATGCTGTTTTAGATGCTGATGAATCTGGAAAACCAGTTGATCAGACAAACTATAGAGCAATCATTGGCTCATTACTTTATCTAACAGCTACTAGACCAGATATAATGTTTGCCACATGCATTTGTGCTAGATTTCAAGTAAGCCCTAGAGAGTCCCACCTCACATTAGTTAAGAGGATTCTTAGGTATGTAAAAAGTTGTCCTAATCTAGGTCTCTGGTATCCACATGACTCAGGATTTGATCTAACTGGATTTTCAGATTCTGATTATGCTGGATGTAGAGTAGACAGGAAAAGCACCAGTGGAACTTGTCAATTTCTTGGTGATAGACTTGTCTCCTGGTTTTGTAAGAAACAAACCTCTGTGTCCACATCAACTGCTGAAGCTGAATACATGGCTGCAGGTAGTTGTTGCTCACAGATTTTGTGGATTCAAAACCAGCTCCTAGACTATGGGTACAACTTAGAGATGTCTAAAATCTTTTGTGATAATACCAGTGCAATATCTATTGCTCAAAATCCAGTTCTCCATAGTAGGACTAAGCACATAGAAATCAGACATCACTTCTTAAGGGACAATGTAGAAAAGAAGAAAATTGCACTAGAATACATTTCCACTGAACTACAGAGAGGAGATATCTTCACCAAACCCTTGGATGAAAAGAAGCACCTCTTTTTCCTCAATCAGTTGGGAATGCTAGATGGAGACAGCATAAATTAAAACTCCAAGATTTTGAAACCCATAATTAACAGGAATAAGAAAAATTTCATTTCAAAATTTCCCTGTCTGAGTGGTTGTTCTGAGCTCTGAACTAAGCTCGACGCTGCGTCGAACGGAGATCGACGGTCCGTCGCCCTCAAAAGCGTCGAACGTCGAACTCAGCTTCTAGCGTCGAACTGAGTTCACAGCTTCCTGGCTTCTTGAGTTTTTTTTTTCTCACCCCGGTCGACGTCTTCGTTCAACGTCGACCTGAGCTCGACGTATAGCTTCAGCCAAAGCGTCGAACGTCGACCTAAGCTGGACGCTGTTGAGTCGTTTCAGTTCTCCTAGAGCCCTTGAGCGTCGAACTGAGCTCGACGTTCTTTCCTTTTCTGCGTCGAACCCTAAGTATAAAATCATTTTTTCTCCGTCGTTCGCAGTTGCGCTTTCATATTTCTCTGCTCAAGCTTTCTCCCTCCAAATACTATACTTTTGATCTTGGAAGGTACTCTTTCTTTTGCAGGACAATGGCAATTACAGCAGGAGCTCTGGCGGCTATGAAGTTCGACTCTGGTTTCGACATTGATTTCGATTCTTTTGATGGATCTCCACAACACCTTCTGGATATACTGAATCTTTTCAAGGAGCAGCAGCTAGTCCATTTTATGTCTACCAGGATACCCCTTCCCGAATCAGAAATTAAAGAATGGTGTCTTACAGCAATCATTTCAGATAACAACATCTTGACTGGGAAGATTGCAGGAAATGAGGTAGCCATCTCACCTCAAGTCATTACAGAAGCCTTCAACTTTGCTGCTGGAGATGATGATATAGAACTATCAGTGGAAGAGTATACCTTGATGCTGGACAGGATGGGGCATGCTGCTGGTAACCCCTCCAAACTCCTTAAAATTAACCTAGCAATTGAGTACAAGTTATTAGCAGATATAACTGGAAAGGTGATCTGTGCAAAGAGAACTGCACATGATGCAATAACCAGGCATCAGTTTTGCCTCATGGCTGCTCTAATGGATAAGAAACATCCCAACTGGGGATTAATTGTGTTTGATATGCTTAAGAAAAAGTTGGATAAGAGCTCTGTCCATTTTGGAAGAGTTCTTGGGTTGATTCTCAACCACTGCTGCCCCCAACTGCTGGTGTCCTCCAAGAAGCACATAAATGCTTCCAAGAGGCTCACATGTGCTTTAATTGGCAAATGGGACAGGAGAATCGTGAATCCCAGGGCAGCAGCAGCCATGAAATCCTCTGCAGACACCAGGACTATTGAGGTCACTTCCCCTCAGTCCACTGGTCCAGAAGAAGGGATTATGCCATCTCTCTCCCTCACCCTTCCATCCACCTTCATCCCCTCAACCTCACTTATCTCATCCTCTCAAACTCTACCCTCCTCCATATCCACCATTGCCTTCTCCCTTCCTCCTCAAACTACTTTCCTTCCAATAAACTTGGATTCCACCCCTCATGAGGATATCTTTTCCCTTGACATGCATGAAGACTCATTCATGGATGCTTCTACCTCCTCTCCTCATGACTTCCTCAATTCATCTACCTTTTCCGACTTACTCTTCTCCTCCATTCAGGAACATGTTACACCTCCTATGTCTGTTCCTCTCTCAACATCTTCTTCATTCTCAGCTTCTGCTACTCCCTCTACCTCTACTCAAGTTCCCCTTGAGCAAGTAGCCCTCCTGCCCTTAGCCAATCAACTTTTTGATCTTCTGTCTCCTAGGCTCTCCTCCCTTTTGGATGCCAAGCTGGCTCCTCTCCTACTTTCATTGAAAGCTCTTTCTACCTCTGTCTCCTCCCTTTCCTCCCAATTGGCACGCCCTTCTTCTGGGGGACTAGAGTCAGCTGCCCCTGATTCTAGGCAGGGGGAGATGTCAGCAGAAGAAGAGCTGCCTCCTTCTTCAGTTCAGATTGCTCAGACTCCTTCAGAGACAGTATCAGTTACTTGTTCACAGACAGTGTCTGCTGCAGAAGATCAAATGGTATCTGAGGCCTCTCCTCCAGTTTCAGAGCAGCAAATCAGCAGTGCCTTAGACATTCAGTCTTTGGCAGCTTCTCTTCAGATCTTCTCTCCTCCAGCTTCAATACAAGAAGACCTTGATATAGCAGAAAAACAGCTTCAAGAAGATATGTCCAGGGCTATTGTCCCCTTCCAGAAGGTCTTGACTTCTGATTTAGCAGTGGTAGCAGTGGCTCCTGTTAGTGTTGGATTTGGTGTGGTAGTCTCTGCTGAGACTTCAGGTGAAGTGACTGAGACACCTGATGCTGCAGAGGCCAATATCTCCCAAGCTCTTCAGGAACCAGTCTCCTTAGCCTCTATGGTTTTTGAGGCTGTGCCCTCTCCTGCAGTGGTTGCTTCCTCCTTCCCACTGACAGCAGAGCCTCCTTTAGTCTCTTCCTCAGCAGCTCCAGCCTCCATCAGCTTTCCCCTCTCCAAAAGAAAATATATAGATCCATATGAAGAATCACAAAGTTCTGAAGATGAGTTTGCCACAGATTCTGATGACTCCTCTGCAACTATTGCAAGGAAGAGGAAAGCCAGATCAAAAGCCTTGAAAAGAGTACCTTCTGCCAGAGCTACAGATCATGACATTCCCTATTACATCAAATATAATTGTGAAATCACAGAGCCTTGGATGCAGTACTCTCAGAATCAGAGAAAGGCAATGAAGAAGAAGAGAAAATTCAATGAAGGTCCATCTAAACCAGTCCATCAGCCTCCACCTCCACCTCCTCCTGATGCAGGTGCAGGTGCTAGTCTTTCTTCAAAACCAGCCCCTTCAGCTCTTCATGGAAAAACTTATCAAGCCAGAAGATATCAAGGAAGTAGCCAGCAAAGGGGAGGTCAACAAAGAGGAAATTATAAAGGCAGGCAGTCCAGGGGAAGAACCTTTGATCCATCCTCTGGTCCCTATCCCTATAGGCCTAGAGTTGACCTCACTCCAAGAACTTCTCAAGAATCATCCTCTAACAAATTTGAACCAGCTGTCCCCTTTGAAGATCCTACCAAGACTCCTGCTTACTGGAAAGCAAGGATGACAGAAATGGCTGCCTTAAATGAGATCAGCAAAGCCAGAGAAAGAGGACTGGATACATCTCATATCAGTACTATGTCAGAACAAAGAAGAGAAGAATTGGAAAAGTATGGCTCAAAGAAATTTTTTGATTCAGACAGATACATGGAACTCCACCCTGCAGCTGTACCACCCAGTGCTAGAGATCAAAAATCTTTAGGTGCAGCTGATGACTTCAGATCTAAAAAGGAAGCTTCCAATCCAAACAGAGAAATCATCTTCAAAAAGAGTGATCAAGACAAAGCATCAAAGGACAAGTAAAGTAAGGTATTCTGACACTTTCTATATTCTGGACTCAGGACATTTAAACAATTCTGCTGCTATATAGTGCTTCATATATGCTGCATATTATTCTGTTATGTCTGGTTGTATTATATTGTGTTGTATCTGCTTTATTTCTTTTCTTTGATTCCCTAAAATTCATGTAAATAGTAATCCTAATCCAAATAGGGGGAGATTGTTGGAACACCCTATTACTATTTGGACCAGGATGACTATATTTCTATAGGGATTGTATGCTGTGACCTCCATGTTGTTATATAGGTCACATAGGCTAGTTAGAGTAGTCTTCAGCTCGACGCATAGTCGACTTCAGCTCGACGCAGAGTCGATCTCAGCTCGACGCAGAGTCGACCTCTGCTCGACGCAGAGTCGATCTCAGCTCGACGCAGAGTCGACCTCAGCTCGACGTGGAGTCGACCTCAGCTCGACGTGGAGTCGACCTCAGCTCGACGTTCCGTCGATCCCAGCTCTGCTTACAGAAAACACTCTCAGACCAACGTGTGTCGTGCTCAGATCGACGTTTTTCTGTGAGCTCGACGCCTTCCAGACTTCCGTCGATTTTGGATAGGAATTCAAATTCCTTCTGACAGGCAATTAATGCTGAAGAATTTATTGGCCGTTACAGAATATCTGGTGCATGGCTCAAGGAATTTTCTAAGGAATGTCTGCCTGTCATTTCCTTTGAGGCATGGACAGTTAAGGAAAGCAATCAATGCTGACTTCCAACGGCTATCAAAGTAAAGGAAGAAGAAGACTCAAATATATCTTTTCTCTTGGACAATAACAAGAAGATACCGAGAATACACAGAACAAGAAGAGAACAACAATACAAGACTTCTCATCTTTCTCTCAGTGAAAAAAATTATTTCTGAAAGACTCTCTTACAGAAAATCTGATTGCTTCAGACACCTCCATCCAACTCACTTGGATCATTCTTTGCTGGAGCAAATCAGACCTTTGAAGACCTGTCACCCTTGTGCAGAGCTCTCCTTCCTGAACCTCATCTTGATCTCAGGGGGAGCTTTGACAACAACTTCAGATCCACTTCTGCTTCTCTTTGCTTGTTGAAAAGAGAAGACAACTTCATTCTTTTTCCTTTTCTTTCTGTACAGGGTTCTAACTCCCTTCAAAAGTTACTTTTGGTTTTGCTGAAACCTGGTCAAAATCAGCTTCTGTTGGTTTGTGAGAACCTGATCAAAAACTCTCTGGTGCTCAAGACACCTGATCAACTCATCTTGAAGTGGATTCCTATCAAGGGTGATAGAAGAGTGGATGTACCCAGATTTGGGGAACCACTATAGCTCCTTGTGTCATCTGGATTGCTTGCCCCTTTCTGTGTTTTGCTTTGTGCTGTGAATTTATTTTTTTACTCTGATTACTTGCTATAGCACCATACACTAAGTAAAGAAAAAATTTTCTCTGCAAGTTTTTATTTGGAAAATTATTTTAAATAACTCTATTCACCCCCCTCTAGAGTTAGGAGTGATCTTATCCTGCACTTTCACTACAGATATAATGGAAGAAGTATTAGCTGCCCAAGAGCTTGATCATCAACCAGCTCTAGAAGTTCAACCTGAACCAGAACCAATTGTTCAAGATCCTGAGGTTGATCAGCCAGCTTAGTTAGCAGTACAAGAAGAACTGGTCTCCATGACAGTTACTGATGAACAAGAAAAGGTTTCAGAAATTCAAATGGAAAAGTCTACTGTCTGGGATGACACTCCTGGATTAGATTTAGACACTCTTCTGGCACAAGATGCCCTGGAAGAAGAGTTAGAAAGAGCTGCCTTAAAAGAGAAGGAAAAAGCTGTGCAAGAGGCGTTTGATCCGTATGATCTTCCTCCTTCTTCAAATTCTGAGGAGGAGGATGATTCTGATGAATCTGAAGATTCCAAGAAAAAGAGATCTGCTAAGAAGAAAAGGAAAGCTGTGGCTCCTCCTCCTCCAAACCCTGATAATGATGTCCCCTACTATATCTTGAAAGGTATTGATCCCAAATCTAAAGAATTTCAGCATTGGATGGCATTTTCTAAAAATCAGCAGAAGTTAAGGAAGAAGTCGAAGAGGTATGACAGTCCTGCCCCAAGATGGACTCCTAGAGGTCCTCCTCCTCCACCTCCCAGTGCAGGAGCCTCTGGAAACTTATCTGCAAATCCTTCTGCTCAGTCTGATAGGTTTACTCCATCTCAGTCCTCTCAAAGGAAAAGCTCTCAAGGATATCAAGGCAGAACGCAATCTGGTTATCAAAGATATGATGCTGATGTAAAGGAACAAGTGAAGGAGGTGGTTTATCAAAAACCAACTTTTTCTCCTCCTCCTTCCAAAGAATTCAAGAGCACATCCTCTTCAAAGCCAGATCATGCAGTGAAAGCTGTTTCAAAAGGTAAAAGAATTATTTTCTCTGAAAAATCTAGCAAGAAATTTGCTGAGTTTGCTCCTCCTTCTTCTCTAGTTATTCAGGAAAAAGAGCCAGCTGAAAGCCTGCTAGATATGTCTATTAAATTTAAAGCTGTGAAACCTGTAGATACATCTTGTGAAAATGTGTATGAAATCCAAGAGCTTGATCCTGATTTCAGGATGGCTCGATTTCTTGAGCTTGTTGGATCAGCCCAAATTAAGAAAGCCAAAGCTGAAGGCAAAGACACTGCAGGATTAACAACTATGTCCAAATTCAGAATGAAGGAGCTTGATAAATTCCAGGTTAGACCTGAGGTATTTGACCCTTCAAAATACATGGAAAAGCATCCTGAAGCAGTTGTCCCAAGGGCATCAGAATCTAAAATCATTGGAGAGCAAGATCTAAAGCTGTCAAAGAAAGAAGCTCTAGACCCCTTTAGGAAAATTACTTTTATTCCTAGTTCTTCTGAATCTAAACCAAATTTTGAAGCTCCTTAAAATTCATTGATTGACAGTTATTTACTTATCTGTTTGATTGTTGTTATCTGCTTAAATATTTCCCTTCATGCATTTTATTTATTTTCAGTAATTAGTTTTGTGTTTTTTTGTTGTTGAGAGACTTAACTCAAATATGGGGAGATTGTTGGTACCCTAGTTTTGATTTGAGTTCAGTCCTCTCTTTCTGTCTCTTGACCCAAGATTTATCTATGGTCAAAGGTTAGTTGTTTAGTTAGTTTGCTCTAGTTTTAGAGTTGTCACTTTTCCAGATGAAAATTTGGTTAAGTTGTTTTTTGTTCGACTATGGTCGAACGCCGCTCGACTATCGTCTATCGACTGTTCGACGATCATCTATCAGTTGCTCGACGTTTGTCTGTCAGCAGATCGTCTATCTCTGAGTTAGTTCAACTCTTGGTAGTTCGATGTTCTGTGAAATCTGCCTCGCCGATCGTCGAACCCCGCTCGACTTTTTCTCACCAGACAGATTGCTTGATAGTTCGACTATCTGCTTGGATAGTTCAACTATCTGATAGTTCGACTATCTGTTTGATAGGTCGACTATCTATTTTCTTTGATAGTTCGATTATCTGTTTGATAGGTCGACTATCTATTTTCTTTGATAGTTCGACTATCTGTTTGATAGGTCGACTATCTGCTTTCTTTGATAGTTCGACTATATGTTTGATAGGTCGACTATCTGCTTTCTTTGATAGTTCGACTATCTGTTTGATAGGTCGACTATCTATTTTCTTTGATAGTTCGACTATCTGTTTGATAGGTCGACTATCCGTTTTGCTTGATAGTTCGACTATCTGTCTTGATAGGTCGACTATCTGATAGCTCGACTATCTGTCCTGACTGTTCGACTATCTGTTGTGGTAGTTCGACTATCTGCTTGGGTAGTTCGACTATCTGTATCGCTCGACTATCTATTTGATAGGTCGACGATCTCTGTGCTTCGTTCGACGATCTCCGAGGGTCGTTCGACGTTTTGCTGTATGTCTTTAATAATTTTGTCCTATGATTTATTTCATATTTATTTGGCATTTTATTTCAGTTAATTTATGATATTATTTCCATGCAATCTCTGCTCCATTCCTTATGTATGAGCCAATCTTTATCTGACAAAGTGTTTTGTCTTATTAGTTGAAAAGCAATTTCTGCTTTTTCTGCCAGGCTATCCTTTATAGCCGTTAGACTCAGAAAGTCTTTTCTGGCTGTAAAGAGTTCTTTCTGATGTGACCTTTTTCCTGTACCCTTCTTATCTGATTGGTTATGCAGCTTCTTAGAAAGCTTTATCCTCTTATAGTATGTCTGTCTGCAGGTTTTGTTTTTGCTTTATGCTTTTTGCAGCCCAGATTGCTTATTCCAGAAAAAGACAAAGATTCAAACTCAAATTAAAGCCGTTGCAAAGGCTCATATAAAAAGAGCTTCTTTTTGAAAGAAGATATAGGGAACTCACATAGAACTTATACACTTAGCAACATAGAGATAGTGAAAAAAAAAACAAGAAAGTTCTACAGCTCTCAGAATTTCATATTCAACTAAGAAGATCAAAGCTCTTCTGCATTCTTCTTCATCTTGAGTTCATCCTGCTTACAGGAAGACTTTCACTCAGAGGCCTTTAGAAGAAGAAGAAGAAGAAAGGAAGCTGTTTGAAGAAGAACACCTGTTCCCAATCAAGAATCTTCTTCAAGCTTCTCCTTCAGAACCTCAAGACAATTCTTTGTCTTAGTTCAGAAGAGTTCCTGCACCCTGAAGCAAGACTCCTTCCTGGATATTCTCTAAGCCGGGGGGAGCCTTGATTCTTTAGAGCTTTCTAGCTCTGTGAAATCCACTAGCTTCTCTAATCTGTTTAACAATAGAGAAGACGCCTTAACTCTCTCAACCTCCTGTACAAAGGGTTATTACTCCCTTCAAAAGTGAACCCTTGGTGGCAGGGCACCTGATCAAAAACCTATGTTGGATTTTGAGCTCCTGATCAAAAGCTCAAAGGGTCTACTTGATCTACCTGAAGCAGATCAGTTGGTGGCAGGGCACCTGAACAAAAACCTATAGTGGATTCCTATCAGGGTGGTAGAAGAGTGGACGTACCTATTTAGAGGGAACCACTATAAAATTTCTTGTGTCGTCTGTGCTGTTTATTTAATTCATTGTACTGTGGCTGTGAGTAGAAATAACTAGGATTGCTAGTTGCTGTGATAGGATCCCAAGCTTAACTGTAATTACAGTTAGCTCTCTATTGTACACTACACTTTGTGTTAGGCTCTAGGGTTATCAATATTTATAAACTAATTCCGCCAATTAACTCGAAGGGAGTTGAGTAGGGTATCATAATTTTTGAATACTCTATTCACCCCCCCCTCTAGAGTTGTATCTATCATCACTTTCATCATGCATTTACATATTTCTGTGTGCAACATGACATTATTCATCAGACTAGCTATGTTTATACCTCCCAGCAAAATGGGGTGGCGGAACGCAAAAACCGTCATCTCCTCGATATCGCTTGTACCTAGATGACCCAGATTCATGTTCCTCGCTCCTATTGGGGCTATGCTGTTCTCCTTGCCTGCTACCTCATCAATCGCATTTCCTCTACGGTTCTCCACGAGAAAACCCTATTCTTTATTTTGTATTCGGGCAAGAAGCCTTTCCCTCTCCCTCTCCGAATCATTGGGTGCACTTCTTTTGTGCATGCCCATCTACCACCCGAGATAAGCTCTCCCCTCGCTCCACCAAATGTGTCTTTCAGGGGTACTCCCCCACTCAGAAAGGCTATTGTTGCTTTGACCCCATTCTTCGTAAGCAGTTCGTCTATGCTGACTTCACCTTCTTCGAGAATGCCTCCTACTTCTCCGATGAATCCTCTCCTCTCTCCCCAGCTTCTGATACTCCTGCTATTCTCTTTGTTCCCTTGTCTCCTACTGCGATCTCAACCCCTACTCCATCTCCGTCCACTCCTCTCCCTCCGCCTCTCTCTTCCTCTTATCCGCCACCGTCTCTAAAAGTGAGATCTATCCTAGAGATTAGAGCAAACACACAGTAAGAATAATAAAGAAAAGAAATAAAGGCTAACTAGACGACACAAGAATTTTATAGTGGTTACCCTAAACTTGGGTACATCCACTCTTCTACCACCCTAGGTAGGAATCCAATGCAGGAAGAGTTGATCAGGTGTCGTGGGCACCAATGAGCTTTTGATAAGGTGCTCAAAAACAAAACTGGATTTTTTGATCAGGTGTCTTGCCACCATTGAGTTTTGACAAGGTCTCAGAAACCAAGCAGAACTTTTGAAGGGAGTTCAAGAACCCTTTTACAGGAGGAAGGGAGAGTAGATGTTGTCTTCTCTGTTCAATAATCAAAGAGAAGCACAAGTGAATTGATGTTGTTAAAGCTCCCCCTGAGATTTGTAATTATTCAGGAAGAGAAGCTTTGCACAGGGTGATAGGCCTTCAGAATAATTGAGATCTCCAGCAAAGAAAGATTTCAGCACAGACTGAAATGTGAGTTGTCTTGGAGTGTGAATGATGAAGCCTTGATGATGTTGATCTTCCAGTAAACCTTCAGACTGATGTAGAGTAGTTGTCTCTTCAGGCTTCCTGGAACAGTAGATCTGAGAAGAGCACTGGCTGTACAGGTGATGTTAAGTTCTTCCTGGAACTTTGATTCCTGTATCTCTTTCTATTTTCTTTTCTTCTCTTCTCTGTTCTGTTTTTACTACTTTCTCCTCTCTTCTTCTTCTTTTTGTTCCTCTGTATCTCTGTGTATATATTCTGATAGGAGACCAACGGTCATTTGAATTCTTGCATTTATTACTGCTCCCTCTTAGTTACTCCAACGGCTATAATCTCCATAAATGCATTCTTGTAACTGTCCTGTAATAAAGCTTTGTTGGAATATGAACAGCTCACTTTGATTGGACCAAAGATATCTTGAAAATCTTCCTGAGAACTTGCGTTCAGTGTGATGGAAGAAATCACCAATCTCAACAAGATGATCGTCGATCTGAGCTCAACTATCGTCGATCTGAGCTCAGAGATATTGGAGCTGGTCTGGGACAGAAAACATCGATCTGAGCTCGGAGATCGTCGAACGGAGTTCGACGCCTCGTGGACCTGAGCTCAGAGATCGTCGATCTTAGCTCGACGCCTGAACTCATCTCGTCGATCTGAGCTTGACGCCAAGGTTGAATTCTAATTTCTTCTCTTGACTATTTTCTCTTGGCTGATTTCTTCAATCTCTGAGAGCTTCTGACTTAGCACATCCTATGACCATTAGCTATACATTGATGGGTCAATCTAATAATCCTAAAGACATAGTGATCCTGACCCAAATCCAAACTAGGGTGTTCCAACAATCTCCCCCTATTTGGGTTAGGATTAGTATTTACATGAAAATGAAAATATTACAATATACATTACAAAGCATAAGATATAAAAAGAAAAGCTTTTCATTGCTGTCTTCTATTGCTGTTAAAAACTGACTGCTGCTGGCATTACAATCTGTCCCTATGTCGATGCAGTAACTGTGATTGGAGGAGGCTGGGATGACTTTGAAAATTGGATTTTGATTGAGTCATCCAGCTAACTCTTATAGATGGTACCTGTAGAATGCTATGGTAGAGATTGCTCTCTCCTTGAAAAGGATATGTTAGCAGAAAAATGATATTTGTCCAGCAAATTTTATTAGGGTTCTTAATCTGAAAAATAAAGTCTGATATCTTCCTTCCTATAGAATTTTTTTTCATCAGAAGAGATTCAAACTCAGTGCCATGATCACTGCTGACCAATGCAACTAGAGTAGATGACTCAATCTAGATGAATTTAGAAAAAGATCTATAAGAAATATAAAGTTATCTGATAGAGAATTCTCATACAGAAGTCCTAATATAATTTTGAACAAGATATCAAAAAGATAGAAGCAGCCATAAGAAAAGATGTTTTCTAATAAGTTTGTTCCAAATAAGAGAAGGATTTGAAAATATTTTAAATAGTTTATCCTTATAATTATAAATCAAATTTATGAAAAAGCAGACTGAGTTCGACGATTTTATATAGGATCGTCGATCTGAGTTCGACGATTTTATGTAGGATCGTCGTTCTGAGTTCGATGGTCTGAACTCATTTCGTCGATTAAAATGTTTCTTCTTCCTTTGAATATATTCTGAAAACATTCCTATGAGAAGTTTTGTTTCCTCCTCAGGTTTTATTGAATCTTGGCAGCAAAATTGAAGTTCTAAGTTAACTGAACTGAAAACAAAGTTAGATAATACATGATCCTCTTTAGGTTTTGATTTTCCTTCTATTTTTCCAGCCTCTAAACTGCTGCAGGAAGTATTGATGGCCATTCAGCAGAATTTTTTGGCCCTTGCTTCCTCCTCTTCTTCTTCAAATGATGATTCATCATCTGATACATTCCAAATAACATCTAGGGATATTGATTCTCCTCCTTCAAATAATATGTTGTGGCTTTTTTCTTTTATTCCATCCACTGGTTCAGAAGCCATTTGATGAAGAGAATCCCATATCTCCTTAGCTGTTGAGCATTCAACAACTTCCTGGAACAAGTCATCAGATAATGACTGTGCTAGGATATTCATGGCTCTGGCATCAGCTAGCCTGGCCCTTTTTAGTTATTATTTCTGAGGTTGGGAGACCTGTCATAATGGCATAAAATATTTCTTCATCAATATTGTCCATAAATGACTTAATTCTTATCTTCCAAAGTGCAAATTTGTTTATGTTGCACTTAGGAGGTCTAGTGCTAGAATATTCCATATTCTTGCTATGTGAAAAACATAATAATTAATCTAACTAGGATGGATCCATAAGAGAGATCTTTTGGTTTAGGTGTTAGCCTGTATAAACAACCAACCTGATGAGGATGTAGTTGTTGTATAACCAACCTCCCTCTGATACCAATTGAAAGTGAGATCTATCCTAGAGATTAGAGCAAACACATAGCAAGAATAATAAAGAAAAGAAATAAAGGCTAACCAGATGACACAAGAATTTTATAGTGGTTCCCCTAAACTTGGGTACATCCACTCTTCTACCACCCTAGGTAGGAATCCACTGCAGGAAGAGTTGATCAGGTGTCCTGGGCACCAATGAGCTTTTGATAAGGTGCTCAAAAACCAAACTGGATTTTTTTATCAGGTGTCTTGCCACCACTGAGTTTTGACAAGGTCTCAGAAACCAAACAGAACTTTTGAAGGGAGTTCAAGAACCATTTTACAGGAGGAAGGGAGAGTAGATGTTGTCTTCTCTGTTCAACAATCAAAGAGAAGTACAAGTGAATTGATGTTGTCAAAGCTCCCCCTGAGATTTGCAGTTGTTCAGGAAGAGAAGCTTTGCACAGGGTGAGAGGCCTTCAGAATAATTGAGATCTCCAGCAAAGAATGATTTCAACATAGACTGAAATGTGAGTTGTCTTGGAGTGTGAATGATGAAGCCTTGATGATGTTGATCTTCCAGTAAGCCTTCAGACTGATGTATAGTAGTTGTCTCTTCAGGATTCCTAGAACAGTAGATCTGACAAGAGTACTGGCTGTACAGGTGATGTTGAGTTCTTCCTGGAACTTTGATTCCTGTATCTCTTTCTATTTTCTTTTCTTCTCCTCTCTGTTCTGTTTTTACTACTTTCTCCTCTCTTCTTCTTCTTTTTGTTCCTCTGTATCTCTGTGTATATATTCTTATAGGAGACCAATGATCATTTGAATTCTTGCATTTATTACTGCTCCCTCTTAGTTACTCCAACGGCTATAATCTCCATAAATGCATTCTTGTAACTATCCTGTAATAAAGTTGTGTTGGAATATGAACAACTCACTTTGATTGGACCAAAGATATCCTGAAAATCTGCCTGAGAACTTGCGTTCAGTGTGATGGCAGAAATCGTCAATCTCAACAAGATGATCGTCGATCTGAGCTCAACTATCGTCGATCTGAGCTCAGAGATATTGGAGCTGGTCTAGGATAGAAAACGTCGATTTGAGCTCGGATATCGTCGAACGGAGTTCGACGCCTCGTGGACCTGATCTCAGAGATCATCGATCTCAACTCGATGCCTGAACTCATCTCGTCGATCTGAGCTCGACGCCAAGGTAAAATTCTGATTTCTTCTCTTGACTGTTTTCTCTTGGCTGATTTCTTCAATCTCTGAGAGCTTCTGACTTAGCACATCCTATGACCCTTAGGTATACATTGATGGGTCAATCTAATAATCCTAAAGACATAGTGATCCTGACCCAAATCCAAACTAGGGTGTTCCAACAATCTCCCTCATCTCCTCCGTCGTCGCTCTCTACTCCCGGGCTAGCTCTCTCTGCCACGGATGCTCCAAATGCCGAGGGACCCGCCGACCTGGATCTTCCTGTAGCTCTTCGCAAAGGGGTGCATACGTGTACTCTACACCCCCTTGATGTTGTTGTTTCATATGATCGCCTTACCTCTTCTCACAGGGACTTTGCTCGGGCTATCTCTTCCACTGCCACACCCCATTCCTACACGGAGGCCCTTGCTATTCCTCATTAGAAGATGGTCATGGATGAGGAAATGGCGACCCTAACTGGGCGGGGTACCTGGAATCTTATTCCTCCTCCCTTCGGTACTGATGTTGTTAGCTTTCGCTGGGTCTTTGTGGTCAAATTTGTCCCGGACGGCACTATGGATCGTAATAAGGCTCGCCTTATTACTATGGGCTTTACTCAGACATATGGTGTTGATTACTTTGACACCTTCCTTCCCATGGCTCGTCTCAGCACTATCCGGGTCCTACTCTCTGTGGCTGTCAATAGAGTTTGGCCGATTTCTCAGCTGGATGTCAAGAATGCCTTCCTTTATGGTGACCTTCAGGAGGCCGTCTACATGGAGCAACCTCCTGGGTATGTTGCTTCGGGGGAGACACGGGTATGCCGGCTGAAGAAGGCCATCTATGGCCTCAAGAAGAGCCCTCGAGCTTGGTTTGACAAGTTCAGCGACATCGTGGCGGCCGTTAGTTTTACGCGAAGCTCTGTCGATCACTCGCTATTCATTTGCAAAACCTCCTCGGGACTGGTGGTTCTTGTTGTGTACGTCGATGATATTCTTCTCACTGGCGATGACCAGGAAGGGGTTGCCTTGACAAAGTGGCATCTTCGACAACATCTGGTCACGAAAGATATGGGCTCTCCGAAGTACTTTCTGGGGATTGAAATCTCTTAGAAGCTCAATTCCTTAGTCCTCTCCCAACGTAAGTATGCTCTTGATCTATTAAAAGAGGCAGGATTGACTGGAGCAAAACCTGGCCGATGCCCCATGGCAACTAGAGAAGAAAAAACCTGGACAAATGATTCGCCTCCTCTTTCAAATATTACACGATACAAGCATTTGGTTGGTAAGCTCATATATCTCACAGTGACCAGGCCTGACATTTCCTATGTTGTGGGCAAGGTGAGTCAATTCAAGCAAGCGCCTAGGGAGTGCAATCTACAGTCCGCCTTGCGGATTTTGGAGTATATCAAAGCAGCACCTGGAAAAGGATTACTATTTCAGAAGAATGATCATCTGAGGGTTGAAGCATACTCAGATGCGAGTTACGCTGATGATAAAGGGGATCGCAAGTCAACCTCGGGTTTTTGCACCTTTGTTGGGGGAAATATGGCGAGCTGGAAGAGCAAGAAGCAGTCTGTTGTTTCCAGGTCCAGTGCAGAAGCAGAGTATCGTAGTATGACATCGATCAATTGTGAGTTAAAGTTGTTACAGGCGCTCATGATGGATTTAGGAGAGGTTTACAACCATCCTCTACCTATGTTCTGTGATAACAAGGTGGCCATATACATCTCCAAAAATCCGGTCTTTCATGAAAGAACCAAGCACATTGAGGTCGACTGTCATTTCATTCGTGAAGAGATTTTGAAGGAACAAATTTTCACTCTCTTCGTCACTTCTGATAAAGAGTTGGCTGACATCTTCACCAAGCTAGTATCCTCCTCGTTTCTTCATATTTACGACCAGCTGGGCATGATCGATATATATTCTCCAGCTTGAGGGGGAGTGTTGAAGTTGGTGACCGTGCAGTCTGGCAGCTTGTCTTGGCAGATTAAAGAACGGGCGGTCTGGCAGTTTTCCTTCAGCGGTTTGGTTGCTGTGCTGTTGGTGTCTGGAGTCCGAGCAATCTACCGGTTTGTCTTTGATGACTTGGAGACCGGGCGGTCTAGCGGTCTCCCATGGCGATCTCTCCTTCCTCTCTGGTGGTAACCGAGCGGTTAGACCTTCCGTCTAACCGCGCGGCTTGTGCGGGTTGTTTCTGTATAGACCGCTTAGTCCTATAATTTTTTAGTCCCACATCTCTTATTTGTATTCTCTCTTCTCTCCTCCATTCTATAAAAGGGAGGCCATACCTTTGTAATAGATACCTTTTTCAGATAATAAAATTTCTGTTATACCACTTCCGGTTTGTTTTTTGTTCGTTTCTTACACCTGTGAAGAGGAATTCATCAGGGAGGCCATATAAAAGGGCAATAACTCCATAACTTCATCACTCTATGGTAACTCTGAAGATGATATGGAGGTTAAATTCATGACACTGTCTGATAATCAAGAAATAGAAATTGTTGAATGTCAGAATACTCAGGTAATCTTTGACAATTCTATTTGTTCTATAACTTCTGTTCATGAGATTGAGGATGAGTCAGACACATGTAACTCAAATTTTGATTCACATATGTCCAACTCTAAGACTAAATTGCAGCAACTCACAGTTAAGTTTGGAAAACTGCTAGAGGCTCTTATAAAGAGCAAAAAGCTTATCAAAGAACAAGCCATTAAGATTGCATCACTAAGAGGTCTTAAGTACCATCAATAGATGGCTACTCAGTAGATTGGTCTTCAAAGTTCAAAGTTAGCTAAGTTAACTAAGATCATTGATGATCAAATCATGTTGCTCAAACAAAGAGATGCAACCATTAAGGAGTTAGAACTCAAATTCCAGAATGAGAAAAGATTTGTTCAGTAGTTTTCTAAACCTAAGGCTGTGCTCCCAATAATAGATACCTTCTTAGGAACTCTTGGAAGTGGTCTTGGTTATATAAAAACTAGGAGAAGGAGAGGCAAAAAGCTGACAGGACAAAAGGGTCCAGTGTTGCCACAGCCTGTGTCTCAGACCAAAGGAAAAGAAGTGCAGAAGTCTGGACCAGGAGCGTCTAGAATATCTGTGAATATGAAAGCTATTCCTAATGTGTTTCCTCCAAGGAGGACTACCGTGTCAGTGATGCAAAATAAACAACTTGCTCACAGTCAAATATGCAACTATAAAAGCTGCTGATTCGTGCCTATGGAATGTCAGGATAAAGTTCATATTATGCCTTCAAAGAGGAAATACAACAGATATGAGTGCTGGTGTTGTGAAAAGATTGGACACTATGCCCTGGACTGCTTGTTCAATCACACAGTGTCTCATGGATAGAAAGCGTACCCAGCTAAGAAATTCTCAGGTAGTCTCAATGGAGCCCCATCTAACAAGCACCTAGGACCGAAGACAATTTGGGTTCCTAAGGATAAATAAATCTTTATTTGCAGGTATGCCCAAGAACTAGAGATAGGACCATCTGGTACTTGGATAATGGATGTTCCAGACACATGACTAGAACAAAGAGCAATTTGAGGGAGTTTATTCCAGTAAAAAATGGACCAAAGGTGATTTTGGTGGACCTGACAAAAGGATCACCAGAGGTTATGGTAAGATTACAAATGGCTTAGTCACTTTGACTAAAGTAGCTTATGCGTAAGGATTGCAACACAACCTTATAAACATAAGACAACTTTGTGATCTTGGCTATGACATTTCATTTCACAAGGATGAGTGCCACATAAAAAAGTAAAGTGACCAAGAGATCATCTTGACAGACACTAGGAGTGGGAATGTGTACTATTTAAATTATCTATGTCAAAATCTAGACTCTCCCATATGCCTAGTTGCAAATGAGAAAGCCTCACACTGTGTCAAATGGCAGAAGAGGCTAGCTAATTTGAACTATAAGACCATAGGCAAGGTATTCAGTAAAGAGCTAGTTAGGAATGGTCCTAACATTAAATGCTCTAAGGAGAGCATTTGCTCTACATCCCAAAAAGGCAAGCAGACAAAAACTTCCTTCACAAGCATTGAAACCAAAGACTCTGTGAGTTGTTTATACCTCTTGCATATGGACTTATTTGGTCTATGGCAGTTCATAGTCTAGGTAGGAAAGTCTACACCGTTGTGGTTGTTGATGACTATTCCAGATTTACTTAAGTTTTCTTTTTAAGGAAAAAGTATGAAACTCCTATTTTCTTCGAGACATTTGTCAAACAAATACAAAATGAATTGAATAGTTCTGTAGTCAGAATCAAAAGTGATCATGGAACTGAGTTTCAATCTAAATTCATGACAAAGTTGTGTGAAGAACTTGGGATTGAGCAAGAGTTTTCCTCTCCAAGAACACCCCAGCAAAATGTGATTGCTGAGAGAAAGAACAGGACTCTCATTGAAGTTGGAAGAACCATGCTGTGTGATTCTTCTCTCCCAGAATATTTCTGGGCTGAAGCTATTAATACAGCATGCCATATTATTAATAGAGCTTCAATCAACAAAAGCCTGAATAAGGCTCCTTATGAGCTAATGAAAGGCAGAAAATCAGACTTGGCCTACTTCAAAATCTTTGGATGTAGGTGTTTTGTCCTTAATAATGGGAAATCATACTTAACTAAGTTTGCGAGAAGTCCTATGAAGGCATATTTGTTGGTTATAGTAACAACAGTAAGGCCTATAGGGTCTACAACTTGGGGGATCAAGTTGTAGAGGATTCTATTCATGTTATATTTGATAAAAGTTTTATGTATTACAATGATAAGCAAGATACATCAAGCATAACAGGAGAAGACTTGAAGCTAAAGGAGATGTCAATAGAAGAGTCAATTCTATCAAGTCAAAGTATACAAGATGGAGTCAACATTATTGAGGAAGAACTTGCACAGGAACAACCAGAAGAAGAGACTCAGCAATAAGATGAAGCTGTTCAAAGGGAAGAGGTCACATTACCAGTTGTTGTCAGACATCTAAGGGATCATCCAAGGGAACTGATCATTGGAGATGAAGCTCATGGTGTGACCACAAGAAGTAGACAACACAACACTGTAATATACTCAAGTTTTCTGTCTCAAACAAAACACAAGAAGTTTGAAGAAGCCAATATAGACCAATTTTGGATAGGGGCTATGCAGGAAGAATTGAACTAGTTCAAGAGATGTAATGTCTGGAAGCTGGTTCCCAGACCAGATGACTGTAACATCATAGGAACTAAGTAGAACTACCTGAACAAACTGGATGAGAATCGTGTTATAGTCTAAAATAAGGCTAGACTGGTTGCAAAGGGCTATATATAAGAAGAGGGTATAGATTTTGATCAAACCTTTGCACCAGTGGCTATATTGGAAGTATTAGACTCTTCCTAGCATATGCAGCCTACAAAGGATTCAAGGTTTACCAAATGAATATGTAGTCAGCCTTCCTTAATGGTAACCTCAAAGAAAGGGCCTATGTTGAGCAACCCTCGGGTTTTATTGACTCTACTCATCCTAATTATGTTTATCTTTTATTAAGAGCTCTCTATGGGTTAAAACAAGCCCAAAGGTCTTAGTAAGAGACTCTGTCTAAATTCCTTCTGGAGAACAAATTCTCAAGAGGGAAAATAGACAAAACACTATTTCTAAGGGAATTCAAAGGCAAGACTATCTTAGTATAAATATATGTTAATGACATTTTATTTGGTTCTACTGATGAGTCACCTTGCACCAAATTTGTCAAACTTATGCAAGGTAAGTTTGAGATGAGTAGCATGGGTGAACTCATGTTTTTCTTGGGTCTCCAAGTTAAGAAAGCTATAGTTGTACTTTTCATTAATCAGTCTAAGTTTACCAAGGAGTTAATCAAGAAGTATGGAATGGAAACAACCACTTCCATGATAACTCCTATGGGATCCAATATGTCTTTAGATAAGGATGGTGCTGACAAGTTAGTTGATATCACCTTGTATAGGGGCATAGTTGGATCACTACTCTATCTAACTGCCAATAGACCAGACATAATGTATGCTACTTGTGTCTATTCTAGGTATCAAGCTTGCCCTAAGGAGTCTCACTATAAAGTAGTCAAAAAAATATTGAGATATCTAAATGGCACACCTAGTCTTGGCCTATGGTATCCCGGGAATAGTGATTTTAACTAACAGGCTTTTTAGATGCAGATTATGCAGGTTGTAAAGAAGACAGGAAAAACACTTCAAGTTTATGTTAGTTCCTTGGAAGACGACTAGTGTCATGGAGCAGCAAAAAGCAAACAAGTATAGCAATATCCATTACTAAATCTGAGTACATTTCTGCTGGAAGTTGCTGTGCACAATTGCTTTTGATTCAACATCAATTACAAGACTATAACATTCAGCTAAGTAAAACTCGATTATATTGCGATTTTACTAGTGTTATTTTAATTGCAAATAATCCTATGTCACATAGTAGAACTAAATATATTGAGATTAGATATCACTTTATTAGTGAACATGTAGAAAAGGAAGACATTAATCTAGAATTTTTTCCTACAAATAAATATATTGCTGATATTTTCACTAAGCCCCTAGATGAAGAGAAATTTAATTTTTTTAAGTTTGAACTTGACATGTTAAATCTAGAATAATTAATGCATAAATAAAGACTGATAAAAATAAAAATAAAATATTAATCAGAAATTAAATTTACTTAATTAAATATTCAGTAAAAACATCTAAATATCAAGTTTATATAGTTCAGAAGACAAAATATTGGCTAAGTCAAAAGTTATGTCGAGACACCAGAAAATGTGTCGAGACTGTATACTGCAATGTGTCGACACACCAGAAAATGTGTCGAGACTGTATACTGCATTTTGTTAAGACACCAAAGTATGCATCGAGAAATAAAGGGTGTTGAGACCCTAAGGTATATGTCGAGAGACATTATCCTTGTGTAGACACATCCCGACTGACAATTTTTCTAGTGTCGACACAAGGTCTTTATCTAAAAATTTGGAGCAGTCTAAATGAAGCGCGCCTTTTCGTATTCAGGAAAGATTAGACTATAAATAGGGTGTGAGAGTAGATGTCGACTACACTTTCTTGATATTGTGAACTTTTGATTTTTGAGTATCGAGCCCTAGAACCCAGATCAGTCGACAATCATCAACCATTTCTCTCCACTCTAATGGCACCCAAGAGTGAAGATAACGTCTTCGAAGGATATGGACTGGTTCGACATGTATTCAACTCGGCGTATGAAGAAATTAAGAATGTAATAACCCTAATCACTGAAGCAGTATTGGAATATCTGCTTTCAGAACCTTCAAATGTCTGGAAACGAGAAGTTCTAGAATTCTTTTCCAATGCTCATCTCGACTCAAACACAGAAAAGATTAAGTCCAAAGTGAATGGAACAAAGGTCAAAATCACAACCAGAAGACTGGCCAAGATATTTCACTTGCCAAGGATTGATCAAAAAGATGACCTAGATTCTGCTAAGACTCCAGAAGCTTTGGAGTGGTGTGGATTGGCCCCAACCACAAAGCTTGGAAGCACCCTGGTCAGGAAGGGAATGAATTCTCAAGGGAAATTCCTGTATGAGATAATAGGGAAGGTGTTGATATGAAAAATAGGAGCACATAACAAAATCTTGGCTCAAATGTTTGAGCTGATGATAAGGATAATCTTCAAAGTGAAGACCAACTAGAGCAAAATTATCTTTGACAAAATAGCAGAGAACATCAAGAAGCCCAATATGGGAAGGATTATAAGTCCCTACTTAGTACAAGCTATTCCTGACAGTCTCAATCTCAAGATTGGATCTAAGATCAATCATATGAGTAAAATGGACATGAGAATCCTAGCCAGGTGGGATAAAGTACTATCCAAAGAAACACCTATAGTAGAGAAGAAGAAGGAGAAAAAGAAGAAAGAAGTAGTTGTGGAAGAAGAATCTTCTAGTGACTCTGAAGAATAAGGAAGCACTAGCTGAGATAAACATGATGATACAGTTGCTGCAAAATCTCTAAGGACAACTCCTGGATTGGTGATCAGATGCAGGGGGAGACAATCCCAGCTAGGGATCCTAGTGACGAGGAGAAACTCAATTTTTTGGTAGAAATATAACAGGATATCATTAACACCATAGTGATGGAAGTAGTACAGGAACTAGACACTGTCCTGGATCAAGTAGAGGTTCCTGAACAGGAGATGCCTGATAGGGAGAATGAGGATATAGTCTCTAAGGAGACTAAGGAAGAAGTCTTTTTGGATGAATATACTAATATCCCGGGGGAGATGACAGCTCTTCTAGAGGATCCTGTTTCTGATGTTATAGCTCAACAAGATGAAGTCATCCTGGAAAACAAAAATCTTAGTGAAGTAGGTACAAGGGTTGAGGGGGAGATAACAGATCTGGCTCCAAATACAAAAGGAGCTAAAGAACATACTTTAGTTGAAGTTTTTATTTCTTCAGATTCTAAGGAGGAGGAAGCCTCTCAAATTAAGAAAAGAAAAATGGCTGAACTCAAAAAAGAGGGGCAAGAGCTATAAGAAGACCATTCAATCTGCAACAACATCAGCTCCTCCTATGGATTTCATCTCCTTATTAGTTCAAATGCAAATAATGCTAGATCAACAAAGGAGAGCCCTGAAAAAATATATAGATGAAAGCACAAAGGAGGTGCAGTTCCAATTGGCACAGGACATCAAATCCATTAGATTTGAAGTGAATTTGCTAAAAAAGGATATGACTGATTTCTTCCAAAGAGGAGCAAATGTTGTAGTCTACCTTGCTTAACAGCAGCATGAGTCAAAGAAAACTCAAGATGAAATAGCTGTTAAACAAGGATATGTCCTTGAAAACCAGACAAGAATGGATGAAAATATGATAGTAATGTATGATACTACATTGGTAAAGATAGTCGAGCAAACTACAGCTTTGGAGACAAAGATAGCCTCTTCCTCTAAATATATTGAATCTTAGTTATCTACTCACGCAACCTCTTTGGTTAAGGAAGTCAAGTCTTCTTGCAAAGAACTGGATGACCACTTGCTCAAAGTAAAGAATCATTTGTACTCAGGGATTACTCATCTAGAAGGCCAAATCAGATTTCATAAAAATGACTTAAGGGATCACTTGGAGAGAGAAGTCATAAAGGGGGAGAGAGTAATGATAAAGTCAAGCTCTGAGCATGCTATTTGGACCTCCAGTAGCATCAGAGAAACTCTAGTATTTCCTCCCATAAAGTATGATGAAGATCAAACTACTGAGTCTGGCTGTCAACTAGCTCAGTTTGAGGCTATTCAAACTACAGTACAATCTATATATAGTCCTCCACTACATATTCAGAATATAGAATGTGAGGAGGTGGAGATGGCTGCTTCTGCCTTGCTCAAAGAAAAAGAACCTCAATTATCTAAGAAGAGATTCAGGGAACAGGCTGAAGCAACACCAATTTTTGAGCAGTGGAGTCCAACTTCTAGATCTATCATACTCACTGCATGGAAAGCAGTTAACAACAATACAACTGACAGGAGAAAATTGTACTTAGAATAAGAATGGGTCAAGCATACAAAGCAGCATGAGATCATCTATAAATTCAGAAAAGATCTGAAGGCAGGAAAGATCCCAGCTGATTCTATTGAACCCAACAAGTACTTCCCCAAGCCATATCATTATGCTGAAAGGCAAAGGATCAAGGAAGAAGAGAACATGAAGGCCAAGGATGACAAAGGCAAGAAAAAGGTTGAAGACAAGCTGTATGAAGTAAAAACCAAGATACACTCTGGAAAATGTATTGTCATCAAAGAGCCAGAATAATCTTAAATTATTTCTCTTTTCTAGAAACTATGTAATTTTGTTTTAAGAATATTGTAAAAACTGAAAAATATAATCTTTGAACAAATTAGAATGAAAAAGTTTGGTTGCACTTTGTTATATCTGTTTTAATTATTACTGTTTTCTTTATAATTTTGTTCAGCATTTTTCATGTACATCATAATTATCTTATTTTGGTATTGTGGTGTATATAATTGAATTGGGGTTATGACTTCTCCAAATAGGGGAAGATTGTTGGGTACATTAGAAATAATGTAATTGATTTGAAGAAGCCCTTTCAACCCAATGATATAAACAAATATGTATTTGATGTATGTTTCGGTTCATACATGCAGGCCAGTCTATGTCATATTGATTGGACAGGTGGTCCAAGTGACATTGACAGATGGAATCAAAGAAGCTGACTGAAAAGGCAAGAAATTGGCAAAGTCCACAGGCGTCGAGTGAAGCAAGCTCACTCAGCGCCAAATATCAAGGCAGTTGCTGAAGAAAATTGACTAAGTCCACAAGTATTGAGTGAAGCCAGTTCACTCAATGCCATACAACTAATAGTGCTGAGTGAAGTCAGGACAATCAAAGCAAAATATCAAGTTGCAGCACAAAAGAAATGAATAAGTACAAAAGTGTCGACACACTTCACAACTATGTAGACACCTTTGTAGGAGAAGTGTCGAGTTTAGACAGTAGTGTCACGACAATTCAGTTATCTCGACACCTTGAAGATGAAGTAAGCAGTGTCGAGATAAGTCAGATATTTCGACATCTTAAAGCTCAAGACAGTAGTGTCGAGATAATAAAACTGTCTCGACACAATGAAGAACTGATGTGTAGACTTTAATATGTCGACACCCGGTAGATTGTAATGTCGAGACAATTCAACTGTCTCGACATAGTGAATATTTAAAGCAGATGTCGACACCCGACAGACTATAGTGTCGAGACAATTAAACTATCTCGACACAGTCGACAGTTGTGTCGAGACAAGTCAATTGTCTCAATACCTTCAAGTTCAGACTAGAAATTCTATCAAGCACAGATGTGTCAAGACTACTAAGATATCTCAACACCTTCTAAGAACACTAAGTATTATAGTGTCGAGACACTTTGGACTTCTCAACACTTATGATCCTGAAGTTGTACAGAGTCAACATAGTTGAGTGTTACTTCAAGTTAGAAGTGTCATGTCAACTATGGTGACTTGACATCTCATCAGAATCCGTTTGAAGGAAAACTTGAAGTATGATGGCATATGATGATGTCATCAATCAGAAGCCAGCAACCCGTAAAGGCTATAAATAGAGGGGTCGTCTACATAGAAATCAACGAATCAATAATCAATCATTTCACTCATTATGATTTCTCCGAAGTCAGATAAGGGCGGCAAATCCAAGAAGAAGGAAGACGTAGGTCTTCAAAAAAGTCTTCTGAGCCTTTCAATAAGTTGATCAGAGGATTAAAGTGGATCTGTTCTACAAGTTCTTCAAGGATATCAAGCCGATCATCATCAAGAACATTGCAGATCCAATGAAGAATCATTTCTGCCAGTCTGCTCATTAAGAACCAATCTCGTGCTGAAGAATTGAAGAATCTTAATTCTCAGATAAGTTAGATCACAGAATTGCTATTTTCTGAGATTACTTTCTTTCTCATTTCCCTTTAAATTTTGCAAGATCTCTTTGAAATCTGAGTGGGTAGGAGATATATTCTCTGAGTTGTAAGCCTGATTTATAAAGGATGAGGTATGGTTCTTGAGGGACCTGAGGTAGGTGATTTGTGTAGGATTACTGAGGTGTAAGACTTGTATAGTCTGAGGTAGGGTTCTTGAGGGACCTGAGGTAGGAGATTGGGTGGATCTCTGAGGTAGGACAAGTTTGATCTGAGGTGTAGGTTTCTGGAAAGAAACTGAGTTTGTAAGATCTTTTGATCTGAGTTGAAAGGAGGAGATATAACCTTATCTAGCACATTGCTAGTGAGGAAGAAGGGGGAAAGTGGATGTACCCTAGATAGGGTAACCACTATAAAAACTTCGTGTTCTTGGGATTGCTTGTGCTGTGTTCTTGTGAATATTTATTTTTAAGTATCTGCCGAACCTTTAGTATAAGTGACAAAGAATTTAAAAGGCACCTATTCACCCCCTCCCCCTCTTTTTGATTAACTACTGATAGATTTATCTTTCAATGACAGAGAGAAACGGGGCATGGACAACACCTTCCTGTGGACTAGGACCTATTGAAGGGCAGAAAAGGAGGAGGCATCCAAGATCGTCCACTAAAACAGCCTCTCCCATGACTTCTTTAGGCGTTCAGTGAGGGGACGAGCTAGAGCTTTGTATCCTTGGATGAAGCGTCGATAGTATCCCGCCAAGCTGAGGAATTACAAGACGCACCATAAGGATATAAGAGTCAACCAATGAAAGACTATCACAATCTTCTCCTACGCAGGGATGTAAGAGAATGGAGTGATAAGTTGGGCAAGCTGGAGGGAGGTCGGTCAGGACCTCAAAGATGTCGTCAAAATCGATGAGTAACGCCTGAAGGTCGGCCGAGTGTAAAAGAGGCGGCGGTGCCGGAGCGGAGAATGGCCAATACCATGCGAAAAAGTAGACGTCAACAATCCACCCACTGAATCGCACAGGTGGAGACTAGTGAACGAAGCAAAGCGGAGTGACCCACCAGGAGACACGTCTGACACTCTCGAAGGAACTGCATAGTAATGCTCTCCCTATTGGGTCCATTGCCCATAATGTCCTAGATTTGAAGAAGTCAATCATGCCAATGATGTACACAAAGTTGTATTTTATGCATGCTTAAGTTCATGCATGCAGTTTAGTCCTTGAAACATTGATAGGACAGGTATTCCAAGTGATGTGATAGGTGGACACAAAGTAAAGATATGGAGGGACAGAAATCTGTCTAAGTCTATAGGCATTGAGTGAAGCCAGTTCACTCAATGCCAGATGCAATAAAAGATGTCGGATAGACTTGAAATTTCCTAAGTCCACAGACATTGAGTGAAGTCTATTCACTCAACGCCAGGTGAGTAAAAACATTGAATATATCTTGGATAGTCAAAGCAAAAAATTGATAAGCTCAAAATGTGGCTAAGTCCGCAGACGTTGAGTGAAGTCTACTCACTCAACGCAATACAACAAAAAGCTATGAGATAGGCTAAGACAGTCAAAGCCAAATAATTGGCAAGCTGAAAATGTGGCTAAGTCCACAGGCGTTCAGTGAAGTCTACTAACTCAATTCCATACAACAAAAAGCTATGAGATAGGCTAAGGTAGTGAAAGACTAAGAAGAAATAGGCAGAAATGTGGCTAAGTCCACATGTATTGAGTGAAGTCTACTCACTCAATGTCATACAACAAAAATTGTTAAGTATAGCTCAGACAATAAACACCACAGAAAATTTATGTAGATATTTGACTAAGTCCATAGGAGTTGAGTGAAGCTTACTCACTCAATGCCATGTGATAAAAAGCGTTGACTAAACCTTAGTCAGTCAGAGACTGTCATTTCACAAAAATTTGGTTAAGTCCAAATGCATTGAGTGAAGCTTACTCACTCAACGCCAAGTGACTAAAATAAAATATAAGTGTTACGATGTTGAGTGAAGCTTACTCACTCAACGCTAAGTGACAGAAACCTTTTTAAGTGTTTTGGCTTTGAGTTATGGTTGCTCACTCAACGCCTAATGACATAAATTTTTCTAAGTGTTTTTGCGTTGAGTGAAGGGTTCTCACTCAACGCCTGATGACAGAAAACTTTTTAAGTGTTTTATCTTTGAGTGAAGGTTGCTCACTCAACACCTAAAGACATAAATTTTTCTAAGTGTTTTGGCATTGAGTGAAGGTTACTCACTCAATACCGAGTGACAAAAAATCTCTCTAAGTATTTTGGCATTGAGTGAATCTTACTCACTCAACGCCTATACTAATGATGTTTGATTTTTGCAAAGTCCACAGATGATGACATCAACAAAGTCAACAAGTCAATAGAGTTCAAATTAAGTGTGGGAAAGCTACAAAACATGACAAATACTGCCGGATGTCTACAGTACATCTTCTTCTGTTAAAGCAAGGTGCAGTTGTCTGTTGCAGGTGGTCCCCACTGCTTCTTGTAGCCATTGATCAATGGAAGATATAGAGGGACAGTTTCATATGTTGAACTTAACTTTTAGGATTTTATTAAAAAATAAAAAGAGTTGTTGGACTTCATCTTCCTTGCCATTGCTACCGAGAAAAAGCTTGAAGTAGAGCAACAGAACAAAAATTTCAGTTAGCTGTAGAATTTTCTTCTGCTATAGCAAGTTCAGAAATACTTCTATTAAAGAAAGAGTGGAGAGTATTCAGTCTTCTATAGGTTCAGCTAGGTATTTGAAGAACTCTAGACCTAGCAGATCTTCAGTCTTCTACTGTAGTTTAGAAATAACATTTTCAGTTACTTCCAGCAGAGGCAGCCTTTTATTGAAGAATATCTTCCTGCTATTGTGAAGATAGATAGAGTTGAGATAACTCAGCTCTAGTGGTTGACACAAAGAAATTTTTTTGTCCCAAATTAATTAAAACCACTATATTTCTATAGGATCCTTTGAATATAAGTTGTAGGGCTCCTGAGCCCAAGGTATTGCAAATTTGCCTGAGCTGTAGGAGAGTAATACTCTCTGAGAGTAGGATCCAGCTTGGATCTAAGGTAGGTGATCATTTGATCATTGAGCTGTAGGCCCTTTAGGCCTGAGGTAGGAGTGTCATTCTCTCTGAGTTGTAGGGCACTTGTGCCTGAGCTGTAGGATCCTTTGGATCTGAGGTAGGGTCTTTGTGCCTGAGCTGTAGGAGATTCATTCTCTCTGAGGTAGGAGCAAGTTTGCTCTGAGGTAGGACTGTCCTCCCAGCCTGAGTGATAGGACCTTTGTCCTGAGGTAGGTGATCAGTTTATCACTGAGTTATAGGGCTTAGTGCCTGAGTTATAAGTCATGGAGGAGACTGAGAGATCCTGAGGGATCAGAGGTGTAAGCTCTTTGAGCTGATTTCTGGAGAAGCGCCTTGTCTAACTGAAAGTTAGAAAGGTGGGAGGAGAGTGGACTTACCCATAATCTGGAGAATCACTTTATATTATGTGTGTCCTTTTCTATGTTATTTCTTTATTGCAGGTTCTTAAAAGCTAATTACTACTAACACACTAAAAACTTAAAGAAGAAACTTAAAGAAAGTCACAAGATACCAAAAAACCTATTCACCCCTAGGTTGCAAGCTACCTTGAAAGTAAATACTTTTAAGTAGTATCAGAGGGAGGTTGCTCAAAAAAGATTTAACAGTCTGAGGGATCTCCAAGGATATCTACAGTTCTGTACTTATGGGTTCTTGAGAGAATCATAAGGAACTAGGTTCCATGAAACTCCCCATCTGCAGGAAGGAGAATTTTGGAATCTGAAAAGAGAGGGTCAGGCTATTTATGGAAGCCTCTGACCCAAGAATCTTTGTGATAATCAGAGAGGGCCCCTTCATCCCTATAAATGTCTCAGTTCTGGATGCCAATGTCCAGACACCTATGACTTATTCAGAAATGACTAAGCATGAGGTCATGTTGGCTATATTGGACAAGAAAGCCCAGAACATTATAGTCAGTACTATTGATGATTCAACCTTTCAGAACTTGGTCCACTGCCAGACCTCCAAAGAGATGTGTGACACCCTTATGGTCTATATGGAGGGTACTGAAGAGGTAAGAGATGACATAAAGTCCATGCTCAACCAGAAGTATGAGGCTTTCATGCAATCCCTAAAAGAGAACATAACAACTTGCTATGAAAGATTTTTCAGGATCATTAATGAACTGAGTACCTATGGTAGAGTCTTCAATCGTTATGAAATAAATGACAAGTTCCTAAGATCTCTCACTAGATACTGGGATACTAAGATTTGTGCCAAAAGAGAGGTGGCCAAGTTTGCTGAGAATCCTCCCTAAACATTGTTTGGAAAGCTGCTCTCCTATGAGATGCAACTTGCTGCCAGAAAAGTGGAGGAGGCCACCAGCAGATCCCAAGCCAAGGAGAAGTCCTTGGCATTCAAGGCAGACAACATCAGGAAGAGTAAGAAGAGGATTCCCTCTCCTCCAAGAAGTCCAGTTGATTCAGATAGCTCAGAGTCAGATGCATCAGAATGCATCATGTCAGATGAGGACTTTGCTGCCTTCTCCAGGAACTTTTAGAAAATGATGAAGAAGAAACAGTGGAAGAGCAGAACTTTTACCTCTTCTCATCATAGGTTGAATTATTCTAAGGCTGACATGTATGATTCTAAATTTAGTGACTATAATTCTTCTAAAGTTGTCTGCTACTATTATAGCAAACTAGGGAATGTGATAGCTGACTGCCCAGTGTAGAGGAAGGAAGCTTTTGAGAAGAAACAACACCAGCACAAGGTAAAGAAGGAGAAGTACTTTATTGCTAAGAAAGAGAAGAGCTGGACAGACTCATCTTCATCTGAGTCTGAAGAAGATGAAGCCTTTATTGGGCTGGTTGTTGCTGCTGTTGAACAAAAAGTTGTACCAACAGATGAAGACTATCATGCTGTCAGGATAGGTATCAGGGCTCTCTATCACATTCAGACAGTGATTTAGAGGTGGTTGAGGAAGACGAAGAAGATGCATATATCTTCTATGGGCTGATTATAATGACTGATGAGGAAACCATCCAGGATCAGCCTGGTCAAAGTAAGGTAAAATCTTTATCATGCTCTTCTTTTGAGTCTAGATATGAGACTAGTCCCTGTATAGAACCCTCTTCATCCAGTGGTAAAGATGATTCTGAATCATAAAGAGATGTCAATCAATTGATTGACAAGTATAGAGAACTTCTGGATGACTTCAAGAAGTGTAAGAAGTTGTCTAAGAAGCGAGCTGTGGAGATTGCCTCTCTGTAACTGGATGCCTCCCAGTTAACTGAAACAACATCTTTGCTGGATAAGAAGGACAAGGAACTTAGCCAACTTAGGGTCACGAATGACATCCAGATAGGCACCATCAAGTACAAGAATAGTCTCATCAGAGATCTTAAAGAGAGGCTAGGGAGGGAGAAAAGAATTGTGCCTAGCTATTCTAAACCATGTACTGTATTACCCTTGATAGACTCCTTCTTCTATCAGAAGGGTAAGAAGGGGTTGGGATTCAAGGGAAGCATAAGAGTTGCTCTTTCCAAAGGGAAGGGCAAAGCTCTAGCTCCATCTCAACCTCTTGCTTCCAAGCCTCCCATTTCATTTAGGAAAGTTCAGTTGCCTTCAAATAGGTATGACCAAGAAAGCATCTTTGGTCACTATATGAATGACAAATCCACTGGTGTGAACAAAGATGTTCACAACTAGGGTGTAAGGTATAGCAAAGTGGGTGACTTTAAGGCTGCCCATGAAGAAATTCAAATGGCCCATCATGGACCATTTCTCTTTGGTGCTCCATCCCCCACTCTCAAGAATATGGCTGCAATAAAGGTTCAGGATCATTTAGTAAAGACTCAGACCAAGGGTTAGTCTTCCAGTAAGCCTGGTTTGGCTGTGTCTGATGCTATCAAAAGCATGCTTTCTAAAAAGAAGCTTGCTGTTACTATCACTCAGAGTAGGCCAAACAAGTCAGCTAAAAGACTTACCTTCATTAAGATCCTTGCTCAAAGGAATCTGAAGAAGGCTGCTGATCCTCTTCCTACTATTCATCCAATAGTTAAACAAACTGCTAGGCCTGCACAGAAAAGAAGATACAACATTCATGAATGTTGGTGCTATGGCAAAGTGGGCCACTTTGCTGTAGTCTGATGGCACAATTAAAGTGTGCCAAGAGCAACTGTTAGTCCACCACTCAGAAATGCTACTGGTAGACAAGTTCATTATAAGACTAACACGCACCTAGGACCCAATAGAAATTGGGTTTCTAAGGTAAAGTAAATTATGTGATGTAGGTTAGTTCAAGTAGCCATACCCCTATATGCTACTTGGATAGTGGTTGTTCCAGGCACATGACTGGTACAAGGAGCAACTTGAAGGAGTACACTCTAGTGAAAGATGGACCCAATGTTATGTTTGGTGGTTCAGATAAAGGGGTGACTAGAGGCTATAGTAAGATTACCAATGGCATAGTCACTATCACAAAAGTTGCTTATGTTTAAGGGTTGTAGCATAACCTCATAAGCATAAGCCAACTATCTGATCCTAGCTATATTATTATCTTCTACAAGGATGAGTGCCAGATTAAGAGGTCAGGTGACCATGAGTTCATCTTGACAGGCACTAGGAGTGAAAATGTTTACTGTTTAAACTTTCTTTGTCTATATACATACTCTCCTATTTTCTAGTGGCAAATGAGAAAGTCTCATATTGTGTCGAATAGCATAAGAGGCTAGCTCACTTGAATTACTAGACTATTGGCAAGCTCTTAAGTCAAGAGCTAGTTAGGAATGGTCCTAATGTGAAATGCATAAAGGAGGGTATTTGCTCAGCATGCCCAAAGGGAAAGCAGACCAAAGCCTCCTTCAAAGGCATTAGGACCAAAGACTCTGTGGGGTGTTGGTATCTCTTGCATATGGACTAATTTGATCCTATGCTAGTTTATAGTCTTGGTAGGACAGTCTACACCTTTATGGTGGTTGATGACTATTCCAGGTTTGCTTGGGTGTTCTTTCTCAAGAAAAATAATGAAACCCTTGACATCTTCATCAACTTTGTCAATCAAATTCAGAATGAGTTTAACAGTTCAATGGTCAAAATCATAAATGATCATAGAATTGAATTCCAGTATGAAAGCATGATAATGTTCTGCGAAGAGCAAGGGATTCATTAAGAATTTTCTTCTCCAAGAACTCCCCAGCAAAATGGAAATATTTAGAGGAAGAATAAGACTCTCATAGTGACTGGAATAACAAGACTCTCATAGAGGCTGGAAGAACATTATTGAGTGATACATCTCTCACAGAATATTTCTGAGCTGAGGCCGTGAATACTGCATGTCATGTCCTCAATAGGGCATCTATCACCAAGAGCCACAAGAATACTATCTATGAGATCTTGAAAGGAGGAAAACAAAACCTGGGCTATCTCAGAATCTTTGGTAATAAGTGATATGTGTTTCACAATGTGAAATCCTATGTGACTAAGTTTACTGCCAAGTCCTTTGATGAGATTTTTGTTGGGTACAACAATCATAGTAAAGCCTATAGGATCTACAACTTGAAGAGCCAATTTGTAGAAGAATCTGTTCATGTAGTCTTTGATGAGTCTACTATGATTAATAGTGAGCTGCCAAGCTCCTCTTCTTGTACTGGAGGTACAAAATAGATGATGGACAAGCTGAACATCAAGGTAGTAGATCCAATTATCCAAGATGGAATGAACATTCCAGTAGAAGGACTGCAAGACACAAGCGAGGTGGATGAAGATCAGCAAGAAGCTACCCCTGTAGCTAATGTTGAAGCCAGACTGCCTTCTACAATCAGGCATCTAAGGGATCATCCAAGAAACTAGATCATTAGTGATGCCAACCAAGAAGTATTGACCATGAGCAAAAATATCAACACAACACTATACTCAAGCTTCCTGTCACAGGTTGAGCCAAAGAAATTTGAAGAGGACAACATAGATCTGTTCTGGATTGTTTCTATGCAAGAGGAACTGAACTAGTTAAGAAATGTAAGGTATGGAAGCTGGTTTGCAGACCATAAGGACATAACATTATTAGAGTCAAGTGAATTTACATGAGTAAACTTGATGAAAATGACATTATAATCAAGAACAAGGGAAGATTAATAGCTAAGGGGTACATGCAAGAAGAAGGTATTGATTTTGATCAAACCTTTTCCCTTATAGCAAGACTGGAGTCCATCAGACTGTTCCTTGCATATGCTGCATACAAGGGATTCAATGTCTACTAGATGGATATGAAGTCAGCCTTCCTGAATGGTGACTTAAAAGAAGAAGTCTATGTTGAGTAGCCTCCAAGTTTTGTTATTCCTAACTCACCTTATTCTGTTTATATACTTAGGAAAGCTCTATATGGGCTAAAGAAGGCTCCTAGAGCATGGTATAAGACATTGTCTAGTTTCCTCATTGATAACAAATTTTTAAGGGGCAAGATAGATAAGACCCTATTCCTAAGGGAATCTAAGGGTAAGATAATCCTAGTCCAGATATATGTAGATGGCATTATCTATGGATTTACTGATGACAACCTTTGCAGTTAGTTTGCTAAACTTATGCAAGAGAAGTTTGAGATGAGTAGTATGGGTGAAATCAAGTTCTTCTTGGGTCTCCAAGTTAGACAGACTGATGATGGCTTGTCTATATCCTAATCTAAGTTCACTAGGGAGTTAATCAAGAAGTTTGGTATGGAGAATTCCTCCACTATGAAAACTCCCATAGGGTCAAGTATGCCTATAGGCAAAGATGTGGTAGGGAAACCTGTTGATGAAACTTTGTATAGAGGGATAATTGTCTCCCTTCTATATCAAACTACAAGTAGGCCAGACATCATATATGCTACATGTGTTTGTGCTAGGTATCAGACTCACCCTAAAGAATCTCACTACTCAGCTGCAAAGAGAATTTTAAGGTATCTTATGGGCACGCCAGATCTTGGCCTATGGTACCCTAAGAATGAGGAGTTTGAACTTACAGTCTATTCAGATGTAGATTTTACAGGCTACAAAGATGATAGGATGAGCACTTCTAGCACCTGTCAATCCTTGGGAGATATACTAGTGTCTTGGAGCAACAAGAAGCAAACAAGTGTTGCAATCTCAACTTTAGAGTCAGAGTACATCTAAGCAGGTAGCTGATGTGCTCAGTTGCTGTGGATCCAGCATCAGCTCCAGGATTATAACCTTCAGATAAGTAGAAGTCCCTTATATTGTGATTCTACAAGTGTCATCGCTAGGAATCCTATCTCATACAGCAGGACTAAGCATATTGAGATAAGATATCATTTCATTAGGGATCATGTGAAATATGAAGATATCAATGCTGAGTTTGTCCCAACAGACAAGCAAGTGGCTGGCATCTTCACTAAGCCACTTGATGAAGCAAAGTTCAACACCTTCAAATTTAAATTGGGTATATTGAACCTAGTATAGCTTCAGTTGCTCCTCATATTGTTGCAGGTTGTATTCCTTCTTGCAGGTGGACAAGTATGTAAGTGAATTGAAGATTTTTCAAGTTGTATATCTCAAGTGGTATCATGCTAGTTGAAGTACTATCCAGATGGTATAGAATAAAGTGTCTATCAGGAAGCATGATAAATAGTGCTTCATTTAAGGGGGAGTAAGTCCAGCACTGCTCAAGCATTCTCAAGTGGTTCAACTGCTGCTTATCTATACTGAAAAAGGGGGAGCAAATATCAGAGCCTCCCTGACTATTTACAGAAGTCAAAAAGGGGGAGGAGAAGGATATGATCTAATATCAGAGGACAGGAGGAGAAGGATACAAGTCGTATCAGAACTATGAGAAGGATATGATCAATGTGATTAAGACCAGGTAGCAATAATTTAGGGGGAGCAAGTGTGATGATGATCACCCTGCAGGCAAGGTAGTGTTGTAACTAAAACTTCCTCTCTTGTTTTAAGCTTTCCAAGTTAATGTTCTATTGCTGAATATGTTAGTGTATGTCATTGACTCAATTGATTGAGGGTTTTGACTTCTTTAAATATAAGGAGATTGTTGGTTCCATTGCCTACAATGATGTACATAAAGTTGTATTTGATGAACATGATTTAAAGAAGTCAATCATGTCGATAATGTACATAAAGTTGTATTTGATGTATGCTTAAGTTCATGCATGCAGGTTAGTCCTTGAAACATTGATAGGACAGGTATTTCAAGTGATGTGGCAGGTGGTCACAAAGTAAAGATGTGGAGGGACGTAAATCTATCTAAGTCCATAGGTGTTGAGTGAAGCCAGTTCACTCAACACCAGATGAAAGGGAAGATGCTGGATAAAATGGAAATCGCCCAAGTCCATAGGCATTGAGTGAAGTCTATTCACTCAATGCCAGGTGAGTAAAAGCATTGAATATAGCTTGGATAGTCAAAGCCAAACAATTGGCAAGCTGAAAATGTGGCTAAGTCCACAAGCGTTGAATGAAGTCTACTCACTCAACGCCATACAACAAAAAGCCGTGAGACAAGCAAAGACAGTCAAAGCCAAATAATTGGTAAGCTAAAAACGTGGCTAAGTCCACAGACGTTGAGTAAAGTCTACTCACTCAACGCCATACAACAAAAAGTTGTGAGACATGCTTAGACAGTGAAAGCCTAAAAAGAAATTGGCAGAAATGTGGTTAAGTCCACAGGAGTTCAGTGAAGTCTACTCACTCAACGCCATACAACATAAATCATTGAGTATAGCTCAGACAGTCAACGTTACAAAAAATCTATGTAGATATTTGACTAAGTCCACAGGCATTGAGTGAAATACTCACTCAACGTCTTGTGATAAAAAGTGTTGCCTAAACCTTAGTCAGTCAGAGACTGTGATTTCATAGAAATTTGGCTAAGTCCAAATGCATTGAGTGAAGCTTACTCACTCAACGCCAAGTTTCTAAAATCAAATCTAAGTGTTATGGCGTTGAGTGAAGCTTACTCACTCAACACCAAGTGAAAAAAAACTTTTCTAAGTGTTTTGTCTTTGAGTGAAGGTCGCTCACTCAATGCCTAATGACAGAGAAATTTTTCTAAGTGTGTCTGCATTAAGTGAAAGTTGCTCACTCAACGCCTGATGACAGAAAACTTTTCTAAGTGTTTTGGCGTTGAGTGGAGTTTGCTCACTCAACGCCTAATGACAGAGAAATTTTTCTAAGTGTTTTGGCATTGAGTGAAGGTTGCTCACTCAACGCCAAGTGACAGAATATCTGTCTAAGTGTTTTGTCATTGAGTGAAGCTTACTCACTCAACGCCTATACTAAAGATGTTTGATTTTATCTAAGTCTACAGATGGTGATGTCAGCAAAGTCAATAAGTCAACATAGTTCAAATTAAGTGCTGGAAAGCTACAGAACACGACAAATACTGTTGGAGGTCTATAGTACGTCTTCTGCTATTAAAGCAAGGTGCAGTTGTCTGCTGCACGTAGTCCCCACTGCTTCTTGGAGCCGTTGATTTGTAGAAGATATAAAGGGACAACTTCAGAAGTTGAACTGAACTTTTAGGGTTTTATTCAAAAAGAAAAAGAGCTTATGGACTTCATCTTCCTCGCAATTATTGTTGAGAAAAAGCTTGAAGTCGACTAGCAGAAAAAAAAAGTTTAGTTAGCTGTAGCATTTTCTTCTACTACAGCAAGTTCAGAAATACTTCAGATAAAGAAAGAGAGAAGAGCCTTCGTCTACTGCAGGTTTAGCTAGCTGTTTGAAGAACTCAAGACCTAGCAGATCTTTAGTCTTCTACAGTAGTTCAGAAACATCATTCTGAGTTACTTCCAGCAGAGGCAGCCTTTTATTGAATAATATTTTCCTGCTGCTGTGAAGACAGATAAAGCTGAGATAACTCAGCTCTAGTAGTTGACACAGAGAAATTTCTCTGTATAAAATTAATTAAAACCACTATATTTTTGTAAGATCCTTTGGATCTGAGTTGTAGGGCTCCTGAGTCTAAGGTCGGGAAAGTTTATCTGAGCTGTAGGAGAGTAATACTCTCTGAGAGTAGGATCCAGCTTGGATCTAAGGTGGGTGATCATTTGATCACCGAGCTGTAGGGCCTTTGGCCCTGAGGTCGGAGATTCATTCTCTCTAAGTTGTAGGGCACTTGTGCATGAGCTATAGGATCCTTTGGATATGAGGTAGGGCCTTTGTGCATGAGCTATAAGAAAGTCATTCTCTCTGAGTTAGGAGTAAGTTTTCTCTGAGGTAGGGCTATCCTCCCAGCTTGAGTGGGAGGGACTTCGGCCTGAGGTAGGTGATCAATTGATCACTGATTTGTATGGCTTAGTGCCTTAGATGTAAGTCTTAGAGGAGAATGAGAGATCTTGAGGGATCTGAGATATAAGCTCTTTGAGCTGAGTTTGGAGAAGTGCCTTGTCTAACTGAAAGTTAGAAAGGTGGGAGGAGAGTGGACGTACCCATAATCTGGGGAACCACTATATATTCTATGTGTGCTTTTCTGTGTTGTTTCTTTATTGCAGGTTCTTGAAAGCTGATAACTGCTAACATACAAAGCACTTAAAAAAGAAACTTAAAGAAAGTCACAAGATACCAATAAACCTATTCACCCCCCTCTAGCTTATAAGCTACCTTGAAAACAAAGACTTTCACTTTGCCCAGTATGCGGAGCCAAGCCACTCCCATAATGGAGTTAATACTATTGAGACCAAAGGAATAGAAGTCCCCAGTCACCTTACAGGACCCATCTTTAGACATAGAGAGAGAGAGAGAGTAGTGGAATAATTGTGGGTTGGCCGATGATGCCCATTGCCCAGACAGACTGTAAAGTCAGGAGAGGGAACCGAGGAAGGTGATGCTGGTGCGCCAACTAGGCTGAGAGGAAGTTGTGGCTCACACCACTGTCCACCATGACCATAATGGAACGATCAGACAACATGCCTACTAGATTTATTGTATGATGCCCCAAAATGCCTCCCACTAAGAAACAGGTAAGCTCCAAGCAGTGAAAAGTAGTCAAGGTGGTGTCCATCGCACTATCACCCTTAGATAGCTTGAGGGCCTCGAAGTCCTCCAAGGTGACATCAGGGTTGAAGTTCCCGATGATGGCATGGAACTCCTTGATGAAGTACACATGTGTAGGAGAGTAGGGTTGACAACAACAAAAACATAGGCCCTTTCTGCTACAGTCACTGTAGGTACTACTAGAGATACATTGGGGAACTACTGGTCAACTAGGCTGTTCCCTCCAGGGAGAGGCCGCTGTAGGGCTGCCGAAGGAGGTGGCCGCTAGGGTGGCCGAGGTGGGTTGTTACTAGCTATAGGCGCAGGAGCCCTGAGGATGAAGGCAGCCTCCACTAGATGTGCCTTGTCAAGGTCATCTGAAACTGTACAAAAAATAGTATATACGGAGTCGGGAGCAGATATGAGGCAGTGCGCCTACATAAAGAAGGCTAGGTAATGGTCGGGTGGCAATCTTGGGACATGAGTGACCAAGGTTACAAACTCATTAATGTAGTAGTCCAGGCAGGCTATCTAGCATACATCGCATAAACACTCAATAGCCGAAGAGCCATAGTAGCATGTGTCAAACCGCCAGATAATCTCCTCTTTGAGCTCAGTCTAGGAGAGGCACATGTTCTATTGGTGGAGTCACTGAGTCAAGTGGAGGGCTGAGCCGTCCAGGACAACCACATCCCTAGACATCTTGTTGTGCTTTGTGTTGGTTGAGGTCTAAATATTGCTCGACATTGGCTATCCACTCCATCACAACACTGACAAAAGAGAGAATATCGAGGGAGAGGGCAGACCAGCCCTAAATGGTCGGAGAAGGGTTTCTAGAGGAAGTGGGTGCAGCCTAGAACGGAGGAGAGAGTCATCTTTTGTGGGTGAGATGGTTCCAGACGCGATGAAAACGATAGTGGTGGATGCTTGGAGGGAGTCAATCTTGGAGTGCGAGCGAAGAGGGAGGCATGTATGGAGTCAATAAGTTATTATTGAGCCTCGACGTGACGGCTAAGAGCTTTGGAGGTGGGATCTAGAATGGGGTCGCCAAAGGAGCGAGTGGCGGGAGCCATGGGGCTGGAGACGTAGGCTGGTAGTAGGAGGATCTGGTGAAGATCTGCAGAAATAGGGACCCAAGGTGTTTCTGCATCATAGCTCTCCGCAGGGGCCCATGGCGAAAACAGGGACTGCTTGTCATAGGAGGTGACGCACGCACAGATGCCAATGGTAGGGGGCGGATTGGGGGGGACTCGATGTCAAAAGTGATGGATTAGGTCCGCTATAGGAAGGCTTATGCGGGAACAGCACGCCAGCGGAGGTGCACGCCATTAACGATTAGGCATTTTATCGAAAGCGGAAGTCACGTGAGATCGCTGACGTAACACAACCTCCAACACCGATGGATAGATAGAGGATGGTGAGGTAGGTTAGAACAAATTGGTACGATCCCAGAGAGGAATCTGACAGGAGGGAGGGTCGGCGGTGGTGAGGAAGAAGAAAATGATTAGGGTAGATAAGAAAAGCTTGGGGAGAAACCCTAAATTTCATTCATCCAAGGATAATAAAAAATGTGTACAATACTACCCCTTATAGGCACGTACACAACATAATCTGAAATAATAGAATTCAAATAAAAGTAATCATTGTGGCAGCACGACTTTGGTCTCTCCTCCTCCAGGCAGACCCGTCATCGTCTTCCTCAGCATGTAGACCCGCCACGACGTCTCATCTACGTTTATGTCCATAACAAGTTCTCTATCAAAATTCAAACCAGGATAACAAAGGCCATTAAGTGAACCTAGGTGCTTCAATCATTCTAGATCGAAAGATAGAAAGTCCTCGAGAAATGGAATTCATTTTATTCAAAGGACATATTTATTTTATAACAATAACCCATAAAATGTCAAGGATATTTTAGTACACAGTGAGATATGTGATCACATCATTTTAGAGCAAATGGTGTCAAAGTTTGATGCATTAATACTCAATGGTACAAAACTTTTTACAATATAAACAAACACTAATTCAAATAACCAAATAATAAAGACTACCCTATTCTAACATTGAATCATAAAAAGAGAATGTGAAGTACAAGGGATAAGACTAGAGGCAGATACCTTCCTCAAACTACTCACCAACTTCCTCTAGCTCATTGATGAGGACTCCCACCATGTCCCGAAGCATAGGGATCTTTGATACATGATGTGAATTATTTGCATCCCAGAGAGGATGTTCACGCTAATGTCAAAAGAGCAGTTGTAACATTAAAACTTCAACAAGTGAAGATTATTTCCAGACCTTTTAAATAAAGCCCTGAAAATGGGGTGCAAGTGTTAGATACTTAGATACTTTAAAAAAATTCAAAGTGCCCAAATAAAACCTAAGATACCACGATTGTGGTTGGCTCTTCACTATAATTTTGAAAATGCCAAAAAATGTGCAAACTAGAGGTTGTTTGGTCAATATTTTATATTCTAAAGTCATACCAACATGACAATTAAAGTTGGACCAGCCTTTCTTGGCTCTAAACCAGAAGATTCAGCTGGACATCACCTACGCTCATGCCCACCCTTAGTACAAGGTGCAGTACATGTAATCAGGCGAGACTCACTAGTGCTAATGGATATTTGCACTATAGCATTCACGGTGGAGGAGCAACAGAGAGAGGGTATAATCTTCTAGATATTAGATTTATGAATATATGTCTATATGCCACTAAATTCCTATGGAGAGCCCGAGAATTCTAAGGAAGCTACTAAGGATGAGAACAAGCGACGGTGGTTGCAGAACATGTAGGAGAATATGAGTTGCATGCCTGCCAATCACAATTATGCTTATGTGTATTTAGCAAAGCTCAAGAGAAGCTTTGAAAAATCAAAATGTACTCATGGTAAAATTAGGTGATGCTACTACTTACTCTTGATACAAAAATAGAGTTGTAGTGAAGGGATATAATTAGATAAAGATAAATGACCTTGATGTATTCTTCTCACTTGTTGTCAAAATGACATCCATTTGAACTATATTACGTCGGTTGATAGATTCAGCTTAGAGGTCGAGCATATGGATGTCAAGGTATGATTCCTTCATGGTGATTTGGAAGGTCTGTACATAGAGCATCTGTAGGATTCATTGAGAAAAGCAAGGCCAATTGGTCATGTATGGTTTGCAATAGTCTCCAAGACGTTGATAAAATAATTTGATGCATTATGGTTGAATATGGTTATGATATTTTTACCTCTAATCACTGTCTTTCCATGCGACTTTTTGGGGATGAAGACTTTGGTATTTTATAGCTCCATGTCGATGACATGTTATTGGGGAGCCTGTACATCAACATGATTGTTGATTTGAAAAAACAACTAAGGGCTATTCTTTCTATGAAGGATATAGGACTAGCCAAGACTATTCTTGGGATATTGGGCAGGCGAGACAAAGAGTCCAGAGTGTTTTGATTGTCTTAGAAAAAGTACATTGGGAGAGTACTTAAGAAGTTTGTGATGGATGGTTTGAAGAAAGTGACCACTCCACTTGCAACTAACTTCAATCTGAACACACATAAGTTCCCATCAATAAGGAAGAGTACACTGATATGAATAAGGTTCCATGTGCTTGTTATAGATACATGAGGCTATAAATTGCCTTTGTAGTAAAATCTGCTAGCATGAATCTTTCTGATCCTAAGGAAAACCTCAGAGTACCACAAAATACATTCTCAAATATCTTTATTGCACTTTCAGTTGGAGTCATCTCATAGGTAGTGTCGAGCCATAAGTATTCAGTGACACTAATGATGATATAGCTAGATATATCGACACTAACCGATCCATTTCAGGCTGTTGAATGATGTTGGCAAAAGGGAGCTATTTTTTGGAAGTTGTGATCACAAAAGTGTTTCACTTATTTTATAGAACAAAACAAAGTTCATTGCAGTGGCTGAGACATGAAAAAATATGTTTTGGCTCAAAAATTCTGATAGGGCTGGGACTAACGCATGAGCAGTGGATTTGATTAGGTGATAGAGTGTCATAACCTGTAGAGGAACCCCACCATTTATAACTTATTTAAGCATGCTGCTATTGGTGTCATTAGTGATTGGTCATGGGATGCATTGTAGATGATGGATGCTCAACTTGAGAAGGTTCACACTGGTGATAATGGTGTGGGTATGCTGACGAAGGTTTGTAAAAGGGCAAACTAGAGCATTGCAGGGAGATTGTCGGTGTTCGGTTTCCTCCACCAATTTGAAAAGTGAGATATTTACTTGGTTGTTTCTTTCGAGTTGGACATTCTCAGATGCTTTCTTTGGCTTTGATTTACTAGGAGTCATAGTATTGATAAGTTGTAAATATTCTTATTTTAACGTAGTTTATTTATGTAGTTTTAATTTATTTTCGTTATTTTTAGTAATTTTTCTTTAATAAAATGCTCCTTTTTTGTATATATCTTCTAACTTAGTTTAAATTTGTTTTCTAAAATTTTTCAGGAAAAAGTAAAAAAAATCAAAGTACACACCCGTGCCCGGGTAAGAAATAACACCTTCGTCGAGCAACGCTCGATGAAAATTTCCCCAGCGCCAACTCGACGAAATTGCTGCCAGCGCCAGCTCGACAATTTAAAGACAGTCCAAGCGCTCGAAAAAATATGATCCCAGCATTCGCCGTTCGTCGGCTAGCGCTCGACGAATTCATGCCAGCTCGACGAATTTTGCCAGACTTAGAGCTCGACGAAATGCAGCCAGCGCTCGACGAATTTTTGCTAGTCCCATCGCTCAATGAAATGCTCCCAGCGCTCGATGAAAATTCTCCCAACGCCAGTTCACCGTTCGTCGAGCAGCGCTCGACGAATTTCCCTGCGTTCGACGAATTTCCCCATCGCCTACACTCGATGCTTCCAGCAACCACTCAACGCCTTCACCAGATAAAGCTCATGCCTTGCTGCTTCCAGAAGCTTTTAGATCCATGCCAGCCCACCAGCTTTTTGGCTTCCCCTGCACACGAGAGTGCCACCTCCTGTAATTTTTTTGCTTATGAAAAGATCTTCTCTGTAAGATCAAATGCTCAAAACTTTTGAGCCATTTTGCTGTTGGACTGCTGCTTAGTTGCTTTTGGTGCTATGTAAGGATAACTTTCCCCCCTCCTCTTTGTGCTTGTCTTAGCTTTTGTAATCAAACTTTCTAATTTATAAAATATGTTAGTCTTTTCATCCTCATATTGTACTGGAATGCCTCTGAGTGCCTCTCTTTCAGCAATCTTAAGTATCTTTGTTTTTATTTTTAAATTGTGTGTGTGGGTGTATGAGTTCAATTTTATGTTGTTATACTTTTATGTTTTCATAGTTCTGATAGCTTTTAAGTTTCTTTTCTCTTTGTTTAGGTTTAGGTTAAGGCTATTTATTACTTTACTTTCACCTTAAAAAAATTATAAGAATGAAAAAGTTATCATTTTAATATTTTAAAAACACTTTGATTTTTAGCTTTTATTTCTAAAAACTTTGGTCCTTTTAATTTTATTTCATCTTTTTGTTGATTTTTAGCAAGTTTTAGGAATAGGAATGTAATTGTTTTAATTTTTTGATTACTTTATTTTTATTTTTAAATTGTGTGTGTGAGTGTATGAGATTAAGTTTCATTTTGATCTTACAACTTCATGTAGAGTGTGTACGTGTATGAGATAATTTTTCTTGCTTTCTTTTATTGCTTTCTTTATCGCTTTCTCAATTATGTAGAGTGTGTGTGTGTGTATGAGATAATTTTCATTGCTTTTTTCAATTATGTAGAGTGTGTGTGTGTGTACATTTATTTCTCGCCTACTCATTTGAGTAGGACTCGCTTTCATTTCCCGCGTACTCGTTTGAGTAGGACTTGTTATTTCCCGCCTACTTGTTTGAGTAGGACTTGTCATTTCAATTATGTTTTTCTTTTGTGTAACTTAGTTTTTTTTTATTATGGGTTCGATGTGCGCATAAGTTCTTTGTTAGCGATTAATTTGTTTTTGCCTTTTGTTCCTAACGTTACGTTATTTTTATGTCCTCTTTTTATAACAATTTAGCGTCTAGTTTCGAACTCGCGCCTCATCTTGCCTCATAAGCTGTCCCCATACCGATGTGTGGCTAATCATTCTTAGCCCTCGATATCGAAGAGCATTGGGACATATAAAATCACTTTTAATAATTAAAGGTCTTTTTCTCACTTTAATTAAAGGGCATAAGGTTTGCCTCGGGTATATGACGCGTAGAACCACATATCGATGTGTGGGTTCTATTTCCGTTATCCATACGCTAGCTAGCAGAGTGGCCATGCATATGGACTGATCACCCTTGGGTAAAAAGTGTTATGTGCATACCCTCGAGAGAGAAGAAGCGTAATTCTACCAGATTCGGTTCCCCACCCAATAGCGGGGTTCTTATCGTATAGCAGGCATTAAGAGGAATCCTTCATCGGACGAGAGTTCGGTCGAATAGTCTTAATGTTCAGGTGAGCAATATTCCTAGAGATAGGTGAGCTCATGTTTGTGGAACCTCCACGACCAAGTTGCCTTTAATTAATTTGAAAACTAAGTTCTATAATTATTAAGAGTCGTTTTAGTTTCGATCCGATTCAATGCCGAGCGTTAACCCTCGATCAAATTTTTCTAAGTATTTTTACAACCCCCTTTTCTAACCGCTTTAGTTAATTAAAAACAAGACAACTTATTTTCGGTAAATAATAGTCCCTCCGGAAGGAGTAGAAATAGTCAACAGGCCCCGAGAAATATACGACCTCGATATTCCCCACCGGAATATCCTATATTACTTGTGATAGGTGCACTGGCCTCCTAATTGCGCCGCGCAGGATCCCAGCCTCGGCGAGGCGTCAGTTTTTTACGACGTTGCCGGGGAATCTTCGTGTTGCTATTTTGATTTCCCGAGTCTATTAATTTTACCTATTTTTTTTAAAAAGGAAAAAACATAAAAACTCTACTTAAAACCCAATTTTTTTTTATTATTTAGTACATATTTTAGGGTGTATGACCCGTGGACAACCCTCAGAGTCTGAAAATTTTGATTTCGATCCTGAGATCGAACGCTCCCTTACGCGTATTCGATCTCAACACCGAAATCCTTTTCTAGACCCTAAGCCTTTGTCGTAGTTATGGCCGACCCTAACCCTGCCCAAGCGGCCGAGCATACTATGTCTTATTACGGCCGGCCTAACCTTGATGATACTGGATCTAGCATTGTTCGCCCTATGGTGGAGAATAATAATTTTGAGATAAAATCGAGTGTCATTCAAATGATCAAAAACGCCATGTAGTTCGATGGACTGCCGGATGAGGACCCGAATGTTCACTTGTCTAATTTGTTATAAATTTGCAACACCTTTAAGATTAATGGCGTCACTGATGATGCCATTTTCTTGCGCTTATTTCCTTTTTCCCTTAAATCCAAAGCTAAGGCGTAGTTGAATTCTCTCTCGCGAGGATGTATCACCAATTAGGCCGAGCTTGCGGAACGGTACTTAACGAAGTATTTTCCGCCCGCAAAAACTGTAAAGTTTCACGTAGACATTTCTTCATTTGTGCAAAACGATTCCGAGTCTCGATTTGAGACTTGGGAGAGGTTTAAAGAATTCCTCTGCAAGTTTCCGCACTACGCATTGCCTTTGTGGTTGCAGGTCCAAATCTTTTACAATGGGCTTAACTATCAGACGCGTCAAATGATTGACGCGGCTGTCGAGGGCACTTTAAATAATAAAACCCCTGAGGCTGCCCAAGCGCTTATCGAAGAGATGTCTATGAACGCCTACAAGTGGAACGTCCCGCGGGGATGAGCAAAGAAGGTGGCCGACCTTTTTGAAGTGGATGCCACTGCTCTCTTAACCCTTCAAGTTGAAAGGTTAAGAAAGCAGGTGGCGGAGATGACTAATGCCTCCTCCACTTCGCCTTGTTTTATTCCCCCTAACGTCTGCATGGCCGAAGAGTTCGTAGACTTCGTGAGAAATTCTGTCATCCTTTCTTCAACACAAACATCCCTTTTAGTAACAACTATAATCCGGGTTGGAGGAATCACCCCAATTTCTCTTGGAGCAATGCAAACAATGCGCAGCGCACCCCTAATTCTTTTACGCCCGCATTTTTCCTGCCTCCTCCTCTAAAACCTTCTCTGGTTGAGGAATTTTTTTATAAATACATAGCATCCAACGAGTCAAATATCCGGAGAATCACCGGATAGCTAAAAACCCTTGAATAACAGGTTGGACAGCTGGCGAGAATGATGCCCGAGCGAGCGCTTGGGGCACTTTCGTGGAACACAGAGCCCAACCCTTGGTAGAACTCCAATGCTATAACCCTCCATAGCGATAAGGAGGTGGTCGATCCAAAACGGATTGATCCGTAGGTACATATTTCTCCTCCGACCCCTCTTCCCCCTTCTTTGATTACGCCACCTTTAACGTTTTTGAACGAAAAAATTATTCTAAATAAGGCCTTGTCGTATCCGTATAGGGTAGATAGTGAGCGTAAGGATGCGCAATAAAAAAATTTATTTTACTATTGAAACAAATTCATATTAATGTTCTCTTCTGCGAGGTGATCTCGCAGATGCCTAAGTATGTCAAATATTTGAAAGAATTTCTTTCTAATAAATAAAAATTAGAAAATATTTTGCATATCTCTCTCAACACAGACTATTCGGCGGCTCTTACTAATAAATTGCACCCAAAACAAAATGACCCGGGACAATTTTCTATCTCGTGCCTTTTTGGCAATATATTAGTAAAATACGCTCTTGTAGATTTAGGCGCGAGCATTAATTTGATGTCGTTCTCGCAGTGTGCCAGTTATATTCCAAAGATATATGTTGGCAATCTTTGGCGAGCTGGTATGAGACATCATGGAAGTCTTTATGGATGACCTCTCTATATTCAGATGCTCTTTCCCTGCTTGTCTTCGTAATCTTGATTGTGTCCTCCAGTGATGCGAGGACGCCCATCTCGTTTTGAATAGGGAAAAGTGTAACTTTATGGTTCGAGAAGGTTTGGTTCTCGTCCATAAGATTTCGTCTAAGGGGATGGAGGTAGATAAGGCCAAGGTAGAAATTATAGAAAAACTTCCCCCGCCTTCCAACGTAAAATCCATTAGGAGTTTCTTATGCCATGCAGGCTTTTATATGCGCTTTATTCAAGACTTATCTAAGATAAGAAAGTCGCTAACTCGCCTCCTGGAAAAGGAATCTAGTTTTGTCTTTAGTAGCGAATGCGAGTCCGCATTTAATTTTATAAAACAAAAACTTATAAATTCTCCCATTTTAGTGGCGCCCGATTGGTCCCTTTCGTTCGAGATTCTGTGCGACGCTTGTGATATTGTTGTAGGTATCGTTCTTGGCCAACGCTGAAACAAATATTTTCATCCAATTTATTACATTAGCAAGACGCTCACTTCCGCACAAGGTAATTACACTATAACGGAAAAAGAACTCTTAGCCATCGTTTTCGCATTTGATAAGTTTCGTTGGTATATAACGCTATATAAAGTTATCGTATTTACTGACCACTCCACCTTAAAATATTCACTAGCTTAAACAGACGCCAAGCCCTGCCTTCTTCAATGGATTCTCCTCCTTTAAAATTTTAATTTGGAGATCCTGGATAAGAAGAGAGCGAAAACTTAAGCCTCCGATCACCTCTCCCATTTGGAAAATACGGGCGCCGAAGCGCTCGTCGAATCTGAATTAAATGATAGATTCCCCGAGGAATGCCTCCTAACCATTAATACAATTTCATTTTCCCCGCCTTGGTTCGCAGATTATGCGAACTATTTATTTGCACGGGTGCTCCCAAAACACTTTTCAAGCCAGCAAAAGAAGAAATTTTTTTCTGACTTGAAAAATTTCTTTTGGGAGGACCCTTTTCTTTTTCGTATCTGTGCGAACTAGGCAGTCTTAAGATGCGTCGCGGGTGTGGAGTGCACGCAAATACTTAGGCACTGTCATAAGGGTCTGGCTGGTGGGCATTATCAAGCAACCAGACCGCGCGGAAGGCGCTAGAGGAGGGCTTCTTTTCGCCCACTCTTCTGAAAGACGCTCAAAATTTTGTGCGCTCCTGCGATAGCTACCAGTGGTCGGGTAACATCTCTCATCGCGACGAGATGCCCCAAAATTTATTCTTAGAGTGCGAAGTCTTCGATTTGTGGGGCATCGATTTGTCGGCTCCCTACCTCCGTCTTTTAAAAATATTTATATATTAGTGGCGGTGGACTACGCATCATGGTGGGAGGAAGCGCAAACTCTCTCCACTAATGATGCGCGAGTCATCGTTATCTTTCATAAAAAATTATTTTCTCGCTTCGGCACACCTCGAGCTATTGTGAGAGATAGGGAAACACATTTTTGTAACGCCCAAATGGCTAATATGTTAGCTAAATACGGAGTCACACACAAACTCTCCACCCTCTACCACCCGCAATCAAGTGACCAAGTGGAGGTAGTAAATCGAGAGATTAAGCGTATATTAGAAAAAAAACTATTTCACTTAATAGGAAAGATTGGTCCGTCAAACTCGACGATGCGTTGTGGGCATATCAGACGACATACAAAACCATAATTAGTTGTGTGCAGTTTTGATTAGTCTATGACAAAGCGTGCCATCTCCCCGTAGAAGTAGAGTATCGCGCTCTTTGGGCTTTAAAACTCGTAAACCTCGACACTAACTTAGCCTCTCAAAATAGAAAGCTGTAACTAAACGAGCTCGATGAATGGCGCGCAAACGCTTACGGGAGCAATAAGTTCTATAAGGAGCGTTCTAAGTTCTATCATGATTGAAAAATCAAGCCCCCAAATTTTTTTCCCCGGGCGATCTTGTCCTTCTTTATAATTCACGCCTTAGACTTTTTCCGGGTAAACTAAAATCACGTTGGTCCAGCCCCTTCAAAGTTGAAGAGGTTTTGCCATATGTGATTGTACTCGTCTTCCACCCAGAAAGAGGGTCGTTTAAAGTAAACGATCATTTACTAAAGTTATACTTAGCGGGCGATCCAGTGATTGGTGTTAACGAAATCAAAGCCCTCCTCTACATTATAACCCCGCCATAATAGTCAAGCTACACGACTATAAACAAAGCGCTCCTGGGAGGCACCCCACATCTACCTTTTTCGCCCTTTCCTTATTTTGTTTGCTACTATTTTTAATAATGCAGGGTTTCTGAATGAGCCTCCCCGAACACGTTCCAGGGAAGTTCCTACCCTCCCTTTTTATTTTTTTGTACATATTGCATTTATTTCATTTTTGTTCCACATACTTATATTGCAACAATGGGGACAATGTTGAGATTAAGTATGAGGGTCGTTTTAATGCTTTCCTTTCCGCACTTCCATTTCCCGCACTTAAAAAAAATAAAATTTTAAAAATATAAAGACAAAAAAAACTAAAAAAAAGTAATAAAAAGAAAACTCAAATTTTTTTTGCTTGTTTTATCATCAAAAATAAAAAAAAAACTACAAAATAAAAATTTAAATAAATATATTTAGATTTACTTTATTAATATTATTTATAAATGTTTTTCTATAAATATTTCTATGTAAATATTTTTGTAATTTTTTTTCTCTTTCCCCTCTTCCTTTCTTCCTCCTCTTTGTAAATAACTTTTCTTTTTTCACTCTCTTGTAAATATTTGTTTAAAAATCTTGAAAATACAAAATTATTTTTAAAACAAACATAAAATATTTCAAAAAATCATCATTAATTCTTTGTTTACTATTCATTTATTAATTAGAGATTGATAGATTTAAATAGCTGGGTTAAATTTTAAAGAATATCTTATGTTTTTTTCTTAAGATAGAGGACTTGTTTTAGACACTATTTCTAATTTATCTAAAATAGAGAAACGTGTATTATGTTAGAAAAAAAACTATAGAATTCAATTATTTATACTTCAAGTTTTTTGAAATACAGGAACGTTCAATTTATCAAAGTTGCTCTCAAAATTTTATTTATTTAAAACTAATTTTCTTCTAGAAAAAAATAATAATAAACCCTATCTACACATATTTATCTTGTTTTACTTGATATGATAAAGTTTCTACCTTACAAGAACCTATGTCAATGAGAATAAAATTTCGTTTCGTAAACATAGACATCCAATATTTTAAAAGATTATATGTTACGGAGTAAGGGATAAAATTCATTACTCCTATACATATACATTGGGTAATATTGAGTTGTTCAAAGAAATAAAAATATATATGTTAGGAAAATAAGATTTCATTTTCCTAAGACATCCACATATAAAAAAAATTTCATTAGAGGTTTGAGAAAAAATTACCTCACCTCTAACCCAAACCCTCTTCATAAACCAAAACAACCCCCTTAGCCAATTTCAATGATTCTAGAATAAATTTAAAATCTTTTTGAGAGCATAATTTTAAATTGTATTATTTTCTTAAAAACTCTTATAAGCTAATGTTCCTATAATTCAAATCTATTTTTGTTAGCTAATGAATACAATTTATGCTTGCTATTTGTTTACTTCAAGAAGTATTTTTTGCCAAAACTTTTCCTTTATTTAAATCATTTTCATGGATTAGGACTTAACTCTTATATCTTGAATGTTTATTTTGATTTTTCTTTTAATTAATTCAAGCGATAGCTAAATTTAGGATTTCTTTTAATTCCTTATAAGTATATCTCCAACTTTTGCTCTGAAATAGCAAAAGCTTAAGTATGAGGGTATTTGATAAGTTGTAAATATTATTATTTTTACGTAGTTTATTTATGTATTTTTAGTTTATTTTCGCTATTTTTAGTAATTTTTCTTTAATAAAATGCTCCTTTTATGTATATATCTTCTAACTTAGTTTAAATTTGTTTTCTAAATTTTTTAAGAAAAAAGTCAAAAAAATCAAAGTACACGCCCGTGTACTTCATGTCACGCCCGTGCCCGGGCAGGAAACAACACTTTCGTCGAGCATCGCTCGAAGAAAATTTTCCTAGTGTCAGCTCGACGAAATTGCTGCTAGCGCCAGCTCGATTATTTGAAGACAGTCTCAGCGCTCGACGAATATGATCCCAACATTCTCTATTCATCAACCAGCGCTCGACGAATCCATGCCAGCTCGACGAATTTTGCGAGACTCAGCGATCGACAAAATCCAGCCAGCGTTCGACGAATTTATGCTAGTCCTAGCGCTCGACGAAATGCTCCCAGCGTTAAACAAAAATTCTCCCAACGCCAGTTCATCGTTCGTCGAGTAGCGCTCGATGAATTTCCCTGCACTCGACGAATTTCCCCAACCTATACACTCGACGCTTCCAGCAACCACTCAACGCCTTCACCAGATAAAGCTCATGCCCTAGTGCTTCTAGAAGCTTCTAGATACATGCCAGCCCACCAACATTTTGGCTTCCCCTTCACACCAGAGTGCCACGTCCTATAATTTTTTTATTATATATAGATCTTCTCTGTAAGATCAAATGTTCAAAACTTTTGAGCTATTTTGCTATTGGACTGCTGCTTAGTTGCTTTTGGTGCTATGTAAGGATAACTTTCCCCCCTCCACTTTATGTTTGTCTTAGCTTTTGTAATAAAACTTTCAAATTAATAAAATATGCTAGTCTTTTCATCCTCATATTGTACTGGAAAGCCTCTGAGTGCCTCTCTTTCAGCAATCGTAAGTATCTTTGTTTTTATTTTTAAATTGTGCATGTGGATGTATGAGTTCAATTTTTTGTTGTTATATTTTTATGTTTTCATAGTTTAGATAGCTTTTAATTTTTTTCCCTTTGTTTAGGTTTAGGTTATGGCTATTTATTGCTTTACTTTCATCTTCAAAAAATTATAAGATTGAAAAAATTATCATTTTAATATTTTAAAAACACTTTGATTTTTAGCTTTTATTTCTAAAAAATTTTGTTCTTTTTAATTTTATTTCATCTTTTTTTGGATTTTTAGCAAGTTCTAAGAGTAGTAATGTAATTGTTTTAATTTTTCGATTACTTTGTTTTTTATTTTTAAATTGTGTGTGTGAGTGTATGAAATTAAGTTTCATTTTGATCTTTTAACTTCATGTAGTGTGTGAGTGTATGAGATAATTTTTTTTGCTTTCTTTTATTGCTTTTTTTATCGCTTTCTCAACTATGTAGAGTGTGTGTGTTTATGAGATAATTTTCATTACTTTCTTTCAATTATGTAGAATGTGTGTGTGTGCATTTATTTCCCGTCTACTCGTTCGAGTAGGACTCGCTTTCAATTCCCGCCTACTCGTTTGAGTAAGACTTGTTATTTCCCACCTACTCGTTTGAGTAGGACTCGCTATTTCCAGCCTACTCATTTGAGTAGGACTTGTTATTTCCCGCCTACTCGTTTGAGTAGGACTTGTCATTTCAATTATTTTTTCCTTTTGTGTAACTTAGTTGATGTGCGCGTAAGTTCTTTGTTAGCGATTAATTTGTTTTTGCCTTGTGTTCCTAACGTTACGTTATTTTTATGTCCTCTTTTTATAACCATTTAGCGCTTAGTTTCGAACTCGCGCCACATCTTGCCTCAGAAGCTGTCCTCATACCGATGCATGACTAATCATTCTTAGCCCTCAACATCGAAGATCATTGGGACATATAAAATCACTTTTAATAATTAAAGGTTTTTTTCTCACTTTAATTAAAGGACATAAGGTTTGCTCCTGGTATATGACGCGTATAACTACATATCGATGTGTGGGTTCTATTTCTGTTATCCATACGCTAGCTAGCCGAGAGGCCGTGCGTATGGACTGATCACCCTTGGATAAAAAGAGTTATGTGCATACCCTCAAGAGAGAAGAAGTGTAATTCTACCGGATTGGGTTCCCCACCCAATAGCGGGGTTCTTAGCGTAAAGCGGGCATTAAGAGGAATCCTTTGTCGGACGAGAGTTCGATCGAATAGTCTTAATGTTCAGGTGGGCGATATTCCTAGAGATAGATGAGCTCATGTTTATGGAACCTCCACGACCAAATTGCCTTTAATTAATTTGAAAACTAAGTTCTATAATTATTAAGATTCGTTTTAGTTTCGATCCGATTCGATGCCGAGCGTTAACCCTCCATCGAATTTTTCTAAGTCTTTTTACAACTCCTTTTTCTAACCGCTTTAGTTAATTAAAAACTCGACAAGTTTTTTTCAGTAAAATAATAGTCCCTCCGGAAGGAGTATAAATAGCCAACAGGCCCCGGGAAGTATACGACCTCGATATTCCCCATCGGAATATCCTGTATTACTTGCGATAGGTGCGCTTGCCTCCTAATCATGCCGCGCGGGATCCCAGCCTCACGCGAGCCGTCAAGTGTTGACGGAGTTTCGTCTTCTGCCCGGGAGTATAAATTCACTTAGGATTAGCAAAAAAGCAACATGGGAAAAGGGTTTGATAACAGATAGATACTCATAAAAGTAAGTGCCTTGTGAAAGGAAACTTTGGGTTTTAATCCATCGTAGTTCCTAGTGCCCTCGAGAGCCCTTCATAGGGAATGCCCTGGGCAGTCCAAGGTTAACCTTAAACTGTAGGAATAAGCAGACTAAAAGAGTGACCTTTAATAACCACTTACACTCACCCTGTCATTTCGGGAGGATAGTTGGTATAGATTCACGAGTGGTGGGCTCGATGTTTGATAGAAGAATGGTTTAAATTTGAAGAGCCGATGGATTGGGAGCACTTACATAATGTGTGCACATGCATTAAGTGGTGGGTCTGTGATATTGGACTGTGATTCACACCGACGTCGATACGTTGACTCGGCAAGTGTAAGTGTTCACTTAGCCTATTAAAGACTAGTAGTTTTGCAAGCACTAGTACTAAACACTTCGTAGTGCCTGACAGTGGGTGTACCAAGTAGAACGCATGGTCCAAACTGGGTAGTGTGAATACTGACCTAGGAATCTGGAGGCCCAACCCACTGTATCTGTTTGCCACTACAAGAGGTACTTGAGAGTTTAGCTAACTCCAAATGGGGGAACTAAAGGTCTGTGCGCATAAAGTCGAGTATCTGCGTTGCACCTGTGTGAAATCCTTCATTTAACATGCATTGCATTCCATGTCATACATACCTTACATAAAACCTCTACCCCTAACATATAAATTAATATGGGATCTTTTATATGTTAGACCCTACAAAATGACCCCCTAACTTATAAGTTTGTATGGGCATTCTTATAAGTTAACGCTACTTTCTTTGTGATGATAGTTAACTGCACTACTTTTACTTTAATTTGTTACTTTTATTATATTGCTGCATGTTGAGACCGAGCGGTCTAGCGGTTTGTCTCAGTAGTTTGGTAGCCAGGTTGGAGACCGGGCGGTCTGGCAGTTTGTTTGGCGGTTTGTCTGGCGATCTGGAGACTTTATTATGCCGACTTGGGGATATTGGCCGTTTGTCTTCCTCATTGTTGTGGTCGTGTGGTTAGTCTAACCGTGCGGCTTGTACGGCTTGTATAGTTTCATGTTCTTGTAATTGTTAGTCCCACAATGATTATTTGTAATCTCTCTTCTCCCCTCCATTCTATAAAAGGGAGGTCATACCTTTGTAATAGACATCTTTTTGCATAATAAAAGTTTTGTTACTCCAATTTTTGGTCTCTGGCTTTCTGTTCGCACATGGTATCAGAGCACTCGATCGTTTCCACCTGATTCAGTTTGCCTCTATCCGCGCGGTTTGTTCTGTCTTGTCCGCGCGGCTTGCCCTTCTCCTCCTATTCTTTGCGCCCTCTCTGTTCGGTCAACCTGTCTGAGCAGCTTGTTCCTGCTCTTGAGACCTGGTCTCGCGACCTATTTCTTCTCTTGTCGCGCCCTGTTCTCGCTTGTTCCTATTCGTACGACCTGTTCGTGCGCCCTGTTGCTGCCCCTCTATACGTGCGGCCTTTCTGCTCTCCCTCCTTGTCTGTTCGCGACTTGTTTCTCACGGTCTCCTCTTCTTCCCGCGATCTCCTTTAGTCGTGCGATTTCATCTCTTTCGTACGAACTCTGTTTGTTCGCGCGACATGCCTTGCTTCGTGCGATCTCCTTTGTTCGCACGACTTCTTCCCCTTTTGCCTTGCTCTGCAACTTGCTCGTGGCCTTCCTTTCCGCTAGTGTGCTGTCACTGTGATCGCTGCAGAATCTCCTCCTTGTCCGCCGTGGCCTTCTTAGCTGCCCGTCCTGCCTGCTGTTCGCGCGGCTTGTTCTTTCTAGCCGTGCGACCTCTTCCCCTCTGCTTCTTGGTTGAAGCCTTCCTTGCCGCACGTCTTCCTGCTGTCCGCGCGGCTTGTTGTTTCTTCTCACACGGTTTCCTTTTCTAGCCGTGTGACCTCTTTCCCTCTACTTCTTTGTTGCGGTCTTTCTTGTCGCACGTCTTTTTGCTGTCCGCGCGGCTTAATGTTTCTTCTCGCACGGTTTCCTTTCCTCCCTTCATGTATTTCACATCCTCCTCAAAGCTGTTCGCCCCGGTGGTCACGTCTTCTGGTAGTGCCCACGTTGTTACTCAAGGAAAATGGTTGATCGACACTGGTGCTACCAATCATATGACCGGTAATCCCCAGTGTTTTTCTCTCCTAGAAACACTTGATCGGTTGCTCCCGGTTATTCTTGCTGATGGCTCTCCTTCATTGGTTAATGGGATAGGAGTGGTTCATATCACCCCATCTCTTCGCTTGGAGGTTACACTTTATGTTCCCAAGTTCCCGTGCAACTTATTATCTGTTACCTCTCTATGCAAGCAATTACAGTGTTCCGTCACATTTACTTCTACTTCTTGTTCTTTTCAGGATCCAGACTCCCAATGGACGATTGCTACTGGGACTGAGAGTGGCAGCCTATACTTCCTTGACAATGCTTCCACTCTGTCCACCTTCTCTTACACCTCTACGGATATTCTCCAATGGCATCTTCGCCTTGGTCATGCTCCTCCACGACTTCTTCGTCAGCTTCTGCCCCAACTTCCTCCACAAAGTCCTCCCCTCAACTATGAGGCCTATCAGCTTGGCAAGCATCACTACTCCTCCTTCCCTCCAAAGCAAGTTCATGGATCTACCCGTCCATTTGATCTCATCCACTCCGATGTTTGGGGTCCTTCTCCTACCCTCACTATTGATTGAGGTAGTTCATATTTTGTCACGTTTATTGATGATTTCTCTCGCTGTACATGGGTGTATTTGTTAAAAGATCGCTCTGAATTATTCTCTATATGGACGTCCTTCTATCTTATGATAAAAACTCAGTTTAATATTTCTATTAAAGTCTTTCGATCTGATAATGCCAAAGAATATATCAGTCATGAATTTTCCAACTTCTGTACGCAAAATGGGATTATTCATCAAACAAGTTGTGTCTATACTTCACAGCAAAATGGTGTGGCCGAAAGCAAAAACCATCACCTCCTAGGTGTCGCGCGCACTCTGCTGACTCAAATGCAGGTTCCTCGCTCCTATTGGGGCTATGTTATTCACATCTCCTGCTATATTATCAATCGCCTTCCCTCCACCGTTCTCCATGGCAAAACCCCCTTTTCCATTCTCTATCCAGTGAAGGATCCATTTCCTCTCCCTCTACGTGTCTTTGGGTGCACAGCCTTTGTGCACTCTCCCTCTGCCACCCGTGACAAACTCTCACCACAGGCCACTAAGTGTGTCTTTCTAGGATACTCTACCACTCAAAAAGGCTATTGTTGCTTTGACCCGGTTAACCGCAAGCAATTTGTCTCTGTGGACGTAACCTTCTTTGAAAATGAATCCTATTTCTCTCTCGACTCCTCTTCCTCTCCTGATATTCCCGACTCCTCTTGCTCTCCTGATATTCCTACTTCTCCTGCCACCCCTTCCGTTTCCTCTACACCTACCAATATCACGCCACTTCTTCCCTCTCCACCATCTCCTCCACTGTGTCCACCTACCGAGATATCTCCTTCTCCATGGTCGCCTCTTTCTACTCTCGGGCCAGCTCTCTCCTCCAGGGATGCCTAGGAAACTGAGGAACATGTCGACCTAGATATTCCCAATGCTCTTCGCAAAGGGGTGCGGACGTGTACTCAACACCCGCTAGCTGTTGTTGTTTCATATGATCGTCTAACTCCTTCTCGTAGGAACTTTGCCTTTGCTATCTCTACCATTGCCACTCCCCGCACTTACCAGGAGGCTCTTACTATTCCTCATTGGAAGATCGCCATGGATGAGGAAGTTACTACCCTCACTAAAAGGGGTATATGGACCCTTGTTCCTCCCCTTTTGGGCACTGATGTGGTTGGTTGTCGATGGGTATTCGTTGTGAAGTTCCACCCTGACGGAAGCGTGGATCATTACAAGGCCCGCTTAGTCGCCAAAGGCTTCACTCAAACTTATGGGGTTGATTACTTTAACACCTTCTCTCCCATTGCTCGTCTCAGTACAATTCAGGTTCTTCTCTCTATGGCTGTCAATAGGGATTGGCCCATTTTTCAGCTGGATGTTAAGAATGCCTTTCTTTATGGTGACCTTCAGGAAGCCGTATACATAGAGCAACCTCCTGGGTATGTTGCTCAGGGGGAGACACGAGTATGTCATCTGAAGAAGGCCATCTATGACCTAAAGCATAGCCCTCGGGCTTGGTTTGACAAGTTCAGCGGTATTGTTGCGGCCATTGGTTTTGTACGAAGTTCAGCTGATCACTCCTTATTCATTCACAAAACCTACTATGGTATGTCGATTCTTGCTGTATATATGGATGATATTCTTCTAACTGGCGACGACCAGGCTGGGGTAGCTTTGACAAAGAAACACCTCCGACAACACCTGGTAACTAATGATATGGGCTCTCCCAAATACTTTCTGGGGATTGAGATTTCTCAGAAACCCAACTCTTTAGTTCTCTCCCAACGGAAGTATGCTCTTGATTTGCTAAAAGAGGCAGGGTTGACTGGTGCTAAACCTGCCAGATGTCCCATGGCTATTGGGGAAGACAAAACTTGGACAGATGACTTGCCTACTATATCTGATTCTTCAAGGTACCGACGTCTGGTGGGCAAACTCATTTATCTCACAGTGACCAGACCTGACATCTCCTATGTTGTAGGCAAGGTTAGCCAATTCATGCAAGCTCCTAGAGAGTGTCATCTACAGTCTGCCATGAGGATACTGGAGTATGTTAAAGCAGCTCCAGGGAAAGGACTCCTTTTTCAGAAAAATGATCACTTGAGGGTTGAAGCATACTCAGATTTAAGTTATGATGATGATAAAGGAGACTGCAAGTCAACATCGGGTTTCTGCACATTTGTTTGAAGAAATCTTGTGAGCTGGAAGAGCAAGAAACAGTCTGTGGTCTCCAGGTCTAGTGTAGAGGCAGAATATCGTAGTATGACATCGACCACATGTGAGTTAAAATGGTTACGGGCTCTCATGCTTGACCTAGGAGAGGTCTACAACTATCCTCTTCCTATGTTCTGCGACAACAAGGCTGCTATATGCATTTCCAAAAATCCGGTTTTTCATGAGAGAACAAAACACATAGAGGTCGACTATCACTTTATTCGAGAAGAGATTTTGAAGAAACATATTTGTACTCCGTTCGTCACTTCTTACAACGAGTTGGTAGATGTCTTCACAAAGCTGGTGTCTGTGTCTTTGTTTCACATTTGCGACAAGCTAGGCATGATTGATATCTACACTACAGCTTGAGGGGGAGTGTTGAGACCGAGCGGTCTGGCAGTTTGTCTCAGCAGTTTGGTAGCCGGGTTGGAGACCGGGCGGTCTGGCGGTTTGTCTGGCGATCTGGCGACTTGACTATTCCAACTTGGGGATATTGGTCGTCTGTCTTCCTCATTGTTGTGGTCGTGCAGTTAGTCTAACCGTGTGGCTTGTGCGGCTTGTGCGGCTTATGCGGCTTGTATAGTTTCATGTTCTTGTAATTATTAGTCCCACATTGCTTATTTGTAATCTTTCTTCTCCCCTCCATTCTATAAAAGGGAGGTCATACCTTTGTAATAGACATCTTTTTGGATAATAAAAGTTTGGTTACTCCAATTTTCGGTATCTAGTTTTCTGTTCGCACACTGCATTTACTTGCTCTTCATATACCTTACATTATTATATTAGATACTTTTAGCATATGATAGTTAGGGCCACTATCACCTACTCTTATATACTCTCCATTTTCAGTCCCTTTCCTTTCATCCTCCCCCGCACGGTGCCTAGGTGTCGCAGGGGGATGGTGGGGGACCAAGACTTAGTTTAAACTAACAGCCTGATTGGCATAACACCAGGGTAACCAGTTAGGAGATAGGGTGCAGCAACAGGGGAACCACCACATCCAGGAGGAGATGAACCAGCCTAGTCCCGAATTGGCCGTGCCAGCATCAGCAACAGTCATGGGATCAGTGAGTGGCTTATAGTTTTACTTTTGCGAGTATTTTGTAGTGAGGACTATATATACTGGGCAGTAGCCCTTACCTTTCCTTTCAGATTCAGTATTATACTTTTGATTAGTTCATTTCCTTTATATGGACTCTTATATATTGCTATGTGATCGTGGATTCATGTTTACATGTTTTCTTCTTTTCTTCTGTGGATTATGGATGATTAGTTGGCGGCAGAATCGACTATTTGTGGTGACGACCCCCTCGGTGTTGGTGTCACCATAAAGTTGCAATTTTGGGCATAAGACCCGGTAAGAAAAAAGGGTGGTCTTACAACGACTACCTTGATGGCCTTCACAACTAAGTACTCGTCTCACACTTCGATGAGACGGTCGAAGGATCGAGTGATAAAGAGGTCGAGGGCCAATTTTGTCGGGGAATGAGCTCACTTAACCCCCTACATCCTAACCCCAACAAAGATCTCGACCCCCTCTTTCATGTGCTCTCTTTTAACCTTACCATAGGCTCAACCTGCTCTATTCGGGTCCCTGCGAACTCATGTCATATTCCTTTGCAGCTTAACGCTCTTATCGAGGTCACATAGGGTCCGACCGGCAAAATCTAGGAAGTTTAAGGGAATCAGAGCAAGCCAAATATTCACGCGCAAATCCCTAGTAAGTAAAATTGTTCATCACTGGTTTGATTTGCGCCCTTAAGGCGATACCTAAACTTGTTTCCCATACAATGCCTCCCTTCATTGACATCACCTCGACCCCTTCGGCTTTATCCCTTCTCGGCAATCTCTACAATTGCCTTACTAATGCGCAAAAGTCTCCAGCAAGTGGCGGTGCGAGGACCTCGATGCTGGGTATTTTGTCTCCTCGGATCCATATCCTCCCGCGAGCAGGATCTAGGAAATCCCTTCTAATACCCCCTCAGTGACCCCTTTGACAAACAATCGAGCTTTCCCTTATGCCATCCTGGTAAGGAGGGCGAGACCTCCCTTGGTCAGCTACCTAGAATCCCTCATTGCTTCTGGCTTCGCTAATTCGTACTGACTTCTCACTTTTCCTTGGCAGATGCGACCGAAATCTTTGTCGGCATCGAGTTGAATGTCATGATGACCTACTTGGCCCCCTTCCCCTTACGCGATTTGGGGATTCCTCGATGAGCCGACCTATGTCTCCGAGTTGGTAGAGCGGGTGGCGATCATTCTGCAGAAGAATGGATTCGTGCTCCGTAAGATCCAAGAGGAAAGGGATTAGCCGGTGAACGACCATCTCCACCACGTTGTCACTCTTGAGCAGAGAGTAGAGGCCTTAAATCATGAGTGCACTTCTTTCATTGGGGCTATGCAGACGCTACACGGAGGGAACACCCCGTCCTTGGAGGGGCACTTGAAGAAAATGAAAGACTGGTGTCACACGTTAGAACTTGAGGATGTTGTTGTTCGTGAGGAGAACATCCAGTGGGGAGGCCCACAGGCAAGGACGCGTTGGAGAGACTCATGGAAGTGGATTCCCAAATGATTTAGCAAGACAATCTGATTTTAAACTGATTTGTCTATTTATTTTTTATTTTTGCGAGATCTGTCGGAACCTTATTTTTTTATTCGTCTCTGGGACTTTTTTTCATGGTAGTCTAGGTATCACTTGTTTTACTATGAATACATGCTCTACGATGGGGAGTAGATTTATCTCGCTAGCAAAAACATACTTGGCACTATTGATAGGTGAGTTAAGGTAGCGTGAGTCCGAAACATCATGCGAGCACACGGGAGGCGAGTGGATTCATGCTAATTGGCTAAATCCCATTCCCCCTAGCCTATCTATAAATGTCGCCCCTGTGCCTAACTCTCACCCACCGCCATAACTACTCTATCCCTGCTACCCCATCTATTCTCTACTCTCTTCCTTGACTTGCAAGATGGGTGTCGACGATGGTTCTGATGGGCGCTAGAATTGCACGGCTCACTACCTAGACTACGTCTTCCAGGATGGCCAGGTCTCGGAAGAGTAGATGTACGAGATTGTTGCCGAGTAGGTGTCAGAGTGGTTTGAGGCCCGCACCCCCTAGTCAAGCGAGTCCCTCAACCCTATATAGGAGGATGAGCTAGCCATTCCACTCCCTCATTTCGAGATGAGGTTCTGCCTCTCGCTGTGGCCGGATGCGAGGCAGTTTTTGAAGTACTTCGGGATGGTGCCCGCGCATGTTAGCTCCAATGCGATTTCCATGCTAGTGGATTTCACGTGCTACCTACGCGAGGATGAAATTGAGTTCAACTTGATGGTCTTCCGAAATTTGTTCATCTATTGAGCCACCAGCAATGGGTCGACCTTCCATACCAGTTCACAGATAAAGGTCTATGAGACCATCAACAAGGCACATTATTGGACGAATTGCTTTATCTTCATCAAGGGCGTGCACAGGAACATTCCCTGTACATCGATCAATAAAGACTATCTAATGAGCTCCCCACGTTGATGGCAATGACGCTAAGTTTCACAAGTTATTTTTGGGGAAGAACTTTGAGGTCGTCTACCTACGAAGCAACCTTAGCTCGTTACTCCCCATTCCCCCGGCACATGTATGCATGCGTTTTGATCTCGCATCCTGCACCTACCCTTGACGGGATCTCAATGTAACACCACCTATACTTTCATTATAGGAGAGTGCCAAGTCCCCATGAAACCACCATACGCGAGAAAGGGTAGTGTGGATCCGGCTCTCGCATTTTCTCAGTCAACTATGGCAGTATGTGCCGACAATTTGAGAACTCCCGCCACCAGCAATAGCAAGAAAAAGATGAGGGGGAGCCCGAGTAGGGGGTGCCTGACCAGAGATCATCGTCCAATGGGCCCTCAAAGCGATAGAAGTCACTGGTCTCCAAGAAAGTCGCTTCAATGGGCGGGCCAGTTCTTTGGTGAGGGGAGAAATGAAGGGCAGAGAGTTCGGAGGTGGCAAGTTGTGGACGCCCGACTCGCAACCTAACTTCAGACTGGGGTAGAAGCCCCAGGACGTTTATGGGCAATCCCTGCTCGTTTGGGATGAGAAATCGTGCCAAATTTCTTTTTCTACTCTCCTCCCTTCCTGGACTGAACAGGAGCACGCCGGCTAGGATTCCTACTCCATATCTTATGGGTTGTATGGCTGCCAAGATGCCGAAGAATACAACAAGCTGACCCTAAAGGATATTGCCTATGAGAGCTTGTGGGCTCAACTACACGCCACAGAGCTAGCACACATGGTCACAAGGAGGGGCATCGACTTCAATAAGAAGTTCAAAAATGTTGAGACTGCAAAAGCGTTCGCTGAGGAGAATGTCCTCGATCTTGATACATGATGCGATTTGACAGAGCGCCTTCTCGCCAAACACTCAAGTGGTGTGGTAAGGCACTCGATTTCAGTTTCCTTTCTCCTTTCTTCTCGAACTCATCCCAAGTTCCCTCTCCGCAGGATGTCGAGACCGTTGGACGCCTTAGTTCGTGCGTCAATGATCTGGAGGGAGAGCTTGCGAACACCAAAGCAGAGTTCACAAATTCTCACACGGAGAAGAAAACAAAGATGTTTGGCAAGTCCCTCCATAGAGGATCCAAGCTTCTTCACTTTACCCCACATAAGGTGGAGAGAACTCGTAAGATACTGACCACGCAGATCATTGAGTCCACTCTATTCATGCTGCGTAACCTTAACGCCTTAAGAGATGACTGGATGAAGTTACTCACAGAGGACCTCATTCCATACTTCTACCCGCAGGATGCGAGTACACCCTCCTCAGGGCGCGACTATTCTCCTTCGGGCGATAGTGAGTCTGAGCACTCATCGAAGGATCCTCCCACAAGTTGAGAGCTCCGGGTCATTTTACTTTTTGATTTTATTACATGTATTATTTGCAATGTAATGGTCAGCTTGTCTATGACCTTTTTGTAATAAACAAAGATTCATATTTTCCTTCCTGTTTCGTTTATCTTTTGTATCTTGCATGATCTTACTTTTTTCGTCTTAATTAATAGTTGAGATCTTGATTTTTAGGCTTAGTCGATTTGCTAAGATGAATGTCTCTCTATTCCCTAACTCACAGGAACCATACTCTTTGATCATCTCGAAAGATCCGAGCACCCGCACGACCAACCCTTCTCTTTCGAGGTTGCATGAGTAGGAGGTGCACGAGGAGAGAGTTAGAAGGATCGCACTCGCATTCATTATATTTCCTTTCATCCTATCTCCTGAGAGGTTTGACTAATTTACTAATTATTCGGAGACCTACTCTGAGGAGCTTAGGGGCTTAAATCCAACTCTCCTTCCCTTTATTCCTTCAGCCACCCAAGCAACCTGCCTGCTCTACCAACTTATGAGAGCCCGACCAGCAGGATCCTAATGGGGGTGCCTTATTTTGAAACCCATCTTATCTTAGATATCCACCCGAGTGACTTGTCGGCTTGTTAGAGCTCGGTAAGCAGGTTCCTATCAGAGGTGCTTTATTTTGAAACCCATCTCATCTTAGCTATCCACCCGAGAGATCTGACTGCCCTACCGGCTTGTGAGAGTTCGGTCATCAGTATCCTATCAGAGGTGCTTTATTTTTAAACCCACCATATCTTAGCTATCCACCCGAGCGACCTACCTACCCAACCATCTTGTGGGAGCCTGATAAGTGGGATTATTACATGAGTGCTTTATTTTGAAACCTATCTCATCTTAGTTATCCACCCAAGCGACCTACCTATCATGCCGACTTCAGAGAGCCTGGTTAGTAGGATCCTATAAGAGGTGATTTTGTTTGGAATAGTTCTCATTTTAGCCACCCACTCGAGCGACCTGCCTGACCTTCCAACTAGGGAGAGCCTGGTCAGCGGGATCCTATCAGGGGTACTTTGGTATGAAATGGTTCTCTTCTCATCCACCCACCCGAGCAACCTGCCTTTCCTACCATCTAGTGAGAGCCATGTAAGCAAGATCCTATTGAGGGTATTTTGGTTTGGAATAGTTCTCATCTCAGCCCTCAAGCGACCTTCCTACCTTGACATCTATGCCTTGTCAGTAGGATCCTATCAGAGGTGCTTTGGTTTGGTATAGTTAGGCTATGACGAAGAAATGAAAAGATAATTTAGAAAACAGAGAAATCTATTTATTTCATGGGTAAAAATGCTTCAGGTCATCACCACTCCAAGTTTTGCCAAGGGATGATCCCTCGACATTCTGGATGTGGTAGCTCCCTGAAGCAAGAGCTTCAAGGATTATGAAGGGCCCTTCCTAGGTAGGGTAGAGCATGCCCACGGCTGACTCATACCTACGACGTAGACCTTTTCATGAACCAGGTCACCTTTTACAAAGTGTATGATCCTAATGTTTTTGTCAAAGTATCTTTCCATCCAGCCCTTGATCTCCTCCTGGCAAAGGGAGACCAAGTTGCGAAGTTCTTCCACGAGGTCGAGCAAGAACCGTTGTTCCTCTTAATTCTTCACCCTCTATTCCTCATCACATAATCATGTGACAATGGCATGTGGTGACTTCATCTCGAACTCTATCAGAATGACAACCTCGGACCCATGAGACAGTTCGAAGGAGTATCCCTTGTATCTGTGTTCAAGGTAGTTCTCAAGGCCCAGAGGACTGAGGGAAGCTGCTCTGCCCAATGTCCATTCAAGTTCTCCAATTTTTTCTTCAGCAAATTGACAATTTTGTTGTTTGTAGCCTACACTTGCCCTCTTCTCCTGGGTTGGTGGACTGATGTGAATCAAAGGTCGTTGCCCAACTGGCTGCAAAAGTTGACAAACTCATCGCTGGCAAAATTGTGGCTCGTTGTCTGTGATAATGGCCAATGATAACCTATGTCGGCATGGTTCCCCCTGCCCGAGGGCTGAACTTGGTGAGGCAATCTGCTTCCATACACTCCTCCTGAGGCACGCGTCTAATGGAGAAAGTTCAAAATAATCTGATGAGGTTCTTTAGCTTAAGAAGGTACTGAAAAGAGTGGGTTCCCTTATCTCAAAATCCCCTTGGATTTGAGAGGTCACTGCCATAGATTCTGTGGAGACCTTTACATCTTGTAACCCTAACTCTCTGGCTAAACCGAGTCCCGCTATCACTGCCTCGTACTATGTCTTGGTTGTTGGTGACAGGAAATCTGATATCGATGGCTTGTTCTATCTTCATTCCCTGGGCGCTCATTCGGATCACCCCTCTCCCTAGGGAGTACTTCCTAGATGCCCTATCTACAAGCCCGGTCCAAGCTACTGGATTGGAAGACCCGGGTTCATCCACTTCAATGACATACTTTGCTAAAAAGTCAGCCACCACCTGAGCCTTCATTGCCAGTCACAGTACAAATGAGATATCAAATTCACTCAGCTCCACTGTCCATTTTGCCAAACTCCCTGAGTGCTCTACCCCTTCCAGGATGTTGTGAAGGGGATGGTCAATCACCACCTTAGTAGAATGGGTCTGATAGTAAGGTCAGATTTATTTAGCTGAGATGAACAGGGCGTAGACCAACTTCTCCAACATGGGGTATGTTGGAACCAGAGTTCAGGCAGTTAGTCGAACTAGTCGCAGCGACTTATCTAGTTGGCAATTTAGTGGTTTGGACAAGCGACTTGTCTGGTCAGCTACCTAGCAGTGTGATCTTGTGGGTTGTTCATTCAGCCATCTGGCAGTTTGGCGCAGCAGTCTATTTGGTAGAATCTCCAGAAGTTGGTTTGAGGCTGCAGCAGTGCATCAGATGTTAGCCTCAACGGTCTGGAGGTTAGCCTCTGTAGTCTTTTGGTTAGCCGCAACGAACTGGTTAAAGCCGCAATAACAGACAAATGGTTAACCATAACTGCAGTCTGGTTGCAACCCACAGTGTGCGGTTTGATGGCTTGCAATAACTATGGTCTTGTGGAAACCTATAGTTGTGGTCTGGCGGCCTGGACTGGTGCTCTTCCCTGGCTATATGGCAGATTTCCTTAGTTGCTGCTAGGTGTACAGTTGTTCATTGTATAGTGTGCTATTTGACCATGTCAAACCGCATAGGCTTCCCGACTTGTATTTAGTCCCACATCGATTGTTATATTCTCTCATCTCCCCCATTTTCCGTAAATAAGGGGGCATACCTATATAGTACTTATCTTTGTGGAGCAATAAAATTTGCCTTTATTTAGCTCTTTTTACTTGGTATCAGAGCTAATCGGTCCTTTGCTCTGGCTTGTTCGCGGTTTACTTTTTTAACCACTTCCGACTTCTTTTCTATTTGCACACCTTCTTCCCTCCCTGCCCTCCCTTGCTTGTTGATTCTCTATGACTTGCCTTCTCCTGTTTGCACGACTTGTTTCTTTTGCTCGCACAATCTCTCTGTTCTTTGGTTCGCGCGGTTTGTGTGGTTAACCATGCGTCTTGCAGTTTTTCTCCATGGACACTCCGTCTTCTTCTACCACTTCCACTGCTCCTCTTTCTTTCTTTCTTTCTTCTACTTCTACTCCTGGTAATTTGGGTACTTCATCCAAGCTTACCGGTCCAAATTACCCAGATTGGATTGTGTCCTTTATTTTCTTTTTACACTCTCAACGTAAGCGCTCTCATTTGACTGATGATAGCTCTCCTGTTGGCTCATCCACTTATGATGATTGGGATGATTTCGATGCCTTGGTTTACATTTGGTTAGCCAACAGTTTGTCTGATGACTGTCTTCCTGTCATTAGACATGACCAAACGGTCAAGGCTATGTGGAATCATCTTGCTGCTTTGTATTCCAAGGGAGCTCATACTTCATGCATCTATACTTTATTTGCAGATCTTTTTGCTCGCCCTGTTATGACTCCTACTACTGCTTATTAGGAGGTTTAACATCTTAAAGCCGAACTCCTTCAATATCGTGCTTTCTATGCTGATCTTCCTGAGCAACAAAAGAACTTTCATGAGCATCTTGTCGTTTTCTACTTGTTTCGTCTTCCTGACTCATATGACATGATTCGTCAATAGATTCTAGGAGAGGAAGATACACCGACTCTAGATGCTACTGCTGCTCGCATTTCCACTGTTACAACCCTGCTTTAGCGTCCATTGCTTCCCTCTCCTTCTCCTAATATTGTTGCTCATCCTGCACGCCATGACAACTCTGGTGGTCGAGGTGGCCATACTGGAGACCGTGGTTATTTGAAGTTTCTCTGCTCTCATTGTGGCAGAGTTGGACACTTGGTTGATCATTACTGGGCCAAACATGCTCATCTCCATCCTGCTTCTGTTGATTCCGCCAAGAAGTCTACTTATTCCCTTGCTACTTCGAGTGCTGCTCAGTTAGCTATTATGGGTAGTTGACTCATTAATTATGGTGCTACTAATCATATGAAGGGAAATTCTTGTCTTTTCTCTTCACTTGACAAAATTAACCGGTAACCTCCGGTTCTTATTGTTGATGGTTCTCCGTCCCCGGTTCATGGGTCTAGCACAGTGCATGTTACTCATTCTCTTCAGCTTCAGGACACTCTCTATGTCCCGAAGTTTCTGTGCAATCTTCTTTCTGTCACTGCCCTTTGCAAACAGTTGAACTGTAAAGCTATTTTTATTGCTTCTACTTATGCTTTTCAGGATCCTCAATCCAAGGAGACGATTCCTACTAGGACTAAAAGCGGCGGCTTATTCTATCTTGATACTTCTTATACTTTTTCTGCCTCCTCTCCATTGCTTCAGTGGCATCTTCGGCTTGGACATCCTCCTCCTTGGATTTTTTTATCAACTTCTGCCTGATTTACCTCGAGGAGACTCTTCTCTTTATTGTGAGGCTTATCAATTTGGCAAACATAGAAAATCTACTTTTCCTGCTAAGAATGGACATAGTTCTTCTCGTCCTTTTGAAATTATACATTCGGATATACGGGACCCTGCTCCTACTCAGACTGTTGGTAGGGATAGCTTATATTTTGTGACTTTTATTGATGATTTTCTCGTTCTACGTGGTTGTATTTGCTCCACGAACGCTCTGAAATTTTTTCTATTTTCACTGTGTTTTATAATGAGATTCGTACACAGTTTGATTCCCCTATTAAAATTCTTCGATTTGATAATGCTAAAGAGTACCTTAGTCATCAATTTACATCATTTTATATGGATCATGATATTGTTCATCAGACTACTTGTCCTTACACATCGCAATAGAATGGCATTGTTGAACGAAAGAATTGCCATCTTTTAGATGTGGCTCGTAGTCTTCTAACTCATATGATTGTTCCAAAGTCTTATTGTGGTCATGTTGTTCTTCTCTCTTATTTTCTCATTAATCGAGTTCTGTCATCAGTTCTCGATGGGAAGACTCCCTTTTCTATCCTGCATCCTGATGCGAATCCTTTTCCTTTACCTCATCGTGTCTTTTGGTGCACAACGTTTGTTCACTCTTCTTCTTCTGGTCGTGACAAACTGACTCCTCGCTCGATTAAATGCATCTTTCTGGGTTATTGTTCAACACAAAAAGTATACAAGTGTTATGATCCTGTTCTTCATCGACAGTATGTTTCTGCCGATGTCACTTTCTTTGAGGATGTTGCATTCTTTTCACCTTCCTCTATTCTCCCTTCTTCTGGTGATTCGTTTTATTTTCCTCTTGTGTCGGTACCTTTTCTAGAGCCTACACTTCCTTCTCACTTTTCTGATTCTCATGTTGTCTCTTATTCTTCTGTTGAGCCATTTCCAACAACTCCTGGTCCAGTAGTCTCTCCTTCGGATGGAACTGAGCCAGTAGACAGAACTGACCTTGATCTTTTGATTGCTCTCCGGAAAGGTGTTTGTTCATGGACTCAACATCCTATTCGTGATGTGGTATCTTATGCACGACTGTCTCCTCTATCTAAGAGATTTGCTCTTGCTCTCTCGATAATGGTTCTTCCTGTGTCTTATCGTGATGCTCTTGTTATTCTTCATTGGAAAGCTGCTATGGATGAAGAGATGAAAGCTCTGACTAAATGGGGTACTTAGTCTCTTGTTCCTACCCCCTAGAGCTGATGTGGTTGGGTGTCGCTGGATCTTTGTAATCAAATATCTTCCAGATGGTACTATTGATCGATACAAAGCTCGTCTTGCTGCCAAAGGATTTATGAAAACCTATGGTGTGGATTTATTTGACACGTTCTCTCCAATTACTCGGATTATAACAATCTGTGTGCTTTTCTCCATGGCTATAAATGGAGATTGGGAAATGTCTCAGTTGGATGTCAAGAATGACTTTCTTTATATTGATTTGAATGAGATAGTTTATATGGAGTAACCTCCTGGGTATGTTGCTCAGGGGGAGTCTCAGGTGTGTAAATTGAATTAGGCCATCTATGGTCTTAGGCAAAGCCAAAGATCTTAGTTTGACAAGTTCAACAAAGTTATTTCTATTATTGGATTTGTTCAGAAGTCTGCAGATCACTTTTTGTTTATTCGGAAAACCTTAGCTAGTCTTGTTATTCTTGTAGTGTATGTGGATGATATTCTTCTTACATGGAATGATATGAAAGGTATTGATATGACAAAGAAGCATCAGTTTCGACATTTTGTTACCAAAGATATGAGGTCTCCTAAGTAATTTTTGGGGATTGAGATATCTCGGAAACCTGGTTCTATTGTTCTTTCACAACGGAAGTATGTCTTAGATCTTTTGCAAGAAACAGGTCTTCTTATGACTAATCTTGCTCGGTCCCCTATTGCTGTTGGAGATGACAAATGCTGGAGTGAGACTTCTCATCTTCTTGAAGATATCACTAGGTACACACGTCTTGTTAGTAAACTCATCTATTTGACAGTCACATGACCATATATTTGCTATGCTAAAAGTCTTTGATTTCAAGGGTCGCAAAACACCTAGAGGGGGAAGGGTGAATAAGTTTTTAGGTCATTTTAATTTCTTTTGACCTTTATCTGTTTTTGGGTCTGTTGTGATTATATTAGTTTTGCTTTCAATAAGATCATATGCAACACACAGATGGTTTATAGTGGTTCCCCAGAGTATGGGTACGTCCACTGTCCCTTCTGCCTTTCTAACAGTGTGTTAGACAAGGCACTTCAACAAAAACTCGGCTCCTAAGAGCTTACAACATGATCTCGCATGACCACTCATTCTCCTCCAAGACCTACAGCTCGGGCACAAATCCCTAAAACTCAGTGATCAAAAGATCACCTACCTCAAGCCAAAGGCCCTACCACTCAGGTTAGGAGGATAACTCTACCTCAAATCCAAAGGATCCTACAACTCAGCAACAAGTGCCCTATAACTCAGATCCAAATTTGGATCCTACCACAGATCTACAAATGATCCTACCTCAGGAAAACTTCCCTACACTCAAATTCTTAACAGAATCCTACCACTCGGCCTTTATAAATAGGCTTATAACTCAGATCAAGAAAGATCCTACAAATAGAGATAAGTTTGTTGATGTTATTTTAGACAACAAAGAGATGATCTCTGTGTCTTTCTCCTTCAATTATGAGAAAGATCAGACCTGGTTTCTTCTTCACAGCACTAGAAAATAATCTTCAGGATAAGCTTTGCTGGGGATGTGGAGTAACTGCAGCAGGGGTTGGCCTTGGCTGTTTTCTCTCAGAGAAATATCTCTGACCTTATTGTTGACAGTGTTGATCTCAAAAGCTATCTTGTTGAACTTTTGGATCAGTCGATTTGCACTTCTGCTTCTAGCTCTGCAACAATGGCGAGGAAGAAGAAGAAGTTACGCCGCTTTGTGAAAAGACAAACCCTAAAAGATATTCTCTTCTCTGCCGATCTCATTCCTTTTATCATCCGTCGTCCAAAGGCTCTCCTTACCTGTAGGCCCAGCTTTAATTGTTGATTTACAACCTTCCTTTTATATAATAAATCATATAGCAGGCTGCCGGTACCATTAGTGGTGTACTACAACTTTCCCGTAATGAATTTGAATTCCGTTGACTTGTGTTGACTTTTGCTGACGTCAGTATGTGTAGGCTTAGCCAAAATCTTAGTTCATCACAGGCGTTGAGTGCGTTGAGTGAACAAGCTACACTCAATGCTTCTATACTTAGTTAATTTTTTTGTACTATCAGGCATTGAGTGCGTTGAGTGAATGACCTTCACTCAATGAATTTTTACTTTACCAACACTTCTGCATCTTAGGCATTGAGAGCATTGAGTGAGCCTTCCTCACTCAACGATTTTGTACTTAGCCGCATCTCTGAAGTCTGCCTGCTTGCTGAGGCGTTGAGTGCGTTGAGTGAACTGTCCTCACTCAACGCATCTAGACTTAGACAGATTTTTCTGTCTATATTCTCTTCATGCTTTGAGTGAACACTGTCCTGTCAATGCTTTCTTCTTTAGGTGTTGAGTGAGCAGTCCTCACTCAATGCTTTTAGACTTTGCCAGAATTCTTTGACAGAATTTTCATAAGCTTTGACTGTGTGAGCTTGACTCAATGCTTCTTCCTTCAGGTGTTGAGTGAGTTGTCATCACTCAATGATTCTGGACTTAGCCGATTTTTCTGCTTGCCAATGTCGAGGCTTTGACAGACTCAATTTACTCAACGCTTGTTATTATATAGTGTTGAGTGAACTGCCTTCACTCAATGCCTTTGTACTTAGTTACAGAATTACTTTGCAGACTGCTGGGCTTTGACAGTCCACACCTTACACAGTGCTTTTTGGTATCTAGCATTGAGTGAACTGGCTTCACTCCACGCCTGTGGACTTAAACAATTTTTCATTCTCTCCACCTCTCTCCCTTGTGACCACCTATCACAACCACTTGGAATACCTGTCCAATCAATGTGATATTGTCCACCCTGCATGCATGAACTTAAACATACCTCAAATACAACTATGTGTATACCATTGACTTGTTTGACTTCTACAAATCTTGGACATTGTGAGCAATGAACCCAACAATCTCCCCCTATTTGAAGAAGTCAAAACCCTCAAACAAAATTCTTAGTCAAAGATATACACTAACATATACAACAGATAAAACAGTAAATTGGAAAAATTATAATAAGAGAACAAGAGTATCAAGTTATAGGTTACCGCACTTTACTTACCTGCAAGGTGATCATCATCACTTGTAGCTCCTCCTGTTTTGCTGTCTGATGCTTGATCATTTCCTTCATCCCAACAATCTCCCCATTTTCCTTGCCTGCAGGGTGATCATTACTACTTCCTGCTCCCCATATTTTTCTGCATAGCCTTGATCATTTCCTTGATCACTTCCTTCTCCCCCTTTTTTACTTCTGTAGAATAGTCGGGGGGGGGGGGGGGGGGGGGGGGGTACTGGCCTCTAATTATCTTCTCTCTCTTTTTGATTTCATATAATCAACTATTGCATCTACTTGTTCTCTACAGGAAGCTGAACTTGCTCCCCCTCAATTAGAGCATCTTCTATCATCCTTTTTGATAGACTCTTGAATCACTTGGAAAACTTGATACCATTAAAGGTATTTTCAACCAGCAAGAAGTTGTACAACCTGTAACAAAAACAACATGAGGAGCAGTTGAAGCTAGACCAAGTTCAACATACTCAACTCCAACTTGAAGGTGTTGAACTTTGCTTCATCTAGTTGCTTGGTGAAGATGTCAGTCACTTGCTTGTATGTGGGGACAAACTCAAGATTGATATCTTCACATTCCACATGCTCTCTTATAAAGTGATACCTAATCTCTATGTTCTTAGTCCTGCTGTGTGAGACAGGGTTCCTAGCTATGGATATTTCACTAGTAGAATCACAAAATAAAGGACTTCTACTTATCTAGAGGTTATAGTCCTGGAGCTGATGCTGGATCTACGGCAACTGTGCATAATAGCTCCCTCCTGATATATATTCTAACTCTATAGTGGATATAGCTTCTTGCTTCTCCATAAGTAAGCCTTATCCTTTGGAAATGACAAGTTTCATCCTTGCTTTTCCAATCTTCCTTGCACTCTGCACACTCTCTTCTTGATCATTGTATACTCCTCTTTATGACTTTACAGCTGCAGTTAGGTAGGTTATGACATTCTCATCTTCTTGAGCAGGGAGTTCAGCTGGAATATCCCCCTCAAACTTTGCATTTCTCATAGGAAGTTGCAGACTTGTATCATCAATAGCTGGAGCAATCCAGCTATTCTTGAACTCATTATATTTGCTCTTCCTCAGCAGGTGCAACCATCTGGTTAGTCTTTCCCTCAACCCCAACAATGTCCATAGGGACAAACTGAACAATAGCAATATTTCTGATCTATTGAATGTTCGAGATACTCTTGGTAAGACCCAAGCTTGTCCAACAACCTAGACTTGACTTGCAATCCAAATAAGAGCATCTAACTTGACAGTCTCCCCCTCAATATTTACATTGATCCTTTGGGAAACCCCTTATTCTAGTCTTATTCCTGGAGCAACCTCTCTCCAAGTACCACATAGAAGTATGGGCACTTGGAATATCCTGCAAAATAGATTAGTATACCATAGGAGCCCAAAATGAATTGGGTCCTAGTTTCTTGTTAGCATAAAAATGCACATGTCTACCTACAACAGTACTGTAAGGAAGACTCACCCTTGTTCTTGGCGCACTAGGGTAGTGCCAATAATCTATGGAAAATTGACCCACTTTGAAACAACACAACCATTCATGGATGTTATATCTCCTCTTCTGAATAGTCTTTGAAGAGTGCAAGCGATCATTAGCTACATGTTCAGAGGGGAGTGTTGTAGCCTTCTTCTTGTTTCTCTCAGCAAGAATCTGACTAAGGGTGAGTCTACCAGTAGAATCACTTGGCTTACTCTGAGTTTTATCAACATCAATCTTCTTTGTATTTGACATGCTATTAATGGCCTTAGAGCTAGCCAAGTCAGCCTTACTGACAAACTTACCATTGGTCTGGGTTTTTGCTGGAAGGGCCTGAGAATAGGCCACTGCCTTCTCCTTGAGCGTAAGGGTTGGAGCACCAAATACAAATGGTCCATGATGGGCCATTTGAATTTCATCATGGGGAGCCTTCTATGCACCCAAACCCATGCCCTTCCTTCTTCTATTGTAAGATACACTTGTACTCTTACAAGGATAATTCCCATTCTTCCAGTGACTATACATGCAGTTTTGGTCATACCTGTTGGAAGGGAGGATTACTTTATGAAAGGTGACCTTGGGCACTACAGGAGCTTTGCTTTTTCCCTTTGGAAATGGCAACTCTAGAATTCAACTTACACCCTAGACCTCTCTCATCTTTTTGAGAGGTAAAAGAGTCAATTAGTGACAACATAGTTTTGGGCTTACTGAATTCAGCCACAATCCTTCTCTCCTTTAGGAGTTTTTCTTTAAGATCCAAGATGATCTTGTTCTTCTAGCTTATGGTCTCAATTTGGATGATTGAGATGGCCTTTAGTTGGCTTACTTCCCTAGCCTTCTGATCTAGCAAGGATGTTGTCTCAGCATGCTGGCAAGTAGCTAGCTGAAAGGAGGTAAACTCCTTAGCTTGCTTCTTAGCCAACTTCTTACTTCTTTCCAAAGCATCCAGAAGGGCACCATAGTTGTCAATTGATTGAAATCAATTTCATAATCTGAACAAACATTCCTATAGGAGGAAGGGGATACTTCAGAGACTGAGCCAGACTTATAGGTAGATAGAAGAGCTAGGGATAGAATGTACCTTATCAGGACAAATATTATCCTGATTATCTTTTGATAGAGCCATGAAACTGAACTCCTCATCCTCTTCACACTCATTGTCAACTGAAGAAAATGGAGCCATTATGCCTAATGGGGCAGCTGGATGATCAACCTCTTCTTCAATGAACATGATACCAATGTAGGCCTCCTCTTCATCTGAATCTGAAGACTCAGAATCACTGTCTAATAGACTAACTTTCCTCTTGGCCAAGAAGCACTTTTCAGTCTTCTTGTCCCTGTGGTGCTTTTTGCCTTTAGGCCTTATCTGCTCCTTCTTAATTGGACAGTCAGCAATGATATGTCCACTCCTATTGCAACAGTAGTAAACCACATTATTCTTAATATGTTTGTTCTGTTTGGATTCATACCTTTCCCCAGAGGTGTGTTTCTTCTCTGCCTTATTGTTGTACTCCTTGTGATGAGAGGAGGAGGAAGGTCTGCTCCTCCACTACTTCCTCTTCATCAGCTTTAGAAACTTCCTAGAAATGGCTGCAAATTCTTCATCAGACAAGTTACTGTCTGAGAAACTTGGCTCTGTACTGCCTTATTCAGCTGGCCTTCTTCAGGGGAGAGAGAGTCTTTCCCTTCCTTCTTCTTGTGGATTCAGCTCTGAAGGCAACAAACTTCTCTTTATCAATAGAACTAGCTGCCTCTTCTAAAACCTTCCTGGAATTCAACTGCATCTCATAAGAGAGCAGCTTACCAAACATAGTGTGAGGTGGAGTTTCAGCCAACTTAGCCACCTCTCTGATGGAATAGATCTTTGTGTCATAATCTCTAGTTAGGTACCTGAGGAACTTATCATTCAGCTCATAATGGTTGAAGACCATCACATAGGTCCTCAACTCATTCACTATTCAGAAAAATCTTACATAGCATTAAGCTATGCTATCTTTCTTATTCTGCCTGAAAGACTCATACTCTTGGTATAGTAAGGACTTTCTGTCATCTCAGACCTTCTCTATGACTTCCATGTTGACCACCAAGGTGTCCCATATCTCTTTGGAGGTCTTGTAGTGGACAAGATTTTGGAAGGTTGAATCATCAATAACATTCACTATGATGTTTTGAGCCATCTTGTCCAGAGTTACTAGTATGACCTCATTCCTAGTCATTTCAGTGTACTCATTTAGAGTCTGGACATTTGCATCTATGATAGAGACCTTCATGGGGATGAATGGTCCTACTTGAACTGTTACTAAGATCCTAGGGTCAGATTCCTCTATAAACAGCCTGACCCTCTCCTTATAGATTCCAAAGATTTCCTTCCTGCTGATTGGAATCTTCATGGAACCTAGCACCTTATAGTTCTCTCCTGAACCCATAAGTATAATCCTTTTAGCTACCCTTGGAGATCAACTCGGACTATTAAGCCCTTTTGAGAAACCTCGCTCTGATACCACTTGAAAGTCTTTGATTTCAAGGGTAGTTAAACACCTAGAGGGGAGGGGAGAATAGGTTTTTTAGGTCTTTTTAATTTCTTTTGACCTTTATCTGTTTTAGGTTTTATTGTGATTAGATTAGTTTTGATTTCAAGAAGATCACACACAGCACATAGATGGTTTATAGTGGTTCCCCAGAGTATGATTACGTCCACTGTCCCTCCCGCCTTTCTAACAGTGTGTTAGATAGGGCACTTCACGAAAAACTCGGCTTCTAAGAGCTTACAACACGATCCCACATGATCACTCAATCTCCTCCAAGATCTACATCTCGGGCACAAAGCCCTATAACTCAGTGATCAAAAGATGACCTATCATAGGCCAAAGGCCCTACCACACAAGCACAAGCTCCCTACAACTTAGATCCAAATCTGGATCCTACTCAAATCTACAAATGATCCTACCTCAGGAAAACTGCCCTACATTCAGATTCTTAACAGAATCCTACCACCCGGCCTTTATAAATAGGCTTAGAACTCAGATTTAGAAAGATCTTATAAATAGTGATAAGTCAAAGGCCAGCACGTGGTTTAATTTATGATAAACGGTGCGTTGAGTGAGCACGGTTTTATACCACAAGCTCTCTTGACCCATGGGCCCAGCTTTAATTACTAATTTACAACCTTCCTTTTGCATAATAATTCATATAACAGGTTGTCGGCACCATTAGTGGTGTACTGTAGCTTTCTGAAAGTGGGGTGTTGAATCTGGAATACTCTAGAGGGGGGGGGGGGTGAATAGAGTATCCTTACAAACTATTTGAACTTTTGCAGTAAATGAAAATTGAAGAATGAAAAAAAATTAATTAAGCAAAAACAGAGAAGTCCTAACTAGCACAACCATAGCAAGAACAAAAAGAAAAGGGCAACCAGACAACACAAGAATTTATAGTGGTTCCCCAACCTAGGTACATCCACTCTTCTACCATCCTATTAGGAATCCACTCAGATTTTTGATCAGTTGCCTGGAACCAATGAGCTTTTGATCAGGTGCTCAAAAACCAAACCTCAAGTCTTTTGGTTAGGTGACTTGCAACTAGGAATCACTTTTGAAGGGAGTAGAGAACCCTTTATACAGTGGGGGGATGAGAGAGTGATTATGTCTTCTCTTTCTCAATTATACAACTTGAGAAGACACTGTGGATTTAATGGTAGCAAAAGCTCCCCCTGAGATAGTGAATAGATTCAGGTGGTTGGAACTTTGCTTCTGGGTGATAGGCCTTCAGGCTTTTAGCTTCAACCAGAAGATCTTCCGGAACTTCTTTGACTGATGTAGTAGTTGTTGTCCTTTGAAAGTTCCTGAGGGGATGACAGAAGAAGAAGACTCTTGATTTAAATAGTTGTTCTTCTTCTTCTAAAAGCTATTATTCTTCTAGTCTAGCAGTTCTTTCTTTCTAGCACTTTGTTGTCAAGAGAGAGCGAGAGCAGAGATAATCCTTGTTGCGAGACGATAGTGTTCTACTCTTCCTGACTGATTTTTTGTGTGTCTGTATCAGTTGTGTATCCCGGAAGAAAAAAAAATCCATCTTTTATTTTTTCCATGTACAAGTCCTTTTGAATTTCAAAATCCTTTCTGCATTCAATGCTGACAGCCAGAGAATATTTTGCATTGATTGATTTCCCCAACAATCCCTATGAAAAACGGCAGGCAATAACTCTAATAAAGACCATAATTAATGCTCCGTCTAACGGTAATATTCAGAGAATATTTTGGCATTAATTACTCAGGAATTATTACATTATAATAGGGACAGATGAATGAAAAATAACCAAGTCTGGATTCGTCGACCTGAGTCCATAGTTCATTGAGCTGAGATCCAAGATCGTCGACCTGAGTTTGATTCTGGACTTAGAATATTTGAGATGTTCTCTTGTGTTGAGTGTTGAAGCATATGATCCAGAATTAGTCGACTTGAGACCTGTGAACTGTGTTCGTCGATCTCAGCTCAGAGAATCTTTATCTGATTTTGTCGAGCTGAGCACGACTTTCATCGACCTGAGTTCGACGAACATCGAACTCATTTTTTACTGAGTCTTTGAAATCTTTAAGTCTTGAGTCGCTGGCAGTCTGTTGATGGCTGGTCCAAGTGATGTTGACTCTAAGGACTTGGCCTAGACTCTAGGACACAACCATGACCCTGGTTATACATGTTGGGTCATAAGATCCTAACTTATTGAACCTAGCCCAAATCCTACTTGGTATCCAACAATCTCCCCCTATTTGGGTGAGGTAACTAATTACAGTCTCAATGATAAAAAGAAATGTACAAAGCAAGAAAAACATATATCTGGCAGAGAATTCAACAACATATGCAGCAGATATATTTATACACAGTAAGCTTTGTATCATAAGAGCACAGTTTTTCAAAAATAATACCATAAATACAGCAGTTCAGGTTTTATTTCTTCTGATTCTTTTCCTTTGGCCTCTTTTCTTTGCTACTATCCCCAGACTTAGTGAAAATGATCTCCTTGTTGGGATTGGTTGTTTACTTTTTTGATATGTACATATCTAATGCTCCAATAATTGTCAGGGTAGAAGTTCTGGGTACAATAGCCTCTGGATGTAATGCCATGTATTCTGCTGGATTAAACACTTTCTTGCTGACTTGAAGTTTATCCAGTTCTATTTCTCTATATGATGACATAGTTGTAAACCTTGATGGATCTTCACCTCCCTACATAGCCTTCTTTATTTGTGATAGACCAATCAACTCCTAGAGCCTTGCCATCCTAAAATTTGGATCAACATCCTGACTGACAGATGGCTGATCATCTTGTGGAGATAGCAGGGTAACATGCTTGAATTGTGTGGATTGTGCTTGGAAACTTATCACTTTTTGGCTTTCATCACTTTGAGTGTATAGGGACTTTGAAGGAGCAGCCTCACTATATTTTATTTTGGGCTTATGGGACTCTGTGTGCCTTCTGTATTGGTGTTGTGGAGCATGTTGTTTGGGAGGTGAGAATTCTAGTCTTTGATAAACGACTTCCTTTATTTCCTCTGTAGAACTGATATTCCTTTGCTGACTGCCTCCATGGGAATGATGTCTGGATGACCTTTCCCACCTTTGATATGTTTTGGTTAAAGATGTAGGCTTGGAAGATACATCTGAACTTTGAGAAGTAGCTCCTGAGGCACTAGCAGCAGGAGGAGCAGGAGGAGGAGGACCTCTCTTAAATTTCTGTGGAGGAGGAGAGTATCTTCTACTCTTCTTCCTTGCCTTCTGTTCATTTTTGGATAGCCACATCCATGCTGGCATACCCTTGTATGAAGTTATATTTTGCAAGATGTAGTAGGGTGTGTCATTTGTTGGATTGGGTTTTGGGGTAGGAGGTGGAGGAGCTTTTCTTTTCTTGGAAACTTTCTTCCTCTTTGGATCCTCATCAGAATCATCATCATCATCATCATCATCATCATCTGATTGCTGTGGATTGTCATACAGTGCATCAATCTCTCTTATTGTGTCATCAGGAATTGCTGACTTTTCTGTCTTGGAAGGAACTGGAGCAAAAGCTAGAGAACTATATACATTAGTGCATTTAGCAGCTGATTTATTTTCTTCCTCAATATCAGCCATGACCAGTACATCTAGATCAAGCATTGGAGAATCATCCATAACATAAACTGGTGCATTAGGGGATGATATGGTGGGGGAATTAACTCTGGGAGGAGAATCTGGAGCTCCATAAGTGGCCTTGAGCTAGATTGGTGTGATATAGGGAATTATAGCCATGGATGGCTTAGTGCTGTCAGCTGGTACATCTACTACTATAGATTCTTCTTGTACATCTACTGCTATATTTGATACTATTTCCAGTTCAGTTTCAACTAACTCTGATGCTGCTGCTGCTTTTTTTTTCTACATCTGTTGCTGCTTCTACTGTGTCCATATCCTTTTCAACTGATTTTGCTGGTACTGCTGGTTCTGCTTCAACTGCTGCTGCTTCTTCATCAAGTATCTCCCCCTGCCTTGTTTTAGTAGGAACTGAAGCCAAGCCCCCAACTGAAGAGGGAGCAGAAGTGAAAGCAGATATTTGTGCAGCTAGAGAGGAGATGGAGGCAGTAAGAGGAGAGATACCCTCTACTATGAGTGATATTAGAAGGGGTGTGAGGAGGGTTATGAGTGGAGAGACAATGGAAGGGTCCAAGAGGGGGGAGGTAGATGTTGTGGCAGGGGTTGGTTGAGTGGAGGTGGTATTTACTGGTGGAGTTAGACTTAGAGGTGGAGGTGGGAGTTGAGTGTCTTGGTGATAGTCATTGGAAGAGAGGGCGTGTTGAGAGGGGATGATAGGAGGTTGAAGGATGGGAGGGATGAGAGGTTGGATAGGGGGATGTCAGCTAAATTCCTTAGAAAAGGAGATGGGGGTGGTGATGGCAGTGATGTATCATGCTGGGGGAAGGAGTATGAGAAGGAATATGGGTTGGAGATGTAGGAATTTCTTACTAGGATGGAGTTTGGAGAGCTAGAGATTGTGTAGTGGTGGATGGAATCTCTTCAGTAGGGTGGGAAGTGGCTGAAGCAGCCCTTGTACTCTCAGGAGCTTGGGTGGCAGAGGATGAAGCCTTAGAGGGCTTTGTGATTGTCCTCTCCCACCTGCCAAACAAGGCACAGGTGAGCCTTTTGCTGGCATTGATGAATATGGTCTGGGAGACCAGTGATTCAGCTGCTTTTTCCTTCAAGAAGATCCCCAGGATCCTTCCAAAGTTAACTTCCTTTTTATTGTTCTTTTTCTTGAAAAGATCAAAAATGATCTCTGCCCAGTTCACCTGTTTCTTATTCACCACTACACACATAACCAGAAATTGATGCATGGTGATATAATCGTGTGTAATGTGCTTGCCCAGCAAGACTTTCCCAACAATATCTGCGAGAAACTTGAACTCAGAAGATAGGTGTTTCTTCAACAACTTATTTGGGTTTTCTATTGAATAACCCATCATACTCAGCATCATATCATATTCTTCAGTGTCGATTTCTAACTCTTCGTCTCCATTATTTAATCCAAAAATTTTAGTTAAGGCGGCAGGAGAGAGAGAGACAACAGTACCCGCTATTGATCTGATCATGGTGTTGTCCTCTGCTGTAGACGCAGTATATACCCATTCTCTGATCTCGGTGCCAGGTAATTTGATTCTGGTTGTCAGCAAATTCTTTAGTTGCTTGTCTTCCAGCAGTTTTAGAATGTGTATGAAGATTGGATCTGAGTGCTGGAAGGAATCGAAATCCATGTCGAATCCGGTGTCAAATTTCATCGTTACAAGTGTTCCTGTTGGAATCGCCATGAGTGCACCTGCAAGAGAGAAAATGAAGATCAAGTGCAAGGGGAACTGAAAGGGCGGGACGGAGGTCGAAGAAAACTTAAAAATAAGGTTTTCTAGAATATGAAACGACAAACTCCGTTCAACTAAAAGAAATAGTTCTTCGATCTGAGGTCGACAAAATAATTTGGAGTTAAACAATTCGTCGATCTCAGTCTAAAGGCTTGAAGACATTTCGCCGAGCTCCGTTCGACGAAAGTTTTCTAAAGTAGGTTCGTCAATCTCAAGTTGATGAAACTAAATTTACTAACAGAAAGTTCGTCGATCTTAGGTCGACGAAATCTAAAGAGTTCTTCGAGTGTAGACAGAAACTAAACTAAGTCTTCTCCATTGATCATTCCAAGCTGATTTACAAAGAATAAGTGATTTCTTTCATCCAAGGGCTTGGTGAAAATATCAGCTTTTTGTAAATCAGTGTAGATATAGACATGTTTAATTTTGTTTTTGTCTACACACTCTCTAATGAAATGATTCCTAATGTCTATATGTTTAGTCCTACTGTGATGGACTGGATTTTGTGCTATAGCTATAGCACTTGTATTATCACATAAGAGAGTTGAATTATTTAAGTTGAAGCCATAGTCCAGGAGTTGGTTTTGGATCCACAACATCTAGGAATAGCAACTATCAGCTGCAATGTATTCTGCTTCAGTAGTTGATGTAGACACAGATGACTGCTTTTTACAAAACCAGGACACTAATCTCAAACCAAGGAACTGGTAGGTTCCTGAGGTACTCTTTCTATCCACCCTACATCAAGCAAAGTCAGCATCTGAGTATCCAGTTAACTCAAATTCTGACTCAGTGGGATACCAGAGTCTTAGACTAGGACAACTCTTTATATATCTTAAAATCCTTTTTAGAAAAACTAGGTGAGATTCTTTAGGGTTCACCTGGAACCTAGCACAAAGATATGTGTCAAACATGATATTAGGTCTACTAGCTGTAAGATATAATAGGGACCCAACAATGCCCCTATATAGTTTCTGATCCACAGGTTTCCCGAGTGCATCAGAGTCAATTACAGTATTGGTAGCCATTGGTATTTTATTTGTTGAGGCATCAACCATCCCAAACTTTTTGATAAGCTCTTTATCATATTTAGCTTGGGAGATGAAGATGCCAACAGACAACTGCTTCACTTGGAGACCAAGTAAGTAGGTGAGCTCACCCATGCTACTCATTTAAAATTTTGAATGCATGAGGTCTGAGAACCTCTTGCATAATTTGAAATCAGTAGACACAAATATGATGTCATCCACATAAATTTGTACTAACAAAGTTTGGTCCTTATGATGTCTAGTGAATAATGTTTTATCTACTATGCCTCTAGTGAACTTATGCTCTATCAAAAAGATAGCTAGGGTCTCATACAAAGCTATTGGAGCTTGCTTTAAACTATAAAGAGCTTTATGCAATTTGAAGACAAAAGAGGGATGAGTTGGAGAGATGAAACCTGGAGGTTGTTCAATATAAACTTCTTCTTTAAGTTCTCCATTTAAGAATGCACTCTTAACATCCATTTGATATATTTTGAACTTATTGAATGCAGCATAAGCCAGAAGTAACCTTATAGCTTCTAGCCTGTCAACAGGGGAAAATGTTTGATCATAGTCAATGCCTTCATCTTGCCTATATCCTTGAGCAACAAGCCTAGCCTTGTTTCTCACAATCACTCCTTGGGCATCTAGCTTATTTCTGTAGACCCATTTGGTTCCAATGACTGGATGGTCTTGGGGTCTTGGAACCAAATCCCAAACTCTACATCTCTCAAATTGGTTTAATTCCTCTTACAATACAATGATCCAGTGGGGATCCTGCTCAGCATCATGTATGAATAGAGGCTCAACCTGAGAGAGAAAATAGGCATGCATCAAATCTTGGTTGAGTTGATGCCTTGTCTGTACACCTACTGAGATGTCTCCAATCACTTGGGATCTGGGGTGATCCCTTAGTGTGACAGAGTCAGTGGGTGGAGTTGGTTCTGCAACAGCATTTGGAACTAATTCCTCTTGTGTAATTGTGTGTGTTGTTGAGGGATTGTCAATTCCTTCAGTGCTTTCTTCTTCACTTTCTTCATTAACTTGTGGAGAAGGATGTGTTGGAACCTCTTGGGTGAAGCTTAGTCCATCCAAATTCTTACACAAGTGAGGTACCTGCAAAGGACTATTGGTAGAAATCTCTTTCTCCTTGCAAGACATGTTAGTTTCATCAAAGGTAACATGAACTGATTCTTCAATTTTTAATGATGATTTATTAAAAATCCTAAAAGCTTTGCTTACTTGGGAATATCCTAGAAAAATTCCCTATTCAGCCTTAGCTTCAAACTTTATAATGTATCTCTTGTTGTTGTTATGTACATAACATATACATCCAAATACTTTAAAATAAGTGATTTTAGGTTTCTTCCCTTTAAGTAATTCATAGGGAGTCCTATTCTTTAGTCTGTGTATCAGACTCATGTTCAGGACATAATTTATTATGCTTATAGCCTCTGCCCAGAAGGTTAGGGGCATGTAAGCATCTGCAAGTAATGTGCCTGCAGCTTCAATTAGGGTCCTATTTTTCCTTTCAGCTACCCCATTTTGTTGGGGAGTTCTAGGAGCTGAGAAGCATTGCCTGATACCTTCCTTCTAACAGAACTCATGTATAAGAAGAGACTCAATCTCTGTACCTTGATCACTTCTGATCAATGCAACATGAGTAGAGTACTCAATCTGTATGGTCCTGAGAAAATCTGTAAGAATTTTAAAGGTATCTGACTTAGATCTCAAAGAGAACATCCAAGTGAACCTTAAGAAGTCATCTACAATAACTAAGGTGTAGGATTTCCCTCCTAGGCTCTGTACAGTAATGGGTCCAAAGAGATCCATGTGTAGCAAGTACAAGATCCTAGGTGAATCACTTTTATTAACTGATTTAAAACTAGATTTAGTTTGCTTGACTAGTTGACAAGTGATGTTCGAGACCTCGCCTCGACATCCCGCCACGCTGAGAATAGGTGCGGTCATGGGTGGGGTGCTTGGGCTGCAGCTCGGCCTTATGTCACTGGACGTACTCCTCTTGCTAGGTTGTGACTGTCGTTAGAGCGGGGCGGCTCTGGGCCAACAACATCAAAAAAAGTGCACTGTTTTGATGCAGTAGCCCCGAGCCGCCCCTCTCGGTCGACCCTACTCGGCTTATCCAGCGAACCACGTGCTAGCAACCACTGCCGGGCTGCAGCCCAAGCACCCCACCCATGACCGCACCTATTCTCAGCGCGGTGGGATGTTGAGGCGAGGTATCGAACCCAGCTCTCATCAAGGGGGCTGGGTTCGATACCTCGCCTCAACATCCCGCCGCGCTGAGAATAGGTGCGGTCATGGGTGGGGTGCTTGGGCTGCAGCCCGGCAGTGGTCGCCAGCACGTGGTTCGCTGGATAGGCCGAGTAGGGTCGACCGAGAGGGGCAGCTCGGGGCTACTGCATCAGCAAGCCCTGCAGAGACCTTCTTTCTTATACAGACCAGAAGGCAGACCTCTTACAAGGTTGTCTTTTGATAGCCTAACAATGTTTTTCATGTTTACATGACCTATCCTTTTATGCCAAAGTTCATTCTGATTACTAATTATATTAAGTAAGTAGATGTCTGAGTTGGCAGAGTGAAAATCAATTAAGTATATGTTGATTTGTCTATTTCCAATTAAAACAATTTTGTTTTCTTTAGATGAAATAATACAAGAGCTAGAGTTCAAAATTTACATATAACTTTCATCACAAAGCTGACTTATTGAGATGAGGTTATGATTCAATCCACTTACATAGACAACCTTCTTGAAAGTCACTGCTCCAATCTTGACTTTACCATAGCCTTTGGTCTGGCCACAGTTTGAATCACCAAAGATTACCTTTGGTCCCAGCTTTGACTTATAATCACTTAAGTTGTCCTTGCTGCCTGTCATATGCTTGGAGCAACCACTGTCTAGATACCATGTTTGATAAAATGCTGGACAGCTCTTTACCAGCAAGAATGATAGTTAGTTGTTCTGGACCCAGGTAATCTTGGGTCCTTGTTGATTTACATAACTGTAACTGAGAATGTAAGAGTATTCTGGTTAGTTATTGTAGCCTTTAGGATGATATCTTCTTTGTGGTATTACCCATTGATTAAAAGGATTAGTGTTGCTATTAGAATTTATGTTTCTGTTGTTAGGATCTGGGATCGACGATTTTTGGTTGGATCGTCGAACTGAGCTCGACGATGTTGGATGAGATCTTCGATCTCTTTTCGAAGAATGAAGATATTCATTCTTGGGGTACCAAAATCGTCGTTCTCTGGTCGACAAACCATACTGATAACGTCGATCGTAGATCGAAGATTGATTATTACTGAAATTTGCGTTCAGAGATCGTCGTTCTGAGGTCGACGATATGTTCATGTATCGTCGATCTGAGTTCGACGATAACTACTGAACATTATTACTTTTATTATTCTTTTGTTTTTTAAGTTTGTTCTTAGTTTCAATTTGTTTAAGGACTTCATTAACCTTATTGACTTGTTCAGTGTTTTTCTTTCCTTTATCAGAAACAAAATTTACAGGTTTAGAAAGATGGTTCTTTTGGATTAGTATTGGTTCAATGGATGAAGCTCCTAACCCTAATCCACAGTTATTAGTTCTAGTATTTAATGTGCTGGTTATATCTAACAGTCTTAAACTTCTGCCATTTAATGTTTCTTCCAATATCTTAGCTTTGCTAATTTCAGATTTCAGAAAGATGATTTGTTCATTTGCATACTTTAGTTCATTAGATTCACTAGCATTTTCAGAAATGATTTTATCTTGATCTTTTAATTTTTCTCTGAGAAGTTTGATTTCCTTCTCAGAGCTTATCAAATCTAAGCATAAATTTTTAAATTCAAATTTAAATTCATCAGATTCAAAATCATATGATGCTAATACCTGGTCTTCAGCTGACAGGATTTCTTCATCATCAGATTCATGTGTATCTGATCTGCTACTGCTGGCATCAATTACCATGAGGCAAACTTCCTTTGTCTTTGCCTCCTCTTCTTCTTCACTAGAGCTGGAAGATGTGGATTCATCTTCTGTTTCACTCCATGATTCAACTACAAAGCCTTTATCCTTCTTCTTATATTTGCTGGAAGAAGGCCTATTGCTGTGCTGTCTTCTCGTGTCCTTCTCTCTTCTCTTCTCCTTCTTCTGATTCTCTGGACACTCAGAGATAAAGTGTCTAGGTTTCCTCCAGCCAAAGCAACCCACTTACTTAGTAGGTGTTTTATCATACCTTAGCTTGTCATCCTTCCTGGATGACTTTCTCCTAAAGTCTTTCCTTTTCATCTTGTAAAATCTTTTGGAAAATAGACTCATCAACTCTTCATTAACTGTTGGAGTCTCTGTCTCTTCAGCAGCCTTGAATGCAATGATATGCTCCTTCCTTGCTGGTGGTGGTGTTCTTTGCTCAGTTGCTTCTCTGGTCTTGATGAGTTGTTTATATGACTTTAACTTTCCCAAAAGAGATTCAGTGGAAATCTCATTTAGGCTTCTAGCCTCCTTGATGGGCCAAATCCTTGAATCCCATGAGATTGGGAAGCACATGAGGATCTTGTCATTGACCTCTGTGAGGGTGATGTCCTTGTCCAAGGTTTTCAGCTAATTTATGATTGAGCTAAACCTGTTGTACATGTCTGCCACTGACTCAGCTTCCTCCTTCTTGAAATTCTCATATTGTGATATGAGATTTGAAATTCTCATAATTAATGCTCTGTCTAACGATAATATTAATAGAATATTTTGACATTAATTACTCATAAATTATTAAATTATAATAGGGACAGAAGGATTAAAAATAACCAAGTCTGGATTCGTCGACCTGAGTCCATAGTTCGTTGAGCTGAGATCCAAGATCGTCGACATGAGTTTGATTCTTGACTTAGAATATTTGAGATGTTCTCTGGCGTTGAGTGTTGAAGCATATGATCCAGAATTAGTCGACCTGAGATCTGTGAACTGAGTTCGTCGATCTTAGCTCAGAGAATCTTTCTCTGATTTCGTCAAGCTGAGCACGACTTTCGTCAACCTGAGTTCGACGAACGTCGAACTCATTTTTTACTGAGTCTTTGAAATCTTTAAGTCTTGAGTCTCTGGTAGTCTGTTGATGGCTGGTCCAAGTGACGTTGACTCTAAGGACTTGGCCTAGACTCTAGGACACAACCATGACCCTGGCTATACATATTGGGTCATAAGATCCTAACTTAGTGAGCCTAGCCCAAATCTTACTTGGGATCCAACACTTTCCCTCAATGAATTTGAATTCTGTTGACTTATGTTGACTTTTGTTGATGCCAGCTTCTGTGGACTTAGTCAAAATCTTAGTTTCATCCCAGACATTGAGTGTGTTGAGTGAACAAGCTTCACTCAATGCTTCTGTACTTAGTTAATTTTTATGTACTATCAGGAGTTGAGTGTGTTGAGTGAATGACCTTCACTCAATTAATTTTGACTTGACCAACACTTCTGCATCTTAGGCATTGAGAGCGTTGAGTAAGCCTTCCTTACTCAACGCATTTGTACTTAACCGCATTTCTGAAGTCTGCCAACTTGCTAAGGCATTGAGTGCATTGAGTGAGCTGTCTTCACTCAGCGCATCTAGACTTAGACATATTTTTCTATCTATCTTCTCTTTATGCTTTGAGTTAATGATGTCCATTCAACGCTTTCTTTTTTGGGCATTGAGGGAGCTGTCCTCACTCAACGCTTCTAGACTTAGCCAGAATTCTTTGATAGAATCTTCATAAGCTTTGACTATGTGAGCTTAACTCAATGCTTCTTCCTTTAGGCGTTGAGTGAGATGTCCTCACTCAACGATTATAGATTTAACCAATTTTTCTGCTTTCCAATGCTGAGTCTTTGACAAACTCAGCTTAACGCAGTACTTGATGTTATATGGCGTTGAGTGAACTGCCTTCACTCAATTCCTGTGGACTGAGCAGCAGAATTACTTTGCAAACTGCTGGACTTTGACTGTCCATACATTACATAGCGCTTTTTGGTATCTGGCATTGAGTGAACTGGCTTCACTCAACGCTTGTGGAGACGATTTTTAAGTCTCTCCACCTCTCTACCTTATGACCACCTGTCACAACCACTTGGAATACCTGTCCAATCAATGTGACAGGGTCCAAGCTGCATGCATGAACTTAAACATACATGAAATACAACTATACGAATACCATTGACTTGTTTAACTTCTACAAATCTGGGTCATTATGAGCAATGGACCCAACATATATAGTAGGGAGATTGAGCCAATTTATGCAAGCCCCCAGAGAATGTCATATGCAGTCAGCTCTAAAGATTCTCGGGTATGTAAACGGTTCACCAGGAAAAGGGCTCTTATTTCAGTGAAGGGGACATTTAAAGGTATAGGCTTATTTTAATGACAGCTACGCAGATGACAAGGGAGATAAGAAGTCGACATCTTGTTTTTGTACCTTCGTTGTAGGTAATCTAGTTAGTTGGAAGAGCAAGAAACAGACAGTAGTTGCCAGATTGAGTGCAGAATCAGAGTACATAAGCATGGCTTTGACTGCTTGCTAGCTGAAGAGGCTTCAAACACTCTTGCTAGATCTAGGAGAGTTTTATGATCATACCCTACTGATGTTCTATAAGACCCCATTTTTTTCTTTTTAAAATCACCGGGGTCTTAGGCCCAGAACTGCCGCTTTGCGGTGACACCTTCACACTAGGGAAGGTCACCACTAAAAAACGCCGATCCTGCCTGTCGATCGATCGCAGAAGTGTAGAATAAAGTATAAGAGTAAGAATGAACTCAAAACTAGTCCTCAATAATCACATGTATATAAAATAAATATCTCCACGAAGGGAGTGTCCACAACATTAATATATAAAGTACTGAAAATAGGGCTCATGCCCAATACATCCAAATCCTCACTACAACTCACTCATCACGGAAGCAAAACTAGAACAACTACTAACGATCGGGACTTACTGTCCTAGCTGTCTGAACTTCGGTGCAAGACTGTCCCGTCTTCACGCACACTGACCTTTGGGGCTGCATCTCCAAGTTCGGCTTCACGATCCCCTAAAATGATTTGGTCCGAAAACTGTTAGTATAAAAGACTAAGTCCTATTATCCCCCACCCCTCTACAATGGCTCCTAGGCATCGAGCGGGGAGAAGGAAAGGGAAACTATGAAGGTGGAGAGTAATAAATGTAAGCAGGTGGCGCCGGAACTAATCTAACAGTTCTATGAGAATAAGCAGCAGTAATAAAAGTATGAAAGACAGAACATGAAATATGTAACCTTAACTTATATGAAAACACATAAGCTAAAGGATCTTCTGCAAGGCTACCATCATATAAAAAGTCCCATACCAATTTATACGATGGGGTGTCGGTTTACAAGCAAGCAATATCTATATACAGAATATAAACCTTAACTTATAAGCACGCTCATGCAAACTTATAAGCCAAGGGGTCGTTTTGTAGGGCCAATTATATAAAGCGTCCCATACCACTTTATACAATAGGTGTCAGGGGTTGATGCAATGATGATGCTATGACATACAAATATGTTATGATGTGATCATGCAAGTGCAACTTACCCACCCGACTCTGTGTACACAGACCTTTAGTTCCCCCTTTCTGGAGCCAAACCTCCAGGATACCTCCGGAGTGACAAACATAAGCGGCGGGTTGGGCCTCGCCCACCTCTAAACTGGTATCAGCACTTCTAGGCAGACCTATCGTACGCCTCAACGCTGGTGCACTAAGCGGAGCTCCTGCGTACTCTTGCCGGCTGACGCACCAGACTTTATTTGGCTAAGTGTAAAACCACACCTACCGAGTCAACGTACTGGTGTCGGTGCGGCGACTCTCCAATACCGAAGACCAACCACCTTATATCTTATGCACATGCAATATTAATGTATTATCCACCGAGCCAAAGCTCCCCGGACTATCCTGTCCGTCGCAGCCAACAACCGAGCCAAAGCTTCCCGGGCTATCCTTCCCGTCACAAATATCTACCAAGCCATTGGCTCACCGGGCTACCCTGCCCTTTTCCACAACCACTGAGCCTACCGCCCGAACATCTTAGTCACCCTATCTTCCCGAGACACCGGTGTGTGTGAAAGTGAACCCCTAGTTATACTAGTTACTCTTTAACATTTATTATTCCCATGGTTTAGGTTAGCCCAGGACTGCCCCCGGCATACCCGGTGAAGGGTTCTCAAAGGGCACTAGGAACTATGATGGCCTTTCGCAAGGCACTTACTTTTATTGGTTATTACCCATTACCCAATCCCTTTTATATTACTTTCGATCTAACACTAGCGTATTAAGACTCTTTCTCTCTCTACAGGAAAGACGATGTTTCGTCGACCCCGAGCACCACCTACACTAATCAACCCCTCTTTATTCCTCATTATAACTCCTGATGATGAACTCATTATACCTTATCATAACCAGAAAATCCACTAACTCCGACCTATAGCCAAATTCATATTCTAGCACAATTTCAGTAGTTTGTTATATGCAGACCATCCTTAGCGATATGAAGTACATAGTAGGTGACACTATAATTATTCATCCAAATGACTCAAGATAATTAATGGGGGTTTATCATGACCTAACTAGGCTAAATACAGTAAATTATATTTTTCCTAATTAATCTGGCTTTTATTTATTTTTCCCAAAAGATCCAGGTGCCACTAGTTTGAACATGAAGTACCATATATAGTCATGAAAAATTCCTAAAATAATTATGATAAATACCAGGCGTAATCAATACTATAAATCCAAGATATAACAATTTTTCCAGTATCTTAAAGACCTTAAAATTATTTTGGTAATATCCCCTATTTTCCTATATTAATAAAGTAAGTACATAAAATAATCATCCGAAAATTGAGATTTAATTTCCTTATGCAACTACCCTCCTACCAACACCACTGACCAAGATTCTTAATTTTTCAGTAGGAAATAAGCTCTGAATAAATTATACATCAAATCCTTAAAATTATGGGTTTGTAAAGTATGTACTGCAAATAGTCATCTAAAAACCATTAATTAATTTTTCCAAGTGGTTATTTACCTAATATTATCAGACACCTAATTTCACAATTTTTTCAATAAGTAAATGGCTCTACAAAATTTATTGACCATAATTGCGCCTTTTTAAACCTGTGAAGGAAGTACTAAAGTTATTCAACTAAAATTTATAATAAAATTCAGGAATAATCATTTTGACTTAAAATATCTTCTACCCAAATTTCATGAGTCTATAATGTACAATGTGATCATAATAAATAAAATACCATTTAGTGTCATTTAATTTATAACAAAGGAGGTGAAAATAATATTACTCATAAAATTCCAATAAATTCACCAAAGGTCTTATCTAACTTAGAGTCCATGCTACCTAAGTTTTACACCCTTTTTAGTAAGTTTTGGAGGCTTATTCTATAGAAAAAGCGATTATGCCCTAAGCTAGGGTTAGGGTTTTGAGATGTTCATCAATCTCCAAATACTCAAAGATTCATACCAGAGGACTTAGGCTACCCTACCATTTTTTCTAGCAAATTGCAAGTTAGCACAAGGGCATTTGACCATATGCCCTTCACAACACTCAAAGGCCCCTCCTTAGGATTTGAGTTTGGATCCTAGGGCAAAACTACCCTAACCCACCCCATCATCCATGGGATGGTGTCTGAGGTCATATCAAACAAGTGGTCAAAGTCCCAGCCTCTGTTTAGGTGACTTGACCACTTAAACCCACAAGGAGTACTACGACCTAATTACCCTTCTAAAGGCAAGGCTAGAGTTTGTTAAAAACCAAACCAAACCATCACCAAATGAAATTAAAATTTATACAGAGGTCCATAATGACCCCAAGAACCTCTCACCAAAATTTGGGAGCAATTGGAGGTTATTATGTTCCTTAATTAATTTAATCATCGTTTATGAAATAATTACAAAAACTATAGAAAAATGTTATCCAAAAATTTTCATTTTTGGATATATTCTATCTATAGATAATAGTGACCCCTATCAAAAATTTCAAGTCATTTTAAAGGCTAGATTGATGGGGGCACTCAAAATTATCTTTGGTCTAGCCTAGGTATAGACCTCACCAAAATGTGTTTTGTAGTCAAACTACTTACCCAAATTAGTTGAATTTTTTTTTAAAATTAAACTAGACTTCAAGGGCTATGAGTGTCATTTTGGACACGTTTTCTTTAGGTGACCCTAGGTATTTTTAATATTTAATTTAATACATCCTAGTAAACATGATAGAAAATATAAAAATCAAAACTAAATATAAAATGATGCAGCACGAATCTTAAAGAAGATTAAAGGGATTATGGTCATCTTCTTCCTCCAGCCAAGGGCTAGGATTGGCCGAACCTGGAGCTATTTCCAGCCATGTTTACCGGCCACCCATCCCCCTCCCCGTCCGGCCACCACCTTCGTTGAGGTGGGGGCTATCGCCGGGCGGCGGCACGGACGCCGGAGGGGCGGTTTCCGACGATCCCGCAAGGTTGAAAATCCATGAAAATCTATGAAAATATAAGAAAATATCTTCTCCAATTGGGCTCAATTGAGCCCGATTTCTCTCCTAAAATATTTAAGGATCTAGCCCATGAAGAGAGGAGTAGAGGAGGACCTTTAGCCGCCTTTCCGACGGGTTTGGTGGTGGTGCGCTATGGCCGGATTTTGGAGCTTTGGGTATGTTACAACCATGCAGTGGGAGGGCTCGATTCCTTCAGGAAAAATGTGTAAACTCCTACCCTCTGCCTAGTGAAGCTTTTAAAGTCATCAAATGGGGGATGGGAAGGGCCTAGGCTTCAAAGCCATTTATGACCATGAAAGGTGAAATTCGGCCATGACATATCCCTTCTATTCAGCCACCTAGAGACTGGGTAAAACTCTTTGTCTCCTCTAACTAATGAGGGAAAGATGAATCAAGGCTTTGGAATCAATTGGAGAGGAACTCTAGCTCTCCCATGGCCATTAATGGCTTTCTCTCCCCTCTTTCTCTCTCTTCCTTATGGGAGAAATTAAGTTCAGCCACTTTTATGGCTGGTTATGGTTATTAAACTCCTCAAAACTGATGAGGAAGAATATTTTCAGCCCTTGGAATCAATTGGAGAGGCCCTTGGTCTCCCTTGGCCATGAATGACCCCTTTAAACAACTTTCTCTCTCCTCCATTAAAGGGTAAAATGGAGTTTTCTCTCCCCTAGTCATCAAGGATGAATTTGTTCATCTCCCTAGCCTATTGGCAGCCCATAACCCATACATATGAATAATAATAATGAGGTTACCCCAAGTGGGGGAAATGGGTTTGAGCTTGGGTTAGCCCATTTGGGCTAATTTGACCTATTTCAAGGATTGAGTTTACCTTGGTCAAATTGACCATTTGGGTTGACCACAATGGGTCCTTGGTGACTCATTGGCTTCCCCTAAGGTCTAGGTAGAGTTTGGTAGGGTTGACTTGGCACCTTGGAGGTCACTTGACCCTTAGTGAGGACACTTTGACCACTTTGGGGAAAGAGTTAACTTGGGTCAACTTAGCCTCTTGGGTTGTCCCCAATGGGTCCTTGGTGACCCATTGACCACACTTAAGGTATAGGAAGACTTAGTTAGGGGTTGTTGGGCATATTGGAGGTCACCTGCCTCTTAATTAGGGCACTTTGACCTCTTTAGGGCTAAGGTTGACTTGGGTCAACTCAACCTCTAAAGTTGACCCCAATGGGTCTTGGGTGACCCATTGACTTTACCCTAGGTCTGGGAAGACCTAGGTAGGGTTGGTTGGGCACATTAGTGGCACGTTGACCTTAGTTAGGGCACCTTGCCCATTTTAGGCCTAAGATGATCTTAGGTCAACTTGGCCACCCTGGTTTGATTTCAATGGACCCTTAGGGATCTAATGGACCTTCCAATGGTTTAGGGATATTGTGGTGGGGTCATGGAGTCATGGTGAATCCCTATGGTCATCCTAAACTAGTCTTTAGAATTCTACTATTTGCAGACCATGGTGATCTCCACCTTCATGCATAAGCTCACTTGGTCTTCTTGGGCTTATTAGGGTTTTGTCATGACCTAGTTATGACAAAACCACTCCTAGGACTCTAGCTTGAAATGGGATGTTACAAATTCCAATAAACAAAAACAAAAATTTCGTCCTCGAAATTCAAGTTAGGCCTGCGGGGTTTCTACTGAGGGTAACTACTTGTAACATCCCACAGGAAGTTGAATGTATACTTTACCCGAAGAGATCCGGGTACCTTCGCTATATTAGATTCGGTGGCTCCCAGGTATGCTCCTCCTGCCCATGGTTCGTCTACAAGACCTTGACCAGTGGGACCTTCTTGTGCCGCAAGACCTGCACCGCTGTGTTATCTATCCTGACCGGCTCATCTTGTTACCGATTGATCAAAATCTGTCAAGCCATCTATGCCAAGAACCTGCTGTTCTGGCCATAGTAGAGCCTTCCTGAGAAAGGAGATGTGGAATACATCGTGCAAACCCGCTAACTCCGGCGATAGCTCCAGCCTGTAAGCCAATGGGCTGATCTTCTCCCGGATCCAATAACACCCCATACTCCATGGACTAAGCTTCTTTCGCCCGCATACCCGCGAGACTCTATGCACCATACGTATCTTCAAGAATCAAGGTTTCCATCTTGAGACTCTACTTGGCAATGCCGCACATCGTAATATTTGGCTGGTCTTCTCTGGGCCTCCAGCATCCTATCTTGAATTAGTCACACCCAGGTGTCTGGGTTGTTCATAAATTTCGAGTCGAGTGCCTTTGGATCCTCATCCTAGATCCATGATAGTGGAATCTTGTACCTCCGTATGAGGGTGGATAGCTGTGTTGAATGTCGGCAGTTAGTCCAAATAAGCTTGGACTGACCTTTTCTCCTTGGACGTACACTATCCATCCTGATTCGACATGATCACCTTAATCATACCATGATAATGGACTTCTATAAAGGAAAGGAATAGATATACTTTACTCTAGATGGGGGGGGGGGTGAATATAGTATTAAAAAATTTTGTTTAGATTTAGTGTGGAATTAAGTCAATGATACTAATATATTAGAAGAGAAATAACAAAGCGTCACAGCACAGCACAACCCAAAAAGAAAACACAAAGCATCCAGACGACACAAGAAATTTTATAGTGGTTACCCAACTCTGGGAACATCCACTCTTCTACCACCCAGGTAGGAATCCACTACAGGTTTTTTTCAGGTGCTCTGCCACCACAAAATTTGTTGCAGGTAGATCTAGATACCCTTTGAGCTTTTGATTAGGAGCCCAAAATCCAATAGGTTTTTGATAAGGTGCCCTATCACCAAGAGTTCACTTTTGAAGGGAGAGATAACCCTGTACAGATGGAGTAAAAAAGAGAAATTAAAAGAAATCTTCTCTGTCTCAATCAAGTGAGAAGACAATGTGGATTGAAGAGAATGTCCAAGCTCCCCCTTAGATGGTGTATATATTAAGGATGAGGAAAACTTGGCCCTGGGTGTAGGTCTTCAAAAAGAACTGTAGTATAGCTTTCTTAGATCTGAAGATTGAAGAAGATTTGAGCTCTTTGTGAATCCTTGAAGCCTGAGGAATGAAGAAGACTCAAGAGAGAGTTTTGAAAAGTTCTACTTCTTCCTTATTACAGCAGAGCAACAATCCTTGAGAGTTAGAATAATGATAAGTCAGTCAGTACTACTAAAGAAAGTTTTCTGTATATATATATCCTTTTTACTGTCTGTCTGATTGTTCTCTAGTAAATCCTTTTTTTCACTATTATATTCTGAGTTATAAATGTAGTCAAAATAAGAAAAGGCATAAATTTGAATTCCCTGGATAATGCATAATATTCTGCAATACTTTAGGAGACCTTCGGCTAGAAATGCTGGCAACATAAATGCACTTCCATATCTACCTTCATAAAATATTTTAAAGAAATATTCTGTGAAAATCATAATTAATGCTTCAAGAAATACGACTATCAGCCTTGGAAATAGCAGCATAGATTATCAGAATATATATGCCTTCTAAAATTGATCATAAATAAAATTAATACTTCTGACCGATCTGAAAAACTCACAACTGAAAGCAGCATGAAATCGTAGAGCTTGGTCCAGAGATCGTCGAGCTGAGATAAGAGATCGTCGACCTGAGAATAGCTATCGTAGAACGAAGATTACTACTGAGAGAATCAAATCATCGACCTGAGCTCGTAGATTGTCGAGCTCAGTTCAGAGTACAAGACTCTGAGATCGTCGATGGGAGGTTGACGATCGTCGAGCTAAGTTTGACTATCGTCAAACTGATATAGAAAATCCACATAAACTTTCTGAGTCTAAGTCTGAGTCCACTATAATGCTGGTCTACACAAGCTTGACCTAAAAGGACCTAACTTAGACTAGACCAAGACCCTGGCTATACATTGGGGGTCAAAACATCCTAAGAGTGAACCTAACACAAATCCAAACAAGGATTCCAACAATCTCCCCTATTTATGTGAGGTCACTCAAGAACAAAACTGAAAAGTAAAGGAAATACAAAAACCATAAATATCTATAGGGATGAAATAACATCAGCAGCTATGTTATAGTAATGCATTGTACATACTCAGTTTAAGCAAAGAGACATAACAAAATACAAACTACAATTTATCAGAAGGACCAGATGTTAGGTACATTGGAAAATGTGTACCTGATTTGAAGAAGCCTAACTTAGCTTAATGATATACATCAAGGTGTATTTGATGTTGTTTTAAGTTGACATATGCAGGTGAAGAAGTATTAAAGAATACAGGAAATTATTCTAAGTCCATGTGTCGACACCTGAAGAAATTGTGTCGACACTTCAGAATAATTGTGTCGACACTTGGAGGAAGCTGTGTCGACACAGAGAAAGATAGTCGACCACATTTGTGTCGACACTGGGAAGCAGTGTCGACTCACAGAAAGATTGTCGACCACATTTGTGTCGACACTGGGAAGCAGTGTCGACTCACAGATAGATAGTCGACCACATTTGTGTTAACACTGGGAAGCAGTGTCGACTCACAGAAAGATTGTCGACCACATTTGTGTCGACACTGGGATGCAGTGTCGACTAACTGAAAGATAGTCGATCTCAACTTTGTCAACACTGGGAGGATGTGTCGACACATTGAGACAGAGTCGACACACATTGGCAGAAGTCAACAATACTTATGTCGACACCAGAAGACTGAGTCGACACATATTGGCAGGATTGACATTTGCTGAGTCGACACCTGAAGGCAGAGTCGACACATATTGAATTCTGAATCTACAACAACTGTGTCGACACACAGGACTTGTGTCGACACACTGCAAAGTCAAGACCAAGTTATTTTCTGAAGAAAGATGAAGTGTTGAGTCGACACAAATTCTCTGTGTCGACTCATTCTCAAAATGAAGTTCTGAAGAAGCTGTGTCAACTTAAAGGCAAACTTGTCGACATCATCAAAGGCTGTGTCGACACCAAAGTTACTTGTGTCGACACATATAGACAGTTGGTCTCGACACTTCCTGACAGTCTGTCTCAACACTTTGCTGACCAAGACTAAGGCACAGGATCTGTTTGAGGACTTGACAGCTGTGGGTTGCAGCCAGTTAACTGATGTTGTCAGACTCGTCAGAAGACAGTTATAAACTGGATCAGTCGGTTACCATTAAGAAGGTCTATAAATAGACAGATTCAGAGAGGAGTAGATATAGATTGAATTTTGGCAATCAATTTGAGAAATCAAATCAAGAAGGAGTAATACACAAAAGTAGATCTTCATCAGAAGATCTAAGAAGACAATCTCAGGATCGATCTAAGAAGAGTTCTAACAAGAATTCAGAAGTATCATCAAAGGTGTTGGATAGAGAGGGATCCACCCATTTGAAGAAGAAGAAGGAAGCCGTCAGTGGTTTCTCAAGAAGCTGTTTGGAAATCAACTCAGCTAAGTTCAGATTCAAGAAGCTTTGAAGAAAGCTCAGATTCAGTTGATTTCATCAGCTGATCAAGAATTGTCTTGTCCTCTTCTCTCTCAACAAAGGCAAGACATTAAAACTTCTTTTCTAAATTTCTGTAGGATCTGTTTTACACAGATCTGAGTTGTAAGCCTGTGATATAAAGGCTGAGTGTAGGAGAGTTGATCTCTGAGTGGTAGGGCTGTTTGTCTGAGTGTAGGAGAAGGTTCTTCTCTGAGTTGTAGGCCTTATGGCAAGGCTGAGGTAGGGCTATTGTGCCTGAGTTGTAGGAACCATTCTGGGTTCTGAGTTGTAGGAACCTATCCAGGTTCTGAGCTGTAGGATTTGCGGATCTGAGAATAGTGGAAGTTTGGCCGAATCTAGCATACTGCTAGATAGGTGAAGGGGGAAAGTGGATGTACCCAAACCTTGGGGAACCACTATAAAACATTGTGCAATCTGTGATGATTAAATTTCTGTGATTGATGTGCTGGATGTTTTAATTCTGTAATTGAATTCTGCCTAAAAGTATAAACAAGCAATTAGAACCTATTCACCCCCCCTCTAGGTGTTTAGGTTGTCTTGAAAGTAAAACTATCAAGTGGTATCAGAGGGAGGTTCCTCAAAAAGGACTTAACAGTCTGAGGTAGATCTGAAAGGCAGAATCAAGATTCAAGAAAATGGGTTCTGGAGAGAATCATAAGGAGCTAGGGTCCATGAAATTACCCATATGCAGGAAGGAAATCTTTGGAATTTGGAAAGAAAGAATCAGGTTGTTTATGGAGGCATCTGACCCAAGTATTTACATCACTGTACAGGAAGGCCCCTTCATTCCAAAGAAGGTATCAGAGCTTGATGCAAATATCCAAACTCCAAAGAGTTATTCTGAAATGACCAAGGATGAAATCATTTTGGCAACCATGGATAAAAGAGCACAGAACATTATTGTAAGTGCCATAGATGATTCAACATTTCAAAATCTGATTCACTGCAAGACCTCCAAAGAAATGTGGGACACTTTGATTGTCTATATGGAGGGATCTGAAGAAGTAAGGCAGGACAGGAAATCTATGCTCAACCAGGAATATGAAAGTTTTAGACAAGGAAAATCTGATAGCATAACTGAGTGCTATAAGAAATTCTATAGAATTGTGAATGAGCTAATGTCATATGGAAGAGTCTTCAGTACCTATGAACTGAATGACAAGTTCTTAAGATCCTTAACAAAGGATTGGGACACAAAGATCTGTGTCATAAGAGAAGTGACTAAATTGGCAGAGATCTCTCCTCCCATCTTGTTTGGAAAGCTGTTGTCCTATGAAATGCAACTTATGGTGAGGAAGGAGGAGGAAAAGAATTCAAGAGGAGAGCATAGAGAAAAGACTGTGGCATTCAATGCAGAAGCCATCAGAAAGAATAGGAGGATATCACCATCCGCTCCTAAGGAAATTGCATAAGTTAGTTCTGAAAATTCAGATAATCAGGGTTCAGAAAGCAGTGATTCAAATGCAGACTTTGCTGCATTCACAAGGCAATTCCAAAGGTTCTTGAAGAGTTTGCTTTGCATTTCCCTTTGAGGTCAGTCCAGGCATAGGCGAGCGACTAGGTGCAGTGGAAGTCTAAGCCCTCCACTTCACAGCAAGTTGATGACTATTATCAGAAGAAAAAGTCATCAAGTAAAGAAAAGAGCAGATCAAAGCCCAGCAAGGCTACTACTTCAAAGATTGTCTACTATTGTTGCAATAGACCTGGACATGTAGTGGCTGACTGTCCTGATAAGATAAAGGAGTCTTCAGACAAGAATAAGACTCATAAAAAGGGCAAGAAGGAGAAATCCTTTGTTGCAAAGAAGGATAAGAGCCTAACAGATCAGTGAACTTCAGAGTCAGAATCTGAAGCAGAAGCATATATTGGACTATATGCTGCATCTGAAGAAGAGGAGTTTCTGCAGTTGCTAGACTCCATCTATGATCAAGAGGATCATCAGTGCATGGGATGATGGCAGGATCAGAAGAGGACATATGCCAGAATCAGTCTGGTCCTAATAAGGTACAATGTCCTTCTATGAAATCTGTTTGTAGTACAAGTACAGAATCAGCTACATCTGCATCAAGTGATGTAGATGCATCTGAATCTGAAGGAGATGTCTATCAATTGATAGATAAGTATGGGGACTTGTTGCAGGCCCTTAAGAAAAGCAAGAACCTGGTTAAATCTCAGGCTCATGAAATTGCTAAACTAAGGGTAGTTGCAACTGAGTTAGAGAAAGTAATTGATCAGAAGTTAAATGAAATTGCCAAGCGGAAGAATATAACTATTATTCAGATGGGCACAATTAATTATACCAATGATCAAGTGAAGAGTCTGGAGGCCAGACTAAGAATTGAAAAAGACATAGTGGCTAGTTACTCTAAGCCAAAGTCGGTCTTACCCTTGATAGATGAATTTGTGAATCAAAAGGGTAAGGCAGGATTAGGATTCAAAGGTAACTCCAGGGCTGGCCGATTCAAGAGGAAAGGCAAAGCTCCTGTCAAGCCACTGAACTTTTCAGTCCCATGGTAGCTAACTGAGCAGCACTTAAAGTGGCAAGATAAGTAGCAGTCTTCCTAATAGAATTAGCAGAAGCAGAACAAAGATGAGGGTGTTTGACCCAACAACGATCAACCAGGTGGCCAGTTTTGCCACAATGAGAATAGTGAAACTTCGAATAACCACGGCCTCCAGTTCGGCCACCCCGACCACCAGAACTATCATGACGGGCAGGATGAGCAACAATATAAGTAGAGGGAGAAGGAAGCAAAGGACGCTGAAGTAGAGTAGTAATATCAGAAATACGGGCAATAGTAGCATCAAGAGTCGGAGTGTCTGCCTCTCCAAGAATCTCTTCGCGAATCAAGTCATAGGAGTAAGGGAGACGAAGAAAGTAGCAAACCACAAGAAGCTCCTTAAAATGTTTTTGTTGCTCAGAAAGATTAGCAGAAAAGGGACGATGTTGAAGAAGTTCAACCCCAAGACTCTAGACCTCCTAATAAGCAGCAGCAGGGGTCATAACAGGGCGAGCAAAGAGATCTGTATACAAAGTATAGATACGCAAAGTCTGAGCTCCTTTAGAATATAAAGCAGCCAGAAGATTCCATGCAGCTTTGACGATTTGATCATGTCGGATGATAGGAAGACACTCATCAGACAAACTAATGGCCAACCAAGTGCGAACCAAGGCATCAAAAGCATCCAAATCATCGTAAGCAGCAGACCCAACAGGAGGAGGGTCATCAGTCAAGTGAGAGCGCTTACGCTGAGAGCGCTTACGCTGAGAGCGTAAGAGGAAGACGAAAGACACACTCTAGTCAGGATAATTGGAGCCCGTAAGTTTAGACACAGTACCAAAATAACCCGAAGTAGAGACGGAATGAGAATAATGAGAGAAAGGAACAGAGAAAGTAACAGAAGATGATGGAGTATCCATAAAGAAAGCAAGCAAGCCGCTCAGACAAGAAGGAAACACACCAGCAGCAGAAAGAAGCTACCACCCAAAAGGCGGGAAGAAAGGAAGAAACATGAAGAAAGGATAAAGAGCAGAACCCGCAGCGATTAGAGAAATCACAGTAAGAAAATAAAGGAGAGGATAAGTACGCGGACAAAGAAAAATCCGCCTGGTCTTGGTGTAAACACACCAGCAGCAGACGAAATGTTGTGACCCGAAGGCGGAGAAGCCGCAGAATAGGAAAGAATATCAATAGACCGCACGAAAAAGTAGAAACAGTACGACTAGAAAGAAAGAGAGGGAGGGAAGAAACCGGACTAAGTCGGAAGAAGGGAGGGAAAGAAAAAGCAACCCGCGCGGTTTAAAAAGACAAACCGCAAAGAGCACGGAGCAACAATTTTGGAGCAAAGGGCCGGTTTCTCTCTGATACCAAGTAAAAAATGGACAAAGAGGTAAATAAACAATAAATTTTATTGCTCCAAAAAAGTAAGTATTATATAAGTATGCCCCCTTATTTATAGAAAATGTGGGAGGTGAGAGAGAGTACAATACACGATGTGAGACTAAATTAAAGCCGGGCTGCTTGTGCGGTTTGACATACCCAAATTGCACACTACATAAAATACAAAAATACAACTTGCAGCCACAAGAGGAGACTGCCATAATCTAAGACAGTCCGCCAGGCAAGTCGTCAGGCCACACCTAAGGGTTGACACCTGACCGCAGTGCAGCTACGCATCAAATCGAAGCTCTTGCAATCCTCCTGGCTACAAACTGCGGGCTGCCACCTGACCGTTACAGCTTCACCATACCGCTATAGCTAACAATTAGACCGCTGCGACAAACCAAACAAGGAATAACTTCGGTCTCAAACTTGTTTGCTGGACACCCAAATCTTTAGCTTGTTGTGCTAAACCGCAATCAGGCCGACCAGACATACCACTGCGGCTAGATTATCTAACTGCCCGAACTGAGTTCCAACAAAGAGATAAGCCATCTTCAAAGGAATTAGCATGTCCCACACATGCTTTTCCTATCATCCATACTTCCTGCAAAATTGGCATCTGAAAAACCAATTATCTCGACATCATTATTTCTCAAGTTCCATAAGCCAAGATTGGGTGTACCCTTAAGGTATCTTAAAATCCTCTTTGCAGCGACATAATGAGATTCCTTAGTGTTCAACTAAAATCTAGCGCAGACACATGTTGAGAACATTATATCTGGTATACTGGTAGTCAGGTAGAGACATGATCCAATTATGCTTCTGTACTTGGTTTCATCAAAAGGTTTCCCTTTCTCATCTTTATCCAGAGACACAGTTGAACCCATTGGAGTCCTCATAGAGGTTGCATTCTCCATTCTGAATTTCTTAAGAAGCTCCTTAGTGAACTTTGTCTGAGAGATGAAAATTCCATCTTCAGATTGTTTCACCTAAATTCCTAAGAAATACTTCAGTTCTCCCATGCTGCTCATTTCAAACTTCCCTTGCATAATTTTGGAAAACTTCTTGCAAAGGTTGTCTTCTGTAGAGCCAAAGATAATATCATCGACATATATTAACACTAGAAAAATCTTGTCTTTTACATTCCTAAGAAATAATGTCTTGTCTATCTTTCCCCTTATGAACTTGTTATCAAGAAGAAAGCTAGACAACGTCTCATACCAAACTTGGGGAGCTTGCTTTAAACTGTATTGAGAGAGGACTTAGCGCAACCACTCGCACTAAAAGCCCGGACTGATGGAGGACGGCGCCACTAATCTTTATATCAAAGGTCCTCGGGCGGATCCACGGGGCAGCCAGTTAAGCCATTACCACATAGCACCGAAGCGCGGGGGCGATTCCGGACCGCAGCCCCAACAATCCCCCCCGGAAACGACCCCAGAGTTTCGAACCCGCGACCCCCTCTGATACCAATTGAGAGGACTTAGCGCAACCACTCGCACCAAAAGCCCGGACTGATGGAGGACAGCGCCACTAATCTTTATATCAAAGGTCCTCGGGAGGATCCACGGGGCAGCCAATTAAGCCATTACCGCATAGCACCACAGCGCGGGGGCGATTCCGGACCGCAGCCCCAACAAACATAATCAGGGTGTAACATCCCATTTCGTGGTAGGCCTCTCGCACGCATGTTTAGTCAAGAGAATTGACTCAGGCTCGGGAAGCTTCGAGTGAGTCGAGGGAACACGATGCCACTCGACGAATTTTAAATTAGAAAAACACTTGGGAAAACTTTAGGCGTAGAGTGATTTTGACGTTGTTTGAAAAGGCATCGAGTGATCCTGATGAATTTAACTTACAAGACTCGGCAAACATTAGGCTTCGAGTTGTCTTTACGCCACTCGATGAAGCGTCGAGCGAACTCGATGCCACTCAATATGGCGTTGAGTGGTATCAACGCTCTCGACACCGTTTTACTTAGACGGTGCAGGGTGACTTTGGCGTTGAGTGTTCTTGACGCCACTTAACTCCTTGACTTATGTTGCTGGCGACGTTGAGTGGTGTCAACACAACTCAACGTGGTGTTGAGTGTTGTCGACACCACTCAACACCTTGACTTAAGATGTTGGCGGCATTTAGTGGTGTCAACACCACTCAATGCGGTGTTGAGTGGTGTCGACACCACTCAATTCCTTGACTTAGGTTACTGGCGGCGTTGAGTGGTTTCGACACCACTCAACTAGGCGTTGAGTGGTGTCAACACCACTCAATTCCTTGACTTAGGTTACTGGTGGCGTTGAGTGGTTTCGACACCACTCAACTTGGTGTGGAGTGGTGTCGACACCACTCAATGCAGCATTGAGTGGTGTCGACACCACTCAACGCCTTGACTGAAGATTACTGGCGGCATTGAGTTGTGTCAACACCACTCAACGCGGTGTTGAGTGGTGTCGACACCAGTCAATGACTTGACGAAGATTATTGGCGGCGTTGAGTGGTGTCAACACCACTCAACGCGGCGTTGAGTGGTGTCAACACCACTCAATGCCTTGAATAAAGATTGCTGGCGGCGTTGAGTGGTGTCAACACCACTCAACGCGGCGTTGAGTGGTGTCGACACCACTCAACGCTTTTGGAATTAGAATTTTTCTCTGAAAATTATGTTGGTCAGTTCTCTTGTATATGTGTTGAACCGGGTTCAGGATAAAATAGAGATGGGACATTTTGAATCTATCTTTATAGGAAATCTATTCCTTATTTCAATAAAACATATTTATGGCATTAATTGGCAGTCCATTATAAGGCTTACATGTGGCAGCATGGGGGGAGAATCATGCTCACTAACGGTCGGCCATGCCCAACCACACCTCTCTACTCCTCTTAAGTCAAGATTTTAAACCAGCCAGCCTCACCTCCATACTACCCCACCATCACCTTCAGTAAACCCTAAGCAGCACAAACTGACAGCTAGAGCAGAGGATAAGCCGGAGCAAGGGTTGTCCATGGCGCACCACCACCAAACCCACCGTTAAGCTTGTCTAAGGGTCTATTTCTCCTCCCCTCCCTCTGTGCTAGTTGTCTAGATATTTTAGGAGAGATATCAGGTTCAAAGGAGCCTGATGCCATGTGAGATGGAGCATGCCGAGCATTTCTTCTTGCTCGGGTTCGTCGGATGAGCCACCTCCGGCGGCCACGACGCCGGGAAGTGCTAGCCACCACCTCAATGGAGGTGGTGGTGACAATCACTGGTGGTGGTGGCCAGAAGGCCAGGAAATACAAGATCTAGCTAGTCCAGGTTGGGGCAATCTGGACCGTAGGCTCATTGGAGAATATGAATCGATGCCCTTGAATTTTTATGGAAAAATAAAAAGTCTATTTTTTGTCACAGTTTATACATTAACGTTGTATAGATTATTTAGGCCTCTTAAGCGCATTCTCAGGAATAATTCCCAACATGAAAAGGGTAGATATAAGTCTTACCTTTAATTTGACACCTTAAACTTTAAAATTTGAGCAATATTGCTCCCTATAGGTCCATTCAACTACGACTGGTCCTAGGCAAGCGCAAATGTTAAAATGAGTGCCCAAGTCAAACCCTAAGTCCACATGTCATGAAATTTTTGACATACATGTGTTTACGCTAGACCTAGGTCCAGTCCAAAAATAAGAATTCTGGGATGTATTTTTCTATAATTTTAATATAAATATTATTTATTAAATAAATGGAATATAGGAAGATCCCCTCTTCCAAATGCCTACAAATATGGGTTGCATGGTCATTGGGTCATTATATGACCATGGTAAAAGTTGTAGGTCATTTGGACCTCCGTATGTTGGGTAAATCCAACATGCATGGTGGAGGTATATTTGTAAATATTGTGCCAAAATGTAAAAATGGGTAGTTAGCCCATTTGACCTAATGAATGTCCATGGGATTTTGTACAGAGGCTTATAGGGATGAATTACACCTCCCATGGAAGGAGTTGGATTTTTGGGAACAAAAATCCCATTATTTTGAATTAATGGGAAATAAGATCTTTTAGAAATAAAAATGAGATATGATTCTACTGGCCTTGTAAAATTCTAAAATTTTAATACATGCCCTAATATGACATTTTACATCTCTGGAAAATGTTATAAGTCTATTTGCGGATTATATCTTGTGTATATACTTGATTTACCATTTTTCCCTTTTGGGAAATTAATTTAAAAGTAAGGAAAAATACTGTTAAAATTTATGGAAAAATTTATAACATCCTACTTCTGTGATGAAAACCCAATATAATTATTTGAGAATTTTTGGATGATAACATTTCCAGAAAACCCTAGTAGTGGCATTTTGGTAATGCTGTCCATATGAAATTATGTTAGGTCAAATCACTGACTAAGATCATGTATTTTTTTCTTGAGTTTTATTATATCAATTTTGATTACCAGTAATTTTCTAGGAATTTTTGGTAGTATATTTTAAGTACTTCTTTTAAAAAATGGATTATTTATGGATTTAATGATAAATAAAAAATATATGGAAATTCAAATTGGAAAATCATGATCTTTGATAAACAGACATTTTTAACCTTGATGAACCTCAGATAATTTATTTAGACATAATGGACCACTGGTTAGAGTAGTTCATGTTCAAATTGACCTAGGTCACTTAAATAATTAATTTAAATTATGGTCCAAAATAATTAGAAAGCTGTTGAAATTATGAATGATCAATATTACATACATGACAAACCCATGATAAATAATTAGGGGCATCTGGCCTAAGGAAATGGAAATCATTTCGTTTGGGCTAGAATTAGGTCATGGGTTGCGCTTAGATAAAGTAATACATAACACTATAACCCACATGGGATATGATAGGAGGTTGGATTGAGAAGCGAATTGTGAAGTTGGAACCCTGGTTCGTGTAAAGTAGTAATGAGTGTTATAGTGTAAAGCCCATGGAAAGTAATTGGAACGGAGACCGGCGGAAGACCGTCGTTCTCCCAATAACACTTTAAGTCATCAGGTTCACTCAAGAGAAACATTGAGAGTGGGGTATTAATAATGGGTAAACACTAATAAAAGTAAGTGCCCTTGAGAAATGGAGCTTTGGGATTCAGCCCATCATAGTTCCCAGTGCACCCGAGAGCCCTTCACCGGGTATGCCCTCGGCAGTCCAAGGACTAACCTTAAGTTGTTATGTCTAATACGCATTAGACACGACTAGTCTAATAGGTTAAGAAAATGATGTGACAATCTCACCCGTATAGGATTAGAGGATACAGGACATGGTTTTTCCTGCGAGCTGGAGGCTCGGATGTTTGGATACAGGATGGGTTTTGTCCTGCGAGCTAGTGGCTCGGATGTTTGGATACAAGACGGGTTTTATCCTGTGAGCTGGAGGCTCGAGTTAGAAACAAATTGCATGTGCATAAAACATATTAGTGGTGGGTCAAGCAGTACTAGGACAATCATCACACCGATGTCAGTACGGTTTCTCAAGTGAGGTATGAGGGTTTGAGGGGCCAATAGGTTGTTTATACTACGATTTGAAGGACAATCTCCGAAAACGCACACCCGACCTAAAAGTCTGGTGGACTAGCCAGCGGTTTAGTATATGGTGACTCTGGTGTGTTCTTTAGAGGTGTACGAAAGGTCTAGGACTGGTAATGTGTATACCCGCCTAGGAGTGGAGACGCCCGCTCCACTACTATCGTAGCTACAACGGTACTATCTAAGAGTTAAGCTAACTCCAAAACATGGGATGTAAAGGTCTGTGCGCATAGAGTCGTGTGGGTGAGTTGCACTTGTATGATTCATAACCCAAGCTGATGGCTGCAAGCATCTCCTGAATGGCCTCGAGCCACTCCTCTGTTTTTACCGTATTCTAGATCTCGTAGTACATCGGCGGGGACAGATTCTTGAAGGAACTCAGCTAGTTCGAACCCGGTTTTGGTTGTTGGGTCGGGGCCTGCAGATCTCTGAAGGCATAGAGGATGGCCGGCAGAGTCTGGCCTATCTCCATCCGCTGGAAGGGTGTGGTAGCCAAAGGGGGGAGGGATCACATCTTGTAGTACATCGACCTGTGGGGGCTGCATAATTGTAAGGTTTATATAAGGATTTGCCTAACTAATTTCTTAAATGGACTATTTTTTGTGACTTTGACACATGTGCACACCATTGCTTCCGTTGCATAGTTTGTCCGCAAACGAATGCTCGAGCGGGGTGGTCTGATATAGTAGACTTCCTCTCAATTATCATTAGTATAGTGATACCAGTTTGTAAGGCCCCCTACAAAGGGAATACCCAGTCTTATGCCCAGAACTGCCTCCATACGGTGACACTTAGTACACACGAGCTAGTCGACACCGTAAGTCGTCGATCCTGCCTGCTAGTATGATCATTCAACCTTTCGGCCAATCGAGAACAGAAGCAATATAAGCATTTATACATAAAGTTCACATAACAACATCATCATAATATAAGTCAAATGAGAGATCCAATAGTCCACAATGAATACAAAAAGAAAGAGAAAAGGGCATATGCCCAGTACACAGTAATCAATCTCTCTCTCACAAAATCTAACCAAGCAGAAGCTAATCTATCATCAGTACACGCTTTATCACCTGACATTGGGTTGTAGTAGAAGCAGTAGTAGGTGGTGTTAGCTCCTCATGTCCTTCCACCTTGTCCTGCTGGTGCTCTAGCTCCTCGAGCTCCTAAAATGATACGGTCACAGCTGACTGTTAGTCATAAGACTAAGCCATTTTGTCCTCGCCTCACCCCCGGACTCCTAGGTATCATCGGGAGGACTAAATGGAGAACAACAAGGTGTATAAAAGGAATGCAGGTGATAGTGAATCTAATCTATCAAGATTATGTAATAATAAGTATATCTCTACTCTAGCAGTTCTATATAGTACAAGTAAGAAAGAACTGTACTGAAAGGAAGTGCTGTAAGCAAGCAGAGAACGAAGCAGGAAATAAATTATCTACTGTTAATCTATCATTATAGGAGTGCCTTAACTTATATGAATTCCCACATAAACTTATAAGTTAAGGTTTCATAAATTTAACTTGTCATATAAAAGAGCCCATACTAATTTATATAATAAGGATCTATGGTGCGTATGTCCTAATTATGTAGGAATGGTATGACATACGCCCTGTCAGGCAGGTAGTTCCTCTGACAACTTCTACACTGGATGCTCATGCAAAGAGATGGTGGAAGCCCATGCGAGACTATTGCGTACACTGAAAAATATGTACCAGATTTGGAGAATCCTCATCTTACTCAATGATATACATCAATTGGTATTTGATGTATGTTTGAGTGTCTTTGTGCAGGTATAAGGTTTGCAAAGAAATTCTCTAAGTACAAGTGTCGACACTTGTGAAGAATTGGGTCGACACCCAGAAGTTGTGTCGAAACCATTAACAAAGTTGTGTCGACACCCATAAGTTGTGTCGATACTAGAAGCAAAGTTGTGTCGACACCCTGAATTGTGTTGACACCTAAGGCGGGAATTATGTCAACACCTAAAGCAGAAGCTGTGTCGACACCCAGGAGTTATATCGACACTAGAAGAAAGGCTTGTGTCGACACTCAGGAATTGTGTTGACACCTGAAGAAGGTTTGTGTTGACAGCTAGACACACAATCAATGCCACCTTACAATAACAGCTATTCTGAGTCAGAAGGCTTATGTCGACACAAAGGACTTGTGTCGACACACACTCAATGACAGCTATACACACACTCAACGCCATTTGTCTGCAGCAGCTAAGTCAAGACCAGAAGCAGTTGTGTCGACACACAGGAGTTGTGTCGACACACACTTAACGACGAATGGACATACACTCAACTCCATCTGTCTGCAGCAGTTATGTCGAGGTCAAGAGCAGTTGTGTCGACACACATGACTTGTGTCGACACATAAAAAGAGAAGAAGTGTCGAGCAGCTTAAGAATGACTAAGTCAACACCTGGAGTGTCATGTCGACATCACCAAGACTTGTGTCGACACTTAGTCTATTTGTGTCGACACATATGAAGCAGTCTGTTGAGTGGTTTATGTTGACTTATAAAATCATTAAGGAATAAATTGTCATGACTGGTGAATCGATTGCTATCATTACCAACAGGTCTGACACCTTTGTCAGAACTGTCAGAAGGTTATTACAAACCGGATCAGCCGATAACCAGGAGAAATCTCTATATAAAGGACTAATCCGTGATAACTTACAACCAACACAGAAACAAATAAAAAAAGTGAATCATCCAAAGGAAGAATTTCACAAGTAAAGGAGTGACCCGTAAGAAGGAAGATTCTGTATTGTCTGCAGAGGAGATTCATATCTCAGTCTGAATTCAAGGATGGAGCTGACAGGAGATCAACTTCTACATCAAGAAGTGCTCAACCTTATTTTATTCTATCAATAAGCTTTGAAATAGCTAAGTCTGGTTGGATCTGGAGATTTAGTTCATTTAAGAACTGATCAAGAAGCTCTCACATATAGAGTGATCTATCTGGTGATATTCCCATTTCTCTCAAATACTCAAATTCTTGTAGGATATTTTGTTAGATCTGAGTTGTAAGCCTGTAATTATAAAGTCTGAGGTAGGGCTGTGTGCCTGAGGTGTAGGACTTGTGATTGTCTGTGTTATAAGCCTAGTTATAAAGGCTGAGGTAGGGCTGTGGCCTGAGGTAGAATTCTGGGAGGAGAATCTGAGGTAGGACTTGTGTAAGTCTGAGCTATAGGAACCAATCTGGTTTTGAGTTGTAAGATCTGTTGATCTGAGTTAGTGAAAGGAAGTTGGGCTGAATCCAGTTCTCTACTGGATAGGTGAAGGGGGAAGTGGATGTACCGATACCTTGGGGAACCACTATAAATCTGGTGTATGCTGTGCTGTGTTTTCTGTGTTGTGTTTTGCAATTTCTGTGCTAAGTAAGAACTTATTATATTGCCTAAACTTCTTAAAGATAATTAGAACCTATTTACCCACCTAGGTGTTTAATCCCTTGAAATAAGTCTTTCAAGTGGTATCAGAGGGAGGTTGCTCAAAGATTGACCTAACATTCTGAGTGAATCTCCTAGGCAATTAACAGATTTGAAGAATGGTTTAAGTGAGAATCAAAAAGAGTTTGGATCTATGAAACTGCCTATCTGTAGGAAAGAATGCTTGGCATATGGAAGGAAAGGGTCAGGTTGTTCATGAAAGCATCTTATCTAAGAATCTACATCACAGTCCAAGAAGAACCCTTCAATCAAATGAAGGTTTCAGTTCTGGATGCAAATATTAGAACCCCAAAGAGTTATTCTGAAATGACAAAGGATGAGATCATCCTGGAAACACTAGATAAAAGAGCACAGAACATTATTGTAAGTTCCATAGATGATGCCACCTTTCAGAATCTGGAACACTGCAAAACCTCCAAGGAAATGTGGGATACCCTGATTGTCTACATGGAGGGAACATAAGAAGTTAGAGAGGACAGGAAGTCTACGCTGAATCAAGAATACACTACAATATTTTTAGTCTTTAGCAACATTTGAAAACTGTTGCCTAAAACCGCAAAACGTTGCCAAAACATTGAAAAATGTTGTCATAGGGGTGTATGCCTATGCCCGCGCTACCAAAGACCTAAGGCAACATTTTTCACATGTTTAGGCAACATTACTTGAAACTGTTGCCTATTTCCGTAGTAAAGGCAACAATTTTTATATAGACCTATTGTAACATTTTTAAAATGTTTAGAGGTACATTTAATAAATGTTGCCAAAAATATTTAATTATTAAAAAAATATTAATTTTATAAAAACATGAAAATAAATTAAAATTTCAAAAACAAACATGTTATATTATGAGACATTTTTTATAACGCATAAATATTTAATAATTTAACAAGACAAATACTTTCATTAGAATATTAAAGTTTCACATGTTTTAACATCAAATTAATAACCCATCATTAGCATCACAATGTATCAAAGTACATCAAAATATTTAAATATTACAGTACACAAACAAAATTATCTAAATCAGCTTAAACATAAAATGTTCTTCATGATATGCGGTCATCGATCATATTGCAACTCCTCATTTGTCTTCCCGACATCAAGAACTTTCTGCACAAAGTAAAATAATATATATATAAATATAATGACATCAAGATCAATATATAATTAAAAAGTTGTAAACATATAAATGTATTTTAATATATTGTGTGAAAATCTATAATATTATACCTCAACATAGTTTGGAACGTGTGTTGATGTAGAAGAATATGCATGTGGTAGCCCGTCTCTCTTCTGTCCACTATTTGCATCCCCTGTAGATGAACCTAATAGATTCTCCAATGATTCTACATCAACTCCAATGGGTTTGCTTTGCTACAGCATAATCTTAAGTACACTTTTTAGAGTATTAAGTGTATCTTCCACATTTTGTACTTTTTCATTCAATAAAGCCACCTCTTCATTATGTACATTCTTCAAAGCCGCAATATCTTCCTTTCGCTTCAAAGCAGTTTGTGTAATACCTTTCCCAAAGCAACGCATTGATCCAGGATGTTCTTTCCCAAACATAATTTTAAATGCTTCTATATTACCTTCCTCATTATTCATAGTATCTTGAAGTTGTGACTGATAACAAATTGAATAGTTGATTTTAAAAAAACAAATAAGCAAAATATATGTAATCTTAATAAAAAAATAACTCACAATTACATTGCTGGTTTCTAAATCCAGCTCCTTTCCACTAGTGCTACTTCGAGTTTCGTTATATTTTATCTTCTGAATAATGAAAAATGACGGTACCTAAACAAAAAAAGATTATATTGAGTTACATTATCAAAGTAAAATTTAAAAAAGAAGAATTGTGTATTATTCGCTGATATGTTAAGAGAAAAATATTAGTATAAAACATTGCAAGATAATTTATGTGTATGAAAAATGATTTGAGAGAGAGAAGCTTTATCACACACACGTACACCATACACCATACACCATACACCACAACACACACACACACACACACACATACACACACACACAACAACAACAACAATAACAACAACACACACACATACAACAACACACACATATAACACGACAACAAACACACACACATACACACACACACACACACAACACAATAACAACAAACACACACCTATATATACAACACACACAAACACACTCAAACACATATAAAACAACAAACACACAGACACACACACACACACACACACACATACACACACACACACATACACACATACACAAGCATACAAAACGCACAAACACACACATAAACATACAACGCACACACACATACACACATACACAAGCATACAAAACGCACAAACACACACATAAACATACAACGCACACACATACATACGACAACACACACACATACGACAACACACACATTCCAAACACACATACACCACATACAAACAACACACATACAACACACACAAACACTCACATAAACATACAACACAATAGTAACAAACACAAAAACACACCTACAGTACACATACAACACTAACACACACACACATAACACTAACACACACATATAACATACACCACACACACACACACACACACATACACACACGTACACACACATACACACACATACAACACACACACAACACAATAACAACAACAAAGGTACACACGTACAACACACAGACATATAAAAAACACAAACAACGCACACAAACGCATGCACACATACAACACACAACAACACACACACACAACACAATAACAACAAACACACACATATATATACAACACACACAACCACACACAAACACATAGAACACAACAAACACACACACACAAACACACACATACAACAACACATACACCTATAACACACACACATACAACATAACAACAACAACAACACACATACATACACACATACAACAACACACACACCTATAACACACACATGCAACACAACAACAACAAAACACACACACATACAACAAAATAACAACAAACACAAAAACACACCTACAACACACATACAACACTAACACAAACACACATACACAGCACACACACACAAACAGCACTAACACACACATACAACATACACCAGACCATGCAAACACACACACACACACACACACAACACACACACATACATACAACATACACCACACACACCACACACACACACACACACACACATACACATAAAACACACATACAACACAACAACAACATACGTAAACACATACAACACACACACACACAACATACATGAAGAATGGATTCCCAACCCTCAACATTTTAGAATTTAAGCACACAAAAAAATGGAATCAAACAAGCTAGGTATACCTAGAACACAAGATATGTAAGAGAAGGGGTATACCTCAGTGATATGGAGAATGGTAGCACAAGATATGCAAAGGAAGAATGTGCAAGAACCCTGCGCTGGGTATCCGACAGAGAAATTTTGACAAATTTTGTCGTCGGTTTGGTGCAATCGGACTGTCGGCGTCGACGGGGAAGAAGCTAGGTCGGTGCAATAGGACTGTCATCGTGGGTGGGGAAGAAGATTTTGCACGCCGGTGTTGACGCAGAAGAGGATGCAGGCAGTGAAGTAGCCGTGCCTGGGAAAGAAGCACGTCGTCGCGTCGGGGAAGAGGGTTGGCGCTAGGTTTCGGGAAGAAATTAGGCGATGGCTGAAGTCATGTTGAAGCCGTGGTTTTGGGTAGGGTATAAATAATTAAGTAATATAATTAAATGAGGAGTGGAATTAATTAAGGTAATTAAACATCTATTCGAATAGAAAAACAAGCAGATATTCACAGGGGGCTGCCGCCCCCGGACCCCCGCTGTCGTCGGTGCCGAATATGTCGGAGGGATTCACACTTCGATTCCTCTAATCTCATATGGGAAACTCTGTGTGAGAAACAAGAGGATCAGACCGAAAGTGTTCCACAACTCCAACAAATTAAAATCTGGTCCGATATAAGTTAATTAAAATTCAAGGTAGGTATATTGAAAACTAACAACGACCCTTTTAAAACGTCGCAATAAATGTGGAGTAACGATTTTTAACAAATTTAAAAATCTAACACGGTCAAAATATAGAAATTTATCGCTATATTGAACACTAACAACGACACATTTAAAATATTGCAAATAAATTTTTAAGAAGATAACATATCATAATTATTGCGTAAAGTGAATCCTCCAGGGCAACATTTCAAAAATGTTCCCTAGAAGAGATTAGAGAACAGTTTTTGAATGTTGCACAGAAAGTGTTGCTTAAAGATGTAAATCTATTGCAACACTTATAAACTGTTCTCTAACAAAGTTTATGCAACATTTTTATAACTGTTGTCAAGTCAGGTGTTACTAAAGACCAAAAATGTTGTAGTGATATGAGAGCTTTAGACAAGCCAAGACAGACAACATAACTGAATGTTATAAAAAGTACTTCAGGATAGTTAATGAGCTGATGATATATGTAAGAGTCTTCAGCACATATGAACTAAATGACAAGTTTCTCAGGTCTTTGATAACGGACTGGGACACAAAGATTTGTGCCATCAGAGAGGTGGACAAGCTTACTGATAAACCTCCTCCCACACTGTTTGGAAAGCTGCTTTCATATGAAATGCAGCTCAGTGTCAGAAAGAAGGAAGAGAAGAGCAGCAAGTATGACTACAAGGATAAATCAGTTGCCTTCAAGGCTGAAGGCACAAGAAAGCTCAGGAGAAAATCTCCTTCTCCACCCAGAAGGAGTGCTGAGGCAGAAGAAGGAATTCTTGACAACATCACATCAGATAGCCATACCTCTGATAGGGACTTTGCTGCCTTTAAAGGCAGTTCTAAAGGTTCATGAAAAAGAAGAAGTGGAGAACCAGACCATCTTCATCCTTTTCCAAGGATGAGTACTACAAGAAAAAGAAGACTCCCAAGGAGGATAGGTATGCCTCAAAATATAGTAAACAAACTAATTGTAAGATTGTTTACTATTATTGCAACAGGCCAGGGCATGTCATAGCTGACTGTTTACACAAGAGGACTGAATGTAAGGATAAGAAGAAGCATCAAGTGAAAGGCAAGAAGGAGAAATCATTTGTTGCTCAAAAGTAGAAGTGTTGGACAGACTCTTCATCATAAGGATGAGGAGAAGAAGATGATGCATAAGCATATGTTGGGATATTCTCAACAAAAGAGGATTTTTGGGAGATAAAATTCCAACAAATGTTGGACTCCATAAATTGAGGGGGAGACCATTGCTGTAGAGGGCTGATGGCGCAGTCAAAAAATGATCAGTGCAAGGATCAGCCTGGTCCAAGCAAGGTATACAGTTCTCCCTCAACTTCTGATTATTTCACTGGATTAGAATTATAAGCATCTACATCAAGGGATGCGGATGGTTCTGAGTCTGAAGGGGATGTACACCAAATCATTGATGAGTATGGTGGGTTGTTGCAAGCTCTAAAGAGAAGCAAGCTTCTTGTCAAAGAGCAGGCTAAGGAGATTGAATCTCTTAAGCAGGCAGCAACTGAATCAGCCAAGCTGATTGATTTGAAACTGAAAGAGGTTGCCAAACTGAAGAACATGACTGTTATTCAGATGGACACAATCACTTTCAAAGAAAATTGTATCAAGAATCTGGAGGCAAGACTCAAGAAAGAAAGAGAGTTAGTGGCTAAATTCTCTAAGCCAAAATATGTCTTGCCCTTAATAGACAATTTCATTCCTCTGAAGGGAAAAACAGGTCTAGGTTTTGAGGGAAGAACTAGGACCACCAATTCTCATAGAAAAGGTAAGGCCCCAGTTCAGCCACTAGCCTCTAAGCCCCCTATTTTCTTTAAGAAGGTGATGTAACCTACAAACTGGTATGATCATGAAATTACTCATGTTCACTGTGTGTATGGAGATCACATTGGCAAGTGTGCAAATGCCAGTAGGACACTCTATAGGCAATCCCATCAGATTCAAAAGGAATTCTTGGGGTTTGCTGCTCCAGCACCAACACTTAAAAAGGCTGCTGGCAACAAGGTTGTGAATTCTGTACCTAAGAAAAAGTACAACAGATTTGAGTATTGGTGTTGTGACAAGGTAGGGTACTTTGTAATGGATTGCTTGTTTAACACATGTGTTAGAACCAAAAGTAGTTTACCTATCAGAAAACTTGTAGGTAAACAGGTTATTTCCCAAACTAACAAGAACCTAGGACCCAATAATAACTTGGGTCCTAAGGATAAGTGATTCCTTATTTAATGCAGGAGAATCCAAGTGGCCATACCCCTATATGGTACTTGGATAGTGGATGTTCCAGACACATGACTGGAATAAGAAGAATGTTGAGGGATTATGCACCCATAGAGAATGGTCCCAAAGTCATCTTTGGTGGATTACAAAATGGAGTCATCAAAGGATTTGGTAACATCTCTAGTGACTCAATTACTATAACTAAAGTGGCTTATGTGAAGGGTTTTAAACATAACCTGATTAGCATAAGTCAACTTAGTGATCAAGGTTATAACATCTCTTTCCACAAAGGGGAATGCCAAATTAAGAGGTCAAGTGATCAAGAGATCATTTTGACTGGCACTAGGAGAGAGAATGTATATTTTCTTAACTAAGATTGTGATTATAACAACTCACCTATTTTCCTAGTTGCAGGTGAGAAAGCTTCACTATGTGTCAAATGGCACAAGAGGTTTGCTCATCTGAACTATAAGTCTATAGGACTGTTGTTTAGCATGGGTTTATTGAGGAATGGTCCACAAGTCAAGTGCATTAAAGAGGGAGTGTGGTCAGCTTGCCAAAAGGGCAAACAGACCAAGTTCTCTTTTCCTGCACTAGATACCAAAGATTAATTGAGATGTTTATATCTCTTGCATATGAACTTGTTTGGTCCTATGCCAGTTCATAGTCTTGGCAGGAAAGTATTCACACTAGTTGTTATGGATGACTATTCTAGATAAACATGAGTTTTCTTCTTGAGGCAGAAATCTGAAACCCCTAGTGTTTTCCAGACTTTTGTTAGACAAATTCAGAATTAATTTAACAGTTCAGTAGTCAAAATTAGAAGTGATCATGGAACTGAATTTCAGTCTGAATGTATGACAAAATTCCTTAAAGAATTTGGGATTCATCAGAAGTTCTCCTCGCCTAGAACACCTCAGCAAAATGGAATTGCTGAAAAAAAGAATAGAACTCTTATTGAGGCAGGTAGAACTCTACTCAGTGACACAACTCTCCCTGAATATTTCTGGGCTGAGGCAGTAAATACTGCTTGTCATGTTCTCAATAGAGCATCCATAAATAAGAAACTTAAGTTAACTCCCTATCAGATTTTGAAAGGCAGAAAACAAACATTTCTTACTTCAAAATCTTTGGTAGCAAGTGTTATGTCTTAGTTAATGGTAAGCACTACCAAACTAAGTTTGCTGCCAAATCCCTAGAAGAGATATTTGTTGGGTACAACAATAATAGTCAGGCTTACAAGATCTACAACTTGATTACCCAAGTTGTGGAAGAGCCAGTCCATGTTGTTTTTGATGAGTCTAGATTGATTAACAATGATTTGTCTAGTTCTTCAATTAGTTCTACAGGTCTAACAGACAGACTGGACAAGATGACCATCAATGATAAAGCTCCTGCTAGGATGGATGATGGAAAAGATACATGTTGTACAGGGGGAGAACAAAACTCACTGGATGATGAAGACAAAGAGGAGCATCAGGTGGAGGAATATGATGAAGGCCATGAGGTAGACAGGTTTTATCCAGCAAGAAGAGACCCGAAGGATCATCCAGCTCACCAGATAATTGGTGATGCTAGTCAAGGTGTTCTAACAAGGAGCAAAAGCATGAACATAGTTCTATGTTGTAGCTTCTTGTCACAAATAGAACCCAAGAAGTTTGAAGAAGCCATGCTAGATATTAACTAGGTTGATGCTATGCAAGAAGAGCTGAATTATTCATAAGATGCAAATTATGGAAACTGGTTCATAAACCAAAGGATCACAACATTATAGGAACCAAGTGGATCTACAGAAACAAACTTGATGAGAATGACACAATTATCAAGAATAAGGCCAGTTGGTAGCAAAAGGATACAGGCAAGAGGAAGGGATTGACTTTGATCAAACCTTTGCCCCACTAGCAAGGTTGGAGGCTATAAGGATGTTCTTGGCCTATGCTGCCTATCAAGGGTTCAAGGTATATCAGATGGATATAAAGTCAGCATTTCTGTATGGTGACTTGAAAGAGGAAGTTTATGTTGAGCATCCCTCAGGTTTTGTAGATTCTCGCTATCCTGATTATGTATATAGGCTTAGGAAAGCTATATATGGTTTGAAACAAGACCCTAGGGCTTGGTATGAAACCTTGTCTACTTTTCTTATTGAGAATAAATTCTCTAGAGGAAAGATAGAAAAAACTCTATTCTTTAGAGTATCTAAAGATAAGATAATCCTAGTCCAGATATATGTTGATGACATTATCTTTGGATCTACTGAAAACAACCTTTGTAAAAAGTTTGCCAAACATATGCAAGGGAAGTTTGAGATGAGCAGTATAGGTGAGCTGAAGTTCTTCTTGGGACCTCAATTCAGATAGACTGATAATGGATTATCCATATCTCAGTCTAAGTTCACCAAGAAGTTGATTAAGAAATATGGTATGGACTCATCCACCACCATGAAAACTCCAATGGGAATAAGTATGCCTATAGGCAAAGATGAGACGGGGAAACCTGTTGATGGGTCTTTGTTTAGAGGGATAATTCGCTCCCTACTCTACTTGACTGCTAGTAGACCTGACATCATGTATGCTACATGTGTCTGTGTTAGGTACCAAGCTTGCCCAAAGGAATCTCATTATACTGCAGTTAAGAGAATTTTGAGTTATCTTAAGGGCACACCTAATCTAGGTCTTTGGTACCCTAAGAATAGAGATTTCATACTAACATGTTTCTCAGATGCGGACTTTGCAGGATGCAAAGAAGATAGGAAGATTACTACAGGAAACTGTCAATTCCTAGGTGGAAGGCTGGTGTCATGGTGCAGCAAGAAGCAGACAAGTGTAGCAATATTAACAGCTTAGTCTGAATATGTAGCTGCAGACATTTGTTGTACACAATTATTGTGGATAAAGCACCAATTGGAAGATTATGACATTAAGGTAAGTAGAATTCCACTATTTTGTGATTTTACAAGTGCTATTTCTATTGCTAAGAATCCTGTATCACACAGTAGAACCAAGCATATAGAAATTAAGTTTCATTTCATAAGAGAACATGCGGAGAAAGAAAATATCAATCTAGAATTTGAAAACACTAATAATTAAATTGCTGATATTTTTACAAAACCTCTGGATGAAACTAAATTAAATTATTTTAAAATTGAATTAGGTATGTTGAACCTAGAATAGGTTAGCTTAAGTATTCCTAAGTAGTATATGTCAGTAGAAAATTTCTCTAGAAATTTGTCTAAGTACAATGTTTGTGTCGACACATACAGACTTTGTGTCGACACACTCAGTATGTTGTGTCGACAAAGAAAAAGGATGTGTCGTCACAGAAATAGTATCTGTGTCGACAAGAGTATAGGTGTCGACATAACTCTGTCGAGACTTTAAGTTAGCTGATTTTTGTGTCGACACACAAAAAACAAAGTCGACACTCTGTATCGAGACTTAACCAGTCCATGTTGACACTGACATAAGTATGTCGACACATAGACATGTCGACTAAACCTAAGTATTGTTGAGACCTAGTCTAATTACTAAGGCGCGTCTTTTGAACTCCCCTTTTCACCTAGACTATAAATAGGTGGTGCCAAAATCTGGTCGACTACGCCTTCAGATTTCTCGACTCTAGACCATGTGTCGACATAACTATTCTCTTCTTTTCTCTTCCATCTCTCTCTCTCTCCCGACAATGGCGCCTCATTAGGATGACAAAGTAAATGAAGGGTATGAGCTGGTTCGTGATGGTTTCACGACAGATTCTCCTGAAATTCAGGGTGTAATTACCCTAATTTAACAGAATGGATTGGAATTCTTGGATTTAGAACCGATGAAGATTTGGAAGAAGGAGGTCATGGAATTTTATTCCTCTGCAACTGTGGATACAGACGGGCATTAGATCAAAGCCACTGTATAAGATTCTCGAGTGAAACTTTCACTGAAGGCGATTAGGAAATCACTCTATCTTCCTAAGGTTAAGGTTGAAGATGACATCAGTTCATCAATGACAAAAGATGCTTTAAGCTGGTGTGGGCTAAACCCTAGTACCAAGGTTGGATCATCCATCACCAGGAAAGGGATGAATTCACAAGGAAAGTTCATGTCAGAGATAGTAGGAAAGGTGATCCTGTGCAAAACAGGTGGACAAGACAGAATCACACCTTCTATGTTCAATCAAATGATAAGAATAATTTTCAAGCTAAAGACAGATTGGGCATCCATAGTATTTGACAAGATACAAGAAGGAATCAAGAAACCAAATTTGGGAAGAATCCCGAGTCTTTGTTTATCTTCAGTAATACCAGATATAATGAACCAACTTCCAGGATCAAAAATCAACCATATGAAAAGAATGGACACAAGAATCCTATCAATATGGGATAGATTATTAACCAAAGAGGTTTCTACTCCCCAAAAACAGACCAAGAAAGAAAAGAATAAGAAGGAAGTTGTTCAGCAAATAGAATCCTCTAGTGATTCAGAAGAGGAATGGTCTTCAGTTCAGATGAAGATAGGACACAAATAGATGCTCAAGATCAAGTGGAGAGCAGTGTGCTCTAAGAGCAGCAGATAGTCACTTCTCCAGGGGGAGAAAATCTTGAACTAACATTAAAAGATAATGTACTTTCCGAGCTGCCTACTCAAGGGGGAGCAATTGCTGGAGTTACTCTAGAGAGTGAATATGCAGCTGATGCAGTAATGGATATTGTATCAGATATCAATAAAGAAGTAATGTTCAATGTGGAGAAAGAGGCATAATATGTGCAGTTGAAAGATAATGCTCAGGATGAGCAAGTAAGTATCCCCTTTCTAGAGAGGACCCTGGATAAAGATCTGGATGTCCAGGGAAAACCTTTTATTGTTCAAACTAATCTTGTTCCTCCAATACATGTACAACAAGAGTTCACTATGGAAGAGCTCTTTTCTGATTTACCTGATACAAGAACTGAGGGGGAGCAATCCCAGATTGAAAAGGACCCGCTAAGGACTGAGGGGGAGGAGCTGCTACATGTCCCATCTACTAAGGAAACTGTTGATATACATAGCTTCTCGCAACCATCTGATGATGAGGAAGCCTCTTTGGCTAAGAAGAGAAAAATTGTTGCCATTAAGAAAAGGAGCTCAGGGTACAAGAAAGCCTTGCAATCAGTCACACAACAACTGTAACACCCCAAAACATGGAAGGGGAGTCGACGGCGTCGTTGTTGCGCGCTAGGGTTCGAAGAAAATAAACGCAACCGAACTAGCAACCCAATGAGGCAAGTATACCTATCGAATTGTAGCTAGGGGACACAAGTGTCGTATTGAAATCCGGGAACTGTTGGCTATGCTTACTCACACGAACGCTATTATCTTATCGACGGAAAAAACTAGGGTTTTAGAAAATCTAAGTGCAAGGGAGAAAGTAAAGCTATACTAGAAAGAGAAACACCGCAATTAAGTAAAGCTATTAAGTAAAATGATTACTACGAAGGGTAGAAAATATGAAATGGAAATGCACCCGATCAAGATTCACCTCGGCTAAAGACGATTAAGAAAATGCGATAAAAATCTAAACTTAATAGGATAAGGGTCATTGACCGTGGAGGTTCCTAAAGATTGAACACGCTTCTCTCGAAGTCGTGCCCAACTGAGTTTAGGAAGGTCCGACCGACTCTCGTCTAAATCGGAGGCCTAAAACTCGCTTTACGCGGTGAACCCCACTATTGGATTTTACTCCAATCCGGGAGATTTGGATGTCTGCCTCTCTCGAGGGGTGCGTACAACTCCCTTTACTCTTGAATGCTCACTTCATTCTTTCGGCCTCTCGGCTAGCCCAGAATGAAAGCAAAGGCGGAGAGTATATATCAAAAATATACCTCCGACCCGCGATTTATCAAAAGTAATTCAAGGCCCTAACCTAAAAAGAAAAGATTAATTAAAACATCATAACATAATCGCTCTAACCTCAGATCATCAAGATCGAGTACAAGGAGGATTAGTTAATCATAACGAAGTAGAGTAGGGGGGATGAGTAGTGAAGCATAAAAAGAAGACAAGCTAAACAAAGAACAATTTTATTAATTAAAGGGGCCAGCTACACTATTGAAAATAAAATTACAAGTGCATGAAATTGAAATCCTATTCTAGCCCTACAAGTAGCACTAAGCAAGAAGAAAATTACAATAAAAGCTAGAACAAACTAAGATTAAACTAGGGTTAAACAAAAAGTACAAAGAGAGGGGGAGAGAGAGAGAGAGAAAGCATGAAAAAGGATCAAGAAACAAAGGGGCAGCACCTCCCCCACTCAACAAAAGCTTGCTGAAATGAAGAGGGGGGGGGGGCTCTATTTATAGATTTTTTTCTCGGGTTGGTCACGCCCTTCGACACGCCCTAGGGGGGGCGTGTCAGGGGGCGTGACAGTACTATGTTGACCTCGGGCTCTAGATTCTGGCGGGAGGGAAGATTACTTCGGTACGTCGGTGGTCACGCCCTTGGTCACGCCCTCGGTCACGCCCATGACAGGGGGGCGTGACAGGCACGTCATGTCCAAATCATTGGTCGGAAATCCGTCAGTCGTCGAAAAGTTGATGTCACGCCCCAGGTCACGCCCGCGACAGGGGGCGTGACAATACTGTTTGCGTGCTGTGGCGGAACGGTATTTATTGCGGCGGCAGGCTTTGCGGCAGAGGGCGACACGCCCTAGGTCACGCCCGGTGACACGCCCAGGGAGGGCGTGTCAGGGGGGCGTGACAATGGTTTGGACCGTTTTTCTGTCCCTTCCAGCAGGAGTCCTCGAGATCGGGTGACACGCCCTAGGTCACGCCCAGGGAGGGCGTGACAGGGGGGCGTGACAGGTCATTTTGGCCATTTTTCTGGAAACCTGCAAAAAGACAGGAAAAAGTTAGTGGCAATAAAATTTACATAAAAAGGATAAAAATAAACTAATAATAGACATAATTTGTACAATATAAAATAGAAAAACCGATAATAGTTTAGGCTACAAAACGTATTATCAAATTCCCCCAAGCTTAAGCTTTGCTTGTCCCCAAGCAAAAATATAAAAACTAGATATTTATAAAAATGACTAATCAAAAAGTTCTAATTATGCCTACACAAGTACTATGCGAAATTCTAAGTAGGGAAAAGGTGAAATGTAAGTTTAAAACAATTATTTAGGTATGGTAAAACTTTTATAAACTTTACTTAATAAAAACAAATCATCCAAAATTTTAACGAGATTTTTTTTAAAATAAACTTAAGCAAAGCAACGAAAATGAAAAACACGCATTGAGTTGTTACTAGATCCAAGCAACACATTATAATTATATCAATTTAATTAACAAAAATCTAGGTTTAAATCCAAAACTAAAACTGATTTACTTTTTTTTTCTTGTTAAATAAAAATCAAAAAGCGTGAATCAAAAGGACTTAAATAGGACAGAAACGTTTGGTTTAGGAATATGATTAGGAGTGGAATTCAAAGATAAACTTGAAGGTTTAAAATCACACTAAACCAAAGCAAAGAGTTTCAAAAACTTTCATAAAAAGATATATACATTTTTTCTTTTTCTTTTTTTCAAATTTTCTTTTTTTTTCTTTTTTCAAAACAAAGGCCATAAATATTTTTATTTTCCTTTTGAACTGGCCAAACAGAAATGAACATCACTTTTGAGCATACTTTTTTTCAAAAACTTTCTCCCACAAAAATCACAAAATACTCTATCAAAATCGTCAAACTAATTTATGAAACTCAAAAAGGCTAGTGTGATTCGATAGGTTGGAAATTTTGGCTTTGGTGAAACTGAAATGAAGGGAGGAGCTATCAAATGAAATCGGAAAAAGGCTCAAAAACGGCTAACTAGTGGTAAAAGTTTTTAGGTTGGCAGGAAAGCTCAATCGAAAACAAAAACGGCCTAAATCGTTTTCACGCTTTTGAATTTATTTAAAACAAAGGTTTGAAAAATTTCAAAAAGCGAGTCCTAGATAATAAAAGAAGATTGATGAAATTAACTCGAAAATAGAAATAATAGGTGACTTGGATCGTTCACATCTACTACGTTATTCAAAAGTTGACTTTACAAAATTTATTCAAAAACGAAAAAGAAAATAGTGGATGATGAATTTTTGAGAAAGTAAAAGAAATAAAAAACAAAAAACCATAATAGAAATGCGAGTTTTAGAAAAATATTTCACCTTAACATGCTACCGCGAATTAGAAACACAGCATAGCCAACATTTTACTTGTGAAACATAATTAAAAAGAACGATTAGAAATATTATAATTAACTAAGTTGTTTATAGAAAATTTTGAGTAAAACAAAAACAAAAACTAGGGGTACTATTGAAATACCGAAATGTCTAAACTATTCAAAAAGCACATATATATATATATTTTTTAATTTTGTGAAATATTCTCTTTTTTTGGATTTTGGAAAAATTTTCTCTCTTTTTTTTTGGAATTTTAAGATATTCATTTTTTTTTTACTTTGGAAATATTTACAATATATACAAAAAGAAAATTATTTACACTACGCAAAAATGAAGGAGGAAATCCTCCCCCGAGCTTAAAATAGACATTGTCCTCAATGGCTAAAGAAGGGGATTGGAGAAGGAGAGAAAAATAAAGTACAGAATTGAAAGACAGAATTGAAATACAGGTACTTCCCCGGATTTATTTGCTGCGAAAGCTGAGTGATGCCGCCCCCCGAATGTCTTCTTTGGACTTCGTGATAGATTCAGCAATGTTGGAGCAGGCGATCGCAGAAGCTTCAGCTTGTCGGAGCCGTCTGAGGCAAAAATTGTAAAATAAAAAAAACAGAAAAAGATAACTTGGGTTGCCTCCCAAGAGCGCCCTTTGGTTAAAGCGTCGTTGAGCTCGACGCATCAAAAAAATAATATTGTCCAAAAATATTCTTGTCCCGAAATAAAATTGTTTTTAGCAAAAAATTAAAAGTTCAAGATTAAAGTTCGTGAAGCAGAAACTTAATAATGTTTGGACTGACATCATCATCACCAGAGAAATACAGTTTAAGACGCTGACCATTCACTTTGAAATTACCCTTATCAGGGTGAGAAATTAAAACAGTTCCATAAGGAAATACTTCTAAAACAGAAAACGGGCCAGACCAGCGAGATTTTTAATTTGCCCGGAAATAAACGTAAACGAGAATTATATAAAAGGACTTGGTCGCCCGGCTTAAAGTTTTTAGGGTGCCTTAAGTGTTTATCGTGTAAACGCTTCGTCCGCTCTTTATAAATTTTATTATTTACATAAGCATAAGAGCGCCACTCATCGAGTTCATTTAGTTGAAATTTTCGAAGGTCACCGACTGAGTGGGGATCGAAGTTTAAAAATTTTAAGGCCCAAAAGGCGCGGTGTTCTAACTCTACGGGCAGATGGCACGATTTTCCATAGACTAGCCGATACGGCGTACATCCGAGGGCGGTTTTGTACGCAGTTCGGTAGGCCCATAGAGCATCGTCTAGTTTGGTTGATCAGTCTTTTCTAGAAGTTGAAACAGTCTTTTTTAATATTCTTTTTATTTCTCTATTAACTACTTCGACTTGTCCGTTAGTTTGGGGGTGGTAGGCAGTGGAAAGCTTATGTGTAACGCCGTATTTGGTAAGGATTTTTGAAAATTGTGCGTTACAGAAATGGGAACCCCTATCGCTAACGATTGCGCGTAGCGTACCGAATCTAGAAAATAATCTTTTTAGAAACGTGACTACAACTCGGGAGTCGTTCGTAGGAAGAGCTTGGGCCTCAGCCCATTGTGAAACATAATGAACAGCAACTAAAATATATTTGTTTCCGAAGCTAGAAGGAAGGGGGCCAACAAAATCAATTCCCCAGAGGTCGAAAATTTCACACTCTAAGAAATAATTTTGCGGCATTTCATTTTTATTAGAAATGTTGCCCGACCGTTGGCAACTATCACACCTGCTCACAAAGGCTTGCGCGTCTTTAAATAGGCTAGGCCAGTAAAAGCCTGCGCAAAGCACCTTGTGAGCGGTGCGATCAGCTTGATAGTGCCCACCTGTCGAACCTTCATGCAAATGTTTTAGAATATCGATTCCTTCCTCATAAGAAACACATCTCCTTATCACTTGATCCGCACAAATTCTGAAAAGATGCGGGTCTTCCCAAAAGTAGTTCTTCAGCTCAGAAAAGAATTTCTTCTTTTGTTGAGAGGAGAACTCTTTTCGGAGCACCCGGGCCACTAGATAGTTGGCGATGTGCGCGAACCAAGGAGAAGTAGATGTGTTAACTAAAAGCAGCTTCTCATCAGGAAAATAGTCATTAAAAGATTTTTCATTTAATTTTTCTATAAAAGGGTTATCTAATCTGGATAAATGGTCGGCTGCCAAGTTCTCGGCTCCTCGCTTATCACGGATCTCTAAGTCAAACTCCTGGAGGAGTAAGACCCAGCGAATCAAGCGAGGCTTGGCATCCGTTTTGGCAAGAAGGTACTTGAGGGCCGAGTGGTCCGTAAAAACCATGATTTTTGAAAGTGTAATGTAAGGACGAAATTTATCAAACGCAAATACTACAGCTAAGAGCTCTTTTTCGGTTGTGGTGTAATTTTCTTGTGCAGATGTGAGGGTTTTACTAGCGTAATAGATGGGGTGGAAGTTTTAGATATGCGTTGACCTAATACGGCTCCCACCGCAAAACTACTCGCATCGCACATAATCTCGAAAGGAAGGTCCCACACCGGAGCTATCATAATCGGTGCGTTAATTAACTTTTCTTTAATTGATTCAAAGGCAGAAATACAAGAGTCATCAAAAATGAATGGAGCGTCTTTCTCTAAGAGATGGGTGAGGGGCTTAGTGATCTTGGAGAAGTCCTTTATAAAACGACGATAAAAACCAGCGTGGCCTAGGAAACTTCTTATAGCTTTTATGTTTGTAGGCGGCGACAACTTCTCAATAACTTCTATCTTGGCAACGTCTACCTCAATACCTTTAGCAGAAATTTTATGGCCCAAAACTAACCCTTCCCTCACCATAAAATGACATTTTTCCCAATTTAGGGCAAGGTTAGTTTCTTCGCATCGCTCTAAGACTTTTTCGAGGTTTTCTAAACATCTATCGAAGGAATCGCCGAACACGGAGAAATCGTCCATGAATACCTCCATAATGCTTTCTACGTACTTATCAAATATTGCGAGCATACATCGTTGGAATGTAGCTGGCACATTGCACAATCCAAACGGCATTCTTCGGTACGCGAAGGTGCCGAAGGGACAAGTAAACGTAGTTTTCTCTTGGTCCTCGGGAGAGATGGGTATTTGAAAGTACCCCGAGAGGCCATCAAGAAAACAATAAAAGCTATGGCCGGAGAGACGTTCTAAAATCTGGTCGATAAACGGTAAAGGAAAGTGGTCCTTGCGGGTGGCGTCATTTAACTTACGATAATCTATGCACATACGCCAGCCCGTCACCGTCCGTGTCGGGATTAACTCCTTATTCTCATTACTAACTACGGTTATCCCTCCCTTCTTTGGAACTACCTGAACGGGGCTAACCCACTTACTGTCCGAAATAGGGTAGATAATTCCTGCGTCTAATAATTTCATTACCTCGCCCTTAACTACTTCTTTCATATTCGGGTTTATACGGCGCTGAGGTTGAATAGAGTTACGCGAATTATCTTCCATTAAAATTTTATGTGTACAGAAAGATGGGCTTATGCCCTTGATATCAGAAATTGCCAAGCAATAGCCCGGCGATTCTTACGTAGAACTAGAAGAAGTTTATCGTTTTGCGTATCCGTGAGGTAGGCTGAAATGATAACTGGTAACTTGGAATCTTTTTCTAAGAAAGCATACTTAAGGTGTTCAGGAAGTTCTTTAAGTTCTAGGGTAGGGGGTTCTTCATAAGAGGATTTTGAGATTCTTTCTTTTTCAAAAATAATATCTTCATAAACTTTTTTATAAGGAACGTAATAAGGGGTGGGGCTAGCAGCTAAGACGGCTTCTTGTAGAGATTCAGTGGGAAGAAAAGAGGAGGAACAAAAATCAGAAAATTCTTTTTCAAACTCAGAAAGACAATAAGAAGATTCATCACTTCCTTGCAGTGATTCAGTTGTAAGAGAAGAGGAGCAAAAAGTAGAAAATTCTTTTTCAAAGTCGGAGAGGCAATAGGAAGAATCATCACTCACGGCGTCTACGAAAAAACATGAGTCATCGTTCGCTAAGGTGTTCTTCATCGAAGGGGTGATAGAAAATGTGACTTCGTCGTCGCCTACTCGAAGAAAGAGCTTACCATTGCTTACGTCAATGATTGCTCGGGAGGTGGCAAGGAAGGGTCGGCCAAGGATCAGGGGAACCTCGACGTCTTCTTCGATGTCCAAAATGACAAAGTCCACCGGGAAGATGAACTTGTCGACTTTCACTAGAACGTCCTCCACTATTCCTAACGGGTACTTGACGGATCTATCGGCTAGCTGGATACTCATACGCGTGGGGTTAAGGCTACCAATCCCTAACTTTTTAAACAATGAAAAGGGCATCAGGTTTATACTCGCGCCTAAGTCGGCTAACGCGTGTTTAACAAAAAGGTCACTGAAGACACACGGGATAGAGAAACTACCCGGGTCACTGATTTTCTTTGGCAAACCGTTTGTTAAAACAGCGGAGCTCTCGGCGTTTAGCGTAACGTGCGAAAGATTCTCTAACTTCTTCTTGTTTGTGAGGAGGTCTTTAAGATACTTGGCGTATTTCGGCATCTGCGAAATAGCCTCGTGGAAGGGAAGATTAATGTGGATTTGCTTGAAGATCTCTAAGAAGCGGGAGTACTGATCATCTTGACGTTGTCTATTAAGTTCAGAGGGGTATGGAGGAGTTGAATTATTTTTGAAGATGGGTGGTGGAGTGAGATTATTTTCTAAAATAGGGGTGATTACTTTTTCAGCAGAGGGTGGAATTTTTAAAACGGGAGCGGAGATTTGATTTTTAGAGGCGGGAGCGGAGCTTGCCTCGGGCTCTTCGCTTACCATACCGGAGACTTGCTTCCCACTCCGAAGAGTGATAGCTTTCACTTGCTCTCTCGGGTTGGGTTCGGTATTGGAAGGAAGAGACCCTGCGGGTCGCTCAAAAATTATTTTCGCGAGCTGTCCTACCTGATTTTCTAGACTTTTTACGCTTCCGGTTAAAGTTATTATGGTAGCGTCATTTGTGGTGATATATTTAGAAAGTAATTCCTCCAAGCTTGAAGGTTTTGGGTAATTTTGAAGAAGTGGTGGTGGTGGTGGTGCAGAAAAATCATTTTGCGGGGGTGGGCGCATCGCATTCGATGGATTACTCCATGAAAAGTTCGGATGATTTCTTAAAGCAGGGTTATAACTATTCGGAAAATTAAAACCAGGCGGATGAAAATTCGCAGCAGAAAAATTATTAAAAGCAGTTCTAGGCATATTATTAACATAATCTAAATGTTCTGGAGTAGGGGTTGCAGATTCCCATACCTGAGGGGCGGAGGCAGCAGTCATCTCCGTGATTTTTTTTGCTTAGGATTTCTACTTGCAGAGCGAGCTGGGAGACGTTGTCCACTTCATAGATACCAGCAGGCTTGTTTGGGCGGGACCTAGGCACATTCCACTGATAAGTGTTCATGGACATGTCCTCAAAAAGATCAAGAGCTGCTTCCGGGGTCTTATGATTTAAAGTACCGCCAGAGGCCGCGTCTATCATTTGCTTTGTATTTTGATTTAGCCCGTTGTAGAACGTCTGCACTTGTAACCATACAGGCAGCGCGTGATATGGGCATCGTCTTAATAATTCTTTAAATCTCTCCCAGGTTTCATATAGGGTTTCAGAGTCTATTTGTCCGAAGGCAGAGATGTCGTTCCTAAGTTTTGCAGTTTTAGCCGGCGAAAAATACTTCGCCAAAAATTTTTCAGTTAATTCTTTCCAAGTGGTTATGCTATTTTTCGGAAGTGTGTTCAGCCACTGCTTAACTTTAGTTCTTAAAGAGAAGGGGAAGAGTCTCAGCCTGATTGCATCATTTGTGACACCATTTATCTTGAAGGTGTCGCAAATTTCAAGAAAGCTTGCTATATGTGCGTTCGGATCTTCATCTTGAAGTCCGTCAAATTGCACATATTGCTGCACCATTTGAATTATGTTAGGCTTTAGTTCGAAGTTATTATTTGCTATAGCAGGGCGGACTATACTTGATTCTGTTCCCTTGAGGTTCGATCGTGCATAATAGGACATAGTCCTTTGCACGGCCTCATCTACGTTGGGTTCTTCCATTCTTAAAGTAGCAAATGACTCGGAGTCCTCAACCGGCACTTGGATAGTAGGACCTTGAAATCGCGATCTTCTCCGAAGAGTATGCTCAATTTCGTGGTCCAAGTCCAAAATAACTGACGGACTCCCGCGGGTCATGCACTAAAAGAACAAAAAAGAAGAAGAGAAAGAGAAAAAGGATAAACTAAAAAAAACTAGATTAGAAAATTAAATTAAATTTTTTTTTTTGAAATAGATTTTTTTTTTTAGATTAACTCCCGAACTTCCCAAGGACTACCCCGTGAAGGGTTCGCAAGGTACTAGACAAGACAGTGGTGCTTAAAGCCCTTTGCCCTTTTCGAGAGAATTAGGTGGCGTAGTAAAATTATGAAGTTGGTTTCTATTAAGAGCGGTGATAAATTTTTTTTTTTGATTTTTAAAACTTTAAAGAAAGGGGATGAGAAAGAGAAGAGATAAAATTAACAAGTTCGTGTTTTCAAGATATCAACGGAAGTTGGCTCCCCGGCAACGGCGCCAAAAACTTGTTGCGCGCTAGGGTTCGAAGAAAATAAACGCAACCGAACTAGCAACCCAATGAGGCAAGTATACCTATCGAATTGTAGCTAGGGGACACAAGTGTCGTATTGAAATCCGGGAACTGTTGGCTATGCTTACTCACACGAACGCTATTATCTTATCGACGGAAAAAACTAGGGTTTTAGAAAATCTAAGTGCAAGGGAGGAAGTAAAGCTATACTAGAAAGAGAAACACCGCAATTAAGTAAAGCTATTAAGTAAAATGATTACTACGAAGGGTAGAAAATATGAAATGGAAATGCACCCGATCAAGATTCACCTCGGCTAAAGATGATTAAGAAAATGCGATAAAAATCTAAACTTAATAGGATAAGGGTCATTGACCGTGGAGGTTCCTAAAGCTTGAACACGCTTCTTTCGAAGTCGTGCCCAACTGAGTTTAGGAAGGTCCGACCGACTCTCGTCTAAATCGGAGGCCTAAAACTCGCTTTACGCGGTGAACCCCACTATTGGATTTTACTCCAATCCGGGAGATTTGGACGTCTCCCTCTCTCGAGGGGTGCGTACAACTCCCTTTACTCTTGAATGCTCACTTCATTCATTCGGCCTCTCGGCTAGCCCAGAATGAAAGCAAAGGCGGAGAGTATATATCGAAAATATACCTCCGACCCGCGATTTATCAAAAGTAATTCAAGGCCCTAACCTAAAAAGAAAAGATTAATTAAAACATCATAACATAATCGCTCTAACCTCGGATCATCAAGATCGAGTACAAGGAGGATTAGTTAATCATAGCGAAGTAGAGTAGGGGGGATGAGTAGTGAAGCATAAAAAGAAGACAAGCTAAACAAAGAACAATTTTATTAATTAAAGGGGCAAGCTACACTATTGAAAATAAAATTACAAGTGCATGAAATTGAAATCCTATTCTAGCCCTACAAGTAGCACTAAGCAAGAAGAAAATTACAATAAAAGCTAGAACAAACTAAGATTAAACTAGGGTTAAACAAAAAGTACAAAGAGAGGGGGAGAGAGAGAGAGAGAAAGCATGAAAAAGGATCAAGAAACAAAGGGGCAGCACCTCCCCCACTCAACAAAAGCTTGCTGAAATGAAGAGGGGGGGGCTCTATTTATAGATTTTTTTTCTCGGGTTGGTCACGCCCTTCGACACGCCCTAGGGGGGGGGGGCGTGTCAGGGGGCGTGACAGTACTATGTTAACCTCGGGCTCTGGATTCTAGCGGGAGGGATGATTACTTCGGTACGTCGGTGGTCACGCCCTTGGTCACGCCCTCGGTCACGCCCGTGACAGGGGGGCGTGACAGGCACGTCATGTCCAAATCATTGGTCGGAAATCCGTCAGTCGTCGAAAAGTTGATGTCACGCCCCAGGTCACGCCCGTGACAGGGGGCATGACAGTACTGTTTGCGTGCTGTGGCCGAACAGCATTTAATGCGGCGGCAGGCTTTGCGGCAGAGGGCGACACGCCCTAGGTCACGCCCGGTGACACGCCCAGGGAGGGCGTGTCAGGGGGGCGTGACAACGGTTTGGACCATTTTTCTGTCCCTTCCAGCAGGAGTCCTCGAGATCGGGTGACACGCCCTAGGTCACGCCCAGGGAGGGCGTGACAGGGGGGCGTGACAGGTCATTTTGGCCATTTTTCTGGAAACCTGCAAAAAGACAGGAAAAAGTTAGTGGCAATAAAATTTACATAAAAAGGATAAAAATAAACTAATAATAGACATAATTTGTACAATATAAAATAGAAAAACCGATAATAGTTTAGGCTACAAAACGTATTATCAGTCGTTTTAGCCAAGTTTGGGTTTTGGAGCAGGTGACACGGGCGTGTCAGGGCGTGACACGGGCGTGTCAGGGCGTGGTCGACCGCGGAGCTTGTGGTCGACGTTTTGAGGGTCGACGTTCGTCGAGCTCAGGAACATGGCCTGGGACACGGGCGTGTCCCTGGCCGTGTCCTTCTCGGGCTGTTTGCAGGATTTATTCTGCTAGGCGTGACACGGGTCAGGACACGGCCGTGTCAGGTCTGACACGGGCGTGTCTTTGGCCGTGTCTTTGGCCGTGTCTTTGGCCGTGTCTTTGGCCGTGTCCTTCTCTGACTGGGAAAGTTGGTCGGTGGGGGGCGTGACACGTGTCTCGACACGGGCGTGTCAAAGGCGACACGGGTGTGTCGGAGGCCGTGTCAATGGCCGTGTGCTGGTTTTCAAATCAGTCGAGACGACGAGTGGTTGACACGGCCCTGCACACGGCCGTGTGCCAACCCGTGTTCGGCCCAGATTTTGTTATTTTGGGTTCCGATCATGGCCGTCCATTTCTTTGATATGAGATCCAATGGTGGGGAGCCTCCCTGGGCGGTTTAAGGCCGGGAATAGGGTTTCAAACCCTCATTTTCCATTTGTCTTTATCTCTCTTGATTCTAGAGAGAAGGGAGAGCAAGGAGGAGGAAGAAGGCCAAGTTCCGGCCACCGGCGAAGCTTCGGAGGTCCGTTTCACGAGCGAAGTTCAGATCCGCAGAGGTGGGAGCGTTGCGGTGGTTTTCAACCGAGCAAATCTTCTCCATGGCTAGGAATAGGGGACGGAAGGTAACAACACTTCTCCTTTCGGTTTTTAGGATTTAGGATGCATGAATAGCATCCCCTTCCTTTCGTATTTTGAGCACCGAATCTCCCAAATGAGAGGGATTCGTGTAGCCTAGGTTCAAGAGGAACCTCCGGGTTGAGTATGTTCATCCCGACATGCTTTGCATTAGAGATCCGCTCCATTAGCGGATTAGGCATTGTGGGTGAAGCCGTGGTCGCGACCGTTAGTCTGACCTGATGATGTTGCATAGCGAGCTTCGGGGATTCGGTAGAAATCCGTTGCTGCAATACGCTGTTGTATGTATGCGTTTTCCCCCTTATATTTGAGCGAGTACTCGTGGTCGGAACCGGACAAGGTTAGCTCCGTGTTGTGCGGTAGATGGTTTCCTTGGAGCACGGGAAAGACACGGTGCGAATGGTGATTGGGGTGGGGAAACCTTTGTTTGTGCTGTGCAAAGGCGCGGCTTTGTCTCCGTGGCCGGCTTCCTATCCCGTGACGCGCAAGTCATGTGGGAAAGTGTCCCGGCGAGACTAGCCCCTTGTGTGGGACTGACGAGAATGTCGAGCGGAGGGCAAGCCTGGGCAATGTGGCCATGAGTGGGTGGGGTCCAGCAAGGCTTCTTAGAATCGGTCAGTGTGAGACGGAACCCTGACGTGCGAAGTCAGAATGTGCGGGCAAGCCCGGGGTATATGACCCTTGTGCGGGTGGGGCCTTTGCAAGGTTCCGTGTGACGGCGTGTGCGTCGTTAGGGACATTGTGGTTCCCTTGTGTTTGGAGCTTTAAGCCAACGGGGAAACGGAAGTACCCAGTGTTTAATGTTGTGCTAGATGCATACGAGCTAGGGTGCCTTGGGTGAAACCCGGGTTGCATTCATGTTGCATAGTAGGCCCCTTTCACTTTGTACAAAATATAGAGAACATGTATGCTGTATGAGACATCCAAGCCTGTTTTACCGCTTTATTATATATACTCTTTTGGTATACGAAGTGCTAACTTGCAGGTGGAGTGGTACCCCGGGGTCCGTTAGGGACGGCCGGGAGGAGATGTGTTTGTTACACAGTAGAGGTCAGCCTTTGCTGACCCACGTTACTTCAAATCCTTACAGGGCAAGGGTCGCATGCAGGAGCTAGCACGCCAGGCGAAAAGCCCTAAGCCTCATGAAGTATTGTTGTGCTTGACCATTTTCTTTTCCTTATTTTACTGCCGTTGTTTGACTATGTTCGGCTTGCATGCCGAGGTACCCTAGGGGTGCTTGGAACTTTTTATTTTTGGACTTCTATTGTGTAAGGCCTTAAGGCCATTTGAAACTCTTCTGTTAGTGGATAACTTTTGTCTGTTAGTGTTCTGTTTCGGCTGTGTTTGTGTGGAGTTTTCATATTGGGTAGTTTTATATCATCTTTTAATACTAAAGCTGTGGCGTCCGTATGTTGTGGGGCCCCGGCCGGACCCATATTATATGGTCTTTACAGGGGAGGTGTTACAATTTGGTATCAGAGGGAGGTTGCGTTCCAATGTGAAGTTTCGCGGTCGAAAGTATAAGTCGAGTCGCGTATAAGAAGTTATCCACATAGGAGTATCGCGGGACCATGAGTGTCCTTGTGTTCGAGTCTTGTGATTAGAGACTGATTTGTGTTTTCTTGCTTGTGTTTAGAGTGCAAGCAACGAGGCTGGGAACTCGAGGCCAAGAGAAGAGCTCTCGACAAGTAGTGCGACTGCGCAAGGTCCGCTAGGGATGGGGGTCATACCAGCCGACTTCTGCCGTATGCTTGCAGAAGCGATGGTGGCGGCCCAAGCTGCAGCGACAGCACAGGTAGCAGCTCCCGTTGCTCAAGTAGCAACTCCTGCTACCCCGGACACGGCAGCGACCGTGCCGGTTGAGGAAGCCAGGCGGGCAGAGCCGCAGGCCGAGAGAGTGGTTGTCGGGCATGGGGACCGGCAAATGATGTACTTTCTGAGTTTCCACCCTCCAACCTTCAAGGGAATTGGCACGCCCACAGATGCAGAGGATTGGTGTGCTAGAATTCAGGAGCTTCTGAGGGCGGCAGAGGTGCCAGATGAGAAAAAGGCAGAGTTCGCATCGTTTATGTTGGAGGGAGATGCCAAATTATGGTGGGTGAGCCACAGTGGCCGGCAGTTTCTAGGATGCACACCGTCCATCGAGGAGTCTGGGAATGCCTTCCTGAAGAAGTACATTCCCGCCTCAACAAGGTTAGCCCTCCAGAGGCAGTTTCTACATTTGGTGCAGCGAGACAAGTCTGTGGATGAGTATGTTCAGGAATTTACTCGCTTGGGTCATTATGCAGGGACGACCATGGCAGACGATGAAGAGAGGGACAATCTCTTCTATCATGGATTGAGGGAGAATCTAAGACAACCCCTCATATCGATGAAATGTGCGGGTTTCAACGAATTGGTGGAGGCGGCCCGAATTTTGGAGAGTGACATGGAGCGATCCCAGCGTCGTAAGGGTTTCACACCCAAACAGGGGGAGGAGAAGAAGCCTGCTCAGTCCCATGGAAAGGCGGAAGGGAGCCGATGGAAGAAGAAGCCTTCCCCATATAAGTCGGGCGAGAAAAGTAATTGGACGTCCGGAGGGTCACGCTCTAAGGGACCGCAGATGTGTTACAGTTGTGGCAAGCCAGGACACATAGCAAGATTTTGTACCCAAGGGGGCGCTGAGCAAGAGCCAAGGCAGGAGCAGACCGTACGCTTCGGACCCAGTGCAGCAGAGAAGGGGAAGATGGCGGAGTCGAGTGATTCCCGGTTTCAACCAGTGCAGCCAAGGGCCTACAACCTTGGGCAGCAAGAAGCAATCCGCCAAATCGATGTGGTGACAGGTATGAGAGTTCAACCTGCACCGTAGATTTCTTCCTTTCAAGTCTTTTTATGTTTGTTGCATGTGTGTAGGCTTTGTAGTGGTATCTGGGTACCCCGCTAGAGTACTTTTTGATACGGGAGCATCGCACTCCTTCCTTGCGGAAAGTTTCACCCGGAGGATTGGAGTTGAGTCCTTCGCAACGGACTCAGAGTTGAAAGTGCGCATGCCTAATGGGTCGTCTATGACAACCAGGGCTAAAGGGCGGATTTGTTGGAGTCTTGAGGGAGTCGACTTCATATTGGTAGCGACGATCTTGCCATTGTCCGAGTTCGATGTGATTTTGGGGATGGATTGGCTAGCGGAGCAGCGTGTCAGTATCGACTGTTTGTCCAAGGTGGTAACCCTGAGGGGCGTGGGGCAAGCGGAAGTCAAGTTTGAGGGCCTGCATGGAGTGGCATGTTCCCTAGTTTCGGCACTTCAACTAGTGCGTGCTGTTAACCAGGGGGTGTAGCTCTAGTAGCGTTGTTGGAGCTTAGCCTTTCCAGGCTGTCTCTTGGAGAAGTGCCCGTGGTGGCGGAGTTTGGAGATGTTTTTCCTGAGGAGCTACCGGGAGCACCTCCTCGGCGGGAGATTGATTTCTCCATCGAGTTAGTGCCCGAGGCTAGACCGGTGTCACGTCCACCCATTAGGATGGCACCAAAGGAGTTGGCCGAGCTCAAGGTTCAGTTGTAGGAGCTTTTGGAGCAAGGGTATATCAGGCCCAGCTCTTCACCGTGGAGTGCGCCAGTGTTATTTGTAAAGAAGAAGGACGGTAGTATGCGTCTATGCATAGACTATCGAGAGTTGAACAAATTGACTGTCAAGAATAAGTATCCGATTTCTCAGATAGACGATCTCTTCGACCAGTTGGTGGGGTCGGTGGTGTACTCCAAGTTGGACTTGAAGTCCGGATATTATCAGTTGCGGATTCGTGACGAAGACATACCCAAGACCGCGTTTGGTACGAGGTATGGTCATTTTGAGTTCTCGGTGATGCCGTTCGGGCTGACGAACGCGCCGTCCGTGTTCATGGACTTGATGAACCGAGTGTTTTGCGAATATTTGGACTGGTTCGTAGTCGTCTTTATCGATGACATATTGGTGTATTCCAAGTCGGAAGCAGAGCACGAGTCGCACTTGCGGACAGTGTTGCAAGTATTGAGAGAGAACCAGCTTTATGCGAAGTTCTCCAAGTGCGAGTTCTGGTTGGAGAAAGTGGCATTTCTAGGCCATGTGATTAGTGGGGATGGGATGGCGGTAGATCCAACGAAAGTAGAAGCCATCAGAGAGTGGCCAGTTTTGAGGACCGTGGCGGAAGTCCGAAGTTTTCTTGGACTAGCCGGATACTACCGAAGGTTTGTGGAAAACTTTTCGCGGATAGCTCTACCCCTCACTTCACTAACTCGCAAGGATCAGAAGTTTGTATGGACTCAAGAGTGCAATCAGGCGTTTGAAACCCTGAAGGAAAGGCTAATGACGGCGCCGATCCTAAGTCTACCAAAGGGGACCGAAGGGTTCCAGATTTTCAGCGACGCATCCGGATGCGGTTTAGGGTGCGTGTTGGTGCAGCATGGTAGTGTGATAGCTTTTGGGTCGAGGCAGCTAAAGCCTCATAAGAGAAATTACCCCGTCCATGATTTGGAGTTGGCGGCGGTAATTTTTGCTTTGAAGTTGTGGAGGCACTACGTTTATGGTGCAAAGGTGGAGATCTTCACGGACCACAAGAGTTTGAAGTATCTCCTAGATCAGAAGGACCTAAATATGCAGCAGCGCGGGTGGGTCGAGTTCCTTGGGGACTACGAGGTGTCGATTCAGTACACGCCAGGGAAAGCCAATGTGGTGGCAGATGCTTTGAGTAGGAAATACTCGGGGCAAGGAAATTGGATTGAAGCTCACGATGAGCGGTTAAGGCGGGACTGGGAGTCCCTTTGTTTGGAATGTGTGGCAAGAGGCGAGTCTAGCGTGGCTCGACTAAATTGGATTGAGATGCAGAGTGACTTATGCGATCGCATTCGGGAAGCGACCCGTGTAGATGCGGAGTTCCAACCTTTCGTGGAGGAAGCTCTAAAGGGCGAGGGTAGCGCCTGGGAGATGGTTGATGGGATTCTGAGGAAGGGCGGAAGGATTTGTGTACCGCAGTTCGGCAAGCTCCGCGAGGAGTTGATGTTTGAGGCCCACTTCACTAAGTACTCCATTCACTCGGGTAGTACAAAGATGTACTTGGATTTGAAGAAGTCCTATTGGTGGCCTGGGATAAAGCGGGACGTAGCTTTGTGTGTGAGTCGGTGCCAAACTTGTGCCTTGGTGAAGGCCGAGTGTCAGAAGCCGGGCAGGTTCTTGAAGCCTCTTCCAATCCCCGAATGGAAATTTGATGACATCTCCATGGATTTTGTGCATGGGTTGCCTAGATCGCAGCAGGGTAATGATGTCATTTGGGTGATTGTGGACCGCTTGACCAAAGTGGCACATTTCATCCCAAACCGGAAGGAGGATGGTGTGGAAAAGTTGGTGGAGTTGTACGTCCGCAATATTGTACGACTTCATGGAATTCCGAAGAGTATAGTCAGCGACCGGGATGGTCGTTTCACGTCTAAGGATTGGCGGTTGCTGCAGAAGAGCTTGGGCACAAAACTCAAGTTCAGTACGGCCTTTCATCCTCAAACCGATGGGCAAATTGAGAGAATGAACCGTACTTTGGAAGATATGCTAAGGATGTGTACTCTCGACTTCGGCAAGAAGTGGGAGGATCACCTCTTCATGGTGGAGTTTGCTTATAACAATAGTTACCAAGCTAGTATCAAGATGGCGCCATACAAAGCTCTGTATGGGAGGCGGTGTCGAACACCGATGTCTTGGACAGAGGCGGGAGACACCAAGCTTTTGGGGAAGGAAGTGGTAGCCGATGCTAGTGAGCTAGTGCGGACCATCCAAGAGCGCATGAAGGTAGCTCAAGATCGGCAGTCGAAGTATTTCAATGCTCGCCACAGGCAAGTGAAATTCGCTGTGGGCGACTGGGTGTATCTTAAGATCAAGCCGTTCAAAGGCATTTCGCGAATTCGCCGACTCATGAAGCTGAGTCCGAGATTTTTGGGACCATTCAAGGTCATCGAGCGAGTGGGAGAGGAAGCGTACCGGTTGGCGTTGTCTACAGAGCTAAGTGGATTGCATGACGTTTTTCACGTCTCCGTCCTGAGGAAAGCTTTGTTAGAAGCCAGCGTGGTGATTGAGCCGACGGCAGTGCCGGTAGAGGAAGACTTGAGGACGCGAGTTCGTTCAATCGGGATAGAAGACTCAGAGGTTCGGCAATTGCGGAACAAGGAGGTCAGACTCGTAAATGTCCGTTGGGACAACTGTGGCTGCGAGGAGCTCTCATGGGAGCGAGAGCAGGCCATGCTGGAGGAGAACCCCGAGCTTTTCTCCTCAGGTACCGTTTAGTTTTGTTTACCTTCCATGTTTTAAATTTCGGGACGAAATTCTTGTAAGGGGGGGGGGGGGAGAATTGTAACACCCCAAAACTTGGAAGGGGAGTCGACGGCGTCATTTTAGCCAAGTTTGGGTTTTGGAGCAGGTGACACGGGCGTGTCAAGGCGTGACACGGGCGTGTCAGGGCGTGGTCGACCGCGGAGCTTGTGGTCGACGTTTTGAGGGTCGAGGTTCGTCGAGCTCAGGAACACGGCCTGGGACACGGGCGTGTCCCTGGCCGTGTCCTTCTCGGGCTGTTTGCAGGATTTATTCTGCTAGGCGTTACACGGGTCAGGACACGGCCGTGTCGGGTCTGACACGGGCGTGTCGAAGGCCGTGTCTTTGGCCGTGTCTTTGGTCGTGTCCTTCTCTGATAGGGAAAGTTGGTCGGTGGGGGGCGTGACACGGGTCTCGACACATGCGTGTCAAAGGCGACACGGGCGTGTCGGAGGCCGTGTCAACGGCCATGTGCTGGTTTTCGAATCGGTCGAGACGGCGAGTGGTTGACATGGCCATGCACATGGCCGTGTGCCAACCCGTGTTTGGCCCAGATTTTGTTATTTTGGGTTCCGATCGTGGCCGTCCGTTTCTTTGATATGAGATCCAACGGTGGGGAGCCTCCCTAGGTGGTTTAAGGCCGAGAATAGGGTTTCAAACCCTCATTTTCCATTTGGCTTTATCTCTCTTGATTCTAGAGAGAAGGGAGAGCAAGGAGGAGGAAGAAGGCCAAGTTCCGGACGCCGGCGAAGCTTCGGAGGTCCGTTTCGCGAGCGGAGTTCAGATCCGCGGAGGTGGGAGCGTTGTGGTGGTTTTCAACTGAGCAAATCTTCTCCATGGCTAGGAAGAGGGGACGGAAGGTAGCGACACTTCTCCTCTCGGTTTTTAGGATTTAGGATGCATGAATAGCATCCCCTTCCTTTCGTATTTTGAGCACCGAATCTCTCAAATGAGAGGGATTCGTGTAGCCTAGGTTCAAGAGGAACCTCCAGGTTGAGTATGTTCATCCCGGCATGCTTTGCATTAGAGATCCGCTCCGTTAGCGGATTAGGCATTGTGGGTGAAGCCGTGGTCGCGACCGTTAGTCCGACTCGGTGATGTTGCATAGCGAGCTTTGGGGATTCGGTAGAAATCCGTTGCGGCAATACGCCGTTGTATGTATGCGTTTTCCCCCTTATATTTGAGTGAGTACTCGTGGTCGGAACCGGACAAGGTTAGATCCGTGTTGTGCGGTAGATGGTTTCCTTGGAGCACGGGAAAGACACGGTGCGAATGGTGATTGGGGTGGGGAAACCTTTGTTTGTGCTGTGCAAAGGCGCGGCTTTGTCTCCGTGGTCGGCTGGCTATCCCGTGACGCGCAAGTCATGTGGGGAAAGTGTCCCGGCGAGACTAGCCCCTTGTATGGGACTGACGAGAATGTCGAGCAGAGGGCAAGCCCGGGCAATGTGGCCATGAGCGGGTGGGGTCCAGCAAGGCTTCTTAGAATCGGTCAGTGTGAGACGGAACCCTGACGTGCGAAGTCAGAATGTGCGGGCAAGCCCGGGGTATATGACCCTTGTGCGGGTGGGTCCTTTGCAAGGTTCCGTGTGATGGCGTGTGTGCCGTTAGGGACAAGGTGGTTCCCTTGTGTTTGATGCTTTAAGCCAATGGGGAAACGGAAGTACCCAGTGTTTGATGTTGTGCTAGATGCATATGAGCTAGGGTGCCTTGGGTGAAACCCGGGTTGCATTCATGTTGCATAGTAGGCCCCTTTCACTTTGTACAAAACATAGAGAACATGTATGCTGTATGAGACATCCAAGCCTGTTTTACCGCTTTATTATATATACTCTTTTGGTATATGAAGTGCTAACTTGCAGGTGGAGTGGTACCCCGGGGTCCGTTAGGGACGGCCGGGAGGAGATGTGTTTGTTACACAGTAGAGGTCAGCCTTTGCTGACCCACGTTACTTCAAATCCTTACAGGGCAAGGGTCGCATGCAGGAGCTAGCGCGCCGGGCGAAAAGCCCTAAGCCTCATGAAGTGTTGCTGTGCTTGACCATTTTCTTTTCCTTGTTTTGCTGCTGTTGTTTGACTATGTCCGGCTTGCATGCCGAGGTAGCCTAGGGGTGCTTGGCACTTTTTATTTTTGGACTTATATTGTGTAAGGCCTTAAGGCCATTTGATACTCTTCTGTTAGTGGATAACTTCTGTCTGTTAGTGTTCTGTTTCCGCTGTGTTTGTCTGGAGTTTTTAGATTGGGTAGTTTTATATCATCTTTTAATACTAAAGCTGTGGCATCCGTATGTTGTGGGGCCCCGGCCGGACCCATATTATATGGTCTTTACAGGGGAGGTGTTACAACAACCAGCTCCAAGCATGGATTCAGTTCATTACTGGTCCAATTGCAAGTTAAGTTGGATGAGCAATGGAAGTCTCTAGAAAAATATGTGAATGAATCAAATAAAGAACTGCAGTTTCAGCTGGCTCAGGACATAAAGTCAATCAGATTTGAATTCAATCTGCACAAGAAAGAGATGACAGATTGTTTCTATAAGGGAGGCAATGCTATAGTGTATTTGGCTGAGCAACAAAAGCTTATCAAGACTGAGATTGAGGACATTGCTATAAAGCAAGGGTATGTTTTGAAAAAACAATTCAGGTCCAATGAAAATCTCAAAGACTCTCATGAAGAAACCATAAAAAAACTGGGAAGTATTTCACCTGATCTGAAAATTGAGATAACTAAGCAAATACAAGAAGATCTAGCTGCTGTTCAAATAGCTATTGGAGCCTTACAAAAGACCATTTCTGAGTACCTAACTAAGTTCAAAGCTTACTATTAAGAAGGTACAAAATATCTGGCTGATCAGATAAGATTTCAGAAGACTGATCTGAGGGATCATATTGCTAGAGAAGTCAGAATGGGTGAGAGATTGTTAGTCAAAGCTAGCTCTGACCATGAAAAATGGGTCTCTAATTCCATCATAGCTACTCTTGGATTTCCTCTTTTATGTGATGATTACAATGTTGCTGAATCTGGAGTGCAACCTGCTCATATTGAAGGAGATCAGCCTGAAGTTGCACAAGTTATTTACCCTCCTGCTGATTTTGACATGGTTCAACAAGAAGTGCAGACAATGTACAACCCTTCCAAGGAGCCACCAAAGATTATTATTGAAAAATTTGAAATGTCAGAGGCTGCCAAGCAAGCTTAGAAGGAAGCATAGCTATCAAAGAAGAGGTTCAGAGAACAGGTTGAGTTAAAGCCAGTTTTTGAAAAATGGAGCCCCACTTCAAGGAATATTATTTTGACTTCCTGAAAGTTTGTAAAGGAAAAGACCTATGATAGGGGCAAGTGGTATTCTGAGCAGGAATGGAATAAATATCAAGCCAGGCAGGAAGCCGTTCTTCAGTATAAATACAAAAGAAGAAGGATCTCAAAGGAAAGAAACCTGCTGATGATACAGACCCTGCTGTACAGGCAATGATTCAATCAGGAAAAGGAATAGTAATTAAGGAGCCTAACAAATCATAGGATAGATAGGCTTATGTGTAGAGCAATGTAACTTTTTGTTTTTGTTCTATGGAAAATGATGTAAACACAGAATTTTATGATTAATAAATAAAAACAGCTTCACAATGGATTATAGTTGTTTACATTGTTTTTATGTTATCTTGCACTGAAATGTATGTAAATCTATTCTTATGTGCTTTATTATAAGTGATGTATATCTTTGACTAAGGGTTATGACTTCTCCAAATAGGGGGAGATTGTTGGGTACACTGAAAAATATGTACCAGATTTGGAGAATCCTCATCTTACTCAATGATATACATCAATTTGTATTTAATGTATGTTTGAGTGTCTTTGTGCAGGTATAAGGTTGGCAAAGAAATTCTCTAAGTACAAGTGTCGACACTTGTGAAGAATTGTGTCGACACCCAGAATTTGTATCGACACCAGAAGCAAAGTTGTGTCGACACCCAGAAGTTGTATCAACACTAGAAGCAAAGTTGTGTTGACACCCAGAATTGTGTCAACTCCTAAGGAAGGAATTATGTCGACACCTAAAGCAAAAGCTGTGTCGACACCCAGGAGTTATGTCTACACCAGAAGAAAGGCTTGTGTCGACACTCAGAAATTGTGTCGACACCTAAATGAAGGTTTGTGTCGACAGCTAGACACACACTCAACGCCATCTTACAATAATAGTTATTCTGTGTCAGAAGGCTTGTGTCGACACATAAGACTTGTGTCGACACACACTCAATGACAGCTATACACACACTCAACGCCATTTGTCTGTAGCAGCTAAGTCAGGACCAGAAGCAGTTGTGTCGACACAGAGGACTTGCGTCGATACACACTCAACGACAGCTGGACATACAATCAACGCCATCTGTCTGTAGCAGTTATGTCGAGATCAAGAGCAGTTGTGTCGACACACAGGACTTGTGTCGACACATACAAAAAGAAGAAGTGTCAATCAGCTGAAGAATGACAATGTCAACACCTGTAGTGTCATGTTGACATCACCAAGACTTGTGTCGACACTTAGTCTATTTGTGTCGACACATATGAAGCAGTCTGCTGAGTGGTTCATGTTGACTTATAAAATAATTAAGGAATCAACTGTCATGACTGCTGACTCGACAGTTATCATTTCCAACAGGTCTGACACCTTTGTCAGAACTGTCAGGAGGTTATTACAAACCGGATCACCCATTAACCAGGAGAAATCTCTATATAAAGGACTGATCCGTGACAACTTACAACCAACACAGAAATAGAGAAAAAAAGTGAATCATCAAAAAAATGAATTTCACAACAAGTAAAGGGGTGACTCGTAAGAAGGCAGATTATGTACAGTCAGCAGAGGAGATTCAGATCTCATTCCTAATTCAAGGAAGGAGCTTACAAGAGATCAACTTCTACATCAAGAAGTGTTCAACCTTATTTTGTTCTATCAAGAAGCTTTGAAATAGCTAAGTATGGTTGGATCTGGAGATTCAGTTCATTCAAGAACTGATCAAGAAGCTCTCACCTATAGAGTGATCTATCTTGTGATATTCCTATTTCTCTCAAATACTAAAATTCTTGTAGGATCTTTTGTTAGATCTAAGTTGTAAGCCTGTAATTATAAAGGCTGAGGTAGGGTTATGTGCCAGAGGTGTAGAACATATGATATTCTGAGTTGTAAGCATAGTTATAAAGGCTGAGGTAGGGCAGTGGCCTGTGGTAGGATTCTGGGAGGAGAATCTGAGGTAGGACTTGTGTAAGTCTGAGCTGTAGGAACCAATCTGGTTCAGAGTTGTAAGATCTGTGGATCTGAGTTAGTGGATGGAAGTTGGATCTGAGTTACTAGATAGGCGAAGGGGGAAAGTGGATGTACCCATAACTTGGGAAACCACTATAAATCTGGTGTATGTTGTGTTGTGTTTTCTGTGCTGTGTTGTGCAATTTCTATGCTAAGTAAGAACTTGTTATATTGCCTAAAATTCTTAAAGATAATTAGAACCTATTCACCTCCCATCTAGGTATTTAGGCTCTTGAAATAAGTCTTTCAGAGACAACATATATACAGATAGGGAGCTGTCAGATATTTCTTGGGATGAGTTCAGTGAGGCCTTATTGGATCACTTCGTGTCTATTATAAATAGAGATGAGTTGGAGGAGAGTTTTTTGAACCTCAGACAGGGGACTAGATCTGTGACAGAGTACTAGAGGGAATTTTTCCATCTGGCCAGCTTCTCGAGGATACATGATCTGGATGATAGGAGATATGCAAAGAGGTTCTACCGGGGACTTAAGGACTCTACCCGACAGGCTCTACTATTCATTTCCCATGGCACTTCGATGCAGATCATATAGACGGCTAAAAAGCTGGAGGCATACCAGTTGATGGTACAGTGCAGGGGAAAGAGACAATTGGATGGGTCATCCCACAGAGAGAGTAGTAGGGACTCCCAGAGTGGCAGAGTGTTGAGATATAAGAAGGGTCGGGGGTATTATCGTCCCAACATCAGGTAGGAGCAGATGCTCCCTGCGGTACTAGCTCCCCATCCACTACAGGTACGCGAACCGAGGAGACAGGACAACTGTGGCCACCGACCGTTGATTCTCTTTAGATGCCAACAACCGGGGCATGTAAAGTAAGACCCCCTCCCGGAACACAAAACACGACACGAAGGGAGTCTTATGTCCAGAATATCCGCCTTGCGGAAGCATTAGCACACGGGCTAACCCATACTACAAGATGCCTATCCTGCCGGCTATAATCAATATCATCCATTGCCAACCCAACCTAGAATATAAAAAAGAAGTCAAATCAACACATAAGTAAAATAGTCCAAAAGAAGTACATCAAATAACAGAAGCATCAACAAGCTTCTATAATATCAGAGTACAAGTACAAATTCACCCAAAGGATATAACTAAAATCTCTCAAAGACTCACATCGATAACGGATGGCAGTGATTGTACCGTCACATCAGACCCTATTGTCCTGGCCTAGCTGTCCTGCTGCATAACCTGTTGCTCTATTTGCGGGGTTTCATCCTAAAAAGAAAGACATAGTAACTGTTAGTCATAAAGACTAAGTTTCTATCACATCCGCTCCCCCGGCGACTCCTCGACACCGTGCGGGGAAAGGAACAAGAGTACAATATATATAAATGATCAGTAGTACAAAGCATGTGATATAAAGCTAGTCAATAGCAGTGAATATCAAAGTAAATAAAACAAATGAGTAAATAATCTACTCTAGCAGTTATACCATCAACAACATTATATATGTATAAATCTACGACAGTAAGTAACTTAACTTATATGAATGTCCATACAGACATATAAGTTAAGGATCGGCTCAACAATAAAGTAACACATCATATAAGAGTGCCTATACAAACTTATACAATGAGGATCTTGTGTATGTAATGTATGTGATGATATGAATGCAATGAAATGAATCACCCACGATCATGCACATGCAACTGCTATGTCGAAACAGACTTGAAGTTCCCACTTTTCGAGCATGTAGCTAACCTCTTTGGCATCATCCGTTGTGGCCAGACAGTGACCGTAGAGTGGGCATCTCCACTACTAGGCTGGTATCCACACTACCTGGCCTAGGTCTCCGTATGCCTCAACGCTAAGAACCCAATAACGGAGCTCACATGCGTACTACGGCTTAGAGGGGTCTTGGGTAGATGTGTACCAAGACACAACCCAAACTGGCCTATCATCATTGCACGAAAGGTTCCTGTATGAACATAGCACCAAAGGACCAAGGCGAACCATCCACTAGCACGGAGGGTGCCTCGGGAAGTAAACACTAAGGTCCAAGGCCCAACCTTGCAAGTTTATCTGTCAGCTCCCTTCGGTGTGACGACAAGTGAGCCCGTAGACCTGCCACACTATCATTAACCCAGGATCATGAAACCGTGTGTCAACTCACACTGCCTGCATTTCATATATAGGGCTCCATATCGAGTCCCTTTTCATTACCCACATCCCGTGCTCAACAGTATGCAAGGGCACCAGACCAAGTCCCTTATCAACACATCATTCTAGTGTGGTAAAAATACACGCACTTCTAACCCTTCAACATTTCCAAACAACGCAAGGGTTCATTACTTACGCAGGTGGCGTGCTACCTCATATGAAATACCAACCCAACACTTCTACTTGTAGAGAGACACAACTCTAAGCAGTGGACTACTGAACGCATTCCGTTAAACAACATCTCACATGGACATAAATTACCTTCATACAATTTATTTCCAAATAAAATCAAACACATTGTTATTACCCAACACATCCTTATCAGTTCACATTGTTATATCATTCGTACCATCCAAACTCATCAACTCATTCGTTCACTAACCTCCATCAAATCATCTCGTTCAAGAACACTTCACTACCCCATTTGTTCATTAAGGATTTATCCAACAGATGCCATTAACCATATTTTATCATGATTACTTATATACTAAATTCACCAAAACATTAACGTTATTGTACTACAATCTCTCTACCAAATCCAAAGCAGATTCAACACAAACCAGAGAACTATATATGTAGGAAAGATTACTGTACAACAACTTCGATTGGGGATTCCTGAGGCTATAGGAATCCGGTGAAGGCATGTAACCCCTCGTTGGAAAGTTCATTCCGTGTGCTACAACTTTCATGTTCAGCCCACAACCGAGATTCGGCCACATCGTGTCCGAAAACGGCCTCGAAGACTGCTGCGTGCAGAAAATAGATTTCTGCATGCATCTTAAAGCAAGATGAACGACATCGGTACATCTTCTTCATCAAGCCATATGTTCAAACCATGTCCATAAATTCTTCCACCCTTATTCACCTTCATGAGACCATTTTTTCTTCACGAACCAAGTCCACCATCTACTCAAGGAGAGGGGAGAGGTTGAAGACATTATTATCCTTAGGGCACAAGCCCTAGAATGGTCTCTTCTTAGGAAATCTTCATCTCGCAAGTCAAAACTCTTTTGAGTCGACATCTCTGCTAGAAATAACTACAGATCTTGCACCAAGGGATAGGGTGGGAAGCTCACCTCAGTTCAGGCATTTTCGGTCATGGATCTCGTCACTCTTCTTGGAGGCATCTTTCACATTGCTAGTATTGTTTGTTCTTTTGGGCAAAAAAGAAGATGAAAGACTTCCCCAGGAAATCTAACTCCGGTCACTCCTTATCTTCCGTCGGGCACGGTAAAGAAACATATAGGGTTATAAAAAGGAAGTGATGGCTAGGGTTTTCAGCAAGTCCCTTTTTATAATGAGAAATTAGGGTTAAGTGCTCTGCCACATGTCAGCCTGACACTGGACCGCCTATTATTGCATTAATTAAGTCATGTTGAAAGAACCAGGTCTAATTTGGTCATATTTGGGCAATTCCCAAAACCCGATTCAGACTGTGTATTGGAATCAGAAAACAGTGGGATGAAATTCTCTAAGTCAAAAGCGTTGAGTCAAGCCACCACACTCAACTCCTAAAACTGCCAGAAAAATCCCAAGTCTAAAAGCATTGAGTCTATTCAACTCTCTCAACGCCTACAAATGCCAGAATAATTTAATTTAAGTGGCATCAAGAGAGTTGAGCCCACTTAACGCTCTCAACGCCCTAACCTGCCAGAAATGTTCTAAGTTAAATAGCATCGATAGCTTTGAGTCCACTCAACGCTCTCAACGCCTATAGCAGGAAGAAATAAACTATGTTAAATGGCATCGATAGCGTTCAGTCCACTCAATGATCTCAACGCCCAAACTCACCAAAAATGTTCTAAGTTAAATGACGTCGAGAGCATTGAGTCCACTCAACGCTCTAAACGCCTACAACAGGTAGAAATAAACTAAGTTAAATGATGTCGAGAGCATTGAGTCCACTCAACGCTCTCGACGCCCTAACCCTCTAGAAATGTTCTAAGTTAAATGGCGTCGAGTGCATTGAGTCCACTGGACTCCACGCTCTCAACGCCTACAGCAGCCAGAAATAAACTAAGTTAAATGGCATCGAGAGCGTTGAGTCCACTCAACGCTCTCCACTCCCTAGCCATCCAGAAACGTTCTAAGTTTAATGGCTTCGAGAGCATTGAGTCCACTCAATGCTCTTAATGACGACAGCAGCCAAAAATATACTAAGTTAAATTGCGTCGAGAGCGTTGAGTCCACTCAACGTCGAGAGAGTTGAGTCCACACAACGCTCTCAATGCCCTAACCCTCCATAAACGTTCTAAGTTAAATGGTGTCGAGAGAGATGATTCCTGATCTAGTTAAATGGATTTAATGCTCTCAACTCCTTTATCCGCAAGAAATAAACTATGTTAATTCCAAATCTAGTCGTCAAGGCCAGTCGATTCACTCGACGCTCCCCGAAGCAGAGTCAATTTTCTTGACTCAAAATGCGTACGAGGGGTTTGGCGTGAAATGGGACGTTACAAATCTTATAAACAAAATAAAAGATTTCTCCCCCGAAATCAGGCTAAAACTATGGGGAGGTAAAGCATGGAATTAAATTAAAACAAGGTTTTAGAGTTACCTTGAGGAAACAACTTCGGTTAGCGCTTTTGCATCAAATCCACTGGTTCCCTAGTATACTCCTCCTTCCCATGATTAGACCATAGAACTTTTACCAACGGGACACTTTTCCGCCACAAGCTCCTTGTTTCAGTGTCCACAATCCGCACTGACTCTAGTCGAACAGACCTATCATTTGCCACTACTCCATCTGTGGTGAGGACATGTTGCTCGGGTTGCAACAACCCCTTCTGATGTGATGACACATGGAATACATCATGAAGATTCTCCAGCTCTGGTGGTAACAACAACTTATTGGCCAAAGGGACAATCCTTTCCAATATAGCATAAGGCCCAACGTACCTTGGGCTGAGCTTCTTCACACCACGTACCCGTGACACTCCATGCATCATCCGGATCTTCAGGAACACTTTGTCACCCACTTGAAATTCTACCATCTGGTGCTTTGCATTATAATATTTAGCCTGCCGACTTTGAGCCTCAAGCATGCGGTCCCGTATTAATATAATAACAACATCAGTAGCATCAATGTACACAATTCCCAAAACCTTCAGGTCTTCATCTTGCACCCATGGTAAGGCGGTTCTACACCTTCTTCCGTAAAGGGCTTCCTAGGGTGCCATCCCGATGCTGGCCTGGTGACTGTTGTTATAATATAATTCTACTAGGGGTAAGAGCCTTTCCCACGGCTCTCCTCTATCCAGCACACACAACCTCAATAGATCTTCCAAAGTTCTGATGGTCCTCTCGGATTGTCTGTCCATCTGAGGATGAAAGGCTTTGTTGAAGGTAAGGCGTGAACCCAAATACGCTTGTACGACCTTCCATTCTTTAAAGGTAAAAAGATCATCCCGGTCGGAAATAATTGTCTTTGGCATGCCATTGTACCGTACAAACTGCTCCATAAAGAGGCATACCAAAACGTCCACATGAGCCTCTTTCTTTATAGGAATAAAACTAGCTACCTTTGTCAGACGATCCACGATTACCCAAACTGAATCATTCCTTGAGCTTGATCGAGGCAAACCGTGAATGAAGTCCATGGATATATCCTCAAACTTCCACTCGGGGATGGGCAACGAATGCAACAATCCTCTAGGGCTCTTCCATTCCACCTTTACCCTTTGATAGGTGTCATAGTGCGTAACAAAATACCTGACGTCTCTCTTCATTCCAGGCCAACACATGGTCTTCCGCAAGTTAGCGTACATTTTGGCAATCCCAGGATGCATTGAATACTATGAGCAATGGGTTTCTCTCAAAATATCTTTCCAAATTTTGCCGCCTTCGGGAATGTAGAGCCGGCCATGGAAATGAATGAGGCCGTCTTTTAAGGAATATTCTTCAGTAAATGATAGTTTTACTTTCAAGACTACTAAAACACCTAGAGGGGGGGGGGGGGTGAATAGGTTCTAATGCTTGTTTTTACTTTAGGCAGAATATAACTACTGAATAAAATAAAATGCAAAATATACTTCAGCAAACACAACACAGCAATCACAGATATTCACACATCACAGATTGCACACAGATTTATAATGGTTCCCCAAGGTCTGGGTACATCCACTTTCCCCCTTCACCTATCTAGCAATGTGCTAGATTCGGCCTAACTTCCTTCTTTAACTCAGATCCTCAGATCCTACAGCTCAGAACCTGGAAAGGTTCCTACAACTCAGGCTAATCAGCCCTACCTCAGCCTTGACACAAGGCCTACAACTCAGAGAAATACCTTATCCTACACTCAGGCCTACACAGCCCTACCACTCAGAGATCAAATCTCCTATACTCAGCCTTTATAACATAGGCTTACAACTCAGATCTATATTAATAGATCCTACAAAATTTGAAAAGAGTTTTATTATATCTTGCCTTTGATGAGAGAGAAGGGATAAGACAGCACTTGATCAGCTGATGGATGAAATCAACTGTACCTTAGCTTTCTTCAAAGCTTCTTGAATCTGAACTTAGCTGAGTTGATTTCCTGACAGCTTCTTGAGAAACCTATGACAGCTTCCTTCTTGATCTTCAAATGGCTGGATCTCTCTCTATCCAATACCTTTGATAATACTTCAGAATTCTTGGACGAATTCTACTTAGACAGATCCTGAGAGGTTGTACCCTTCAGAATGTCTTCTTAGATCTTCTGATGAAGAACTTCTTCCGTGCCTTGCACTTTCTTGATTTGATTACTCAATCAGTTTCTATGTGTGTTGCTTCTTAATCAAAAATCAATTGTCGTTTATTCTACTTCTGAATCTGTCTATTCATAGACCTTCTTCATGGTAACCGGCTGATCCGGTTTCTAACTAACTTCTGACAAGTCTGACAGTTTCAGTTAACCTGTTGTAACTCACAGCTATCAAGTCTTTAAACAAATCTTGTGCCTTTGTCTTGGTCAGCAAAGTGTCCAGACTGTCTGTCAGTAAGTGTCGAGACCAACTGTCAATATGTGTCGACACAAGTAACTTTTGTGTCGACACAGCCTTTGATGATGTCGACATGTCTGCCTTTAAGACGACTCAGCTTCTTCATACTGCATCCTGAGAATGAGTCGACACTGAGTATTTGTGCCGACTCAAACACTTCATCATTCTTCAGCAAATGACTTGGTCTAGACTTTGCAGTGTGTCGACACAAGTCCTATGTGTCGACACAGTTGATGTAGATTCAGAACATAGTATGTGTCGACACTGCCTTTAGGTGTCGACACAGCTGTTGTCTACTCTGCCTATATGTGTCGACTCAGTCTTCTAGTGTCGACACAAATGTAGTCGACCCTGCCTCAGTGTGTCGACACAGCCTTCTGGTGTCGACTCTGCCTCAGTGTGTCGACACTGCTTCCCGGTGTCGACACAAATGTTGTCGACTCTTTTTATCTGTGTCGACATAGCCTTCTTCAAGTGTCGACACAATTATTCTGAAGTGTCGACACAGCTTCTTCTGGTGTCGACACATGGACTTAGAATAAATTTCCTGCTTTTTAGTACATTCTTAACCTGCACATGTCAAGTCAAAATAACATCAAATACACCTTGATGTATATCTTTGAGCTAAGTTAGGCTTCTTCAAATCAGGTACATATTTTCCAATGCACCCAACAATCTCCCCCTATTTAGAGAAGTCATAACCCTTTTAGCTAATGATATACACCATTTATGAAAATTTAACATGATGATTTATATAAGCATGACATAACAGGAAACATTTAAAAACAGAACATTAAGCAACAGATTCATCACAGAATAAAGATGAACATGAAGAAATGATTACAGAACAAAGTTTTGTTTATACATTTTAGAAATGTTTGTTACAGCTTGTTTACATTGATTGGTAAAACAAACAAATCACTACAAAATATTTGAAAGAACTTATAAGCTTAATCTAAGACTGATCAGGCTCCCTTATGACAATTCCTTTGCCTGGTTGAATTTGAGCCTTCACAGTAGGTTCAGCAACATCAGCAGGCATCTTGCCTTTCAGTTCAGCTTTCTTCTGAGCTTCCTCCTTGAGCCTTTGCCTTTCAAAGTAATGAAAGGGCTTGGAAAAATATTTGCTGGGCTCCTGAGCATCTGGTGGTAGCCTCCCCATCTTAGCTTTCCTTCTAAACTGAACTATGGCCTCCTGCCTAGCCTCATACTTTTGCCATTCAATATTATTATACCATTTTCCTTTTTCATGGACTTGATCCTTCACAGCCTTCCAGGAAGTTAGTATAATGTTTCTTGAAGTGGGGCTCCACTGCTCAAAATCAGGTCTAAGTTCAGCTTGCTCTCTAAATCTCTTCTTGGACAATTGAGCATCATGTTGTTCTTTAAAACTTGCTTCAGGCTTATCAACTTTTTCAATAACAACATTTGTAACCTCCTTTGGAGGACTGTACATGGCCTGCACTTGCTGTTGAATCATATCAAAATCAGCATGGGGGTAAATGACTTGGGCAACCTCAGGTTGATTGCCTTCAAGTAGACCTTGGTGAATGCCTGACTCAGCAACAATATCATCATCACATAATGGTGGATAGCCCAATGTGGCTCTTACACTGTTGGTTAACCACTTTGCATGTTCTGAGCCAGCATGAATAAGTACCCTCTCCCCCTTTAGGACTTCTCTGGCAACATGATCCCTAAGATCATCCTTTTAAAACCTTATTTGATTATCAAGAAAATTCACACCCTCTTTAAAGAATGGTTTTAATTTAAGAAGCTTGTCAGATATTTCTTTCTGTGAGGTGGTGATAGCAGTGTGAACTGAATCTAGGGCAGCCTTGAGCTTATGATCATAAACTTCCATGTCTGTAGCCCTTGTAGCAGTCAGGCTGGTAGCAGTATCTTTTAACTCAGTGAGAATTTCATTGTGAGATTCAGTCAGATTGTCATTCATTCTCAGCTGATTTTCTAGAACATATCCTTGTTTCAATTCAATGTCATCCACTTTTGTAAGGATAGTTTGATGTTGTTGAGCTAGAAAAACCACAGCATTACCTCCCTTGTGGAAGCAATCTGTCATCTCCTTTTTATTCAGGTTTACTTCAAATCTGATGTACTTAATGTCTTGAGCCAAATCAAATTGAAGTGATTTATTACTCTCATCAACATATCTCTCCAAGTCTAATCTCTGCTCATCCATCTTTACCTGCAAATCTACCATGAACTTATTGTAATCAAAAGCAGAAGAAGATTAATGAGTTGAAGTCTGTAGAGCCTGCTTATAGCTATGGCTTCTTCTCTTGAAGACCATGAGCTTCCTTTTCTTAGCCTCTCTGGCTTTGTCAGTCTCAGATTCTGAAGAGCTTTCAATCTGAACTCTTTCTGGAGGTGTTGGAGGAATTTCTGTCTCAGTGACATGTTGTTCCTTCTCAACATTCACTTGCTCCCCCTCAACATCTTGCTCCTTCTCAATATCTTGCTCCTTCTCAATATCTTGCTCCTTCCCAAGTTCTTGATCCTCCTCAATTCTAGCAGTAGCAATTCCATCATCAGGAAACAGCTCATCTAGAGTGAATTCCTTTTGTGCTGGTGCAGGAGATGATACATCAATATCTGCAGTGTTTAAATACTCTGATAAGTTTATTCCTTCTTCCACTTGTACTGTTTCCACAATGGTCTCTCCCGGCAATTGTTGAGGATTAGAAATGTGCTGGGCAGGTGAATGAACTGGCTCCCCTGCACATGTGCAGGTAATGTTTCTTCCTTGGCATGAGTAGACCCTGTCTAGTCCTCAGCTGGTTCTCGAACTTGTTCTTCTTGATGTTGTTCAGTGCCTTGTTCATGGCCAGGTGACATCTCAGTTATGTCCTTCCTATCCATAGCAGGCATCTCTTTGGACAGAACTCTATCCCACCTTGAGAATAATCTCATATCCATTTTTCTCATGTGATTGATTTTGGACCCTGGTATCTGTTGCATGACTTCTGGAATGACTCCAGCCAGGTATAAACTCAAAATCCTAGCCAAATTTGGCTTCTTAATACCTTCCTTGATTTTATCAAACACAACTCCTGACCAATCTGTGTTAATCCTGAAGATTATCCTTGTCATGAGATTAAACATTAAGACCGAAATCCTATCATGGCCTCCTGGTTTACAAAAAATTACTTTTCCTACTACTTCAGATAGAAATTTGCCCTGTTGATTTATTCCTTTTCGGTTGATGGCTGCTCCAATCTTTATGGTTGGATCCAATCCACACCATTGGAGAGCCTACCTTGTCTTAGAGGCTGGGACCTCTTCTTCATCTTGTACGCTAGGTAGTTGAAGAGTCTTTCTTAAACTTCTTGGAGTAAGTTTCACTGTTGTCCCATGAATAGTGGATTTGATCTTGAGGCCCGAAGAGTCCAATGTTGCAGAAGTATAAAATTCAATTACCTCTTTCTTCCAGATTTTTGTTGGTTCAAAAACAAGAATCTCTAATCCAGACTCAGAAATTAGAGTGATAACCCTTTGTATATTTGTCGGTGCATCCTCAAAAGCATTGCACACCAACTCGTACCCCTCGTTAACATTGTCTTCAACTTTGGGCGTCATTGGAAAGATGAGAAATCTTGAGAGAAGAGAAGAGAGATTGTCGACACAAGGTTTTAGTCTCGAAAACCTTGTGAGCGTGTCGACAGAATATGTTCTTGACCTATTTATACCCTTTAAAGAAAGAAGGTCAAAAGTCGGGCAAAAATAGTCTAAATGTGTTGACACAGATGAAATGTGTCGACACAAACTTCTATTGTCTTGACATCAATGCTGACTACTTTGTGTCGACACCCATTGAGGATAAGTCGACACGTTAGATACATAGTAGTGCATCAGAAATTCTTTGTCGACTCTTAGTACAAGTGTCGACACAAAATCTGTAAGTGTCGACACCATTATTCTAGTGAAGTCGACACTACATTTCTGGATGATTCGACTATTTGACCCTTAAGTGTCGACACATATTCTCTGTGTCGACACAATTTCTCTGACTAGTCGACATGACTTTTCTTTGTCGACACTTTATTTCTGAATGTGTCGACACCATTAGACTTAGCAAAAATTTGGTTTTTGGAAACCACTAGATAAACTAACCTATGGTCAGCATTCCTAATTCAATTTTAAATCTATTGAATTTAGTTTCATCAAGTGGTTTAGTAAATACATCTGCAATTTGAAAATCTGTTTTAACAAATTCCAATGAGATGTTCTCTTTTTCTACATGTTCTCTAAGAAAATGGTATTAAATTTCTATATGCTTAGTTCTACTATATGAAACAGGATTGTTTGCAATAGAAATAGCACTCTTAGAATCACACAATAAAGGTGTTCTACTTACTTGAATACCATAGTCCTTTAGCTGGTGCTGAATCCACAATAGCTGTGCACAGCAACTTCCAGCTGCAACATATTCAGACTCAGTTGTGGATATTGCCACACTGGTCTGCTTCTTACTGCTCTAGGATATCAGTCTTCCTCCCAAAAACTGACATGTCCCTGTTGTACTCTTTCTATCTTCTCTACAGCCTTCAAAATCTGCATCTGAATAACCTGTTAGTAGAAAATCTCCATTCCTAGGGTACCAAAGGCCTAGATTAGGTGTGCCCTTAAGATATCTCAAGATTCTTTTGACTGCAGTATAATGAGATTCTTTAGGGCAAGCCTGGTACCTAGCACAGACACATGTAGTATACATAATATCTGGTCTACTAGCAGTGAGATATAATAGAGAGCCAACTATTCCTCTATACAAAGACTCATCAATAGGTTTACCTGCATCATCTTTGCATATAGGCATACTTGTTCCCATAGGAGTTCTCATGGTGGAGGATGACTCCATACCATACTTCTTAATTAATTCCTTGGTGAACTTAGACTGGGATATGGACAAGCCATCTTCAGTCTGTCTTACTTGGAGTCCCAAGAAGAACTTAAGTTCCCACATACTGCTCATTTCAAACTTCCCTTGCATAAGTTTGGCAAACTTTTTGCAAAGGTTGTTCTCTATAGACCCAAAGATTATGTCATCTACATAGATCTGAACTAAGATGATCTTACCTTTAGATTCCCTAAGGAATAGAGTTTTGTCTATTTTACCTCTTGAGAATTTGTTCTCAATAAGAAAAGTAGACAGGGTTTCATACCAAGCCCTTGGGGCTTGCTTTAACCCATACAATGCTTTCCTAAGTCTATAAACATAACCAGGTTTAAGAGAATCTATAAAACCTGATGGCTACTCTACATAGACTTCTTCTTTTAAATCACCATTCAGAAATGTTGATTTCACTTCCATTTGGTATACTTTGAATCCTTGATAAGCTGCATAGGCAAGGAACATTCTGATTGCCTCCAATCTTGCTATTGGGGCAAATGTTTGATCAAAGTCAATGCCTTCTTCCTTCCTGTATCCTTTAGCAACCAATCTTACTTTATTCTTCACCGTTACACCACTCTCATCCAACTTGTTCCTATAGATCCACTTTGTGCCAATTATGTTGTGGTCTCTTGGTTTAGGAACTAACTCCCAGACCTTGCACCTTCTGAATTGATTAAGCTCCTCTTGCATAGCATTAATCCAGTGTTGGTCTTGGATGGCTTCTTCAAATTTCTTAGGCTCCATTTGAGATAGGAAACTTGAGTGCAGGAATGTGCTCAGATTTTTGCTTCTAGTCTGCACTCCTTGTCTTGGATCACCTATTATTTGATTAGCTGGATGATCTTTTAGATGTCTTATGGCTGGAGGTAGATTTCTTTCAGGTTGAATATCTCCAGCTCCTTCATCATGTTGTACCTCTTGGTTATCATCAGCTTCTATAGAGTCTTGTACTCCCCCTGGACAGTAGCCTTCATTTTCCAATGCTTCATCTGCATTTGATGCTTTTGCAATGGAAAGCTTGTCCATCCTTTTGCTTATACCTGTTGAATTATTTGATCTACAAGGCAACTCACTGTTGATTAATCTTGTTTCATCAAATACAACATGTATAGATTCTTCTACAACTTGAGTAGTCAAGTTGAAGACTCTATAGGCCTTACTATTTATGATGTACCCAACAAATATCCCATCTTGGGATTTGGCAGCAAACTTAGTTAGATATGACTTGCCATTGTTAAGTATATAGCACTTGCAACCAAAGATCCTAAAGTAGGATAGATTTGGTTTTCTACCTTTCATAATTTCATAGGAAGTCTTTTTGTGGCACTTGGTGATAGAAGTCCTATTGATCACATGACATGCAGTGTTTACTGCCCCAGCCCAGAAATATTCTGGAAGAGAGGTGTCACTCAATAGAGTTCTACCAGCTTCAATCATTGTCCCATTCTTTCTTTCAGCAATACCATTTTGCTGAGGTGTTCTAGGTGAGGAGAACTCTTGGAAAATCCCAAAGTCTTCACATAATTTTGTCATACTTTCAGATTGAAATTCAGTGCTATGGTCACTTCTGATTTTGAACACTGTACTGTTTAGTTCATTCTGAATTTGTTTCACAAAACTAAGTAAGACACTTGAGGTTTCTGATTTTTGTCTCAGAAAGAATACCCATGTATATCTAGAATAGTCATCTACAACCACAAAAGTGTAGACCTTCCTACCTAGACTGTGAACTGGCATAGGACCAAAAAGATCCATATGTAAGAGGTATAAGCACCTCACAGAATCCTTGTTTTCAAGACTATGAAAGGAGGATTTTGTCTGCTTGCCCTTTTGACAAGCTGAACATATCCCTTCCTTTATACACTTAACTTGAGGACCATTCCTCACTAACTCTTTGCCAAAGAGTTGGCCAATTGTCTTGAAGTTAAGATGAGTCAACCTCTTGTGCCACTTGACACAATGAGATGCATTATCATCAGCTATAAGACAGATGGGAGAAACCTTGTTCTCACATACAAAATTAAGACAATAAACATTTCTCTTTCTATACCCAATCAATATGATCTTTTGATCACTTGACCTTTTGATATGACATCCATCCTTAACAAATGAAATGTCATATCCAAGATCACTCAGCTGACTTATGCTAATCAGATTATGTTTCAAACCTTTTATATAAGCCACTTGGGTGATGGTAATTTGGTTTGAAGAAATGTTACCAAACCCTTTGATAATTCCTCTTTCAGATCCACCAAAGATTACTTTAGGTCCATCTTTGACAGATGTGTACTCCTTCAGCAGCCCCTTTGTTCCAGTCATGTGCCTGGAACATCCACTGTCCAAGTACCATATAGGGGCATGGAAACTTGGACTTTCCTGCAATACAGAATTATTTTCCCTTAGAACCCAAGTAAGCCTTGGGTCCTTGGTTCAGGTTAGCACCATTCATATTCAGACTACCAGCAGCTCTTCTAACTGGTAGACTATTGTTCTTCCTTACATTTATGTTATGCCAGCAGTCTAAGGCAAAATGGTCTCTCTTACCACAACACTAACATTAAAACTTGTTGTATCTAGGTCTTGATACACCCTTGACAGAAGAATTTTTGTCCAGTGCTGGTGCTGCTGTAGCTTCACCCACAGATTTATTATAACCATGGGGTTTATGAACTTGGGTAGACCTATTGGCATTTACACCGTTGTTTATCTGAACATTAGTCTTAATATGACCATGAATATTCTCAAGATCATATTAGTTAGAAGGCACTTGCACCTTTCTAAAGAGAACTGGGACTGAAAGGTTTAGTGGCTGGACAGGAGCTTTGCCTTTTCTTTTGAATTGGGCAGCCCTGGGGTTACCTTTGAAGCCTAATCCTGCCTTACCCTTTTGAGCCACAAACTCATCTATTAAAGGTAAGACAGATTTTGGCTTAGAGTAACTAGGCACTAAATCTTTCTCTATTCTTAGTCTGGCATCCAAACTCTTAATTTGATCATTGTTATATTTGATTGTGCCCATCTGAATAAAGGTTCTATTTTTTAGTTTGGCAATCTCATTTAACTTTTGATCCATTACTTTTTCAAACTCAGTTGCAGCCACCTTAAGATCAGCAATTTCCTGAGCCTGAGTTTTGACTAGGTTCTTGCTTTTCTTAAGAGCCTGCAACAAGTCCCCATACTTATCCAGCCATCAGTCTCATGCACTGATTCAGATCCATCTACATCACTTGATGCAGATGTAGCTGATTCTGCACTAGTACTACAAACTGATTTTATAGAAGGACAATGTACCTTACTGGGACAAGACTGATTCTGGCACATATCTTCTTCTAATCCAGCCATCAGTCTCATGCACTGATGGTCTTCTTGATCATAGATGGAGTTTAGTAATTGCATAAACTCCTCTTCTTCATTGGCTGCATACAGCTCAATGTATGCTTCAGCTTCAGATTCTGACTCTGAAGTAGATTGATCTGTAAGGCTCTTCTCCTTCTTAGCAACAAAGGATTTCTCCTTCTTGCCCTTTTGCTGAGTCTTCTTTCTATCTGTTGACTCCTTCCTCTTATCATGACATTCAGCCACTACATGTCCTGGCCTGTTACAGCAATAGCAAACAATCTTTGAAGTTGTAGCTTTGCTAGGCTTAGTTCTGCTCTTCTCCTGTCTTGATGATTTTCTCTTCTGATAGTAATCATCAGCTGGCTGTGATGTGGAGGACCTTGACTTCCACTGCTTCTTCTTTAAGAACCTCTGAAACTGCCTTGTAAAAGCAGCAAAATCTGTATCTGAATCACTGCTTTCTGAAATCTGATTGTCTGAAATTTCTGAGTTAACTTCAGCAACTTCCTTAGGTGGTGATGGAGATATCCTCCTATTCTTTCTAGTGGCTTCTGCCTTGAAGGGCACTGACTTCTCTCTATGCTCTCCTTTTGAATTCTTTTCTTCCTCCTTCCTAGCCATTAGTTGCATTTCATATGATAGCAACTTTCCAAACAAGGTTGGAGGAGAAATCTCTGCCAGTTTAGCCACTTCTCTTATGGCACAAATCTTGGTGTCTCAATCCTTTATCAAGGACCTTAGGAATTTGTCATTCAGTTCATAGGTACCCTTCCATAGGACATCAATTCATTTACTATCCTGTAAAATTTCTTGTAGCATTCAGTTATGCTATCAGACTTCCCTTGTCTGAAACTCTCATACTCTTGGTTGAGCATAGACTTCCTATCCTGTCTAACTTCTTCAGACCCCTCCATGTAGACAATCAAAGTGTCCCACATTTCCTTGGAGGTTTTACAGTGAATCAGATTTTGGAATGTAGAATCATCTATGGAACTAACTATGATATTCTGAGCTCTCTTATCCATAGTTGCCAATATGATTTCATCCTTGGTCATTTCAGAATAACTCTTTGGAGTTTGAATATATGCATCAAGAACTGATACCTTTATAGGAATGAAGGGGCCTTCCTGTACTGTGATGTATATCCTTGGGTCGGAAGCCTCCATAAACAACCTAACCCTTACTTTCCAGATTCCAAAGATTTCCTTTCTGCAGATGGGTAATTTCATTGACCCTAGTTCCTTGTGATTCTCTCCAGAACCCATTTTCTTGATTCTTGATTCTGCCTTTAGGGATCTAACTCAGACTGTTAAGTCCTTACTTGAGCAACCTCCCTCTGATACCACTTGATAGTTTTACTTTCAAGACTACTAAAACACCTAGAGGGGGGGGGGGGGGGTGAATAGGTTCTAATGCTTGTTTTTTACTTTAGACATAATATAACTACTGAATAAAATAAAATGCAGAATATACTTCAGCAAACACAGCACAGCAATCACAGATATTCACACATCACAGATTGCACACAGATTTATAGTGGTTCCCCAAGGTCTGGGTACATCCACTTTCCCCCTTCACCTATCTAGCAGTGTGCTAGATTCGGCCTAACTTCCTTCTTTAACTCAGATCCTCAGATCCTACAGCTCAGAACCTGGAAAGGTTCCTACAACTCAGGCTAATCAGCCCTACCCCAGCCTTGACACAAGGCCTACAACTCAGAGAAATACCTTCTCCTACACTCAGGCATACACAGCCCTACCACTCAGAGATCAAATCTCCTACACTCAGCCTTTATAACATAGGCTTACAACTCAGATCTATATTAATAGATCCTACAAAATTTGAAAAGAGTTTTATTATATCTTGCTTTTGATGAGAGAGAAGGGAAAAGACAGCACTTGATCAGCTGATGGATGAAATCAACAGAACCTTAGTTTTCTTCAAAGCTTCTTGAATCTGAACTTAGCTGATTTGATTTCCTGACAGCTTCTTGAGAAACCTGTGACAGCTTCCTTCTTGATCTTCAAATGGCTGGATCTCTCTATCCAATACCTTTGATAATACTTCAGAATTCTTGGACGAATTCTACTTAGACAGATCCTGAGAGGTTGTACCCTTCAAAATGTCTTCTTAAATCTTCTGATGAAGATCTTCTTCCGTGCCTTGCACTTTCTTGATTTGATTACTCAATCAGTTTCTATGTGTGTTGCTTCTTAATCAAAAATCAATTGTCGTTTATTCTACTTCTGAATCTGTCTATTTATAGACCTTCTTCATGGTAACCGGCTGATCCGGTTTCAAACTAACTTCTGACAAGTCTGACAGCTTCAGTTAACGTGTTGTAACTCACAGCTGTCAAGTCTTCAAACAGATCTTGTGCCTTTGTCTTGGTCAGCAAAGTGTCCAGACTGTCTGTCAGTAAGTGTCGAGACCAACTGTCAATATGTGTCGACACAAGTAACTTTGGTGTCGACACAGCTTTGATGATGTCGACATATCTGCCTTTAAGTCGACTCAGCTTCTTCATACTGCATCCTGAGAATGAGTCGACACTGAGTATTTGTGTCGACTCAAACACTTCATCATTCTTCAGCAAATGACTTGGTCTAGACTTTGCAGTGTGTCGACACAAGTCCTGTGTGTCGACACAGTTGATGTAGATTCAAAACATAGTATGTGTCGACACTGCCTTTAGGTGTCGACACAGCTGTTGTCTACTCTGCCTATATGTGTCGACTCAGTCTTCTGGTGTCGACACAAATGTAGTCGACCCTGCCTCAGTGTGTCGACACAGCCTTCTGGTGTAGACTCTGCCTCAGTGTGTCGACACTGCTTCCCGGTGTCGACACAGATGTTGTCGACTCTTCTTCTCTGTGTCGACATAGCCTTCTTCAAGTGTCGACACAATTATTCTGAAGTGTCGACACAGCTTCTTCTGGTGTCGACACATGGACTTAGAATAATTTTCCCTCTTTTTTAGTATATTCTTAACCTGCACATGTCAACTCAAAATAACATCAAATACACCTTGATGTATATCATTGAGTTAAGTTAGGCTTCTTCAAATCAGGTACACATTTTCCAATGTACCCAACAGTAAACCTATCTTTAAGTTACTTAAATACGAAGGCCAGAATAGCATCCTTCCCTTGCTTTGCCCAGATTAAGTCTCGAATATCACAAACTATACTCATGGTTGCCAAGTACTTCGTATACTTTTTCGAATGACCACTATATAATAAAGTGATCTCCATTTCCTCGAGAATCGAGCTAATTCCATACTCATCAATCGAGAATCTGGGCTTGACTCTGGTACTAGCCTGCTCAACCCATCAACCACGGAGTATGCTTTCCTGGGGTGGTAGTTCAGGATAAACTCATAATCGCACAAAAATTCCAAGCATCGCCGCTGCCTCAAATTCAGTTCCTTCTGAGTATGAACGTACTATAAATTCTTGTGGTCTGAAAAGATCTTGCAGTGGATGTCATATAGATAGTGTCTCAAAACCTTCAAGGTGAACACCACTACTCCCAATTCTAAATCCTACACTTGATAGTTCACCTCATGCTTTTTAAGCTACCTTGAAGCATAAGCTGTTAAAAATTGTGAAGTGAAAGTGAAGGTTTGTCAAGCAAACCGCACGACCTGAGCGGACTGTCTGGCGGACTGTGTCGTGGTCTGGGCAGACAGTGGAAAACTGGTGTTGCGGCCTAGGAGGTCTGAGGTTACTATCTTGGTGTTGGATGTTCCCTGATGTAATCGGGCGGATAGGAGGTTTATCCGCGGGATGTGGCAGACATTTTTTGTGTCCATGGAGTTTTCTCTTGACCTCTGGTGGAGAAGCTTGCTGGTGGTTTGTTTTGAGAGCTGGAGGATTGAAACCTTGTCCGCAGAGCTCGCTCTAGGTTGTTTAAACTTGGTCGCTGTTCGTGGCGAGTTCAGGGTAATCACAGAATCTGGTGTCCGCTGGTGACCGGGCTGTTGTGCCTATTAGTCGTGGACATGTGGTGGACTGGTGCTTGGTTCGCAGTATGGGCGGACTGCTACTGTGTCCGTGTTTTGCGTGCGTACTAGTGTAGTGTTGTCTTGTTATGTCTGCATGCTGTGTATGTGGAAAATGGTATCAGCTGGGTTGTGGACTGGTGTCATGCCTTGGTGCATGAAGGCTTGTTTCCTTCTAAGTCCTTGCAGACTGAGCGGACTGTGAAGTGCTAGCTATGGGCTCGGGCGGTGTTTCTATCCTCTAGGTCGGTGACCACACTCCTCTCGGTGCCTATAAATAGGACCCCACGTCACATCAATAGAAACTGAATGAACAGTAAGTTGAGCGTTGGTTAATTGCTGCAGACTCAGTTTTGCAGGTCACACGGATTGAGGAGGACTTAACTAGTTTGCTGTTTGCAGGTTGTGCGGCTAGCACTGAGAAGCCAGAGGTTTGGTTTTGACAACGGTCAGGGAACAGTGGAGCTCGCGGTTAACAATCGGCAGTTTGTAGCAGGTCGCATCTTGTGACTGGCCAGTCTTCTCTTCAGTGTTCAATAACCTGTTCGCCAGTTTTGGCGGACTGGCAGTCTGTTCGTCACTTCGGCAGCAGATTGTAGAGAGGTTGTTCGGCAGAATAATGGGTAGTCCGTACGGTTTGGCGTACTCCGTAGTGCATTGGTGCAGCTTTAGCTTTGGCAGACTCAGAGGTCTTGGCGGTCTGGGAGGGGCTGTCCGCCCGACTTGTTCTTCTTGTTTGCTTCTCTTTTGTAATTTGCGAAATCATATCTCGCCATGTATACCAAACTTTGTAAAGAAGATAGTTGATAATACAATATATGTGTTTGCTTTCCTTTTTCTCTGATTACTTAGCTTTGTTTATGGTTGGAGTGTTTCTGTGCCTAGTTCTCGCTTTCCGCTTGATCAAGTGATTAACTTGATAGCTCTGGAAGTGGTTGCTTGATACCAGAACTACCAGTTGATCAGCTTGATTAGAATTTTCAACATGGTATCAAAGCGAACAGTGGCTTGACCAGTGTTCAAACTCAGTTATGTTCGGTGCTTCTGGAAGCTAGTAGATCAGTGGTGTTGCAATGGAAGGAGCTTTTGCAAGGGGTCTTGGTATTGAGCTTCTTATAGCGATTAACTTAAAGAAGTGGAAATCGTGTATGAAGAGCTATTTTATCGGTGAGGAGCAATGGGATGTCGTCTGTGGTGACGACTTGCAAGAAGTTACTACTGCTACTGGTTTTGCCGATTAGGTGAGAGCTTGGAGAAGGACTAATGCAAAAGCAGATTTTGCTCTCAAGCGGGCTGTCTCACCTGAGCTCTTTGATCACATCTTTGGATGTGAGTCTGCTGCTGAGATATGGACAACCATTGATTGTTTGTTCAACAGGAAGAATGTAGTAAGACTACAGTTCTTAGAGAATGAGTTGGCTAAGTCCACTCAAGGAGATTTGTCCGTCTCGAAGTTCAGTCTCAAGATGAAGAACCTGTGTGCTGAAATTTTAGCATTGGATCCTGATGAGCCCATTTCTGAAGCTAAGTTGAAGAGGCACATAGTACGTGGTTTGCGGAAGGAGTATGTGGCCTTTGTGACTTCTGTACAAGGATGGGCGACTCAACCATCTCTGTTGGAGCTGGAAAATTTGCTAGCATCACAGGAGAGCTTGGCTAGGCAGATGGCTGGGGTGACTATCTCTGAAAGAGGTAAGGAAGCACTCTTCACTGAAAAGAAGAAGAAGAAGAAGAGATGGGAGAAGAAGAAGTCTGTTGCTGAGGATGGGCCTTCAACTTCTTATCAGCAAGAGAGGAGTGCTGCTCCAAAGGAGAAATGGAAGAGAGAGTTGAAGTGTTATCGGTGCAATCAGGCAGGCCACTTCAAGCGTGACTGCAAGGTCAAGCTGCAACCTGGGCATGTTGCAGACAAGGAAGGTGTTGTTTCTAGTGCTGAGGAGACTGGGTGGGGAGGAGCGTTTCTGACAAGCATGTATATTTGTGCTCTTTCCACCATGGACTACCAAGATGACTGGATAGTCAACTCGGGGTGTGGTCATCACCTCACTGGAGACGAGTCAAAGTTATCTTCTCTGCAGACATTCTCAGGTAACGAAGCTATCATTATAGCTGATGATTCTATTCATACTATAGAGAAGGAGGGTGTAGTTTCTTCGAAGAGTGCTCAGGTACTCTCAGGTTAAGGAGTGTGTATCACGTACCCAGCATAAAGAAGAACCTCTTCTCGGTGACCAATGCAGTCGACGCGGGCTTTCATGTTCTGTTTGGCCCAACAGAAGTAAGGTTTCTCCACAACGTATCAGCGGTGAAGGCTGATGTTGCTCAAGTAGGGAGAAGAGTTAGAGACTTGTTTGTGTTATCAACAATCTCTTATGTTAATTGGATGAGGGCCAATGATAGCGCTGCTATTTGTCATGAGAGGCTGGGGCATGTTAGGATGGATAAGCTGAAAGTTATGGCAAGCAGGAGCCTTGTGAAAGGCTTGCCTAAGATATCATCCTTTGGCGATGGTCACGTTTGCGCACGGTGTCAGTAAGACAAGGCTCATCACTTTCTATTTCATAAGTCACAAACAAGAAGTAAAGCACCATTGGAGTGTATCCATGGTTACTTGATGGGGCCAACTTCCACTGCTAGCCTTGGTGGGAGCAGATACATGCTTGTTCTGATTGATGATTACTGAAGATACATTTGGGTGTATTTCTTGAATGGGAAGTCAGAAGCTTTTCATCTGTTTGTGGAGTTCAAGGAGATAATGGAGGGCCGGCTTGTCCAGCGAGTCAAGAAGTTTAGAACAGACAACGGTGGTTTCTCTTCCGAGTTCTCTAACTTCTGCAGAAAGCAAGACATCCAGAGGGAGCTTACTTGTCCTCATACTCCACAACAAAACAGAGTAGCGGAGAGGAAGATCCATCATCTGACAGAAACCTGCAAGTGATGGCTTCATACAAAGGGCATTCCCAGGACCTTTTGGGCGGAAGGAATGGCCTGCTCTACTTACGTCATCAATCAGATGCCTCTGAGTGCGATCAACACGAAGTCTCCTCATGAGATGGTGTTCAAGTAGAAGCCTAACGTAGAATACCTTCGGGTGCTTGGTTCAACTTGCTATGTGCGTATCCCGGATGCCTCGAGAACGAAGCTTGATGCAAAGGCGAGGAAGCTTGTCTTTGTAGGCTATGATGAGGGAAAAAAGGGATGGAATTGCATGGATCCCGCGACAAAGAAGTTTGTTGTATTAAGAGACGTTGTCTTTGATGAACTGACATCATATGGAGGAAGCTCGGTTGAGATATCAGAGAGCAAGGTTGATGAAGAGCAGGTGGTGGCTGCTGAAGTTGTTCAATAGGAGCTTGCTGTTTCACAGCACTTGTTACTTCAAGCTCTGGAGCAGAGGCTTCTGGTTCAGGAAGCAGGGGGAGCAGTGCTAAATGCTTTCCCGGAGACGGAGCTGAGCTTGAAGATGCAATGGAGGTAGTGAGCAAAGAGCAGCCTCTTCGAAAATCAAAGAGGATCATCAAGCCTCCAGCTCGTTACTGCGAAGGGAATACAGTGAGCTTTGTCTCCTATTTCTTTGCAGGCCCTCTGGATGAGCAGGAGCCTTCAAAGTTTGAAGATACTGCTGGAGTGAAGGAGTGGAACAATGCCATGGATGAGGAGATGGCTGCCCTCAGGAAGAATGAAACTTTGGAATTGGTGCCCAAGGTGGATGGTAATACTCCTGTTACTTGCAAGTGGGTCTACAAGCTAAAGAAGAAGGCGAATGGAAGCATCGAGCGGTACAAGGCTCGTCTTGTTGCTTGAGGGTTTTCACAATAGTACGACAAGGACTATGAGGAGACGTTTAGTCCTGTGGCGAAGATGACTTCAGTTCGGGTGGTGATAGCTTTGGCGGCTTGCTAGGGCTGGAAGATGTGACAGCTGGACGTAAGGAACGCTTTTATTTATGGGGAGATCGACAACGATATCTTAATGAATAAGCCACTTGGTTACATATTTGAAGAACATCCTGACTACGTCTGCAAGCTCCGGAAGGCTCTTTATAGCTTGAAGCAGGCTCCTCGAGCCTAGTATGGGAAGATTGCAGAATACCTCCAGTTCTGCAGATATTTGGCCTCAAATTCAGACTCGAGCCTGTTCATCAAGAAGAAGGGGGAGCTTCTAGTCCTAGTGCTATTGTGCATGGATGATATGATCATCATGGGAAATTCCAAGGAGGAAGCAGCTAGGCTCAGGGCAGAGCTAGCTATAAGATTCGAGATGAAGGATCTGGGCGAACTCCACCATTCCATTGGACTTGAGCTAGAGAGGAGAGAGAGAGGCATACTCGTGTCCCAGAAGGGCTATGCGGAACGGATCGTTCTGCGATTCGGCATGCAGGAGGGGAAGAGTAGCTCTACTCCATTTGATTCAGGCATCAAACTTCGGCGAGATGAGGGAATGATTTTACCAGATCCTCTAGTGTTTCGTGCTTTGGTTGGGAGTCTTATCTACTTAACGATTACAAGGCCAGACATTGCTTATGCAGTTGGCTGAGTAAGTCGGTATATGGCAGGACCCAGGAAGCCTCATCTGATGGCGGCAAGGAATATTCTGAAGTACGTGAGGGCTACTTCTGACATGGGTCTCCTATATTAGAGAGGCATGGAGTTTGTTCTTCAAGGGTACTCGGATGCTGATTACGGGGGAGATTCAGATGACCGGAAGTCAACATCCGATTAAGTCCTCTCTTGTGGATCTGGGAGTATTTCTTGGTGCAGCAAGAAGAAATACTTAGTGTCCGTCTCTACTACGGAAGAGGAATACAAGGTTTCAGCCTTGGCAGCTCGGGAAGCCATCTGGCTCAGGAGATTAGTAGAGGACGTCTATGAAGAAGTGCGTGGTCCTACTCTGCTATGTGGTGAGAATGAAAGTGCCCAGAAACTGGTGAATAATCCAGTTCTTCACGCGCGAACCAAACACATTGAGATTGAGAACCACTTCATTCGGGAGAAGGTGTTGGAGGGATCTCTGATGGTGGAGCATGTGCAGAGTACGAACAACATCACAGATATCTTCATGAAGCTGTTGCCGAAGGTGCCGTTTACTCGGTTACGGGGACTGCTGGGCTTGCTCACCACCTCTCACTTCAAGGGGGAGTGTTGAAAATTGTGAAGTGAAAGTGGAGGTTAATCAAACAGACCGCGCGGCCTGAGAAGACTGTCTGGCGGACTAGTGTCGTCGTCTGGGTGGATAGTGGTAGGTGGATAGTGGTAGACTGGTGTTGCAGCCTAGCCGGTCTGAGGTTGCGGTCTTGGTGTTGGTTGTTCCTTGATGTAATTGGGCAGATAGGAGGTTTATTCGCAGGATGTGGTTGACTCTCTTTCTATGTCCGCGGAGTTTACTCTTGACCTCTAGTGGAGCAGCTTGCTGGTGGTTTGTTTTGAGAGCTAGCGGACTGGAACCTTGTCCGCAGAGCTCGCGCCAGGTTGTTTGAACTTGGTCGCTGTCTGTGGCGATTTCAGGGTAATTGCAGAATCTGCTGTCCGCTGGTGACTGGGTTGTTGTGCTTATTGATCGTGGACATGTTGCGGACTGGTGCTTGGTTCGCAGTATGGGAGGACTGCTACTGTGTCCGAATATTGCATGCAGACTGGTGCAAGGTGGTCTTGTTGTGTCTCCATGCTGTGTATGTGGACATACGGTATCCATTGGGTTGCAGACTAGCGTCATGCCTTGGTGCATGAAGGCTTGTTTCCTTCTAATTCTGTGTGGACTGAGCGGACTGTGCAGTGCTAGCTGCGGGCTCAGGAGGTGTTTCTATCCTCAAGGGCGATGACCACACTCCTCTGCGCGCGTATAAATAGTACCCCCTGTCACATCAATTGAAACTGAATGAATAGTAAGTTGAGCACTGGTTAATTGCTGTAGACTCAGTTTTGCAGGTCGTGTGGATTGAGGAGGACTTAATCGGTTTTATTTTTATAGGTTGTGCAGCTAGCACTGAGAAGCCAAAGGTTTGATTCTGACTGACGTCATGCATCAGTGGTGCCCGCATTTAACAATCGGCGGTTTGTAGTAGGTCGGATCTTGTGATCGGCCAGTCTTCTTTTCAGTGTTTAATAACCTGTTCGCCGGTCTCGGCGGACTAAGCCGTCTGTTCGTCAGTTCGACAGTGACTTTTAGAGTGGTTGTTCGGTAGAATAACGGGTAGTCCGCACGGTTTTGTGGACTCCGTAGTGCAGTGGTGTAGCTTTAGCTTTGGCAGACTCAGCGATCTCGATGGACTCTGAAAGTGAGGGTAAGATCTATCTTTACTCTAGAAGGGGGGTAAATAAAGTATTTTTAAAATAATTTTGCAAATTAAAAATTAATTGGCAGTGGAAGACTTAATTTATTTATAGTGTATTGTGCTCACAGTAAACAAAATAAAGTTGAGCAAGAAACTAATTCACAGCACACAGAAAATAAAACACAGGCAACCAGAAGACACAAGGAGCTATAGTGGTTCCCCAATCAACCTGGGTATATCCACTCTTCTACCACCGTAGGTAGGAATCCACTGCAGGATAAGTTGATCAGGTGTCTTGGGCACCAATGAGCTTTTGATAAGGTTCTCAAAAACCCGAGAGGATGAGATCTCCGTATAACCCTTTTACAGCAAAAGAAAATAAAAGGAGTGAAGATGTTCTTCTCTGTCAACAGTCAAAGAGAAGACTAGTGGATTGATGATGTCAAAGCTCCCCCTGAGATTAGCAGTAGGTTAGGAGAAGAAGCTTTGCACAGGGTGATAGGCCTTCAGTAGGATGAGATCTCCAGCAAATCATGATTTCAGCAAAGGCTGAAATATGTTATGTCTTGAGTCTTGATTGATGAAGCCTGGAAAGCTTGAATCAGAGAGGAGGTCTGAAAGAATAGAAGGAATTCTTCTCTATGTGTTGATCTCCTTCTCTGTTCTATTCCTTGTGTTCTGTAAGAACTCTAACACTATAATCCTGTAGTTCTTGTGTGTGTCTGTCTCTTATATGTTGTTCTTGGTTGTTTTTTCTCTTCTTGATATCTGTCTCTATTGTCTGAAATGATATATTGAAATCCAATCTTCTAGATAGCCGTTAGCCAGTTATAAATGACTTTCCTTAATTGATAACTGTCTCTGAAGGAAAGTCCTAAGAAACATTCTCTTTTAGTCTCCTTGAAACTTGCTCTAGATTGATTGAAAAAGCTACAAAATATTCTGCATTAAATGCTGGAGATTGAAGAAATTTTGATTCCATAACAAACTGATTTGAAATCGTGAAATCGTCGATCTCTCAAGAAAATCGTCGATCTGAGCTTTATTATCGTCGACCTGAGCTTAGAGACTGGAATTTGACTTGAGACAGAAATCGTCGATCTGAGCTCGGAGATCATCGAACCGAGTTCGACGACTCGTCGACCTGAGCTCAGAGATAGTTGAACTGAGTTCGACTCCTCATCGATCTGCGCTCGACGATAATTATCTTTGTCTTCTGCGCTTGTAATCTGAACAAGGAGGTCTCGGGGGCAGCTTTCAAACCTAAGTTCTAAGCCTTAGAACTATTTTAGTTGACCTTTAAATGTATACAATGAGGTCAAGACACAATCCTATGGGCATAGTGATCCTTACCCAAATTAGTAACAGGATGTTCCAACAATCTCACCCTATTTGGGTTAGGATTACTATTTACATGATTTAGGAATTAAAAAGCATACAAGCAGAAACAAATACAACATTGCAGAAGATTAAATAACATCATTGCAGAAGCATATGAAAAATCACACAGATTGTTCAGAGAGAGATATATATAGTTCAGCCTTACACTATCAGTCCTTTTCCTTGTCCTTTTTGAAAAGTGATAGAATTAATTTAAAGATAACCCAAACACATAGAGGGGGGGGGGGTGAATAGGTTCTTTTCCTTTTTTACTTAAGGAAGAATAATTATTCAGATCTTAAAATAGAATCTAACTATTCTACAACAATCACAACACATAAATCACAATCACACACACATCACATGTTGCACATAGGTTTATAGTGGTTCCCCAAGGTATGGGTACATCCACTTTCCCCCTTAACCTATCTAGCAGTGTGCTAGATTCGGCCTAACTTATTCCTTCTTCTCAGATCCACAGATCTTACAACTCAGAACCCTGAAAGGTTCCTACAACTCAGAACCCTATAAGGTTCCTACAACTCAGAGTGTAACCACACTCCTACAGCTCAGGCTAACAACCCTATCTTAGCCTTTCCACAAGGCCTACAACTCAGAGAAAAATTTCTCCTACACTCAGGCTCAAAAGCCCTACCACTCAGAGATCTATATCTCCTACACTCAGCCTTTATAATATAGGCTTACAACTCATATCTATGAAAAGATCCTACAAAATTTGATAAGTGTTTAGATGGACTCTTACCCTTGTTGAGAGAGAAGGGATAAGAGGTTTCTTGATCAGTTTCTTGATAAGACTGATGGATGAAATCAACCTGTTCTTAGCTTTATTCAAAACTTCTTGAATTTGAACTCATTAGGGTTGATCTCCTTTGAAGTTACTGGCTGCCAGCTTCCTTCTTAGAATCCAAAAATAGGTCTGAATCCTTCTTAGCAGATTAGTTCAAGATTTGCTTCTTAGGAGACTTGTAAATGTCTCCTCCTTTTCTTCAATAGTTGGAGATCTCTTTCTCTCTCCAGAACTTCTGAAGTTTCTTAAGAATTCTTGCTTGAATTCTCCTTAGATCTTCTCACAAAAATATTCTTCTGAGTGACGTGCACTTTCTTGATCAATGATCAATACTTCAATAGTTGTTCCTGTTGTTGTTGTTGTTTTTGTTCACCTTGTTAAGGTTGATTTGACAGAATCCATCTATATATAGACTTCATCCATGGTAACCGGCTGATCCGGTTTCTAACCAACTCCTAACAAGTCTGACAGCTTTAGCAAACTAGTTGGAATACACAGCTGTCAAGTCTCCTGTCAGTTCTTGAACCTTTGTCTTTGTCAGTAAAGCATCGAGACTGATCGTCATTATGTGTCGACATAAGTAGATTAAGTGTTGACACAAGCTTTGGTGATGTCGACATAGCTCCTTTGGTGTCGACACTGCTTCTTGACACTGCATCTGTAGAATGTGTCGACATTGCTTCTTTGTGTCGACATAGACACTTCTTCACATCACAACAAATAACATTATTGAAACTCTGTTGTGTGTCGACAAAAGTCCTGTTTGTTGACACAGTTGATGTAGTCTCAGAATTCTGTGTGTCGACACTGCCTCCAGGTGTCGACAAATTTGATGTCGACTAATACATCTGTGTGTCGACACTGCCTCCCGGTGTCGACAAAGTTGATGTCGACTAATATTTCTGTGTGTCGACACTGCCTCCCGGTGTCGACACAGTTGATGTAGACTAATAAATTCTGTGTGTCGACACAGTTGCTTCTAGTATCGACACAGCTTTTCCAAGTGTCGACACAGGCTTTCTTAAGTGTCGACACATGGACTTAGAAACTTTTTCTGCATTTTAGCAAATACTTAACCTGCACATATAAACTCAAAATAACATCAAATACACCTTGATGTATATCATTGAGCTATGTGAGGCTTCTCCAAATCAGGTACACATTTTCCAATGTACCCAACAATCTCCCACTATTTGGAGAAGTCATAACCCTTTAGTCAATGATATACACCACTTATAATAAACAAATATGATGATGTATATAAATAATAAATGACAGGGTAACTTATAACCAAAACATATAACCATATCACATCACAGAATAAGAATGCAACTTGAATGAACATGAAATATTGTATTGTTTATATTATCCAAAAGTTTCTTAACAACTGTTTACATAGATTTATTTTAAAACTAAAATTACAATGTTCTTGCAAAATCTATTAAATCAATCCTAAGGTTGATCAGGCTCCCTAATGACTATGCCTTTTCCTGGCTTAATCTGAGCTTGCACAGGAGGTTCTTCATCATCAATAGGCTTCTTTCCTTTCAACTCCGTCTTCTTCTGAACTTCAGCCTTAATTTTTTTCCTTTCAAAATAATGAAAAGGCTTAGGAAAGTACTTGCTAGGCTCCTGAGTATTAGGAGGTAGCTTCCCAATCTTATCCTTGCTTCTATATTGTACAATGGCTTCCTGCCTTGCCTCATACTTCTGTCATTCTTGTTCATTATACCACTTTCCCCTTTCATAAACTTGATCTTTCACAGCTTTCCAGGCAGTCAAAATTATATTTTTTTGGCTCCAGTTGAGATAGGAAGCTTCAGCAAAGCACTTTGTTCAAGTTCATGCTTCTGGTTTGCACTCCATGTCTTAGATAACATATTATCTAATTTACTGGATGATCTTTTAAGTGTCTAATAGCTGGAGGTAGACTATCTTCTAGTTGAACACCTCCAGTCTCTTCAATATGCTTCACCTCTTGGTGTACATCTGCATCTAGAGAGTCCTGTACTCCCCCTGGACAGTAGCCACCATTTTCCACTTCCTTCTCTTAAGTTGTTTCTTCTATAATGGTAAGCTTGTCCATTTTCTCATTAATACCTGTAGAACTGCATGAGCTACAAGGCAACTCACTGTTAATCAGTCTTGTTTAATCAAAGACAACATGTACAGACTCTTCTACAACTTGAGTAATCAAGTTGTAGACTCTATAAGCCTTACTTTTGTTGCTGTACCCAACAAATATCCCATCTTGGGATTTGGCAGCAAACTTAGTTAGATAAGACTTGCCATTGTTAAGGACATAGAACTTGCAACCAAATATCCTAAAATATGATAAGTTTGGTTTTCTACCCTTCATGGTCTCATAGGGAGTCTTTTTGTGGCTTTTGGTGATAGATGCCCTATTGATCACATGATATGCAGTATTTACTGCCTCAGCCCAGAAATATTCTGGGAGAGAAGTGTCACTTAAAAGAGTTCTACCAGCCTCAATCAATGTTCTATTTTTCCTTTCAGCAATACCATTTTGCTGTGGTGTTCTAGGGGAGGAGAATTCTTGAAAAATCCCAAATTCTTCACACAGTCTTGTCATACTTTCAGATTGAAATTCAGTGCCATGGTCACTTCTGATTTTGACCACTGTACTGTCAAGTTCATTCTGAATTTGCTTGACAAAACTATATAAAACACTTGGGGTTTCTGATTTTTGTCTTGGAAATAGCACCCAGGAATATCTAGTATAGTCATCTACCACCACAAAAGTGTAGACCTTCTTACCTAGATAATGAACTTGCATAGGACCAAAAAGATTCATATGTAAGAGGTATAGACACCTCACTGAATCCTTGTTTTCAAGGCTATGAAAGGAGGATTTTGTCTGCTTGCCTTTTTGACAAGCTGAGCATATCCCATCCTTTATACACTTAACTTTTGGACCATTCCTTACTAGCTCTTTGCTAAAGAGGGTGCCAATTGTTTTGTAGTTAAGATGGGCTAGCCTCTTGTGCCATTTGACACAATGAGAGGCTCTCTCATCAGCTACAAGACAAATAGGAGAACCTTTGTTCTCACACTCAAAATTAAGACAGTACACATTCCTTTTTCTATATCCTGTCAAAATGACCTTTTGATCACTTGATCCTTTGATATGACATCCATTCTTAACAAATGAAATGTCATATCCTAAATCACTCAGCTGACTTATGCTTATAAGGTTGTGTTTCAAACCCTTCACATAGGTCACTTGAGTGATAGTAATCTGGTTACTAGAAATGTTACCAAATCCTTTGATGATTCCTTTTTCAGAGAACCCAAAGATTACTTTAGGACCAGTTAAGATAGGTAAATACTCCTTCAGCAATACCTTTATTCCAGTCATGTGCCTGGAACATCCACTGTCCAAGTACCATATAGGGGCATGGTAACTTGGACTCACCTGCAATAAAGAATTACCTTCCCTTAGAACCCAAGTAAGTCTTGGGTCCTTGGTTCAAGATAGCCTCATACTTACCAAATCTACCTGCAGCTCTTCTAATGGGTAGACTGTTGTTCTTTCTTGACACTAGTGTTGTGCCAGCAATCTATGGCATAATGACCTGTCTTGCCACAGCACCAGCATTCATTCTTGTTGTATCTATTATTAGATATATTCTTGACAGTCTGGTTGACAACAAATCTTTTGTTTTGTGCTGGTACTGTTGCAGCTACACCCACTATTTTCTTAGGAACATGGGGTTTATGGACATGGGCTGCCTTATTGACATAAACACCCTTGTCATTCAGAACTTTAGTCTTACGATGACCATGAGTATTCTCAAGGTCATACTTGTTAGAAGACACTTTTACCTTTCTAAAAACTACAGGGACTTTAAAATTCAGTGGCTGGACTGAGGCTTTGCCCTTTCTCTTGAATTTGACAGCCCTGGTGTTACCTTTAAATCCTATTCCAGCCTTACCCTTTTGAGTCACAAACTCATCTATTAAGGGTAAAACTGTTTTTGGCTTGGAGGAAGGTCTACCTGAATAACAGTTATAGTTTTCAGTTTGGCAATCTCATTCAATTTTTGATCCAACTCTTTCTCTAAGTCAGATGCAGCCATCTTAAGATCTGCAATTTACTTAGCCTGAGTTTTGGCCAAGTTTTTGCTTTTCTTTAGTGCCTACAACAAGTCCCCATATTCATCTATCAGCTGATGAATATCACCTTCAGACTCAGACCATCCACATTACTTGATGCAGATGTAGCTTACTCTTTGCCAGTACTACAATCTGAATTACTAGAAAAACATTGTACCTTAATAGGATCAGGCTGATCCTGGCACTTGTCTTCTTCTGATATAGCCATCAGTCCCATGCACTTATGGTCTTCTCGTTCATAGGTAGAGTTCAGCAATTCCATAAACTCTTCTTCTTCATCTGCTACATATAGACCAATGTATGCCTCAGCTTCAGATTAAGACTCTGAGGATGATTGGTCTGTCAAGCTCTTCTGCTTCTTAACAACAAAGTATTTCTCCTTCTTGCTATTTTGTTGAGTATTCCTTTTATCAGCAGACTCCTTTATTTTTTCTGGACACTCAGCCACAACATGTCAGGGCTTATTACAGCTGTAGCAAACTATCTTTGATGTTGTAGATTTGCTAGGCTTAGACCTACTCCTGTCCTTCCTTAATGACTTCCTCTTTTGATAAAAGTCATCCACAGGCTGAGATGTGGAGGGCCTTGACTTCCACTGCTTCTTCTTTAGGAATCTCTGAAACTGCCTTGTGAATGCAGCAAAGTCTTTATCTGAGTCAATGCTGTCTGAACTATGGTTGTCTGAATTATCTGAAGTAATTTCAGCAACAATCTCAGGAGGTGATTGAGACATCCTCCTATTCTTCCTAGTGGCTTCCACCTTGAAGGCCACAAACTTTTCTTTATGCTCCCCTTTAGCACTTTTCTCTTCGTCTTTCCTAGAAATCAGCTGCATCTCATATGACATTAATTTTCCAAACAAAGTTGGAGGAGAGATATATGCAAGTTTGGCCACTTTCCTTATGGCACAAATCTTAGTGTCCCAATCCTTTGTCATGGATCTTAGGAATTTATCATTCAGTTCATATGTACTGAAGATCCTTCCATAGGACATCAGCTCATTTACTATTTTATAAAATGTTGAAGCCAAAAATGACCTCTCGTGGAGTTCAGGGTCCCAAAAAGAGGGGTGACATCACACCTCCTACACTCGGGGGAACGTCACGGGCCGAAGACTTAGGAAACTATGAGCAGACCCTCGGCTCTTGCACGGAGGTCCCACCTCACACCCGTAAGACCTTTGAGGTCTCCCCCTCCCTAGCCAATGCTGGGGCTAGGTGCCTTGGAGGAAGAAAGCCAAGGGGATTTAAGTGGCTAAGAAGAAATGCCCTCCAAGCACCATCAAGGGTCTATTTATAGTTTTTCTATGTCTTGGGGTTAAAATCACCAAAATTCCCCTAGGGCAAATAAGCCTCAAGCAAATAGAAAATCTCCACACCGGGGGTGGTAAAGAGGTAATCCCACCTCGAGGGCACAACGGTAAAAACAGGTCGGGCGAGCTGGCGGTTATGCGAGAAGCGAGGGGCGGCCTGGGCAAACAGGCGGCCTGCGAGACGAGACGGTCTGCGGTCTGCCTGACGAGACGGCCTGCCTAACGAGAGGGCCTGCCTGACAAGAGGGCCAGTATGACGAGAGGGCCTGCCTGACGAGAGGGTCTGCTTGACGAGAGGGCCTGCCTGATGAGAGGGCTTGCCTGACGAGAGGGCCTGCCTGACGAGAGGGCCTGCTTGACGAGACGGACTGCCAGACGAGACGGCCTGCCTAACGAGACGGCTTGCCTGATGAGAGGGCTTGTCTGACGAGAGGTCCTGCGTGATGAGAGGGCCTGTCTGACGAGAGGGCCTGCCTGACGAGAGGGCCTGCCTGACGAGACGGCCTGCCTAACGAGAGGGCCTGCCTGACGAGAGGGCCTGCCTGACGAGAGGGCCTGCCTGACGAGAGGGCATGCCTAACGAGAGGGCCTGCCTGACGAGACGGCCTGCCTGACGAGAGGGCCTGCCTGACGAGAGGGCCTGCCTAACGAGTCGGCCTGCCTTATGAGAGGGCCTGCTTGACAAGAGGGCCTGCCTGACGAGAGGGCCTGCCTGACGAGAGGGCCTGCCTGACGACAGGGCCTGCCTGACGAGACGACCTGCCTGACGAGACGGCTTGCCTGACGAGAGGGCCTGCCTGACGAGAGGGCCTGCCTGATGAGAGGGCCTGCCTGACGAGATGGACTGCCTGACGAGAGGGTCTGCCTGACGAGACGTCCTGCCTGACGAGAGGGCCTGCCTGACGAGAGGGCCTCCCTGACGAGAGGGCCTGCTTGACGAGAGGGCTTGCCTGAAGAGAGGGCCTGACTAACGAGAGGGCCTGCCTGATGAGAGGGCCAGCCTGACGAGACGGCCTGCCTGACGAGACGGCCTGCCTGACGAGAGGGCCTGCCTGACGGGTCGGTCTGCCTGACGAGAGGGCCTGCCTGACGAGAGGGCCTGCCTGACAAGAGGGCTTGCCTGACGAGAGGTCCTTCTTAATGAGACGGCCTGCCTGACGAGAGGGCCTGCCTGACGAGACGGTCTTCCTGACGGGCTGGGGCCTTGGTGACTCTTCAAGGGGGCCCCGGGGAGATAAATATTTCCTCCCCCTACTAGTATATTACGCAGGTTCACCCAAAATTGGCCTCCAGGAGTGCAAAACTCCCAAAAACCTTAAAACGTGTGCCAAGTCTTTCTCCTTTTTTGGGCCCTCTTCGCGAATACGGGGTTGTACACAATCCCCACTCTTTTCGAGCGAGTTCCACGCTCGGAAAGAAACGTCAAACCCAACGTATTCGCTGTGTAGCCTTCTTTGAGCCGAAAAATTTTTGGCCCCCCGGGAGGTCAATCCGTCTAGCCAGCTAATGGGAACCTGGGTGACGAGACGGCCTTGGGGTAAAAAACACAGCCTTCCTGAGTGGTCAACCTGTCAAGCCAGCTAATAGGAGCCTGGGTGACGAGACCACCTTGGGGTGAAAAACATTTGGTCTTCACGAGAGGTACCACCGGACCTACCAGCTAGTGGGAGCCTGTCAGCCGGACCATCGGAGCAAAAGGCTTGGGATTCCACGAGAGGTACCACCGGACCTGCCATCTAGAGGGAGCTTGACAGCGGGACCGTCATTGGAGCAAAGGACTGGGCTTCCACGAGAGGTACCACCGGACCTACCAGCTAGTGGGAGCCTGACAGCGGGACCATCATCGGAGCAAAGGAACTAGGCTTCCGCGAGAGGTACCACTAGACCTACCAGCTAGTGGGAGCCTGGTAGCGGGACCGTCATGGGAGCAAAGGAACTGTGCTTCCACGAGAGGTACAACCGGACCTACCAACTAGTTGGAGCCTGGCAGCGGGACCGTCATCGGAGCAAGGGAACTGTGCTTCAATGAGAGGTACCACCGGACCTACCAGCTAGTGGGAGCCTAGCAGCGGGACCATCATCGGAGCAAAGGAACTGGGCTTCCACGAGAGGTACCACCGGACCTGCATGCTAGTGGGAGCCTGGCAGCTGGACCGTAATCGGAGCAAAGTAATTGGGCTTCCACGAGAGGTACAACCGGACCAACCAGCTATTGGGAGCCTGGCAGCGGGACCATCATTGGAACAAGGGAACTGGGCTTCCACGAGAGGTACTACCGGACCTGCCTGCTAGTGGGAGCCTGACAGCGGGACCGTCATCGGAGCAAAGGAACTGGGCTTCCATGAGAGGTACCACCGGACCTACCAGCTAGTAGGAGCCTTACAGCGGCACCATCATCATAGCAAAGGAACTGGGCTTCCATGAGAGGTACCACCGGACCAACCAGCTAGTGGGATCCTGGCAGCGGGACCGTCATCAGAGCAAGGGAACTGGGCTTCCACGAGAGGTACCACCGTACCTACCTTCTAGTGGGAGCCTAGCAGCGGGACCATAATCGGAGCAAAGGAACTGGACTTCCACGAGAGATACCTATAACGCCCCTATCCATCGCATAGCATATAGCAGTAGGTCCGGCCGGGGCCCGACGCCATATACCACAGACAGACCGGTCGGTTACTTATTGAAACCATTCAACCAATTAATCGTCCTACACAACACCTAGCGGAAGCAATTTGTTAGGTTACAAAAGAAATAAGAACCCAGCCACAACAGCATGAACGTCCACTACAAACTCAGGAATGTATACATACACCAAAAGAGAAATGGCCTTAAGGCCTTACATTGTTCACTTAATAAAAGAAGTGTTTTCAAAACTTCGGCACGCAGGCCGGCCATACATGAAAAACGGGAAAGAAACATAAGCATATAGGCCTTCGAGGGCCGGCGCAGCAACAAGGGCTTTAGCCCGCTATTTCCCGCTCTGCTCCGCAGCACCTGCAAGCAATAAACCACCGCCCGGTGGCAAACAATAGCAACGGTCAGCAATGCTGACCAAATTATAACGATCCCGCCCCCACAATCTGGGCGGCGATGCTCTTTCCCTGCACTTTATTAGCATAGGCATTTATATAAAGTATTTGCACTTCACCACAGGCGTAGGCTCGCACGGCCACACACCCCGTGCACTCAGGGCACATTCTCGGCGAACCGGCCAACGTCACGTCAATTCAAGCCATAGACGTTACCAATTCCCCACCGCCGCTTGGACGGTCATCCATATGAGCATTTTGTCTTATTGGCCTTGGTCACGGCAATTTAAGCCATAGACCGCCGAAGACCCTCATCCATGCCAACGGTCCTACCGAACGACATAGACCGGGTACGGTTCCGCCTGACCCGTGCTCATACCGCAACGACAATTTAAGCCATATGCGCAGGCCAAGACTCACCGAGTCCCGTTTCCACCGCAATAATCACATAACCCGGTTATGTTCACGTTGGCTCCCCAACCACCGTGTTGGCAAAACCCGCTTTTGCCCAGTTTTTCGGGTGCACCTTGGAGTTAATCTCCAAGGCTCCCTGATGCAATCTACCACGTAGAAAACCCGAAAACACCCAAACACCCGGAGTTTTCCCCGGTTCATATGCAATGCAACATCACCGATCCGGCTCTACTTGTCCGGATAGGCTTCACACACAATGCCTATGTCCGTTTTCGCATACAGACTCTACACAAGGGGGACTTCACATATCTACCCCAAGGAACGCTCCAACTCTTCGCTCACTCGCGAGAGAGGGCTTCCTATGCAAAGGAAAAGAGGGCTTCACATGCCCAAGGATGAGAAATCGTTACCCTTGCGTTCTTCCGCGGCGCCATCAAAAACTACGCGGTTGGAAAGCACCGCAATGGCATCACCTCCGCGGATCTGGACTCGGATCGCGATTCGGAGCTCCGATGCTCCTCCGGCGGCCGGATCTTGGTCTCCAACCTCTCACCTTGCTCTCCCTTCTCTCTAGGATTTAGAAAGAGAAAACCCAAGTGAAAATGGGGTTTACAAACCCTATTCCCAGCTAAAACCACCCAGGAGAAGTCCCCCACCGTCGGATTCAAAGCCAAGGAAACGAACGGCCAGGATTAGATCTGAAATCCCAAAAACTGGGCCGAACACGGGTTCACACACGGCCGTGTGCCTGGCCGTGTAGCTCATTCGCCATCTCGACCAAAATTGAAAACCAGCAACACGGAATGTGACACGGCCTCCGACACGCCCGTGTCGCCTGCGACACGCCCGTGTCGGGACCCGTGTCACGCCCCCCGTGTGTAATTTAGCAACATTTGCAGTCAGAGAGGTACACGGCCTTGCGACACGGCATCGGACACGCCCGTGTCACATCTGACACGCCCGTGTCTGTTCCCGTGTCACGGCCCGTGTACGACTTCGACGATTCCCTTGAGTGACACGGCCTGGGACACGCCCCTGTCCTAGGCCGTGTTCCTCCACACGACCATCGTCGACCTACACTGGTCGACTACACGGCCAGCTCGACGACTCGAGCTCGACACGCCCGACACGGCCTCCGACACGCCCGTGTCGGGGCCCGTGTCACCTGCACCAAAAGCTTGTCTTGGCCAAAAACGATCCCCGTCGCTCCTATAACATTTTGGGGTGTTACAATTCTACCCCCCTTAAAGAATTTCGTCCACGAAATTAATACAGGAAAAACAGGACTTAACGTAAAACAGTACCTGAGTGGAACAATTCCGGGTACTCCTCGAGCATAGTCTGCTCCCGTTCCCAAGAGAGCTCCTCACGCCCGCAATTATCCCACCGGACCTTAACCATCCGGATCTCCTTGTTACGAAGCCTCTTGACCTCAACATCTTCAATACGAATGGGCTTGACCCTAGTCATCAACCCTTCGTCCACCGGCACTTGATCAGCCCCGATCACCTGCGAAGGCTCTTGCACCGCCTTCCGCAACACAGAAATGTGGAACACATCATGCAATCCACTCAACTCCACTGATAGCTTCAAACGGTATGCCGCTTCGCCGACTCGCTCCAGAACCTCAAAAGGTCCAAGGTATCTTGGGCTCAGCTTCTTCAAGCGTCTCACCCGCGAAACCCCCTTGAACGGCTTCACTTTCAGGTATACCCAATCGCCTACCGCGAACTCCACGTTCCGGTGCTTGGCATTGTAATACTTCGCCTGCCGGTCCTGAGCGATCAACAAGCACTCCTGAATGATCCGCACTAACGAGGTAGCACTCTCCACCTCTTGCTTCTTGTACAACCTTGCCTCACCCGCTTCAAGCCACGATAACGGCGTGCGACACTTCCTACCATACAGGGCCTCGAAGGGCGCCATTTGTATACTAGCTTGGTAGCTGTTGTTGTATGCGAACTCCACCAAATACAGGTGGTCCTCCCAATGCTTACCAAAATCCAGAATACACATGCGTAGCATGTCCTCCATCGTTCTATTGACCATCTCGGTCTGCCCATCCGTCTGTGGATAGAAAGCTGTGCTGAATTTTAACTTTGTTCCCAGCATCTGCTGCACCAACCTCCAATCATTTGACGTGAACCGCCCATCGCGATCACTCATAATGCTACGGGGCACACCATGCAGCCTAACAATGTTGTCCACGTAAAGCTTTGCCAACTTCTCCACCGAGTCATCCTTCCTATGCGGAATGAAATGCGACACCTTAGTTAGCCGATCTATGATCACCCAGATGGCGTCGTTCCCCTTCTGCGACCTTCGCAACCCGTGCACAAAGTCCATAGATATGTCGTCAAATTTCCACTCCGGTATAGGCAAGGACTTCAGAAATCCTCCCGGCTTTTGGCATTCTGCTTTCACCAAGGCGCACGTTTGACATTTAGCCACGTACAACGCCACATCTTTCTTGAGCCCCGGCCACCAAAACAACTTTTTGAGATCACGATACATCTTCGTGCTCCCTGGGTGGATTGAGTACTTGGTATGATGAGCCTCGTACATCAACTCCGCCCGGAGGTTACCCCCACTCGGGATGCACAACCGATGATCCTTCCTTAATAAACCATCTTCCACAGAGAACTAGGAATTTGACCCATCCAGAGCGGCCTCCATAAGCTCCTTCATGGAGTCATCTAACTCCAATGCCTGCCGAACCCGGTCAGCCAGGTCATACTGCACCTCTGTCCAGTTTAACATTGCTTTGGCGCTCGTCTGCTTGTCAACGCAACAGATCTCAAGCTCCTCCAACTCCCGTACCAGCCGCTCATCATGCACCGACAACCAGTTGGCCTGGGCGGGAGCCCTGCGGCTCAGCGCATCCGCAACTGCGTTGCCCTTCCCGGGTACATAATGTATTTTGAAGGTGTAGTCCCCCAGGAACTCCATCCACCTCCTCTGCCTCATATTAAGGTCCTTCTGATCCAACAAGTATTTTAGGCTCTTGTGATCGGTGTATATATCGACCCTTATGCCGTAAAGGTAGTGCCACCACAACTTGAGCGCAAATATCACGGCCGGCAACTCCAAGTCGTGCACCGGATAATTCCTTTCATGCACCTTCAACTGACGCGATCCATACGCTATCACGCTCCCATGCTGCAACAACACGCAGCCCAAGCCGCTACCCGAAGCGTCGCTATACACTTCGAAGCCCTCGGTCCCACTCGGCGAACTAAGCACTGGCGCCGTGGTCAACCTCCTCTTCAGCTCCTCAAAAGCTTGCATGCACTCTTGCGTCCACAAGAATTTCTGATCCTTCCTTGTCAACTTCGTGAGAGGTAAAGCTATCCGCGAGAAGTTTTCTACGAAGCGCCTGTAATATCCGACAAGCCCGAGAAAAATACGGACTTCCGCGACAGAAGACAATGCAGGCCACTCCCGTATCGCAACAATCTTCGCCGGATCCACCGCTATACCTTCCCCACTCACTATATGACCAAGGAACGCTACCGAGGGTAGCCAGAACTCGCACTTGGAGAACTTTGTGTATAACTCATTCCTTCTTAGAGTCTCCAACACCAGGTGCAAGTGCTTGAAGTGGTTTTCCTCGCTCTGCGAGTACACTAGAATATCATCAATAAAGACGATCACAAAGCGGTCCAGGTAATCTCTGAACGTCTTGTTCATCAGATCCATAAATACCGATGGCGCATTCGTCAGTCCAAATGGCATGACCGTGAACTCGAAATGTCCATACCTCGTACTGAACGCCGTCTTCGGGATATCACACTCCCTGATTCTCAGCTGATAGTACCCCGACTTCAAGTCCAACTTGGAGTATACCGACGATCCGACTAACTGATCAAAGAGATCATCAATCCTCGGGATCAGGTACTTATTCTTCTCCGTCAGCTTGTTCAATTCTCTGTAATCGATACACAGCCGCATACTTCCGTCCTTCTTCTTAACGAAGAGGACCGGTGCGCTCCAAGGCGACGAACTTGGACGCACATAACCTTGCTCCATCAGCTCCTCCAGCTGAACCTTCAACTCTGCCATCTCCTTTGGCGCCAACCTATAAGGAGTACGTGACACGGGTTTGGCACCCGGCACGAGCTCGATCGTGAAATCAATCTCTCGCTACGGTGGGGCTCTAGGAAGGCTATCCGGGAACACATCTGGGTACTCGCATACCACGGGGATCTCATCCAAAGTGGACTTCGGCACTGTGGCCTCCACTAATGCGAAGAACAGCTCTGCACCAGCACGAACCGCCTTCACCACCTGAAGAGCAGACATCAGTGTCTTGCTCGACCCCTTCAGCCCCTCGAATGTGGTCTCCCGCCCTACACCCAGCTTGACCTCCTTTCGGTCGCAGTCGATCCAAGCCTTCTGCTCTGACAGCCAATCCATTCCAAAGATAACGTCAAACTCTACTAGCGGCAGCAATGACGCTAGCAAGTCAAACTCTTGGCTCCCAATGCGAACCTTCATTGCGCACACTCTGTCTGTACGCATCGAGCACCCATTTGGTAGCAGCACATCCAACTTGTCCTTCGTCATCGAAGAAGGGACTCCGATGCGCGATATAAAACTTTCGGACAAAAAGGAGTGTGAAGCTCCCGTATCGAACAGTGCCCGTGCCGGACTATCGCTAATCAAGACAAAGCTTATGCAAAGAATATTAGGCTAACAAGCAATAGATAACGGTATTAAAGCTAACTTGCTATAAATTAACTCATACCTGTCACCACATCTGCCTGCTTGATGGCCTCCTGCTGGCCCAAGTTATAGACTCTAGGCTGAGTCGGAGCATAGTGGGACGCAGTCGACTCCACCGCTTTGCCCTTCTCCTCGTATGTAGCTCCTTGTTTCCTTTCGGACTTTGAGCGTCCACTCCAGCAATCACGGGCAAAGTGCCCCGTCTTTCCACATGTGAAACAAGCGCCCGGGGTTCGATTGGTAGTTGCCCCCGAGACACCCGTAGAAGAAGCTGGACCTGATGTCCTAGCCTTTTTGAAGAATTTTCGGTAGCCCGACTTCGACGTAGTCAGCGCTTTGAACTCCGCTTTCTTACTACCGGATTCCTTCTTCGCTTGGACATTCTTCATGTCCTTCTCCAAGGACCGGGCCGAACTGACCAGGGTCATGAAACCCTGCGCCTTGGGCCCTGACAGTAGCAACCTTAAATCATCCCTCAGCCCTTCATAGAAGCGGCTCGTCTTGCGCTCCTCGTCTGCGAAGGTAGCGCCGGCATATCTCCCCAACCGAGTAAACTCATGGAGGTACTCATCGACGGTGCTATCCCCTTGCACCAACTTCTGAAATTTGCTTTCTAGCGCAATTCTCTGCGCCGAGGGGAGGTATCGAGCCATGAATAGTCTCGCAAACTCCTCCATCGAAACTTCGGCCAACGGCCTTCCCTGCAACTGATGTAGCACTAGGCCTTCCCACCATAGTCTTGCGTCCCCATCCAAAAGAAAGTCGCTATAGTGGTCTTCTGCCACTCTTCCGTTTCCATCGCAGTCATCACCCTGTTAACCCTTGAGAGCCAATCCTCTGCTTGGGTCGGGGTTTCTGCCCCCGTGAATACCGGTGGATGAAAACCCATCACATGCTTCAGTTGTCTTTCAGTTGCTCTCCGAGGCAACTCTGGCTCCACCAGTACTTACTCAACCCTCCTTTGCTCTGTCGTCTGAAGCGATACTTGCCCCACAGCAAGAGCAGGCTACTGCATCTGCCTTGCAGGCTGCGCATTGATCATTGCCATGACCGCTTCTGCCACCAACCTAATGGTCTCAGCAGACAAAGGTGTTGCAGGCGCATCGCTTGGCGCACTGCTCGCCTAAGAACCTGGCCGTTCAGACGGCCCAGCACCACTTCTGGTCACCTAAAATCGTGCAAAACACCGATAAGCGACCAAAAATTACTGCAAACAGCAATTATAGGAGCACACAGGTTCCTCAAACATGTGTATTTTCATTCCTAAGTGGACATTCATGGGTTCTTTTCATGTTATAACGATGATGCACACACATGTGCTCACCACCCCTTAAAGTGAATTCGCCCACGAATTCATTTAAGCCCGACCGAAACCAGAAGTCTGATACCAATTTGTAACGCCCCTATCCGTCGCATAGCATATAGCAGTAGGTCCGGCCGGGGCCCGACGCCATATACCACAGACAGACCGGTCGGTTACTTATTGAAACCATTCAACCAATCAATCGTCCTACACAACACCTAGCGGAAGCAATTTGTTAGGTTACAAAAGAAATAAGAACCCAGCCACAACAGCATGAACGTCCACTACAAACTCAGGAATGTATACATACACCAAAAGAGAAATGGCCTTAAGGCCTTACATTGTTCACTTAACAAAATAAGTGTTTTCCAAACTTCGGTACGCAGGCTGGCCATACATGAAAAACGGGAAAGAAACATAAGCAGATAGGCCTTCGAGGGCCGGCGCAGCAACAAGGGATTTAGCCCGCTATTTCCCGCTCTGCTCTGCAGCACCTGCAAGCAATAAACCACCGCCCGGTGGCAAACAATAGCAACGGTCAGCAATGCTGACCAAATTATAATGATCCCGCCCCCACAATCGGGGCGGCGATGCTCTTTCCATGCACTTTATTAGCATAGGCATTTATATAAAGTATTTGCACTTCACCACAGGCGTAGGCTCGCACGGCCACACACCTTGTGCACTCAGGGCACATTCTCGGCGAACCGGCCAACGTCACGTCAATTCAAGCCATAGACGTTCCCAATTCCCCACCGTCGCTTGGACGGTCATCCATATGAGCATTTTGTCTTATTGGCCTTGGTCACGAAAATTTAAGCCATAGACCGCCGAAGACCCTCATCCATGCCAACGGTCCTACCGAACAACATAGACCGGGTACGGTTCCGCCTGACCCGTGCTCATACCGCAACGACAATTTAAGCCATATGCGCAGGCCAAGACTCACCGAGTCCCGTTTCCACCGCAATAATCACATAACCCGGTTATGTTCACGTTGGCTCCCCGACCACCGTGTTGGAAAAACCCGCTTTTGCCCAGTTTTCCGGGTGCACCTTGGAGTTAATCTCCAAGGCTCTCTGATGCAATCTACCACGTAGAAAACCCGAAAACACCCAAACACCCGGAGTTTTCCCCGGTTCATATGCAATGCAACATCACCGATCCGGCTCTACTTGTCCGGATAGGCTTCACAAACAATGCCTATGTCCGTTTTCGCATACGGACTCTACACAAGGGGGACTTCACATATCTACCCCAAGGAACGCACCAACTCTTCGCTCACTCCCGAGAGAGGGCTTCCTATGCAAAGGAAAAGAGGGCTTCACATGCCCAAGGATGAGAAATCGTTACCCTTGCGTTCTTCCGCGGCGCCATCGAAAACTACGCGGTTGGAAAGCACCGCAACGGCGTCACCTCCGCGGATCTGGACTCGGATCGCGATTCGGAGCTCCGACGCTCCTCCGGCGGCCGGATCTTGGTCTCCAACCTCTCACCTTGCTCTCCCTTCTCTCTAGGATTTAGAAAGAGAAAACCCAAGTGAAAATGGGGTTTACAAACCCTATTCCAGGCTAAAAACACCCAGGAGCAGCCCCCCACCATCGGATCCAAAGCCAAGGAAACGAACGACCAGGATTAGATCTGAAATCCCAAAAACTGGGCCGAACACGGGTTCACACACGGCCGTGTGCCTGGCCGTGTAGCTCATTCGCCGTCTCGACCAAAATTGAAAACCAGCAACACGACATGTGACACGGCCTCCGACACGCCCGTGTCGCCTGCGACACGCCCGTGTCGGGACCCGTGTCACGCCCCCCGTGTGCAACTTAGCAACATTTGCAGTCAGATAGGTACACGGCCTTGCGACACGGCATCGGACACGCCCGTGTCACATCTGACACGCCCGTGTCTGTTCCCGTGTCACGGCCCATGTACGACTTCGACGATTCCCTTGAGTGACACAGCCTGGGACACGCCCGTGTCCTAGGCCGTGTTCCTCCACACGACCATCGTCGACCTACACTGGTCGACTATACGGCCAGCTCGACGACTCGAGCTCGACACGCCCGACACGGCCTCCGACACGCCTGTATCGGGGCCCGTGTCACCTGCACCAAAAGCTTGTCTTGGACAAAAACGATCCCCGTCGCTCCTACAACATTTTGGGGTGTTACAATACCACCGGACCTACCTGCTAGTGGGTGCTTGGCAGCGGGACCATCATTGGAGCAAAGGAACTGGGCTTCCACGAGAGGTACCACCAGACCTACCAGCTAGTGGGAGCCTGGCAGCGGGACAATCATCGGAGCAAAGGAACTGGGCTTCCACGAGAGGTACCACCGGACCTGCCAGTTAGTGGGAGCCTGACAGTGGGACCATCATCGGAGCAAAGGATTTGGGCTCCCCGAGGTACCCTCGACCCATCAAGCTAGTGAGAGCCTGACATGAGGAGGTCCTCTCGGGGGGTGGGATTGGGCATGTCAACTAAGCTTTGTCAATTCCAACATCCTCAAAAGGGGGAAAACAGATGGGTTACATGACCCCCCCCCCCCCCCCGACTCAGCTGGTCGGGAACTGGACTCATTACAACATAAGAAAAAGATACATGACTCCGCCGAGGCGAAGCTTCTTCAGGGGGTCTAGGTATGATGGTCATCCTCGGATTCCAACCAACTGGACACCTCCATCCATCTCAGGCTCTCCATGATTTTCTCAATCTCCTCCGCCTTGGTGCAGAGCTTCAACCCTCTCTGGTGGCTATTGCTGGGCTGGAGCTTCCGCTCCCCTCACCTCAAGGAACTCAGGGCAGGTAGCCGTGGCGTGACCCTCCTATTGGGTATTATATCAACAATTACCTGGATTTGAAGAAGCCTCCTGTCAAGCTAAGATGAATTCACAATGTATTTGATGATATATCTTCAAGTTGTGCTTGCAGTTATTCCACGCTAAGTACACACCAATGTCAGGGTGCAGTAGGCCAATATACACGGGTCTGCGCAACGTAATCCCTCGTTGAGCAGATCAGTGTGTTGGCTTATGTGTACTCTCTCTATTGGAGTGTACTTATTTTCAAGTACAGGGCTGAGACAGATCAAGAGCAGACAAGGAGCAAAGATGGGTTAAAGCAACTCACGGGAAGAAAGACGAAAAATCGTCTAAGTTAGATTCGATGAGAATCACTAAGTGATTCTCGCCGATTCGGCGAGAATCACTCGCCGATTCCCGCCGACGGAATTCGGCTGACTCAACGCCTTCAATGCCTTCAAGAATTCTGCCAAGTCAGAATCGGCGAGAATCACCCGGCCGACTCAACGCCTTCAAGAAATCTGCCAAGTCAGAATCATCAAGAATGACTCTGCATTCTCGCCGATTCGTCGAGAATGGATTGTGACTCTCGCCGATTCACTCCGGATAGCAAGTCCTTTAGCTAGAATTCTTCCAAGGAGAATTCGACGGGAATCATAAGTGATTCTCGCCGATTCGTCGAGAATCACCAATGATTCCCGCCGAATTTGCCTTAGGCATTTTCCGTCGACTCGCTGGACTGGACCATGAACTCAGACACTGTTTGAACCGGAATTAGGGTTTCATCTCGTGGGGCCCACAATGGTCAGAAAGGAGTATTCTACTGTATAAATACTCTCCTATTTTGAATGTAAGAAGAAGCGAAGAAAACGAACAGTTTGCCGCCGCGCGTGACCTAGCAAATCGCAGAATTTCTTCCGCCGCCGTCGCCGGTCGAGAGGTTGTCGCCGCCGCTAGTCGTGGATTCTTCTTGATTTCCCGATGACAGAAACTTAGCCAAACAACGTGTCTCACGTTTCTATCTTAAAATCCTTTGTCTCTTGGTTTGTTGAACGGGAATACTTTCCCCTTCCGAATCGATTGAGACGATCGATCCAAGTAAGATCGTTGATTGACCTTGCTAGCTTTGTTACGAAGTTTGGATCTACAAAGAATCGCCGCCGCAAACCTTTGCCGCCGCCGATCTTGGGAAGATCCTCTCCAAGAGAGTGCTTAGGTCGTGGACTCTTCGTCTTCTTCAAGAACGCTTCATCGAACGAAGAGGGACACCGTGCGCTCTAAACGTAGTTTGTATTTTGTACATTCTATTTTTACTTTTGTTGTAAAGTGTACAACCCCGTATCCAGCCGAGCGGGATCCTCCCCAAGTGGCGGGCTCGGGGCATGCCATGAGCGGCATTTTGGCGCAGCCCCGTTCAAAGATGTGCGGATGCTCGCCATGCATATGGAGATTTTATGTCTCATTGTATAAGGTGTATATTTACTACATATTATATGTTTATTATATATACTATAATGTGTATATTATATGTATATATGATTCATTATAAAATATATGTTTATTATATATATTAAGGGAGGAGGATGTATGTTAAGGGGAAGTATGCGTTAATATGACAATAGAGAGGGGGATTTATAAGAGGAAGATATTATATAAGGAGAAAAAAGGAGTAGAAAAAGGGGAGAAAGAAAAAGGCAACGGAAAAAGAAAAGAAAAGAGGAGCAGGCCATCGGGTACAGCAGGAAGAGGAAGGAAAAGAAAAGCCATTAGGGCTTTTTTCCCCGCCGGCTGGAGCTCGACGCCGCCCGCCCCTCTCCCTCGGCCCCTCTCCGCCTCTCTCGGCCTGGAACGGCCAAACAGGGCTCGCCCCCTCTCCGCCTCTCTCGGCCTGGAACGGCCAAACAGGGCTCGGCTCCCTCTCCGCCTCTCTCGGCTTGGAACGGCCAAACAGGGTCGAGCCCTAGCTCGGCCCCTCTTCCTCTCGGCATGGAGCAGCACGCACAACCACCTCTCTCCCTCTCGGTTTTCCTCTCACACGCCGCCTAGGGTAAGGCTCGGCCTAGAAGGGAGGCCGGTCACCGCCCTCGTCGCCTCGAGCAAGGTTCGGCCCAAAAAGGGAGATCGGCCACCGGCACCGCCGCCAAGCACGCGTCAAGGGTAACGAAGTTTCTACTTGGGCAGGTGAAGCCTTTATTTTACATATTGGCATGGAAGCCCCTCTCCACCAATGGGTGGGGGAAGGGAGCTCTCCGACGGGTCGACGTGTACGTCCCCGCTATTAATTGCATTTAGCATCCGGAAGTGTGAGTACGGATTTAGGCATGTTGTGTGAAACCCATTCGGACGTACGAGCCGAATTGGTGATGTGCTGTGTGAAGCCCATCCGGACGTGTGAGCCGGATTGGTGATGTTCTGGGGTTCCCGGAGAAGACCCCGTGGAAGTTAGATATTATATACTTACAGGGAATACACACCATATCCCCAAATAAAGGGGGTGTGCGCATTGTGTTTGGCCCGCTCGTGTTAGCCGATCGATGCCAAGTGGGCCGCCGCCCATCGAGACGTTGGCGTACAGGTGTTTCAGTACCAAGTAAGGAATAGCGGGCTTAAGCCCAAGCTTGTGCCGGCCCTCGAAGGCCCAGTTTATTTATATTTCCGGCCTGCGTGCCGATGTATGGAATTTATATTCCTGTAACTTTATAATCTGTGATGCTCTGTGTGCGCATGTTTTACTCCTTTTGTCTTGGGCAAGTGGTGTGCTCTTGAACCGCTCGTCCCGTGGGAGCCCCGAGGTTTATGCCGGGAAGCCCCTGTTGGCCTGTTGATAGCCTTTTAGGGCAGCGGAGTCGCGCTGTTTGCAGCCCAATTGGGTAGCTTGTCGCAGAATTACTTGGCGATGTTATGTCAGTAGTCGGGCGGGTGAGGAGCATTTTATATTGACCCGAGGTGGCACCTCTAGTTAAGGGGGAGTGGATTTGGAGATCCTCCCTAAAGGTTTTGGTCGGCCAAGAGAGCCTTCCAAAGGTGCCAAGTTAGATCAGCCTTTGGCTTGGGAGGGGAAGAGTTTGTTAGTCTTCCGGGTATGCGGTGGGACCTCCACGCTGAGACCTTGGGTCTGTCTCTTACGTTCCTAGTCTAGTACCTAGATTGTTCGCTTGAGCGTAGTAGGTGCGCGGTCACCCCTCTTTTGGGACCTCGAACTCCACAGAAACCGGTTCCCGGTTTCAACATTTATGGTGCGGTGAGCGTGGAGAGTGACCAGCACAGAAGAACTCATGCGAACGTCGTAGCTATAGACGAGGAACCAAGTGACGACCAGGGTCATGTGCTAGTTTTTTGTATGTGAGATCCCCATACTTGGAGTCGTCCCCTCCTTGAGTTTAGGATTTTTGGGCAACCTGTATTGAGTCTATATTGAGGTTTAAGTGGTGGTTTAGCTATGTGTTAGATTTATTCAAATGTTAATTCTATTTTGTCATGAACGCTTAGGTTTTTCGGGTTGTGTTTGATAAGGTTGCCCAAATCACAAATCTACTTGGAGAGTAGTTCTATGTGTTTGTTTAGTATCCTGTCCTAAAACTGTTGCTAGAATTTCATGGTATTGGCAGTAGGATCTGCACCTGTTTGAAGAAATGTGACGTTCATCTAATCATGTAAAAAATGTTTTTCATGAATAAAAAAGATTTACAAAAAAGAAAAAGTTAGTTTTCTTTTTCCTGGGAAGCGAGTTCGACAATTGTTAGTGCAAAATAGATGCATTGTAGGGGCAAAGGCTGCTTGTGTGGTTGGCCCCCTCGGCGGTTTGAGGTTGTTTGGAGAGGAGACCCCGAGAAAACCCGCTGTCCAGGCTACCATCGAGCTGGCAGGTCTGTAGGCTCACTCGGTGGTTCGAGTTTGTTTTGGAGAGGAGACCCCGAGAAGACCCGCTGTCCAGGCTACCATCGAGCTGGCAGGTCTGTAGGCTCACTCGGTGGTTGGAGTTGGTTTTGGAGAGGAGACCCCGAGAAGACCCGCTGTCCAGGCTACCATCGAGCTGGCAGGTCTATAGGCTCACTCGGCGGTTGGAGGTTGTTTGGAGAGGAGACCACGAGAAGACCCGCTGTCCAGGCTACCATTGAGCTGGCAGGTCTGTAGGCTCACTCGGTGGTTAGAGTTGGTTTTGGAGAGGAGACCCCGAGAAGACCCGCTGTCCAGGCTACCATCGAGCTGGCAGGTCTGTAGGCTCACTCGGTGGTTGGAGTTGGTTTTGGAGAGGAGACCCCGAGAAGACCCGCTGTCCAGGCTACCATCGAGCTGGCAGGTCTGTAGGCTCACTCGGTGGTTGGAGTTGGTTTTGGAGAGGAGACCCCGAGAAGACCCGCTGTCCAGGCTATCATCGAGCTGGCAGGTCTGTAGGCTCACTCGGTGGTTGGAGTTGGTTTTGGAGAGGAGACCCCGAGAAGACCCGCTGTCCAGGCTACCATCGAGCTGGCAGGTCTGTAGGCTCACTCGGTGGTTGGAGTTGGTTTTGGAGAGGAGACCCCGAGAAGACCCGCTGTCCAGGCTATCATCGAGCTGGCAGGTCTGTAGGCTCACTCGGCGGTTGGAGGTTGTTTGGAGAGGAGACCCCGAGAAGACCCGCTGTCCAGGCTACCATCGAGCTGGCAGGTCTGTAGGCTCACTCGGTGGTTGGAGTTGGTTTTGGAGAGGAGACCCCGAGAAGACCCGCTGTCCAGGCTACCATCGAGCTGGCAGGTCTGTAGGCTCACTCGGTGGTTGGAGTTGGTTTTGGAGAGGAGACCCCGAGAAGACCCGCTGTCCAGGCTACCATCGAGCTGGCAGGTCTGTAGGCTCACTCGGTGGTTGGAGTTGGTTTTGGAGAGGAGACCCCGAGAAGACCCGCTGTCCAGGCTACCATCGAGCTGGCAGGTCTGTAGGCTCACTCGGTGGTTGGAGTTGGTTTTGGAGAGGAGACCCCGAGAAGACCCGCTGTCCAGGCTACCATCGAGGTGGCAGGTCTGTAGGCTCGCTCGGTGGTTGGAGGCTGTTTGGAGAGGAGACCCCGAGCAGACCCGCTGCACAGGCTCCCATCAAGCTGGCAGGGCTGTAGGCTCACTCGATGGTTTCGGGAAACGTGACTGGAAAATTCAGATTTTCTAATGCATAATAATAAACAATTTAAATATTATTCATCAATAGTGACCTAGAAGAAGTACTATAGAGGAGGACAATTCATGTTTACTAATTGATGCAATGAGAAAAAAAATATCACATCTCTATTTTGCGAAACAACTAAACATTTTTCTCTGTTCTAATAGCTCTGCAAATGAAGATCATCCAAATAAATCTCCATTTTTAATAACTTGATTCCTACAGTTCCATTTGCAACCCTTCATTTACCACCACTCCTTTCACAACCATCACTGTTATCCCAAAGAGATCCTAGTATGGAATTTCCTTAAAAGGTGTTGTTGGTCTAATACTTTGTGATTATCTAGAGGCACTTAAAAGGAATCATCTGGTATTTTCTCTATTTTGACACCTTGATCAACACTTATGAAAGTGACATATTTAATAGTACCTAAATATATCACTAAGTGTATGATAATCAAATTGTGATTATATTATTTTACAATTTTCAACTCAGATAGAATTTACAGATTCTCTGCTATATCTAGATGCACGCGGATTGACACTACTTAAATTTTTACATATTTTAAATCTCCTTTAGGCAATTTGGAGATGTATTTTCCTTTTCATGCTTGTGTTTCTGCTGATCGGTTGATTCCTGTAAGTTTGCAGATAGCCTCAGTTTTCATATTATCCTTGTATAAATCGTACCGATTGCAAAGGCGGTCACCCCTCTTGAGCATAACTGAAAAGGTTCTCGTGCCTTATGTCTTGGGCAACTGCTCATTTCTTGACATAAAAGATAGGATGTTCCAGTCAACATGTATCAAGTGATGTGCATTGACCTCGAAATTCATAACACATCATCATTACGACATGGTTGACATAAGGTATAATTCATTGACAAAAAAGTGTACCAGGAAGGATATCCTCATACAAAACCGTGTCAGGTAAAAGATGAGTAAAAAGTTGAAAACATGGGGTACACCACAATCGACCTTGTCAAAGACTTTGACGTCATGTAAGGAGTTGCTATTTGCACATCGGATTGCTCACCTGTCATTACTTTTCATAAGGTCGAGCAGAGGAAGAACATGACAAGTCAGCTTTACTATCTCTTTTATCAGACTAGTCCGACAGTAAAACAATTTTTGGAATTCATCAATCCTATCTATAGCTGATTTGTAGAGGGTAGAAGTGCCTAAGGTTTATAATGTGCCAAGGCTTGATGAAGTTTTCGATTTGGGATTACGTTCTCAACACACCGTTTTCCTTGTTGGGTCTTTGACCCTTAGCATGTGGACTTCTTTTTTCTTAATTGTGTGACTATGAGTGAGTCATTAGTGCTAGCCTGCTATAGCATCTTTTTTAAAGCACATGCATCCAATCTAAAACCAGTTAGTTGTGGTGGAGCGCTGGAGCCATGAAGGGATCCGGGATCTAAAAATTTGCTCACAGGGTTGGGTAAGTTTCTTGATGCGGGGCTAGCTTTTCAACAACAATGACAACATTCTTGGACAAAGAAGCTTTTCCTGAGAGCAGGGACACTTGATAATCCCACGTGATGGTAGATATGGAAAAATATTTACTTTTTGGGCTTTGACAATAGGAAAAATGCTGCATTGGGCAAAAATGGCCAATTAATTAGAATTATGTCATCTACAAAAGGCGTGTACGAGAATCTCTCTTTGGATCTAAGAATCTTCATAACAATTGCAAAAAGATGTAGACTGGGTGTTGATGTTTGATGTAAACTTACTATAATTGAAAATTCGTAGGTCACACCACAATTACTTTCTAATGTTAGCTAATGCTTCATCGTACATATTTTTAGTAACTTCAAGATCTCTTATACACTTTTTTTATTCCTGTGGGGGAGAGGATTAGCTCCGCGTGGTCAAGAGAATGCGAAACGATATGGCACTATTGTTTCACAATATTATGAAAAACTTCATACTTATTGTAAAAAAATAGTATAAGAGCAATTGAATAGCATGGAGCATTACAGGTATCGTGTGGTTCAAAGAGATCAAAAAGGGCATGGAGAGATTAGTGTTTTAAGTGTAATTTTCAGTTTCTCTCAAAATTTTTCTTTGGGTCGGCTCCCACTCGCCGGGTACTTGGGGTTGGACATTTCTTTCCGAGCTTGTGCCAAGCTCGAAAAGAGCGGGGATTGTGTACAACCCCGTATCCAGCCGAGCGGGATCCTCCCCAAGTGGCGGGCTCGGGGCATGCCATGAGCGGCATTTTGGCGCAGCCCCGTTCAAAGATGTGTGGATGCTCGCCATGTATATGGAGATTTTATGTCTCATTGTATAAGGTGTATATTTACTACATATTATATGTTTATTATATATACTATAATGTGTATATTATATGTATATATGATTCATTATAAAATATATGTTTATTATATATATTAAGGGAGGAGGATGTATGTTAAGGGGAAGTATGCGTTAATATGACAATAAAGAGGGGGATTTATGGGAGGAAGATATTATATAAGGAGAAAAAAGGAGTAGAAAAAGGGGAGAAAGAAAAAGGCAACGGAAAAAGAAAAGAAAAGAGGAGCAGGCCATCGAGTACAGCAGGAAGAGGAAGGAAAAGAAAAGCCATTAGGGCTTTTTTCCCCGCCGGCTGGAGCTCGACGCCGCCCGCCCCTCTCCCTCGGCCCCTCTCCGCCTCTCTCGGCCTGGAACGGCCAAACAGGGCTCGCCCCCTCTCCGCCTCTCTCGGCCTGGAACGGCCAAACAGGGCTCGGCTCCCTCTCCGCCTCTCTCGGCTTGGAACGGCCAAACAGGGTCGAGCCCTAGCTCGTCCCCTCTTCCTCTCGGCATGGAGCAGCACGCACAACCGCCTCTCTCCCTCTCGGTTTTCCTGTCACACGCCGCCTAGGGTAAGGCTCGGCCTAGAAGGGAGGCCGGTCACCGCCCTCGTCGCCTCGAGCAAGGTTCGGCCCAAAAAGGGAGATCGGCCACCGGCACCGCCGCCAAGCACGCGTCAAGGGTAACGAAGTTTCTACTTGGGCAGGTGAAGCCTTTATTTTACATATTGGCATGGAAGCCCCTCTCCACCAATGGGTGGGGGAAGGGAGCTCTCCGACGGGTCGACGTGTACGTCCCCGCTATTAATTGCATTTAGCATCCGGAAGTGTGAGTACGGATTTAGGCATGCTGTGTGAAACCCATTCGGACGTACGAGCCGAATTGGTGATGTGCTGTGTGAAGCCCATCCGGACGTATGAGCCAGATTGGTGATGTTCTGGGGTTCCCGGAGAAGACCCCGTGGAAGTTAGATATTATATACTTACAGGGAATACACACCATATCCCCAATAAAGGGGGTGTGCGCATTGTGTTTGGCCCGCTCGTGTTAGCCGATCGATGCCAAGTGGGCCGCCGCCCGTCGAGACGTTGGCGTACAGGTGTTGCAGTACTAAGTAAGGAATAGCGGGCTTAAGCCCAAGCTTGTGCCGGCCCTCGAAGGCCCAGTTTATTTATATTTCCGGCCTGCGTGCCGATGTATGGAATTTATATTTCTGTATCTTTATAATCTGTGATGCTCTGTGTGCGCATGTTTTACTCCTTTTGTCTTGGGCAAGTGGTGTGCTCTTGAACCGCTCGTCCCGTGGGAGCCTCGAGGTTTATGCCGGGAAGCCCCTGTTGGCCTGTTGATAGCCTTTTAGGGCAGCAGAGTCGCGCTATTTGCAGCCCAATTGGGTAGCTTATCGCAGAATTACTTGGCGATGTTATGTCAGTAGTCGGGCTGGTGAGGAGCATTTTATATTGACCCGAGGTGGCACCTCTTGTTAAGGGGGAGTGGATTTGGAGATCCTCCCTAAAGGTTTTGGTCGGCCAAGAGAGCCTTCCAAAGGTGCCAAGTTAGCTCAGCCTTTGGCTTGGGAGGGGAAGAGTTTGTTAGTCTTCCGGGTATGCGGTGGGACCTCCACGCTGAGACCTTGGGTCTGTCTCTTACGTTCCTAGTCTAGTACCTAGATTGTTCGCTTGAGCGTAGTAGGTGCGCGGTCACCCCTCTTTTGGGACCTCGAACTCCACAGAAACCGGTTCCCGGTTTCAACATAAAGGAACTTTGGTTTCTCTTTGTAAGGGTTGGGTGCAACCCGTGGTGGAGGAGTAGTGACTCCTTCGGGTGGAAGGGTTTCTTCCATATTGAGAGGATTGGATTTCAATCCTGTTGGTGAAGTGACCGAGTCGTCCCTTGTTGGGAGATAGGTCGAAGGGGGAAAGTGGACGTACCCAAATCGGGGAACCACTATAACTGCCTGTGTGTTTCTGTGTTGTGCTTGTTTTGTTTTATTGTGCAGGTAAATTTTTAATTCCGCAAGACGACTGCAAATCACCTATCCCCCCATAGGTGAAGGTTGTTGACACTAGAGTGATTTTCAAGTGGTATCAGAGTGAGGTTGCTCATCAAAAAGGTTAACACCTTGAGCAGAATCCTGCCCCTAGTGTCAACAAGAAGATCAGACTAAAGCATGGAGTTGTATTCTGAGGTCTCTCCCCTAAGACTCCCGGCATGCACAAAGGAGTATTGTCCTATCTGGAAGATGAGAGTTATGTTTCATCTGGAGGCGATCGACCCTCGAGCAGCATTCATCTTGGAAGAGGGTCCCTTCATTCCCCTGAAGGCTTCCAGCTCAGGAAAGGATCTCCAAATCCCCAAGAGTCCCGAAGAGATGTTTGAGACCGAGCTCTCACTATTCAACTTGTACAAGTTGATTCGTCAGATCATCACTGACGTCTGGTCTTGGATATCTCGTTCTAGAGTGGACAAGTGTAGGACTGCCAAGTCCATGTGGGAAACCATGTCAGACCTCATGGAGGGATCGGAGACAGCAGGGACCCGGTGCAAGGAAGAGGATGAAGCATATGTGGGAGTCCTCCTTTTTGAAGATGAAGGTAAAGACCAACATCTCAGTATCAGAGCTCTTGTGTCCTTGTCTAAGACTGAAGAAGAGGTTGAGGAAAGCAGTTCTGATGAAGCTGACACAACAGTCTCTGCTGATCTTAACGCTGACCCTGAACATCAAAGTCAGGATCAGGTAACTTCTTCATCATGCTCCTCTCCCCTTGAATTTCCTAAAGATAGGAATAGTTTAGAGGGTTGTCCATCAAGTGATGCAAGGGAAATGGATAGCTTCAATCAAAGGAATAAAAATCTTAATTTCCTTGAGTGTGCCCTTCAGAAGCGCAACTTACTTGTTGAGGAACAAGCTAAGGAGATTGCTCAGTTGAGGACATTGATGAATCTCCAATTGGAATCCATCAAGGTGAAGGACTCAAAGATCTTGGATCTAGAGAGTCGTCTAGAGACCGAGAAGAGGATAGTTTCTAACTTTTCCAAGATAGATGCTATCAAAAGAATAGTAGAAAATTGGTGGATCTCCCAAATCATTAATTCATGGAGAAATGGGGAAACTGTGTTCAGACCCCCCACCCCAAGAAGGAAGGGCACACATCATGCTTTCAGGTATGACCACAGGAACAACCATGGTCACTACAAGAATGATCAGCCCTCAGGTGGAAATACTTACAGTGCAAGAGCTGACATGGCTACCCATGAGAGAATACCCAAGGCTCATCCTGAACCCTTTGTATTCTCGGCCTCAGCCCCAACTCATCATGAATCTGCAGGAACCATCTCTCACTGCATCTCTTTCCACCCCAAGACACAGGAAAGGGGGGTTGGGAAACATGTAGTAAGTACCCATGGGGCCCCTGGAAGTGTGCTGTCTGAAAGGAAGGCACCACCTCCTAGGCCTCATGACACTCACCACATGCTCTCTATCCTCCCTCCCATGCATCACGGTGAAAAGGGAAAATTTGTGAACAGAACCTGCCCTGTCCCGTTTAGACCTAAGATCATGACTACCTCAGTCAGTAGATCAGGTCAGAAACGGCGATACAACATTCACGATTGTTGGTGCTGTGGCAAGGTGGGTCACTTTGCCATAGATTGTTGGCACAATCCCTCTATGCCAAGGGCAAGGGTATGTCCACTTCCTCTAGGCAGAGTTAGCCTTCCTTACAGGATTCCTGTAGGAAGGCATTCAATATTTTATGCTGACAAGAACCTAGGACCCAATACATATTTGGTTCCTAAGGTAAGGTAATTCTTTTTCGCAGGATAGTCTAGGTTCCCGTAAATATGATGGGAACTAAACATGTGATGTTCCAAGAATGACATGGAACACGTATATGGGATAAGAGCAATTCTAACTACAATGGCTTACTCCAATTGGACACCTGGTATACTTCAAATAGAGAATCTGAACGATCAATTTTATGATCCAAGGTACACGCATTCTGTTTCAATACTTGAGTCGTATTATATTGATGCTTACATATTGATATATATATACATACTCATATATCCACACGAATTTGTAAATTCTTACTCTAAAAGTAAATGGTTATATGTATATATACACATATATGTTCACACACTTGATGACAGAACAAAACTGTTAAATGACCCTTAGATATAATCTGAAGAATTCCTTGTAGTTACATTTAGAGTAGAAAATGAATCTTAATAGGTATAAATCAGCCCATTTGAAATTAAAGAACGTATGCCAGTGGGTGTAACAAAATATTACAATCTTTCACCTAGAATTACTCTGCAATTACGTATAGGGCTTATATATTGTTCAACTCGATCGAGGTTTCATGATCAAGAAATAACTTAGGGGCAAGGGCTTGAAATTAACATGCCACGGTTATTAACTTGGGTGTAACATAATTAACATGCACCCTTGGAGTTGTATAGAAAATCCGATTGACTTCCCCGGTTCGGAAGAAATATATAGAAAATCCCGAAGGACACTTCACCTTCCGAAATCACTGAAATCCCGACGAATCCCCTAGGGCATCCCGTCGACTTCCCAAACTCCTCACATTTTCCCGTCAATCGTGCGAAAGCTCCCCGTGCTTCGATAGCCCGGTGCTCTCCATTACTTCTCCGTGCTTCCGTTATCCTAAGGACGCAAGGATCTTGTCGCGATCCCGTCGGTTCCATGCCTTCCAGTCGCCGTCTTCCCTCAAAACCGCTCGGCGCTAGGGTAAGTTTCCCTCTTCCTTGAAGTTTTGTGTCTAAGTGTAGCTCCTATTCTAGAAGTACTGATAGGGTTAGACACTTGAACATGTCCTGTTTAGGTTTGCATTGGCTCCTAGAACCACTGCAGGACTCCTCACTGGAAGTGAACTGGTTCAGACAGGCATCTCTCATGCCTCCGATGAGTTCAGGAATATTATCCTCATGCTTGAAGAGGCCAGACTTACATTCATCCTGGAGCATCCTTGCAAAATTCTGGATAAGGAGGTGCTCGAGTACTTTACAATGGCAAGGCTACGACACGAAGATACAGTGATCAAGAGTAAGATTGTCGGTGTACGGATAAAGATGACAGCAGGAAAACTGATACAATATTTGCAGCTCTCAAGTTCTGATCAAGAAGATTATCTGGAGGAAGTGGATCGAGCCAGGAATCTTCTATTCTGTGGAGTAGCTCGAGGAACCAAATCGATCAAGAGAAAGGAAATGAATGAGAAAGGGAAGCTACTGTCGGATATCTTTGGGAAAGTCCTGATCTGCAAACCAGGCTCCCACGATCATATTTCGGGAGATATGTTCAAGATCTTAGATGCTATAGTATGTCGAAAGAGATACAACTGGGGAGCTATGTTGTTTGAGAAAATAAAAGATACTCTGCGAACCCCAAGTTTTGGAAGAATCATCACCCTGTTTCTCAACCAGCTGGATGGAGACAGGTTCGATATGAGTAAGGGAGTTCCTCTACACTACCTGAAGAAAATGGATTCAAGTGTTTTTGATATATGGGAAAGAAGAATTGGTCAAGCAGCCATTGCTAAAGAACCTTATGAATCCCTGACAGAGTTTCATGTGGATGAGGATAATAGAACTCTAGAAGATCCCGTTGATGAACCCAGTGAAGTTCCTGATTTGCAGCCTGCAGGAACCGAGGGGGAGTCTCAACCCCTTCTACTGGAACTCACAGGACAAATATCTCAGTCTCTGTTCCTGCTGATGTTGTTTCTGACATCTCTCAGATAGCCAAAGATGCAGTTGAGACCCTGGATGAGAAGGAAGACGAGGAGGCCTTGGACAATGATGCAATTGACAATGACGATATGAAAGATGAGGGTGCTGAAGAAGTGGATGATGTGGTTGAAGATGAAACAACCTTGAGGGAGAGGGTGGAGATGGTGGAGCCCCAGGATGATGTTGAAGTTCCATCTGAGGAACATGCTCCGGTGATAGTTCCTGAGAAATCTTGTGCAACAATGGAGGGAGTGTCCTCTCAACAGAGGCTGATGAGCATTCCTGAGAAATCTACAGAGGCTGCCCCTATTCTCCCATTGGAGACAGTGCACGTATCAAGCTCCCCCAGTGATTCTGCTGAAGAAGAAGAACAAAGCATGCCTCAAGGTCATCCACTACGACCAAATCTAGCAAATCACACTATGAACATCATTCAAGGGATAGTGGATGAACTCAAAGATTCTTTTGAGAAATCACACAACAAGGTATTAAAAAGAATTAAACAATTTGAGGAGCTAATGCTGAAGAATGTTGTGGAAATCAATCACAAGATGGATCTGATGGAAAAGAAGTTCGAGGACAAGTATACAGAGGCTGGCACAGCTGTCACTCTTCTTATGCAAGGACTTCAGAAGAACATAGCTGATCTAGTAGTGGTGAATCAAAATGCGCATGTGGTGGATGACAACATCAAGCTATTCGATGCCAGCATGGTAACTCTCAACGTAAATCAGAAGTCTCTTCTAATTGATTTCACTAAGACTGCAAAACATATAGATGAGTCACTGCATTCTTATGCAAACTCCATTGCCCTCAAAGCTAATAAGGGGGAGAAGGCATATATAGCTAAGATGGCAGGGCTGGAACAGATTATGGTCAAAAACTTCAAACATTCAAATAAGTATGTCTTTGATAGCTGCCACTGGCTAGTGCAGCTTGCATCAGGTGTACAAATCCCAATTCCGGTTCCTTCTTCTGATGAGGTTACCTTTGCTTTTAATGAGGTTGCCTTTGCTGCTGATAAGGGTGCAAATGTTGAGGAGGTTCCTATTAGTGAAGCTGATGCTAAGAAGGCTGCTGCCAAAGCTGCACTCAGTACCATGTTTGACCAAGTAGCCCTAGCAAAAGCAAAAGGAAAGAGGAAACTCCAAGAAGGGACATCCAAAGAAACTCCAACCGAAAAGAAAGCGAGATTGAAGGAGCATGAAGTGAGAAATGAAAGATGGAGTCCTGTTTCAAGGAGCATTATTTTGGATACTTTTATGCTACAGTAGAGGGGGAAATCAATCGGAATGATGTATACAATCAGTATGAATGGGAGATGCACAAGATGTATGAAGCTAAACGAAATATATTCTTCAGGAATAACAAAGTGGAACATAAAGATCCTCCTCCCAGATACTATCCGAAGGCCAAGGAATATTTTGAGAGACAAAGCAAGAAGTACTTGGCTCAGCAACTGGAGGACGAACTAGCTAAGGAGAAATAGGCTTAGGATTTTGGCTTATCTATTCCTTATTGCATATTTATCTTTTCATGTTGTCATATGAACAATTCTTGTGGATACATATATATATGATTTCATGATTGACTCAAGTATTGTTCTGTTTGCCTTTTATTCTCTGTGTCTTGTCTATCTTTATTTGCTTTGTATATTACTCTGGTTGGTAAAATTCATCTTAGCTAGTAGGATTTTGGCTTCTTCAAATAGGGGGCGATTGTTGGGTATTGTATCCACAATTACCTGGATTTGAAGAAGCCTCCTGTCAAGCTAAGATGAATTCACAATGTATTTGATGATATATCTTCAAGTTGTGCTTGCAGTTATTCCACGCTAAGTACACACAAATGTTAGGGTGCAGTAGGTCAATATACACGGGTCTGTGCAACGTAATCCCTCGTTGAGCAGATCAGTGTGTTGGCTTACGTGTACTCTCTCTATTGGAGTGTACTTATTTTCAAGTACAGGGCTGAGACAGATCAAGAGCAGACAAGGACCAAGAATGGGTGAAAGCAATTCACGGGAAGAAAGACGAAAAATCGTCTAAGTTAGATTCGACGAGAATAACTAAGTGATTCTCGCCGATTCGACGAGAATCACTAGTGATTCTTGCCGAATCGTAGAGAATCACTCGCCGATTCCCGCCGAATCGTCGAGAATCACTCGCTGATTCCCGCCGACGGCATCCGGCTGACTAAACGCCTTCAACGCCTTCAAGAATTCTGCCAAGTAAGAATCGGCAAAAATAACCCGGCTGACTCAACGCCTTCAAGAAATCTGCCAAGTCAGAATCGTCGAGAATGACTCTGCATTCTCGCCGATTCGTCGAGAATGGATTGTGACTCTCGCAGATTCACTCCGAATAGCAAGTCCTTTAGCTAGAATTCTTCCAAGGAGAATTCGATGGGAATCATAAGTGATTCTCGCCGATTCGTCGAGAATCACCAATGATTCCCGCCGAATTTGCCTTAGGCATTTTCCGTCGACTCGCTAGACCGGACCATGAACTCAGGTGTTGTTTGAACAAGAATTAGGGTTTCATCTTATGGGGCCCACAACGGTCATAAAGGAGTATTCTACAGTATAAATACTCTCCTATTTTGAACGTAAGAAGAAGCGAAGAAAACGAACAGTTGGCCGCCGCGCGTGACCTAGCTAATCGCGGAATCTCTTCCGCCGCCGTCGCCGGTCGAGAGGTTGTCGCTGCCACTGGTCGTGGATTCTTCTTGATCTCCCGACGGCAGAAACTTAGCCAAGCAACGCGTCTCACGTTTCTATCTTAAAATCCTTTGTCTCTTGGTTTGTTGAACGGGAATACTTTCCCCTTCCGAATCGATTGAGACGATCGATCCAAGTAAGATCGTTGGTAGACCTTGCTAGCTTTGTTACGAAGTTTGGATCTAAAAAAAATCGCCGCCGCCGATCTTGGGAAGATCCTCTCCAAGAGAGTGCTTAGGTCGTGGACTCTTCGTCTTCTTCAAGAACGCTTCATCGAACGAAGAGGGACACCGAGCTCTCCAAACGTAGTTTGTATTTTGTACATTCTATTTTTACTTTTGTTGTAAAGGAACTTTGGTTCCTCTTTGTAAGGGTTGGGTGCAACCCGTGGTGGAGGAGTAGTGACTCCTTCGGGTGGAAGGGTTTCTTCCTTAGTGAGAGGATTGGATTTCAATCCTGTTGGTGAAGTGACCGAGTCGTCCTTTGTTGGGAGATAGGTCGAAGGGGGAAAGTGGACGTACCCAAATCGGGGAACCACTATAACTGGCTGTGTGTTTCTGTGTTGTGCTTGTTTTGTTTTATTGTGCAGGTAAATTTTTAATTCCGCAAGACGACTGCAAATCACCTATCCCCCCCATAGGTGAAGGTAGTTGACACTTGAGTGACTTTCACCTCTGTTTGGTGGAAGTCACAGTACAATAATGCTCCTCCTCCCCCCTTCGGCGGGTTCGGCGATCTCTCCTGTTGCCTCTTCTTCCTTCACCTATTGTCAAGGCTTGCTGTGGTGGGGGTAGGAGCTTCCTCGGGGCTTGCCTCTGGAAGTTGAACTTCCCTTGGCCCCCGTGGAAGTCCCCCCCTGGATGAGAGCTCTTCCTAGACCCTGTCCAGGTCCTCCTAGCTGCCTCCAACCTAGTTCTGGACCCTCCTACCGTTGGAACCCATGAGCTCTCTGCTCTTCTCTCCGTCTTCCTTCCTGACGCCTCGAGCTACCCTGCTCCTTCAGTTCCGACTTTGTTAGTTTTGCCAACTTCTTGAAAAATCCAGGATTGGCTGCCTCCATGGCTATTTCCTCCGCCGCCCTTTCCATCAGCTCCTGAAGGAAAGGGGGACCTTTCGGGTCAGGCTCATCTTGAAGAACCCCTCGAGCAACCCCACCGTGAATGCCATCTGGAGGGCGTACCCCAACATCTCCCGAATATCCAGGATCTCTTCCTGGAACCTATCAACGTAGTGGGCAAGCGACTCCTCATCCCTTTGCCTTATCAGGAAAATGGATTCAGGACTCCTCTTCCTCTTCTTGGAGGTGGAGAAGCGGAGCTGAAAGCTTCGGCTCAAGTCCTCGAACCCATAGATCGACCTTGGAGGGAGTTGATGGAACCAGTCTCTTGCCTTCTCCTTCAACGTGATCGCAAAGAGGCGACACTTAAAGGCATCCGTCATCGTCATGATGGAGACGGCATCCTCGAACCATTGTAGGTGCTGGAAGAGATCATCCTTCCTGGTATAGTAGGCCATGTCCGGTTCTCTGAACCCCTCGGGAACGGGAGCCGAGATGATCAGTTCGCTGAAGGGTGACCCCCTGAGGGGTGGCCTCGCGGTCTCTACTGGCGCGACCTGGTCACCTAAGGGGCGAGCAATCGACGGGCTGGTGAACAGCTCCCGGCCAGGGAGGTCTCGCTCGACTCCCTCTCTCATCCTCTCCTTCCGAGGTCGCCTCCCTGGAGCACTTCCTTCCCCCCTTCTGGGGTGATCTCGCTTAGATCCCTAGGGGGTACTCATTGAGATCCCCGAGAGCCGGTCCCTGGGGGGTGGGGGCTGAGCTGCCAGCCCGAGGGGCAATGCTTCGCAATATCTCCATGATGCCAGAGATGGAAGCCATGAACTCTTCCCTTCCTACGAAGGGTCCTGGGTTGGGGAGACCACCAAGGTCATCACTTCCTCCCTGATCTCCAGCCATGACACTCTCCCGAGATCTTCTGTACTGGTCACTCTCCACGCTCACCGCACCAAAATATTGAAGCCAAAAATGACCTCTCGTGGAGTTCGGGGTCCCAAAAAGAGGGGTGACCTCACACCTACTACACTTGGGGGAACATCACGGGTCGAAGACTTAGGAAACTATGAACAGACCCTCGGCTCTAGCGCGGAGGTCCCACCTCACACCCAGAAGACCTTTGAGGTCTCCCACTCCCTAGCTAATGCTAGAGCTAGGTGCCTTGGAGGAAGAAAGCAGAGGGGATTTAAGTGGCTAGGAAGTAATGCCCTCCAAGGAACCATCAAGGGTCTATTTATAGTTTTTCTAAGTCCTGGGGTTAAAATGACAAAAATTCCCCTAGGGAAAATAAGCCTCAAGCCAATAGAAAATCTCGACACCAAGGGGTAAAGAGGTAATCCCCCCTCGAGGGCACAATGGTAAAAATAGGTCGGGTGAGCTGGCGGTTAGGCGAGAAGCGAGGGGCGGCCTGGGCGAACAGGCGTCCTGTATGACGAGACGGTCTGCGATTTGCCTTACGAGATGACCTTCCTGATGAGATGGCCTGCCTGACGAGAGGGCCTGCCTGACGAGACGGCCTGCCTGACGAGTGGGCCTGCCTGACGAGAAGGCCTGCCTGACGAGAGGGCCTGCCTGACGAGAGGGCCTTCCTGACGAGACGCCCTGCCCGACGAGAGGGCCTGCCTGACGAGATGGCCTGCCTGACGAGATGGCCTGCCAGACGAGAGGGCCTGCCTGACGAGAGGGCATGCCTGACGAGAGGGCCTGCCTGACGAGAGGGCCTGCCTGACGAGATGGCCTGCTTGACGAGAGGGCCTGCCTGACGAGAGGGCCTGCCTGACGAGAGGGTCTGCCTGATGAGAGGGCCTGCCTGACGAGAGGGCCTGCTTGGCGAGAGGGCCTGCCTGACGAGACGGCCTGCCTGATGAGAGGGCCTTCCTGACGAGACGGCCTGCCTGACGAGAGGGCCTGCCTGACGAGAGGGCCTGCCTGACGAGAGGGGCTGCCTAATGAGAGGGCCTGCCTGACGAGAGGGCCCGCCTGACGAGAGGGCCTGCCTGACGAGAGGGCCTGCCTGACGAGAGGGCCCGCCTGACGAGAGGGCCTGCCTGACGAGTCGGCCTGCCTGACGAGAGGGCTTGCCTGATGAGAGGGCGTGCCTGACGAGATGGCCTGCCTGACGAGATGGCCTGCCTGACGAGAGGGCCTGCCTGACGAGAGGTCCTGCCTGACGAGACGGCCTGCCTGACGAGAGGGCCTGCCTGACAAGAGGTCCTGCCTGACGAGAGGGACTGCCTGACGAGACGACCTGCCTGACGAGAGGGTCTGCCTGACGAGACGGCCTGCCTGACGAGACGGCCTGCCTGACAAGAGGGCCTGCATGATGAGAGGGCCTTCCTGACGAGAGGGCCTGCCTGATGATAGGGCCTGCCTGACGAGAGAGCCTGCCTGACGAGAGGGCCTGCCTGACGAGAGGGCCTGCCTGACGAGAGGTACTGCCTAACGAGTCAGCCTTCCTGACGAGAGGGCCTGCCTGACGAGTGGGCCTGCCTGACGAGAGGGCCTGCCTGACGAGAGGGCCTGCCTGACTAGACGGCCTGCCTGACGAGACGGCCTGCCTGACGGGCTGGGGCCTGGGTGACTCTTCAAGGGGGCCCTGGGGAGATAAATATTTCCTCCCCCTACAAGTATATTACGCAAGATCACCCAAAATTGGCCTCCAAAAGTGCAAAACTCCCAAAAACCTTAAAACGTGTGCCAAGTCTTGCGCCTTTTTTTGGGCCCTCTTCGTGAATACGGGGTTGTACACTTTTTATAACACTCAGTTATACCATCTGACTTTCCCTATCTGAAACTTTCATATTCCTGGTTCAGCATAGATTTTCTATCTTGTCTGACTTCTTCAGAACCCTCCATGTAGACTATCAAAGTGTCCCACATTTCCTTGGAGGTCTTGCAGTGAATCAAATTTTGAAAGGTTGAATCTTCTATGACACTTACTATGATATTCTGGGCTCTTTTATCCATAGTTGACGGGATGATCTCATCCTTAGTCATCTCAGATAAATCTTTGGGAGTTCTTTGATTTGCATCTAGAACTGACACCTTCATTGGAACATAAGGACCTTCCATTACAGTAATATAAATCCTTGGATTAGAAGCCTCCATTAAAGACTGACCCTTTCTTTCCATATTCCAAATATCTCTTTCCTGCATATTGCTAATTTCATAGAACTTAGTTTCTTATGATTTTCTCCTGAACCCATTTTCTTGATCTTGTATCTGCCTTATGGATCTTACTCAGACTGTTAAGTCCTTCTTTAAGTAACCTCCCTCTGATACCACTTGATAGAATTAATTTCAAAATAACCCAAACACCTAGAGGGGGGGGGGTGAATAGGTTCTTTTCCTTTTTTACTTAAGGCAGAATAATTATTCAGATCTTAAAATAGAATCTAACTATTCTACAACAATCACAGCACAGAAATCACAATCACACATACATCACAGATTGCACACAGGTTTATAGTGGTTCCCCAAGGTCTGGGTACATCCACTTTCCCCCTTCACCTATCTAGCAGTGTGCTAGATTCAGCCTAACTTCTTCCTTCTTCTCAGATCCACAGATCTTACAACTCAAAACCCTGAAAGGTTCTTACAACTCAGAACCCTATAAGGTTCCTACAACTCAGAGTGTAACCACACTCCTATAGCTCAGGCTAACAGCTCTACCTCAGCCTTCCCACAAGGCCTACAACTCAGAGAAAAATTTCTCCTATACTAAGGCTCAAAAGCCCTACCACTCAGAGATCTATATCTCCTACACTCAGCCTTTATAATAAAGGCTTACAACTCAGATCTATGATAAGATCCTACAAAATTTGATAAGTGTTTAGATTGACTCTTACCCTTGTTGAGAAAGAAGGTATAAGAGGTTTCTTGATCAGTTTCTTGATAAGACTGATGGCTGAAATCAACCTGTTCTTAGCTTTCTTCAAAGCTTCTTGAATCTGAACTCAGTAGGGTTGATCTCCTTTGAACTTGACTGGCTGCCAGCTTCCTTCTTAGAATCCAGAAATAGGTCTGAATCCTTCTTAGCAGATTAGTTCAAGATCTGCTTCTTAGGAGACTTGTAAATGTCTCCTCCTTTACTTCAACAGTTGGAGATCTCTCTCTCTCTCTCTCTAGAACTTATGAAGTTTCTTCAGAATTCTTGCTTGAATTCTCATTAGATCTTCTCACGAAAATCTTCTTCTGAGTGACGTGCACTTTCTTGATCAATGATCAATACTTTAATATTTGTTCCTGTTGTTGTTGTTGTTTTTGTTCACCTTGTTCATATTGATTTGACATAATCCATCTATATATAGACTTCATCCATGGTAACCGGCTGATCCGGTTTCTAACCAACTCCTGACAAGTCTAACAGCTTCAGCAAACTTGTTGGAATACACAGTTGTCAAGTCTCCAGTCAGTTCTTGAACCTTTGTCTTTGTAAGTAAAGCGTCGAGACTGATTGTCATTATGTGTCGACATAATTAAATTAAGTGTCAACACAAGCTTTGGTGATATCGACATAGCTCCTTTGGTGTCGACACTTCTTCTTGACACTACATCTGTAGAATGTGTCGACATTGCTTCTTTGTGTCGACATATACACTTCTTCATATCAAAGCAAACAACATTGTTGAAACTCTGTTGTGTGTCGACACAAGTCCTGTGTGTCGACACAGTTGATGTAGTCTCAGAATTCTATGTGTCGACACAGCCTCCAGGTGTCGACACATTTGTTGTCGACTAATACATCTGTGTGTCGACACTGCCTCCCGCTATCGACACAGTTGATGTCGACTAATATTTCTGTGTGTCGACACTGCCTACCGGTGTCGACATAATTGATGTCGACTAATAAATTCTGTGTGTCGACACAGTTGCTTCTGGTGTCGACACAACTTTTCCAAGTGTCGACACAGGCTTTCTAAAGTGTCGACACATGGACTTAGAAACTTTTTTTGTATTTTAGCAAATACTTAACCTGCACATATAAACTCAAAATAACGTCAAATACACCTTGATGTATATCATTGAGCTATGTGAGGCTTCTCCAAATCAGGTACACATTTTCCAATGTACCCAACAAAAAGGATATCCCTATTCGGGTTTTCATCTTCTCTCTTAGATCTTCTGTCATCAGCAGCACCAAGGGTAGTTTGAGATTTGGCTCTAGGGACAACTGCCTCTGGGTGCAATTCCATGTATCATTCTGGATCAAAGAATTTTCTGGAAGAATATCTTTCAAGATCTTTCTTTCTCTATTCAGACAATGTTGAAATATTGGAAGTGTCTTTTCCTTGTTCTCTGGCTTTCCTTATCTGATCTAATGCAGCTAACTCCTTCATTCTTGCTGTCTAAGAGACTGGGTTGTTCTTTGGATCTTCATAAGGTACAGGAGGTTCATATCTGTTAATAGTGTCAGAAAGAGGAGCTTTTGAGGGAACACTTTCTTTGAGCTTATAATGGAATGGACCAGAAGAAGTATAACTTGAAGCAGCTGGTCTTTTCCTTTCATATGGTCTATATTTGGATTGTCCTCTAGAATATACTTGCTGATCTCTCTGATTACCTCTTTGTTGACTTCCTCTGGATTGATTTCCCCTGGAGCTTTAACTTCTTGACTGAGAACATCTTTCTTGAGCATGAGACTTGGTAGATCTTTGAGTAGAGATAATTGAGGCTGAATCAGCACTGGATCCTGCACCAGGAGAAGGAGGAGGAGGAAGAAATGGAAGAGATCTTTCCTTGCATCTCTTTTCCTTTTTCATTGCCTTCAGCTGATTTCTAGAGTATTGCATATTGGGTTCTGTTATTGGACAATCATGCAATATATAGTAAGGAATATCATTATCAGAAGTGGCTTTTTCTACAGGAACTTTCCACATAGCTTTACTTATAGCTTTCCTCTTCCTTACAATAGTTGCAGAGGAATCATCAGAATCAGTCTTATATTCATCACTTTCAGAACTCTAGGGATTGTCATACAGATCATCAATCCTCTTTATGTATTCCTGTGTAGCTTTAGAAGGAGCGGCAGGAGTAGGAGCAGAAAAAGAAGCAGGAGTAGGAATACTGACAGTAGGAGTAGAAGTAGAAACAATAACAGCAGCAGCAGCAACAACAACAAAAGAAACAACAACATCAGCATCTGAAGCAATAACAACAGGCTCTGAATCAATATAATCAGACTCTGAAGCACTAGACTCTGTGATTATCATATCATTATCAGCAGTATAAATACAAACATCAGCAACAGCAATTTCCACAACCTTGATTTAATTGATATATGATAATATCAAGCTGGGATCACAGTGGGAAACAGGTACAATGGCCTTCGTAAGATCTTCAACATCTTATGTTTGAAGATATCTGCTATATAGAGCATCAAAATCTGAATGCAGTGACCTGAAGTCAACTGTACTGAAGGATGGAAATGGAGCTGGAGCTTGAAGATCTGGCACTTTTTCTGAACTTTACATGAAGTCTGAATCTTCAACAGGCAGCATGACTACTTCATTGGGCATCTCCCCCTACCTGGATTGAGTATAGACTGGATCAAGGCACCCCAAAGAAGGGATTTCCTGAGGAAGATGGGAAGAAGAAAGCCTTGCAAATAAATCCTGGATGGATTTTAGAAGAGGAGCCAAGGAGGCTTTCAGCAGGCGTGTTAGCCTGGGAGCTAACATCTCATATAGCTTATCTGTAAGAGCAGGAATACTTACTTGCTCAAGGGAGGCTTGAGTAGAGGTAGAGAAGAAAGTTGTAGAAGTTGTTGTAGTTGGTGGAGATGCATGGATGTAGAGAGCTGATGTTGATGGAAGAGGTATGATGGTTCAGATAGAGGGATGGTGGTGATGGATGTAACTGGGATGGTAAAGGATGGAGTTACTGTGGTTATGGATGGGGTGAATGATGGCTGAGCCAGAATATCCTGAAGTAGTTATTGGTAGGAGGTGGAAGAGGATGTAAGCTCTTGAGGAGATGAATGAGAATCATCCATATAGGAATCATCTATGAGGTTGAATGATGGAAAATGGATGGATGAGTCAAGATCAAGAGGGGGATAGAAATGTAGAGGATGAAATTGTTCTTGAAGAGTGACTGGTGGTGGTGAAGAGATTTTTGGAGATGAAATTGAGATGGGGGATGATGAAATGGTTGAGATGGTTGAGGAAACTATGATAAGGGATATAGGGATGGTTGAGGAAACTAGAGGTGGAGATGGTGGAGATGAGGAGGAGGAAGAAGGCAAATATTCTAGTGGGGAAGTTGCCTGAGGGGAAGTGACTGAAACAGTCCTTGTGCCTGAAGTAGAGTTAGCTGCAGGACCCCTACTGGGTTTGGCAATCTGCCTATCCCATTTTCCAAAGAGAGCACAGGAGAGTCTCTTGGAAGTTTTTATGTGCATGCCATTTTATACTAGCAGTTGGGGGCATCTGTTGTTTAAAAACAAGCCTACTATTCTCCCAAAGTTAACAAAATTCTTGTTAATTTTCTTCTTAATCAAGTCAAAGAAGATTTCTCCCCAGTTAAGATGTTTCTTATCAACTATAGCAGTCATTAAACAAAACTGATACCTAGAGATAGTATCATGGGCAGAATGTTTTGCTAAAAGAAATTTGCCTACTACATCAGCAAAAAATTTGTATTCTACTGAAATATTTTTCTTAAGCAACTTGTTAGGGTTTGCTGCATTATGTCCCATTCTATCTAACATAACAGAAAATTCTTCTCCAGACAACTTAACAGTATCATGTCCAGTACTCAATTGAAAAACTTCTGTCAGAAGTGCCGGAGTAAGGGATACTTGGGTTCCTGAAATAGTCCCGACAAATGTATTTTGATCCAGGTTGTGGGCTGTGTATACCCATTCTTTGATTTCATCTGCAGCCAGCTTAATCCTTGTAGTCATGATTGTGACCAACTTTTGTTCCTTAAAAAGTTCTAGAATGTCCTTGAAAATTTGATCACTGCCTTCAAACGAGTCCATATCGATGTCAAATACGGTATCAAACTTCATCGCGGCTAGGACAGCAACTGAAACGGCCATGTTTTTCCTGCAAAAACAACCAAACAAGACCAAGTGTAGAAGGGTTTGGAGGGAAGAAAAGCTCGACAGAAAGTATGAATGTGCAAAAGAGAACGACGATCGAAAAATGATTTTTATATCAGGGTTCGACGCAGAAAAGGAAAGATCGTTGAACTCAGTTCAACGATCTGGGCTTTTAAAGGAAACTGAAAGGTCTTCAACATCGTCGATCTCCGTTCGACGATATTGGAGAGCGTCGAGCTCCGTTCGACGATCTCTGACCGGAAAGAGATAGCCTAGCACTATCTGGAAAACGCTGAGCTCCGTTCGAAGGTTTCATGAGAACGTCGATCTCCGTTCGACGATCTTTGGGAAAAACGTCGAGCGCAGTTCAGAGTTTAGAAAGAACCTATAGACACTAGAGAAATTAAAAGTTTTGCCTATTCTTGGTCAATTTTTAAAGTTTTAAAATCGTGGATCTTAATTTAAACTTCCTCCATCTAACATTCCTAACTGATTAAGGAAGAATATGTGTTTCTTTTCATCCAAGGGTTTGGTGAAAATATCTCCCTTTTGCAAATCAGTTGGGATATATTGAAGTTCAATTTTATTTTTTTCAATATTATCTCTTAGGAAGTGATGCCTATTCTCTATATGTTTTGTCCTACTATGGAGGAGTGGATTTTGGGCTATAGAAATAGCACTTGTGTTATCACAAAAGATTTTTGAATTATCTAAGTTATAACCATAGTCTAGGAGCTGATTTTGAATCCATAATATCTGTGAGCAATAACTACCTGCTGCCATGTATTCAGCTTCAGCAGTTGATGTGGACACAGATGTTTGTTTCTTACAAAACAAGGAGACAAGTATGTCACCATGAAACTGACAAGTTCCACTGGTGCTTTTCCTGTCTACTCTACATCCAGCATAATCAGCATCTGAAAATCCAGTTAATTCAAATCCTAAATCTTTTGGATACCAGAGACCTAGATTTGGACAACTTATCACATACCTAAGAATCCTTTTTACTAATGTTAGATATGACTCTCTAGGGCTTACTTGGAAACTAGCACAGATGCATATAGCAAACATTATGTCAGGTCTACTAGCTGTAAGATACAATAAAGAGCAATTCATTGCTCTATATGTTGTCTGATCAACAGGTTTCCCATGTTCATCAGCATCTAATACAGCATTAGTAGGCATAGGTGTTTTTATAGAGGATGCTTCATATATACCAAATTTATTAACCAACTCTTTTGCATACTTGGTTTGAGAAATGAATATGCCATCAGCATGATGTTTGACTTGCAATCCTAGAAAGAAGGAAAGCTCACCCATGCTACTCATTTCAAATTTTGAATGCATTAGGCTAGAGAACCTTTTACACAAATTTGAATCAGTAGATCCAAAGATAATGTCATATACATAAATTTGTACTAGTAGGATATTGGACTTATGGGTTCTAATGAAAAGAGTTTGGTCTACTCTACCCCTTATAAAATTATTTTTCAAGAGAAAGCATGCTAAGGTCTCATATCATGCTCTAGGAGCTTGCTTGAGGCCATATAATGCCTTATGCAATTTAAAAACATAATCAGGATGAGTAGGAGAGATAAAACCTGGGGGTTATCTGACATAGACTTTTTCTTTGATATCTCTATTTAGAAAAGCACTCTTCACATCAATTTGATAAACTTTGAATCTCTTGTGAGCTGCATAGGCTAGGAATATTCTTATGGCCTCTAACCTTGCAACTGGTGCAATGGTCTGGTCATAATCTATTCCTTCTTCTTGAGAGTATCCTTATGTAACTAGCCTTGCCTTGTTCCTTATAATAATGCCTTGATCATCTAATTTGTTCCTGAATACCCATTTTGTTCCAACAATGGGATGATCCTTTGTCCTTGGCACTAGCTCCCAAACCTTGTTTCTTTCAAATTGGTTTAACTCCTCTTGCATTGCAATGATCCAGTGTGGATCTTGTTCTGCATCTTGTATGGATTGAGGCACAATTTGAGATAGAAAGCTGGTGTGTATCAGATTTTTGTTGACCTTATTTCTGGTTTGCACACCAGCTGAGATGTCTCCAATCTTTTGGGAGATTGGATGATCTCTTGAAGTTACAAAATAAACATGGGGTGTTGATTGGTCACCAACCTGTGTTGTTGTTTCCTCTTGTGGAACAACAACTGGCTCTTCAATGTGGTTCTCATCAAGATGTTGAATGTCTTCTTTATCTTCACTTCTTTAACCTTTTTGTTGGATAGGAGAAGGTGTTGTATCCTTTTCAATGATGTTTAACCTGTTCAAATTCTCTGAGAGAGAATGTACTAGCAAAGGTTCTATGGCAGAAGTATTCTTCTCCTTATAGGACATGTTAGTTTCATCAAAAGATACATGTACAAATTCTTCAATTTTAAGAGATGACTTGTTATACACCCTATAAGCTTTACTGATCATGGAGTATCCCAGAAACACTCCTTCATCAGCTTTGGCTTGAAATTTTGCTATATTTTTCTTGTCATTATTGTGTATGTAACAAATACAACCAAAAATTTTGAAATAGTCTACTTTAGATTTCTTCCCTTTGAGTAATTCATACGGAGTATTGCCCTTCAGCTTATGTATCAAACTTCTATTCAACACATAGTTTGAGGTGTTCACTGCCTCTGCCCAAAAGGATAGAGGAAGGTGAGCATCTGTCAACAATGTAGTAGCAGATTCAATAAGGGTTATATTTTTCCTTTCAGCTACCCCATTTTGTTGAGGAGTTCTAGGAGCTGAGAAAGTGTGCCTGATCCCTTCACTCTTACAGAACTCTTACATAAGAAGAGAATCAAACTCTGTCCCATGATCACTTTTGATCAGGGCAATGTGAATATTGAACTCAATCTGTATGCATTTGAGAAACTCTGTCAAACACTTAAAGTTATCAGACTTCTTCCTCAGAAATAACACCCATATGAATCTAGAGAAGTCATCTACAACTACTAAAGTGTAAGATTTCTCTCCTAGGCTTTGTACTGTAATGGGTCCAAAAAGATCCATGTGTAACAGATACAAAATCCTAGGTGAATCACTCTTATTTAGTGATTTAAAGCTATTTTTAGTTTGCTTGTCTAATTGACAAGCCCTGCAAAATCCTTCCTTCTTGTAAGGGCCAGAAGGTAGTCCTCTAACAAGGTTGTCCTTAGATAGCCTAACAATGGTTCTAAGGTTTACATGTCCTAATCTCTTATGCCATAGCTCATTTGGTTTACTAACAGAATTGAATAAACAGATATCTACCTTAGTTGATTGAAAATCTACAAGATAGATGTTATCTTTCCTTTTACCTGTCAACACAGTTGTGTTGTCCTCTGATTTGATTTTGCATGAAGATTTGTTGAAAGTCACCTGGTAGCCTTCATCACACAATTGACTGATGCTGATTAAGTTGTGATTCAGTCCTTCCACATAGGACACCTTATTGAATGTGACTGACCCTATCTGGACTGCACCATATCCCTTGGTCTGTCCAAAGTTTCAGTCTCCAAATATGACCTTGGGTCCAAGATTGGCTTTGAAAGATGCTTGCTTCCTATCATCTGCTTTGAGCACCCACTATCCAGATACCATTGCTGGTTTATTGTTGGATAGGACTTCACCTGCACATACAACAATTTTTTTGTTTTTGACCCAGTTTACCTTTGGTCTAGGTTGATAACCTTTAAAATCTGAAATAAAAGACATCCCTGGTTGACTCTTATAGCCTTCAGGATGATATCTCCTAGGAGGTATTATCCATTCAGCATAAGGGTTGAAGCTTTGGGATGTAGGACCTCTAGAATTGAATTTTGATTTACCCTTAAAAAATTGTTCAAAGCTCTGAACTCAGGCAGAGTCGATCATCAAACGGAGCATGACGATCTGACCCAAGATCGTCGAACTCAGCTCAGAGATCGTCGAACATAGCCCAATGAAGTAGTCATGCTGCCTGAGTTCAGAGTTCAGAGATCGTCGACCTGATACCAATGCTACCAATGCCAAATGAAGTTGTCATGCTGCTTGAGTTCGGAGTTCAGAGATCGTCGACCTGAGTTCGACGATTCAGCTTGAGATCGCTCAGCTCCGTTCGGAGATCGTCGAGCTCTGTTCGACGTTTTCCGTTGAGCCTTATTTTTCTTAGGAATATCAGAATTCTTCCTAGCTACCTCTATAACTCCCTTTCCTTTATCTAAGATAAATTTGATTGGGGTTGTTAATACTATAGGTTGGCTGGATGAAGCACCCAAGCCCAGTGTACTGTTAAGTCTTGAATTCACTGTGCTTGTGATGTCCATCAGTCTGATGCTTCTCCCATTGAGGGATTCTTCAAACTTCTTTGCCTGAGATAGTTCACTTTTTAGTGAAGCTATCTGCTCCCTACAGCATTCTAACTCCTCAGTGAGTTTGAGGTTATCTGATTTTAAAATGCTGTGTTTAGATAGTTGATTTCTGAGAGAGATAATCTCTTTCTCAGACTTGAGTAGGTCTAAACACAGTGCCTTAAACTCAAATTTAAAGTCCTCTGAATCAAAATAAAAAGAGTCTATTACCTGATTTTCTTCAGTTTCAGGTTCAGATTCAGATCCTGACTCTTGTTCTGCATCTGAATTGTGTTGAGAGGCATTGATAGCCATCATGCAGAAGTCCTTCTCTTGGGCATCATTTTCATCATCACTTGAGCTTGATGAAGTATCTGATTCTTCTTCAGTCTCACTCCAGGTCTCAGCTACAAATCCTTTCCTGGTATGCTTGTTCTTGCTAGAGGAGGATTTTTCATAGTTATTTCTCCTTGAGTCTTTGTCTCTTTTCCTTTCCCTTTTATCTTTCTTGTCCTTGTTTTGGTTCTCTGGACAGTCAGACACATTCTGGCATGGTTTCCTGCATCCAAAACAAATAATATCTTTATTACTGGATTTGTCATACCTTGGCTTTTCATGGCCTGTGGATGACCTTTTCCTAAAGTCTTTTCTAGCCATCTTGTAGAATCTTTTGGCTAGTAGGCTCATTAGCTCTTCATTGCCTGTAACCTTGTCTTCAGGTTGTTCTACTGTAGCTTTAAAAGCAATTGTCTTCTCCTTCCTTATTGCTGGAGAAGCTGTCTTTTGCTCTTCCTCTCTATTTTTGATGAGCAACTACTAAGACTTGAGCTTGCCCAATAGAGCTTCAGTTGTAAGACCCCCTTTTTTTTTCTTTTTCAACCACCGGGGTCTTAGGCCCAGAATCGCCGCTTTGCGGTGACACCTTCACGTCCTGAAGGGTCGTCACCACAAGGCGCCGATTCTGCCGGCCAATTCGATCGCAGAAAGGTAGCACAATATAAAAGTAAGAGCAAAGCAGTCCACAATAATAAAATCACATATATATAATAAAGCTCCATGAAGGGAGTGTCCACAGAAACATCAGAGTGCAGCATAATGTAAAACTAGAAATAAGGGCATAATCCCTGTACATCAGAGTCCTCACTACAATATCACTCATGCGGAAGCAAACACTAGAAACTACTCAGGGTCGAGACTCACGGTCCCGGCAGTATGAACTCCGGAGCTAGACTGCCCCATCTCCAGGCGCACCGATCTCTGGGGCTGCTCCTCCACGCTGGGCTCCACGATCCCCTAAATGATGTGGTTCGAAAACCGTTAGTCATAAAGACTAAGCCCTATCATCCCCTACCCCTTCCCCCATGGCTCCTAGGTACCGAGCGGAGAGGAAGAAAGGGGAGGATATGAAGGTAGAGATAATCATTAAACAGATGGCAGCGGAAACTAATCTAGCAGTTGTATTCGGTGAGCAGTTAATATGAAGGTTATAATAGGACTAGCAGTAGGAAAATCAATTATATGAATTTAAACCTTCACTTATGCGAGAACACATAAGCAAAGGGATCTTTTGCAAGGCTCCCATCGTATAAGTGTCCCATACCACTTATACCTTGGGGTGTCGGTTATCAAACAGCAATGGTTGTTATATATTGAAATTAACCTTTGATCTATAAACTTGCCCACACAAGCTTATAGACCAAGGGGTCGTTTTGCAGGTCCTAATGTATAAGCGTCCCATACCACTTATACTTTAGGTGTCAGGGTTAAATGAATCGATTATGCTATGACATGCTAGTGGGTATGATGAAACATGCAAGTGCAACTCACACACCCGACTCTGTGCACACAGACTTTTAGTTCCCCCTTTCGGAGCCGTTACCTCCCAGGATACCTCCGTAGTGGCAGACGGAAGCGGTGGGTTGGGCCTCGCCCACCTCCAAAACCAGTAAAAGCACCACTGGTCTGACCTATCGTACGCCTCAACGCTTGGTGCACTAAGCGGACGCCTGCGTACTCTTGCCGGCTGGCGCACCGGACTTCTGTTGGCGAAGTGATAACCACCTCGTCGAGTCAACGATATCGGTGTCGGTGCAATCGAACTCCCCGATATCGAAAGACCCACCACCTTAACTTTTCCTATTTTATGCACATGCAAGTTTAATCGTAAACACACAAAAACCGAGCCGAAGCTCCCCGGACCAAAACGTCCGTCTCCAAACCAACCGAGCCGAAGCTCCCCGGACCATCCCGTCCGTCACTTAACCAACCGAGCCGAAGCTCTCATCAATCTTCCTGTGCCAACAGTGTTTGTGAAAAGTGCAGCCCTAGTTACCTAGTTACTCTTGTCGGTTTGTTATTATAGTTTACGTTAGCCCAGGACTGCCCCCGGTATACCCCGTGAAGGGCTCTCAAGGGGCACTAGGAACCAAGACGGCGGCATTACGGCCCGAAGTTCCCTTTTGCAAGGCACTTATTGTTATTAGTTGATCTCCCTTAACCCATTCCCTTCTCACATTACGATAGACTATCCTAGGGTGATTTTTAACCTTCCACTCTTCGGGGAAGACGATCTTTCGTCGATCCCGAGCACTTCTTAACTCTAGTTATCCCACTACTCACTACTCTTTATATCTTCCTATTGTAATTTCCTCCACAATTGTCCACCCAGACAAAATGTTTAACTCCAATGACTTCCTCAGATCATGTCCTATTGCATTTCACAAATTGCTATATGCAGACCGACCTAGACTACATGTCGAACCGGTTATGCAATGATCCATTACTCATCTAAATGGCATAAATTAATTACTGGAGACTTACCATGATATAAATGACCTAAATCCAGAAAATGGAAATTTTCCTAATTTATTTGGCATTTAATTAAATTCCTCGAAAATCCCAAGGGCTACCGGTTTGAATATGAACTACCCTAAGTAATCATGCAAGGTGTCCAGTAAATTTATGATAAATAGTAATTTGTCTCAATAGGTTAAATCCTAAGTATCATAATTTTTATATCATCAAAAGGGCATGAAAACTATTTTAGAAATAATCTCTAATTTCTGTTGTTTATGAATCAAGTACAGAAAATATTCATCCAAAAATTATAAATAATTAATGCCATGCAAATAAATTTTTTAAACATAATAGCCCTTTCTATCATTTGTGAATAAAGTACTAGATTTACTCATTATAAAATTCTATAAAAATCCATGGATCAATGTGCTACTAATCAAGATCTAAATCCAGAATTTCAACTGATTATAATTAAATTAAATCCTCCAAATAATTGAAACAATAAATCGGGCAAATAATCCTTTAACACATGAAATATGATATTTAATAATCATAAAATTCCAGGAAAATTATCATAAGTCTAAAACGTCCTAAAACCCCCTCCTCCCGAGTTTCATATTTTTTTGGATTAGATTTAGTGCTTAAAATAACCAAATTACATTTTTATCCTAACCAGAAATCTCAACTTCCGAGGTAACTAATTACCTCCAATCTTTCACTATTTCAACCAGAGGGTTTTCATCATATCATCCCCCTCTCCTCCAAATTTCAAGGGCATACAAGAGCTTTTGCTCCTATGTCCTTCACAAACCTCAAACTCCCACCCATTGGATTTGAGCCAATCTCTTAGGGTAAAATCCACCCTAATCCACACCATGTTACTCAAGAGGGTAGACATAGACTCAACAAATCAGTGGCCACAACTCCAGCCTCATTTGAGGAGATTTGTCCACTCCATTTCCAATCGTACTTTTCCCCAAAGTACCCCTCACCAAGACCTATCTAGGACTTGATACTTCCCTATTCAAAACTCGACCAATCGAGTTGAAATTTTGTACAGATCTTAACATTGATGACAGGGACCACCACCCAAAATTTGGGGGAGTTTGGACTTAATTTCATCTCCTAATTAATTTTATATTGTTTATTAAAATTTTACAAAAACTTTAGGCAAAAGTTCTCCAAAAATTCTCATTTTTGGACAGCCTCTCGATATACATATTATAGATCTCCAGTCCAAATTTCAAGTCATTTGGACTTGTTATGAACCGTGGGCAACCATTTAAATATCTGGTTAGCCTAGGTCTTGATCCCACCAAAATGAGTGCTGTGGTCAAACCACTCACCCAAATTGAATAAAATCAATTTTAAATTAAAGTAGACCCAGAGGGCTACAACTTTTGTGACTGGTCATTTTTCCTAATTCGGCCTCTAAGTGCCTCATTTTGCAGCCTCGAATTATATCCAAATAACATATCTTTCCATTATGTAACATTTAATAATTTATATATTATAAAATTATTTCTACTGTTCATCTTCTTCATGAACCCGAACAGACACAGGAAAACATTTTTCCTGTAAGCATTCCGTAATCCGTCGCCGGCCGTTCGGTCACTTCCGTGGCCAGCCACCACCACCACCACCTCCGTTGAGGCGATGGCTAGCGGTCGGCGGTGGTTTGGCCGCTGGAGGTGGCGGTTTCCGGCGAACTCAAAATATCTTTTTCATGGTTTTTCCATGAAAACGAGAGATGGATCCGGCTCCGTTGAGCGCGAACCTCCTTTCTAAGAATCCTAAGATCTACCCATGAAAGAGAAGGAGCAGAGGAGGACCTTGTTCGCGGTTTGAAGGCGAGAAGAACGACGGGGTGCCATGGCGCGGTGGTGGCGTTGCTGAACTTCTCCTACAGTAAGAACAAGGATCTGATCCGATTACTTGAGCGTGTAACCTTCTCCTCTTGTCCAGGTGGGCTTTTATAAGTCAGGAAGTGGGAAGGTGAATGGGTAAAGCCATTATGGCCATGAAGACTCCTCCCCTTAACGCTTCGGTTATGATGCAGGAATAAGAAATGGTGGAAATTGAACAGGTGTGTCCAGCTGGCGATTTTCTATTGGACCACATCTTCCTTATTTATTATATAATTACAGAAGGAAAAACGGCCCGTAATTACTCCTGGTGTAACTTTCCACACCAGCATTTATTACCACGCGTATTAGAATAATTTCGGTCCTGAACCGTCGTTTCGGCCAATGTCACGGGCGTGACACATAGGTCACGGGCATGACAGGCCCGGGTAGCCCATTCTGGGTTCGACGATCGTCGAACTGAGATCGACGATCGTCGATCGATGGTCACGGGCGTGACACCTGTGTCACGGGCGTGACAGGCCCGGGTGGTTAAATCTGGGTCGACGATCGTCGATTTGGGATCGACGGTCGTCGAAGGCTGGTCACGCCCTTGGTCACGGGCGTGATACCTAGGTCACGGGCGTGACAGGCCCGAGTTCAATTTCGACGATGGTTTTGCGGGGATCGACGCTCGTCGAAGGGGTCACGCCCTTGGTCACGGGCGTGACACCTTGGTCACGGGCGTGACATGCCCAGGCTGCACGTTCGACGATCGTCTCACGGAGATCGATGATCGTCGAAGGAGTCACGCCCAGGTCACGGGCGTGACGGGTCGGTCACCAGCGTGACCAACCCGTGACCCGAAAACTCGGTCGATTTATTTCAATTTTATGCGCTTCCTGGGGTTCTGACACGTCCAACCGATTCCTAGGGGTCTAACCGGAAATGGGATGTTACAAATCCCAGTAACAAAACAAAAATTTCGTCCCCGAAATTGAGGTCGAGCCTACGGGGATTTCTATCGGAATAAATTAAACTTGTAACATCCCATACGATCTTTCTATTGGGTTCAGGCGACTATCTGTTTGATTAAACGAAGACAATCTCCCCAATAAACAAAAGATTAGCCCCTACTTTTCTGATTGAGTGCGCATGCCTAGGTCCTGAATTTTTCTTATCTAGTCTTAACTGTTCAAAACGAGAAGGCAATCTATAGAATACCGAGAGGTGGTGAGATATACCTGACTGAACAACTCCGGGTATCTTTGCCTCACCAGGTCCTGCGGTTCCCAGGTGTGCTCCTCCTGACCGTGATTTCTCCACAGAACCTTGACTAAGGGGATCTTCTTGCGGCGCAAGATCCGTACTCCTTTGTCGTCGATCCGAACCGGCTCCAAGTGAACAGATCAGTCTGAAGCTACCGGCCCTTCGGTGGTCAAAATCCGCTGTTCCGGGCGTAGTAGAGCCCTTCTCAGCGAAGAAATGTGGAAGACGTCGTGTAGAGCTGCCAGCTCTGGCGGCAACTCTAGCCTGTAGGCTAGGGGTCCGATCCGCTCCAGGATCCGGTAAGGACCCATATACCTAGGGCTGAGTTTCTTCCTCCGACCGCGCACCCGTGAGACTCCGTGCATGGGCCGGATCTTCAAGAACGCTCGATCCCCTACCCGAAACTCCACCTGACGATGCCGGGCGTCATAGTATTTTGCTTGTCTGCTCTGCGCCTCCAACATCCTATCTCTGATCAGTCTCACCTGAGCCTCAGTGTCTTCAACAAAATCCGATTCCAACAGCTTCGGATCCTCATCTTGAACCCAAGAAAGCGGGGTCCTACATTTTCTTCCATACAAGGCTTCATAAGGCGCCATCCTGATGCTGGACTGGTAGCTGTTATTATAGGAGAACTCGACCAACGGCAACATCTTCTCCCACGGCTCCCCTCGGTCCAGTATACACAATCGTATTAGATCCTCCAAGGTCCGGTTGGTGCGCTCTGTCTGCCCGTCCGTCTGAGGGTGGAAGGCCGTGCTAAAAGTCAAACGGGTGCCCAAATATGCATGCACCGACCGCCACTCCCTGGATGTAAACCGTCCATCGCGGTCCGACACTATCGTCCGGGGCACGCCATGATATCGGACATACTGCTCAACAAACTTCCGTACCAGCACTCCCACCGAGTCATCCTTCCTAATCGGTATAAAGCGGGCCACCTTCGTCAACCGATCAACAATCACCCAGATCGAGTCATTCCTCGTCCGAGACCGGGGAAGACCATGTATAAAATCCATCGCTATATCGTCAAACTTCCACTACAGCACCGGGAGTGGCTGCAACAGTCCTGCGGGGTTCCTGCACTTTGCCTTCACCAACTGACACGCCTCGCAATGGGTCACGAAGTACGTAATGTCCTTCTTCATGCCCGGCCAAAACATCGTCCTCTTCAGATCAGCGGTCATCTTTGTGATCCCCGGGTGCACCGAGTACCGGCTGCAATGCGCCTCCATCACAATATCCTCTTGGATCTGGCCTCCTGCGGGTATATATACTCTGCCTCTGAAGTGGAGCAAACCATCTCTCAGGGAATAATCCCCTGTCGAACCTTCCTCCAAAGCTTGGAACATCGACTCTGCCCACGCATCTGTCCTCTGTCCGTCCCGAATGCGATCCCGAATATCGTCTACGGCCACCATCGATTTCAGATACTCCATATATAGCTCTGGATCATCCTCAGACACCAGGGATATCCGCATATCTTTGAATGACTGGACCAGCTCCATGGACATAACCCGGGGCCCAGCTTCGGATGTGGCAGCTCTCCGGCTCAACGCGTCGGCCACCACGTTTTCCTTCCCTGGATGGTAGTGCATCTCATACTGATAATCTGCTAAGAACTCCACCCAGCGCCTCTGCCTGATATTCAGCTCCTTCTGCGTGTCCACGTATTTCAAGTTCTTATGATCAGAGAAGATATCGCAGTGGACTCCATAAAGATAATGGCGCCAGACCTTCAGAGCAAAAACGACCGCTCCCATCTCGAGGTCGTGCACCGGGTAGTTCTTCTCATGGGTCTTCAGCTGGCGGGAGGCATATGCTATGACGTGTCCGTCCTGCATCAGCACTGCTCCCATCCCCTGGTATGATGCATCGGTATACACCTGGAATCCTTCCTTTCCAGATGGAAGGGCCAGGATAGGGGCTGAGATGAGTCGGTCCTTCAGCTCCTGGAAAGCCGCCTGGCACTGCGGGGTCCAAACGAAGGGTGCCTCCTTCTTCGTCAAAGATGTGAGGGGGAGGGCAATCTGAGAGAACCCCTCCACGAACTTCCGGTAGTAACCGGCAAGTCCCAAGAAACTGCGTACATCGGTGGCTGTCATCAGCTGCGGCCAATTGCGAACTGCCCGAATCTTTGCCGGATCTACTGATAACCCGGCTCCGCTGATAATGTGGCCTAGGAAGGCCACCCCCTTCAACCAAAACTGACACTTGCTGAACTTTGCATAAAGGCGATGCTCCCGCAACCTCTCCAAGGTCAGTGCCAGATGCCAAGTGTGCTCCTCCTCCGTCCTAGAGTAGATCAGGATGTCGTCTATGAATACTATGACGAACACATCCAAGTAGGCTTCGAAAACCCGGTTCATGAGGCTCATGAACGCTGACGGAGCATTCGTGAGCCCGAAGGGCATCACGGTGAACTCATACAGGCAATATCTGCTACTAAAGGCCATCTTCGGGATATCCTCCTCCTGGATCCGCAGCTGGTAGTATCCTGACCTCAAGTCCAGCTTCGAGAAATAATGGGCCCCTTCTAGCTGGTCGAACAATTCGTCTATCCGAGGGAGCGGATAGGTATTCCGGACGGTCAGCCTGTTTAGTGCTCGATAATTGATGCACAGGCGGAGTGTCCCATCCTTCTTCTTCACGAATAGGACCGGTGCTCCCCATGGAGAGGAACTCGGTCTAACAAATCCTGCCTCAACTAATTCCTGCAGCTGAGTCCGAAACTCTGCCAACTCCTTTGGGGCCATCCGATAAGGGGCCCTAGACGCCGGCTTGGCCCCCGGCACAAGCTGTATCTGAAAATCCTGCTCTCGGTGTGGAGGTAGTCCTGGTAGTTTCTCTGGAAAGATGTCAGCGAAATCTCGCACCACCGGGATGTCTGTCACCGACTCCTTAACTTCCGCCATCTCAAATAAAATCTGATAGACCTCCTCTCCCTGCAGATGGGCCTTAACGGCCTGTACCGAAGATAAGAGTATACGAGAGACAGGTCTTATACCTTCGATGGTGATGAAAGAGTCCCCGTGTCTCACGGTGATCCTCTTCGCCTGGCAGTCAATCTGGGCATGGTTCCAGTGCAGCCATACCATGCCCAGGATCAGGTCGTAGTCCGTCAGCTTCAAAATCATCGCCGGAGCCGCAAATGCCTATCCACCAATTTCTGCCTCCATATTGCAGTGATCCGTGGTAAGGAGCTTAGATCCGTCTGGTAGTCGCACCCTCATCCTCGAGCCTGTGAACCGCTCCACACCTTCCAGTTCTTCTACGAACGACTCCGACACAAAGGAGTGAGTAGCTCCAGTATCGAACAGCGTGCGGGCCGGCTTGCCGCTGATGAAGACTATACCTGGGGTGATTAGATATCTTAGGGTTCTATAGTGAGTTTTACTTTCCTTGCTATCTATCTAGTGCGATTCAAAGTTTTAACAACTTAAAGGGAAATTCTATGAAAACAAAGAAGCATTGCGGCATACCTGCGATGACCTGCTCCGGATTCCGCGGCTGCGCAAGGTCCAAGGCATATACCTGCTCTCTTCCCTGTCTACGGTCTCCCTCCTGGTATCCACGACTGCGGCCGCGTCCTCGGCCTCCGTAATGCTAAGCTGGTGGGCCACCCTGTGGTGCTGGAGGTGGTGCCCCCCTCATGGGGCAGTTCCTCCGAATGTGCCCAATCTGATGACAAAGGAAGCACTCTGGGGGGTACGCCATTCCCCCGGGTCTCGGCATCTCCTGCATCCGAAGAGGTGGAGGGGCTAATATCACCTGTTCCCTCGGCTCCTGCCTCACGTCCTGACGAGGCTGGTCCTCTGTCCTCCTCCCCTCTGGTACAGCACCTCGCCGCTGGTCATTCCTACCTCTCCGTCCCTGATCCTCTGCTGGCAGCTTCCGGCCCCGGGTGGTGTGTCAGTCAGCCTCAATCCTTTTTGCCATCTCCAAAATCCGGGAGATGGGCCCGTCAGATACAAATAACAAAGCCTTCCTCAAGTCCTCCCGCAGACCCTTATAGAACCTCCTGATATACCCTGCTTCGTCCAGCTGGTAGGAATCTGCGTACCGAGCCAGATGGTCAAACTCTCGATGGTACTCCACCACGGTCCGGGTGCCCTGCTTCAACTGTAAGAACCGCTCCTCCAAATCATCCCTGGCCGACTGCGGAACGAAATGCTCCAGCAGTGCGGCCCTGAACTCCTCCCAGGTGACTTTCGCAACCTCCCTATCGGCAAATGTCGTGTCCAACAACGTCTTCCACCACCTTTTTGCATGGGACTCCAGGCAAGAGACAACAAGAGCCACCCTCTCCTCCCATGGACACCGAATCCCGGTTAGCATCTCGTACATGATATCGAGCCACTCTTCTGTCCGAACTGCCGACTCTATCCCCAAGTAGGATGGGGGAGACAGTCCTCGGAAGATGCTTAGCCAGTTGGCCCCCAGATTTGGCTGCGGGACCGGAACCTGCTGGGCCCTCAAGGCCTCCAGGATGGCAGTCAGAGTCTGTCCCATGTCTGACTGAAGGAAAGGAGTGGGGACCGGTGGAGGTGGTGCAACTCCCTGAGTCTGCTGAACTCCGCCTTGTGGCGTAGGCTGTGCTGGAGGCTGCGTAACAAAAACACATGCTGAGAAAACCTTCAAATATTACCTAAAGGTGGACAAATTATATGTGATCCCCATATGGGCACACCACTGCTTCCGCTGCTTAGTTTGTCCCCAAACTAAACTCGAGCGGGGGTGACACAGGGTTAGTGGACTGCTACCTTTTTAGATCGATGTTTCCTCTGATACCACTTGTAAGACCCCCTTTTTTTTCTTTTTCAACCACCGGGGTCTTAGGCCCAGAATCGCCGCTTTGCGGTGACACCTTCACGTCCTGAAGGGTCGTCACCACAAGGTGCCGATTCTGCCGGCCAATTCGATCGCAGAAAGGTAGCACAATATAAAAGTAAGAGCAAAGCAGTCCACAATAATAAAATCACATATATATAATAAAGCTCCACGAAGGGAGTGTCCACAGAAACATCAGAGTGCAGCATAATGTAAAACTAGAAATAAGGGCATAAGCCCTGTACATCAGAGTCCTCACTACAATATCACTCATGCGGAAGCAAACACTAGAAACTACTCAGGGTCGAGACTCACGGTCCCGACAGTATGAACTCCGGAGCTAGACTGCCCCATCTCCAGGCGCACCGATCTCTGGGGCTGCTCCTCCACGCTGGGCTCCACGGTCCCCTAAATGATGCGGTTCGAAAACCGTTAGTCATAAAGACTAAGCCCTATCATCACCTACCCCTTCCCCCATGGCTCCTAGGTACCGAGCGGAGAGGAAGAAAGGGGAGGACATGAAGGTAGAAGATAATCATGAAACAGATGGCAGCGGAAACTAATCTAGCAGTTGTATTCGGTGAGCAGTTAATATGAAGGTTATAATAGGACTAGCAGTAGGAAAAGCAATTATATGAATTTAAACCTTCACTTATGCGAGAACACATAAGCAAAGGGATGTTTTGCAAGGCTCCCATCGTATAAGTGTCCCATACCACTTATACCTTGGGGTGTCGGTTATCAAACAGCAATGGTTGTTATATATTGAAATTAACCTTTGATCTATAAACTTGCCCACACAAGCTTATAGACCAAGGGGTCGTTTTGCAGGTCCTAATGTATAAGCATCCCATACCACTTATACTTTAGTTGTCAGGGTTAAATGAATCGATTATGCTATGACATGCTAGTGGGTATGATGAAACATGCAAGTGCAACTCACACACCCGACTCTGTGCACACAGACCTTTAGTTCCCCCTTTCGGAGCCGTTACCTCCCAGGATACCTCCGTAGTGGCAGACGGAAGCGGTGGGTTGGGCCTCGCCCACCTCCAAAACCAGTAAAAGCACCACTGGTCTGACCTATCGTACGCCTCAACGCTTGGTGCACTAAGCGGACGCCTGCGTACTCTTGCCGGCTGGCGCACCGGACTTCTGTTGGCGAAGTGCTAACCACCTCGCCGAGTCAACGATATCGGTGTCGGTGCAATCGAACTCCCCGATATCGAAAGACCCACCACCTTAACTTTTCCTATTTTATGCACATGCAAGTTTAATCGTAAACACACAAAAACTGAGCCGAAGCTCCCCGGACCAAAACGTCCGTCTCCAAACCAACCGAGCCGAAGCTCCCCGGACCATCCCGTCCGTCTCTTAACCAACCGAGCCGAAGCTCTCATCAATCTTCCTGTGCCAACAGTGTTTGTGAAAAGTGCAGCCCTAGTTACCTAGTTACTCTTGTCAGTTTGTTATTATAGTTTACGTTAGCCCAGGACTGCCCCCGGTATACCCCGTGAAGGGCTCTCAAGGGGCACTAGGAACCAAGACGGCGGCATTACGGCCCGAAGTTCCGTTTCGCAAGGCACTTATTGTTATTAGTTGATCTCCCTTAACCCATTCCCTTCTCACATTACGATAGACTATCCTAGGGTGATTTTTAACCTTCCACTCTTCGGGGAAGACGATCTTTCGTCGATCCCGAGCACTTCTTAACTCTAGTTATCCCACTACTCGCTACTCTTTATATCTTCCTATTGTAATTTACTCCACAATTGTCCACCCAGACAAAATGTTTAACTCCAATGACTTCCTCAGATCATGTCCTATTGCATTTCACAAATTGCTATGTGTAGACCGACCTAGACTACATGTCGAACCGGTTATGCAATGATCCATTACTCATCCAAATGCCCTAAATTAATTACTGGAGACTTACCATGATATAAATGACCTAAATCCAGAAAATGGAAATTTTCCTAATTTATTTGGCATTTAATTAAATTCCTCGAAAATCCCAAGGGCTACCGGTTTGAACATGAACTACCCTAAGTAATCATGCAAGGTGTCTAACAAATTTATGATAAATAGTAATTTGTCTCAATAGGTTAAATCCTAAGTATCATAATTTTTATATCATCAAAAGGGCATGAAAACTATTTTAGAAATAATCTCTAATTTCTGTTGTTTATGAATCAAGTACAGAAAATATTCTTCCAAAAATTATAAATAATTTATGCCATGCAAATAAAGGCCTAACATTAGCACTGGCCAAGTTTCATAATTTTCCAGCAAGTATTTTATCCATAATTAATTTTTTAAACATAATAGCCCTTTCTATCATTTGTGAATAAAGTACTAGATTTACTCAACATAAAATTCTATAAAAATCCATGGATCAATGTGCTACTAATCAAGATCTAAATCCAGAATTTCAACTGATTATAATTAATTTAAAACCTCCAAATAATTGAAACAATAAATCGGGCAAATAATCCTTTAACACATGAACTATGATATTTAATAATCATAAAATTCCAGGAAAATTATCATAAGTCTAAAACGTCCTAAATCCCCCTCCTCCCGAGTTTCATATTTTTTTGGATTAGATTTAGTGCTTAAAATAACCAAATTACATTTTTATCCTAACCCGAAATCTCAACTTCCGAGGTACCTAATTACCTCCAATTTCTTCACTATTTCAACCAGAGGGTTTTCATCATATCATCCCCCTCTCCTCCAAATTTCAAGGGCATACAAGAGCTTTTGCTCCTATGTCCTTCACAAACCTCAAACTCCCACCCATTGGATTTGAGCCAATCTCTTAGGGTAAAATCCACCCTAATCCACACCATGTTACTCAAGAGGGTAGACATAGACTCAACAAATCAGTGGCCACAACTCCAGCCTCATTTGAGGAGATTTGTCCACTCCATTTCCAATCGTACTTTTCCACAAAGTACCCCTCACCAAGACCTATCTAGGACTTGATATTTCCCTATTCAAAACTCGACCAATCGAGTTGAAATTTTGTACAGATCTTAACATTGATGCCAGGGACCACCATCCAAAATTTGGGGGAGTTTGGACTTAATTTCATCTCCTAATAAATTTTATATTGTTTATTAAAATTTTACAAAAACTTTAGGCAAAAGTTCTCCAAAAATTCTCATTTTTGGTCAGCCTCTCGATATACATATTATAGATCTCCAGTCCAAATTTCAAGTCATTTGGACATGTTATGAACCGTGGGCAACCATTTCAATTTCTGGTTAGCCTAGGTCTTGATCCCACCAAAATGAGTGTTGTGGTCAAACCACTCACCCAAATTGAATAAAATCAATTTTAAATTAAAGTAGACCCAGAGGGCTACAACTTCTGTGACTGGTCATTTTTCCTAATTCGGCCTCTAAGTGCCTCATTTTGCAGCCTCGAATTATATCCAAATAACAAATCTTTCCATTATGTAACATTTAATAATTTTTATATTATAAAATTATTTCTACTGTTCATCTTCTTCATGAACCCGAACAGACACAGGAAAACATTTTTCCTGTAAGCATTCAGTAATCCGTCGCCGGCCGTTCGGTCACTTCCCAGGCCAGCCACCACCACCACCACCTCCGTTGAGGCGATGGCTAGCGGTCGGCGGTGGTTTGGCCGCCGGAGGTGGCGGTTTTCGGCGAACTCAAAATATCTTTTTCATGGTTTTTCCATGAAAACGAGAGATGGATCCGGCTCCGTTGAGCGCGAACCTCCTTTCTAAGAATCCTAAGATCTACCCATGAAAGAGAAGGAGCAGAGGAGGACCTTGTTCGCGGTTTGAAGGCGAGAAGAACGACGGGGTGCCATGGCGCGGTGGTGGCGTTGCTGAACTTCTCCTACAGTAAGAACAAGGATCTGATCCGATTACTTGAGCGTGTAACATTCTCCTCTTATCCAGGTGGGCTTTTATAAGTCAGGAAGTGGGAAGGTGAATGGGTAAAGCCATTATGGCCATGAAGGCTCCTCCCCTTAACGCTTCGGTTATGATGCAGGAATAAGAAACAGTTGAAACTGAACAGGTGTGTCCAGCTGGCGATTTTCTATTGGACCATATCTTCCTTATTTATTATATAATTACAGAAGGAAAAACGGCCCGTAATTACTCCTGGTGTAACTTTCCACACCAGCATTTATTACCACGCGTATTAGAATAATTTCGGTCCTGAACCGTCGTTTAGGCCAATGTCACGGGCGTGACACATAGGTCACGGGCGTGACAGGCCCGGGTAGCCCATTCTGGGTTCGACGATCGTCGAACTGAGATCGACGATCGTCGATCGATGGTCACGAGCGTGACACCTGTGTCATGGGCGTGACAGGCCCGGGCGGTTAAATCTGGGTCGACGATCGTCGATTTGGGATCGACGGTCGTCGAAGGCTGGTCACGCCCTTGGTCACGGGCGTGACACCTAGGTCACGGGCGTGACAGGCCCGAGTTCAATTTCGACGATCGTTTTGCGGGGATCGACGCTCGTCGAAGGGGTCACGCCCTTGGTCACGGGCGTGACACCTTGGTCACGGGCGTGACATGCCCAGGCTGCACGTTCGACGATCGTCTCACGAAGATCGACGATCGTCGAAGGAGTCATGCCCAGGTCACGGGCGTGACGGGTCGGTCACGGGCGTGACCAACCCGTGACCCGAAAACTCGGTCGATTTATTTCAATTTTATGCGCTTCCTGGGGTTCTGACACGTCCAACCGATTCCTAGGGGTCTAGCCGGAAATGGGATGTTACATCAGTGGTGATCTCATTCAAGATTCTGGCATCCTTGATTGGCCAGATCCTTGAGTCCCAAGTGCTGGGGAAACACATTAGGATTATATCATTGAGTTCAGTCAGTGAGATCTCCTTATCCAAAGTTTTTAATTCACATACAATCAGACTGAGTCTGTTATACATGTCAGCTACTCACTCTGTTTCTCCCATCTTGAAGTTCTCATATTGAGTTATGAGATGAGATCTTCTGTCCTTTCTCTCATCAGCAGATCCCGACACCAGCTCAGATAGCTTGTCCCAGATTTCCTTTGCTGAGTTGCATTCTGCTACTTTCTGAAATATATCATCAGACATTATCTGCGCCAATATATTCATTGTCTTTGCATCAGCAACTTTCCACTTCTTGATGTCTGCATCTGTTCCTGAAGGGGGTGGAACAACACTTGTACTTGAGGTTTCTGGAGGTCTTGGACACACTGTCAAAACAGAATTAAAGATATCCTCATCAATAGAATTCATGTACAATTTAATCCTTGCCTTCCAAAGTGCAAACTTAGAAAGATTGCACACTGGAGGTCTGGTGCTTGCATAGTCTTTGTTCTGTGCCATGGATTTATATCAAAATAAATATAATAGAAATAACAACCCTCTATTAAAGATTGATCTTATCAGAGATCTTTTTGTTCAGGTGTTAGCCAATGAAAACAACCAACCTAGTGAAGATCTAGTTGTTGAATAACCAACCTCGCTCTGATACCAATTGAAAGTGAGGGTAAGATCTACTTTTACTCTAGAGGGGGATGAATAGAGTATTTTTAAAATAATTTTGCAAATTAAAACTAATTGGCAGTGGAAGACTTAATTTATTTATAGTGTATTGTTCTCACAGTAAACAAAATAAAGTAAAGGAAGAAACTAATTCACAACACACATCAAATAATACAAAGGCAACCAGAAGACACAAGGAGCTATAGTGGTTCCCCAATCAACCTGGGTACATCCACTCTTCTACCACCCTAGGTAGGAATCCACTGCAGGATGAGTTGATCAGGTGTCCTGGGAACCAATGAGCTTTTGATAAGGTGCTCAAAAAACAAACCAGATTTTTTGATCAGGTGTCTTGCCACCACTGAGTTTTGACAAGCTCTCAGAAATCAAACACAAATCTTTTGAAGGGAGTTTTGTATAACCCTTTTACAACAAAAGAAATTAAAAGGAGTAAAGATGTTCTTCTCTGTCAACAATCAAAGAGAAGACTAGTGGATTGATTATGTCAAAGCTCCCTATGAGATTGGCAGTAGGTCTGGAGAAGAAGCTTTGTACAAGGTGATAGTCCTTTAGTAGGATGAGATCTCCAGCAAATGATGATTTCAGCAAAGGCAGAAATATATTGTGTCTGGAGTCTTGATTGATGAAGCTTAGAAAGCTTGAATAAGAGAGGAGGTATGAAAGAATAGAAGGAATTCTTCTCTGTGTGTTGATCTCCTTCTCTATTCTATTCCTTGTGTTCTGTAAGAACTCTAACACTATAATCCTGTAGTTCTTGTGTGTGTCTGTCTCTTAGATGTTGTTCTTGGTTGTTTTTTCTCTTCTTGATATCTGTTTCTATTGTCTGAAATGATATATTGAAATCCAATCTTCTAGATAGCCGTTAGCCAGTCATAAATGACTTTCCTTAATTGATAATTGTCTCTGGAGGAAAGTCCTAAGAAACATTCTCTTTTAGTCTCCTTGAAACTTGCTCCAGATTGATTGAAACGGTTACAAAATATTCCGCATTAAATGTTAGAGATTGAAGAAATTTGAATTCCATAACAAACTGATTTGAAATCCTGAAATCGTCGATCTCTCAAGAAAATCGTTGATCTGACCTTGACTATCGTCGACCTGAGCTCAGAGACTGGAATTTGACTTGAGACATAAATCGTCGATCTGAGCTCGGAGATCGTCGAACCAAGTTCGACGACTCGTCGACCAGAGCTCAGAGATAGTCAAACTGAGTTCGACGCCTCGTCGATCTACGCTCGACGATAATTGCCTTTGTCTTCTGCACTTGTAATCTGAACTAGGAGGTCTTGGGGGCAGCTTTCAAACCTAAGTTCTAAGCCTTAGACCTATTCTAGTTGACCTTTAAATCTATACAATGAGGTCAAGACACAATCCTATCGGCATAGTGATCCTTACCCAAATCAGTAACATGATGTTCCAACAGACTCAGCAGTCTGGGAGGGGATGTCCACCCGACTTGTTCTTCTTGTTTGCTTCTCTTTTGTACTTGGCGAAATCATGTCTCTCCATGTATACCAAACTTTGTAAAGAAGATAGTTGATAATAAAAGATCTGTGTTTTCTTTCCTTTATCTCTGATTACATAGCTCTGTTTATGGTTGGAGTGTTCCTGCGCCTAGTTCTCGCTTTCTGCTTGATCAAGTGATTAGCTTGATAGCTCTAGAAGTGGTTGCTTGATATCAGAACTACCAGTTGATCAGCTTGATTAGAAATTTCAACATAAGCAATCACATGTCTGTGTTGCATCAGTACTGCTCCCATCCCTTGATACAACGCGTCATTGTAGACTTGAAATCCTTCCTTCCCAGACGGAAGGGATAGGATGGGCGCGGTAGTAAGTCTGTCTTTCAGTTCTTGGATCGCAGTTTCACACTGGGGTGTCCACTCATATGGCGCACCTTTCTTTGTTAGAGTAGTAAGAGGAAGGGCTATCTTCTAGAATACTTTCACAAACTTGCGATAATACCCGGCAAGCCTAAGAAAACTCCATACATCCGTCATAGACTTCAAGGGTGACCATTCCTTCACGACACACACTTTAGGTGGATCCAAAGCTAGTCCAGCCCCACTAATCACATGCCCAAGGAAGGCAACCTTTTGGAGCCATAAATTCGCACTTGCTGAACCTAGCAAACAAGGCATGCTCCTTTAGCTTCTTCGGAACCAAGGTCAGATGTTCAACATGCTCCTCCTCTGTCCTTGAGTAGACAAAAATGTCATCGATGAAGACGATGACAAAGATGTCTAGGTATGGCTCAAACACTTTTGTTCATCAGACTCATGAAAGCTGAAGAGGCATTTGTGAGCCCAAACGGCATCACAGTGAACTCGTATAAGCCGTAACTTGAGCTAAAAGCTATTTTCTGAACGTCCTCATCTTGTATCCTCAATTGTTAATACCCCGAGCACAAATCCAACTTGGATAACCAATGCACTCCTACAAATTGATCGAACAAATCGTCGATCCGGTGTAGCAGATAAGTGTTCAATAACGTCAGTCGATTGAGCTCCCGATAGTAGATACACAATATCAATGTTCCATCCTTCTTTTTGACAAATAGGACAGGGGCTCCCTACGGTGTTGAGCTGGGGGGAAAAATAGTGACTCTACCAACTCTTGCAATTGTACTATAAACTCGGCGAGTTCCTTTGGGGCCATTCTATACGGGGTTCGAGAGATGGGATTCACACCAGGTACGAGCTTAATTTGAAAATCCACCTGTCTTTGCGGGGGTAATCCTGACAATTTCTCAGGAAATACCTTGGGAAAATCTCGCACCACCTGTACATCCTTGATATCCAATGCCATCTCTTTCAACTCGAAACAAATTATGTATACTTCATCCCTCTTCATATGGGCTTTTAAGGCCTGAATTGAAGATAATAACATACGAGGTGCGAGTCTAATACCTTAAAAGATGACTTCAGAGTCTCCATGCCTCAAGGAAATTCGCATCTCTACACAATCAATTCTGGCGTGGTTTCAGTACATCCATTCCATGCCAAAAATAAGGTCGAATTCTGGCATTGCCAATACTGTGGTAGGGATTTCAAAGAACTTTGCTCCAAGAAGAACCTCAAATTCATACTTCACGGTTGCAGTCATCTCAGATCCATACGAGAGGCGTACTCTTCGAGCAATATCGGTGAAGTATTGCACTCCCTCTATGTCTTTAACAAAATCTGTCAACACAAACGAGTGTGTGGCTCCGGTATCGAACAGTGTGTAGGCCGGTTTCCCACCAACCATCACATTGCCTAAGGACCAGTGAAAAATACTCAAAGCTAGATTTATAGTGCATATTAGGCAACATAAGGTGAATGTTGAAAATGTGTTAATTAACTGTAACATACCTGCAATCCCCTACTGAGGGTTCCGCTCCTACGCCATTTTTAGCACGAACACTTGATCCCGAGAAGTTCCGGGGTTTCCTCGTCGTGGTCCTCGACCACGAATATGTGCCCGTCCTCGTGGTGCTGCTGGATGGAGAGCAGGAAGAGCATTCCCAACTAGCTGCGGGCAGTGACGTCGGATGTGGCCCAGTTGGTTGCATTGGAAGCATACCCGTTCATACTGCCCTTTGGGTTATTGGAACTACTGATGTTGTGGAGGTGGAGGCAATGCTGGCGATTATACGGTCGGGCGCTCCATTTTAAAATTCTGGTGGAAACGAACACCACTTCAATGGTATCCTCTTCCACCTCTGTTGTCTTGCCTCCTTCTATTACTAGTGCTAGCTTGAATTACACCCTCAATGGGTCTCTTAGCACTTCCCAAGTGGTCTTCCTCTATCCTCTTTGCCATGTCAATTATATCTGCTAAGCTGGAGTCTGCTATAAACAAAAGGGCTTGCCTCAGGGGGTCCTGCAAGCCTTTGTAGAACCGTTTAGCGTATCCTCTATCGTCCAACTCGTACGAGTCAGCAAATCTAGCCAGATACTGAAACTCCCGCTGGTACTGTGTCACTGACTTGGATCCCTGCTTCAGCTGCAGAAATCTCTCTTCAAGTTCATCTCGATCTATCGAAGGGATAAAGTGCTCTAAGAAAGCTTTAGAAAACTGGCTCCAACTAATATCTATCTAGACTCTTCCTTGGAAGTTGGAGCCCATGAGAGACTTCCACCACCTTTTTGCACGCAATTCCAGAAGTGACACTACCAATATCACATCCATATTGTTCGGACATCTAATTCCCGCCATCATCTCTTGCATGGTGTCTAGTCATTCCTCCGTATGCACTGCAGACTCTATCCCAAGGTAGGCAGGAGGGGAGAGAGCTCGAAAAGTGCTCAACATTTTAGATCCTGATGCTTGTTGTTGTACCGAGTCTTGTTGGGACCTAAAGGCATATAAGATAGTTGTGAGTATCTGCCCTAGCTTCGATTGCTGAAACTGTATGGGTAGGATGGGGCGGGAGTTCCCCCCACTGGATCAACGTGCACTGGGATCTACACATAAGGTACAAACCTAAGGTCAGGTTGGCTAATCCTAAGGTCAAAGTTGGGCATACTTAGTGTGAATTACATTTGGCGCAACAGAAGCGTGGTGGGCCTATAACTGACATGTCGGAGGATTGAAACCTCCCTCTGATACCATATGTAAGACCCCCCTTCCGGAATACAAAACACGACATGAATGGAGTCTTATGCCTAGAACAGCCACCTTGCGGCAGCGTTATCACACGGGCTAACCCGTACTACAAGACGCAAATCCTTCCGCCTATAATCAATATCATTCATTGCCAACCCAACCAAGAATATAAAACAGAAGTCAGATCCACACATAAGTAAAATAGTCCAAAAGAATTGCATCAAATAGCAGAAGCATCAACAAGCTTCTATAATATCAGAGTACAAGTGCAAAATCTCCCAAAGGCTATAACTGAAATCTCTCAAAGACTCACATCAGTAACGGATGACATCGATGGTACCATCACATCAGGCCCTGTTGTCTTGGCCTTGCTGCCCTGCTGCATAACCTGCTGCTCTATCTTCGTGGTTTCCTCCTAAAAAGGAAGACGTAGTAACCGTTAGTCATAAAGACTAAGTGGCTATCACATCCGCTCCCCCGATGACTCCTCGACACCGGGTGGGGAAAAGAACAAGAGTACAATATATATAAATGATCAGTATTACAAAGCAGGTGATATAGATCTAGTCAATAACAGTGAATATCAAAGTAAATACAACAAATGAGTAAACAATCTACTCTAGCAGTTCTACCATCAACAACAATATATAGGTATAAATCTAAGACAGTAAGTAACTTAACTTATATGAATGCCCATACAGACATAAAAGTTAAGGATCGACTCAACAGTAAAGTAATTCGTCGTATAAGAGTGCCAATTCAAACTTATATGATGAGGATCTTGTGTATATAATGTATGTGATGATATGAATACAATGCAATGACTTACCCACGATCATGCACATACAACTTCTATATCTCCACTACTAGGCTTCCATCCACACTACCTGGCCTAGGCATCCGTACGCCTCAACGCTAAGAACACAATAACGGAGTTCATATGCGTACTACGACTCAGAGAGGTCTTAGGTAGATGTGCACCAAGAACACAACCCAAACAGGGCTATCATCGTGGCACGGAAGGTGCCTCTATGAACATTGCACCAAAGGACCAAGACAAACCATCCACTAGCATGGAGGGTGCTTCGGGAAGTAAACACCGAGTAGCAAGGCACAACTGTGCAAGTCTATCTGTCAGCTCCTGTCGATGTGATGACTAGAGAGCCCGTAGACCTGCCACACTATCCTTAACCCAGGATCATGACACCGCGTGTCAACTCACACTGCATGCACTTCACATATAGGGCTCCACGGTCAGTCCCTTTTCATTACCAACATCCTGTGCTCAACAACAAGCAAGGGCTCCACCCTGAGTCACTTACCAACACATCATTCTAGTGCAGTAAAAATACATTCACTTCCAACCCTTCAACATTTCCATACCACACAAGGGTTCATTACTTACGTAAGTGGCATGCCACCTCATACGACATACCAACCACACACTGCTACCCGTAGGGAGACACAACTCTTAAGCAGTGGACTATTGAACGCATTCCGTTAAAAAACATCTCACATGGCCATAAATTAGCTTCATACAATTTGTTTCCAAATAATATTTAACACATTTTTATTATCCAGCACATACTTATCAGTTCACATAGTTAAGTCATTCGTACCATCCAAACTCATCAACCCATTCATTCACTAACCTCCACCAAATCATCTCGTTCAAGAACACTTCACTACCCCATTTATTCATTAAGGATTTATCCAACAGACGCCATTAACCATATTTTATCATGATTACTTATATACTAAATTCAACAAAATATTAACGTTATTGTACTACAATCTCTCTACCAAATCTAAAGTCGATTCAACACAAACCAGAGAACTATATGTCTAGGAAAGATTACAGTACAACAACTTCGATTGGAGATTCCTGAGGCTATAGGAATTCAGTGAAGGCGTGTAATAACTCGTTGGAAAGGTCTTTTTGTGGGCTACAACTTTCATGTTCAGCCCACAACCTAGATCCTGACGCATCGTGTCCAAAAACGGCCTTGAAGACTGCTGCGTGCAGAAAATAGATTTCTGCACGCATCTTAAAGCAAGATGAACGACATAAGTACATCTTCTTCATCAAGCAATATGTTCAAACCATGTCCAGAAATTCCTCCACCATTATTTACCCTCATGAGACCATTTTCTCTTCACGAACCAAGTCCACCATCTACTCAAGGAGAGGGGAGAGTTTGAAGACATCACTATCCTTAGGGCACAAGCCTTAGAATGGTCTCTTCCTAGGAAATCTTCATCTCGCAAATCAAAACTCTTTTGGGTCGATATATCTGCTAGAAATAAATACAAATCTAGCACCAAGGGAGAGGGTAGGAAGCTCACCTCGATTCCGGCATTTCCAGCCATGGATCTCGTCACTCTTTTTGGCGGTATCTTTCTCCTTGCTAGTATTGTTTGTTCTTTACGGGAAAAGAGAAGAGGAAAGACTAAAAACTTCTATTTTTGATATCCCGGTGGTTCGGCATTTCTCTGAGGTATTTACAGAGATATTACCCGGATTACCACCTACTAGGTATATGGACTTCCGGATTCAGTTGCGGCCGGGTGCGAAGCCTGTGTTTCGGACACCGTATAGGACGGCCCCTAAAGAGCTAGCGGAGTTTAGGACCTAGTTGCAGGAACTGGTGAGGTCAGGTTTTGTCAGACCAGCTCATCACCGTGGGGAGCTCCGGTGCTATTAATTAAGAAGAAGGATGGATCGTTGCGTCTCTACATCGACTACCAAGAACTGAATCGTTTGATAGTCCGGAACACGTATCTATTGCCCCGGATCGATGAGCTTTTTGATCAGCTATAGGGAGCCTTTTGATTCTTCAAGCTGGATTTAAGCTCCGGGTACTATCAACTGGGCATTTAGGAGGAGGATATCTCGAAAATGGCCTTTAGTTCTCGGTACACCCTATATGAGTTCTTGGTGATGCCCTTTGAACTCACGAATGCACCTTCCGCATTCATTAGTCTTATGAACCGTGTCATCGAGCTATTCCTGGATAGATTTGTTATAGCCTTAATCGATGACATTCTGATCTACTCCTAGACAAAGGAGGAGCATACCCAAAATTTGGCACTGGTGTTGGGCAAGCTAAGAGAGCATCAGATGTACGCAAAGTTCTCGAAGTTCTAGTTCTTGCTACAGGAGGTAGCATTCTTGGGGCATACAATCAGTGGAGCATGGTTGGTTATGGACCCGACCACGGTACATGCCGTTCGAGATTGGTCGCGACCAAAGTCAGCTTCAGATATAGGTAGTTTCTTGGGACTGGTGGGATATTATCGCAAGTTCGTGGAGGGGTTCTCAAGGGTAGCACTTCCCCTCACGTCCTTGACAAAGAAGGATGCAGATTTTACATGGAGCGAGAAGTGCGAAGCAGCATTCCGGAGTTAAAGGACAGACTCACCTCTTCCCCCATCCTTGCACTTCCATCGGGGAAGGAAGGATTTCACATTTATACCGATGCATATTACCAGGGGATGGGTGCAGTCCTGATCCAACATAGACATGTCATGGCATATGCTTCGAGACAGCTGAAGAAGCACGGGCAGAATTACCCCGTACATGATTTGGACCTCGGGGCTGTAATATTCGCGTTAAAACTTGGAGGCATTACATGTATGGGGTTCATTGTTATATCTTCTCAGATCATAAGAACCTCAAATATATTGACATGTAGAAGGATCTAAATATGCTCCAACAAGGATGTCTTGAGTTCTTGTGTGACTATGACTACAAGATGCATTATCACCCTGGGAAGGCGAACACCATGGTGGATGCCTTGAGCAGGAGAGCCAACACTACTAGATCGGAGCCCCGGGTGATGGATATGGAGCTGGAACGAATGCTGAAGGATATGCAAATTAACATGGTTTTTAGAGCTGAGGCTGATGTTTATCAGGAGTACTTGAACTCCTTAGTAATTGAGTGTGATATACGGGAGCGCATCAGGACACAACTGAGGCTGGATGCAGATTTGGAGCAAGTATTTATAGCCTTGGAAGGGGGGCAAGTCAGAGGACTATTCTTTACATAATGACCTCATTCATTTCCGTGGCCGTGTCTATATACCCGCAGGAGGCGGTGCCTGGGAGAATATACTCAGGGAGGCACACTGTTCTCAGTACTTAGTGCACCCCAGTATCACCAAGATGATAGTGAATCTACGAAGGAGCATGTACAGGCCAGGGATGATAAGGGAAATCATATATTATGTGATGCATTGCGAGACCTACCAGCAGGAAAATCCAGAGTGCAAGAGCCCAGGAGGGTTACTACAGTCATTACTGGTGCCAGAGTGGAAGTTTGAGGATATAGCTATGGATTTTGTGCACGGGCACGACTCTATATGGGTCATTGTCGATTGACTGACCAAGGTAGCCCGGTTTATACCAATCAGGAAGGACAACCCAGTTGCTGTTTTTGTGAGGTTGTTTGTGGAACAGTTCGTCAGGTACCACGGCGTCCCCAGGACGATTGTCTCGGATCATGACGATCGGTTCACTTCTAGGGAGTTGAGAGCGGCACATTCATACTTGGGTTCTCAGATTGCTTTTAGCACTGCTTTCCATCCACAGACCAACGACCAGACAGAGCGGACCAAATGGACAATGGAGGATCTGATGCGTTTATGTATACAGGACATGGGGAAACCCTAGGAGAGATTGTTTCCCCTGAATGAATTCTCCTACAACAACAGTCACCAAGTGAGCATTGGGATTGCACCATATGAGGCTCTATACGGTAGGAAATGTCAGACACCATAGTCTTTGGTCCAGGATGAGGACCCCAAGGAACTCGGGTCGGATTATATTAAGGATACGGATGCTCAGATATGGCTAATCAGGGATCGGATGTTGGAGGCACAAAGTAGGTAGGCCAAGTACTATGATGCAAGACATCGAAAGGTGAAGTTTTAGGTGGGGGACAGTGTGTTCTTGAAGACATGTCCGATACATGGTATCTCGCGAGTGCGGAGGAACAAGAAGCTTAGCCCCCGATTTATGGGACCATACTTGATCCTGGAGTAGATCGGTCCTTTGGCTTACAGGATGGAGTTGCCGTTAGAGTTAGGTACCTTGCACGACGTCTTCCATGTCTCTTCACTTCAGAGATCTCTCCTCGGCCAGATCAACATATTATCACTACAGCAGGCCTGGTAGCACCTGATAGATTAGTCCGTTTAGAGCCAGTCTGGATCGATGATACATTGACTCGTGTACTGCGGAAGAAGAAGGTTCCCTTAGTCAAGGTGTTGCGGTCCAACCATGGACAGGAGGAGCACACCAATGAGCCGATGGATCTGATGCATGAAGGTTACCCAGAGCTTTTCATCTCAGGTACCTTTTAATTATGCTTAAAAGTTATTAAAATTCTTGTGCATAGAAACCCCTAGACCCGAACTTGAATTTCAGGGATAAATTTTTTTTTTTATTGGGATTTTTAACATCCCATTTCGTGCTAGGCCCCTCGTACACGTGTTGAGTAAAGAGAATTGACTTAGGCTCAGGAAGCTTCGAGTGAGTCGAGGGCACATGACACCACCTGATGAATTTTAACTTAGAAAAAAACTCGGGAAAACTTTAGGCGTCGAGAAATTTCGACGTAGTTTGAAAAGGCGTTGAGTGATCCAGACGAATTTAACTTACAAGACTCGAGAAACTTTATGCGTCGAGTGGTTTTGACTCCACTTAACGAAGTGTCGGGTGAACTCGACGCCACTCAACATGGTGTTGAGTGAAATCAGCGCTCTCGATGCCATTTTACTTAGACGCTGCAATATGAATTTGGCGTTGAGTGGCCTTTACACCACTTAACGCATTAACTTAAGTTACTGGCAACATTGAGTGGTGTCAACAACACTCAACGTGGCATTGAGTGGTGTCAACACCACTCAATTCCTTGACTTAAGTTGCTGGCGGCGTTGACTGGTGTCCACACCACTCAACGCGGCGTTGAGTGGTGTCGACACCACTCAATGCCTTGACTGAAGATTACTGGCGGCATTGACTGGTGTCCACACCACTCAATGCGGCATTGAGTGGTGTCGAGTCCACTCAATGCCTTGACTGAAGAATGCTGGCGGCATTGAGTGGTCTCAAAACCACTCAACGCGACGTTGAGTGGTGTCAACACCACTCAATGCGATGTTGAGTGGTGTCGACTCCACTCAACGCTTTTGTACTTAGAATTTTTCTCTGAAAATTATGTTGGCCGGTTCTCTTGTATATGGGTTGAACCGAGTTAAGGATAAAATAGAGATGGGACTTTTGGAATCTATCTCTACAACAAATCTATTTCTCATTTAAATAAATCTTATTTATGGCATTAATTGGCGGTCCATTAAATGGCTGACACATGCCAGCATGGGGGGGGGGGGGAGAATAATCCTCACTAACGGCCGGCCATGCCCAGCCGCTCCTCTCCACTCCACTTAAGTCAATCTTTTGAACCAGCAAGACTCACCTCCATTCCACCTCACCATCACCTTCAGTAAACCCTAAGGAGCACAAACTGACAGCTGGAGTAGAAGATTAGCCGGAGCAAGGGTCGGCCATGGCGCACCACCACCAAACCCGCCGTCAAGCTTGTCTAAGGGTCTGTTTCTCCTCCCCTCCCTCTGTGCTAGTTGTCTAGATTTTTAGGAGTGATAAAAGGATAAAATGAGCCTGATGCCATGTGAGAGAGAGCTAGCCGAGCATTTCTTCTTGCTCAGGTTTGCCGGAGGAGCCACCTCCGGCGGCCACATCGTCGGGAAATGCTAGCCACCACCTCAATGGAGGTGGTGGTGATAATTGCCGGTGGTAGCGGCGTCTAGAAGGCCGGGAAATACAGATCTAGCTTGTCCAGGTTGGAGAAATCTGGACCATAGGCTCATTGGAGAAGATGAACCGCTGCCCTTGAATTTTTATGGAAAAATAAAAAATCTATTTTCTGTCCGAGTTAATACAGTCACCTTGTATAGATTAGTTAGGCCTCATAGAGGCATGCTCAGGAATAATTTCCAACATGAAAAGTTTGATATAAGTCTTACCTTTAATTTGACACCTTAAACATGAAATTAGTATCATTATTGCTCCCTGGAGGGCCATTCTACTAAGACTGGTCCTAGGCATGAAAAATATTTAAATGAGTGCCCAAGTCAAACCCCAAGTACACATGTCATGAAATTTTTGACATGCATGTGTTTATGATAGACCTAGGTCTAGTCCAAAAATCAGAATTTTTGGGATGTATTTTTCTATAATTTTAATAGAAATATCATTTATTAAATAAATGAATTATAGGAAGATTCCCTCTTCCAAATGCCTCCAAATTTGGGTGGCATGGCCATTGGGTCATTATATGACCATGGTAAAAGTTGTAGGTAATTTGTACCTCTGTATGTTGGGGAAATCCAACATGCATGGTGGAGGTATATTTGTAAATGTTATGCCAAAATGTAAAAATTGGTAGTTAGCTCATTTGGCCTAATAAATGTCCATGGGATTTTGTACAGAGCCTTATAGGGATGAATTACACCTCCCATGGAAGGAGTGAGATTTTTGGGGGAAAAATCCCATTATTTTGAATTAATTGGAAATAAGATCTTTTAGAAATAAAAATGAGATATAGGTCTACTGACCTTGTAAAATTCTAAAATTTTAATACATGCCCTAATAGGACATTATACATCTCTGGAAAAGGTTATAAATCTATTTGAGGATTATATCTTATGTATATACTAGATTTACAATTTTATCCTTTTGGGAAATTAATTTAAAAGTAAGGAAAAATACTGTTGAAAATTATGGAAAAATTTATAGCATCCTATTTCTGTGATTAAAACCCAATATAATTACTTGAGAATTTTTGGATGATAAAATATACTGAAAACCCTAGTAGTTGCATTTTGGTAATGATGTCCATATGCAATTATGTTAGGCCAAATCACTGACTAAGATCATGAATTTCTGTCCTGAGTATTATTATATCAATTTTGATCACCAGTAATTTTCTAGGAATATTTGGTAGTATATTATAAGTACTTCATTTGGAAAATGGATTATTTATGGATTTAATCATAAATAGAAAATATATGAAAATTCAAATTGGAAAATTATGATTTTTGATGAACATACGTTTTTAACCTAGATGAACCTCAGATAATTTATTTAGACATAATGGACCACTGGTTAGAGTAGTTCATGTTCAAAGTAACCTAGGTCACTTAAATAATTATTTTCAATTATGGTCCAAAATAATTATAAAGCTGATGAAATTCTGAATGATTAGTATTACATACATGACAAACCCATGATAAATAATTAGGGGTATTTGGACCAAGGAAATGGAAGTCATTTCATTTGGGCTGGAATTAGGTCATGGGTTGCGCTTAGATAATGTAACACATAACACTAGGATCCACAGTGGATATGATAGGAGGTTGGATTGAGAAGCGTATTGTGAAGTTGGAACCTTTGTTGGTGTCAAGTAGTAATGAGTGTTAGAGTGTAAAGCCCAAGGAAAGTAATTTGAATGGAGACCGGCAGAAGACTGTCGTTCTCCCAATAACACCTTAAGTCATCAGGTTCACTTAAGAGCAACATTGAGAGTTGGGTATTAATAATGGGTAAACACTAATAAAAGTAAGTGCGTTTAAGAAAGGGCGCTTTGGGCTTCAGCCCGTCATAGTTCCTAGTGCTCCCAAGAGCCCTTCATCGGGTATGCACTGGGCAGTCCAAGGACTAACCGTAAGTTGCTATGCCTAATAAGAATTAGACAAGACTAGTCTAATAGGTTAAGGGAACGATGTGACAATCTCACCCGTATAGGATTGGAGGATACATGATGGATTTTTTCTTGCGAGTTAGAGGCTCGGATGTTTGGATACAGGACGGGTTTGTCCTACGAGCTGGAGGCTCGAATGTTTGGATACAGGACGGGTTTTGTCCTGTGAGTTGGAGGCTCGAGTTGGAAACAAATTGCATGTGCATAAAACATATTAGTGGCGGGTCATGCGGTACTGAGCAAATCGTCACACCTATGACAGTACAGTGACTCAGCTAAGGTGTGAGGGTTTGAGGGGTCAGTAGGTTGTTTATACTGCGGTCTAAAGGACAATCCCCAAAAATGCACACCCGACCTAAAAGTATGGTGGACTAGCCAACGGTTTAGTACGTGGTGACTCTAGTGTGTTCTTCAGAGGCATACGAAAGGTCTAGGCCTGGTAATGTGTATACCCGCCTAGGAGTGGAGATGCCCGCTCCACCACTACCGTAGCCACAACGGTTGTACCTAAGAGTTAAACTAACTCCAAAAAGTGGGAACTAAAGGTCTTTGCGCATAGAGTCGTGTGGGTGAGTTGCACTTGTATGATTCATAACCTACATGCCATACATTTAATACATAATTAGGATATACGCACCATAGATTCTTATCTTATAAACTAGTATGGACTATTTTATATGATAAGTTAAATTTATGAAAACTTAACTTATAAGTTTGTATGTGCATTAATATAAGTTAAGGCACTATTGTAATGATAGCTTAGCAGTAGATAGTTTATCTCCTGCTCCATTCTCTACTTTGCTCACAACACTTCCTTTCAGTACAGTTCTTTCTTACTTTACTTGTACTATATAGAACTGCTAGAGTGGAGATATACTTGTTATTACATAATCTTGATAGATTAGATTCACTATCACCTGCATTCCTTTTATAACCCTTGTTGTTCTCCGCTTCGTTCTGCCGCTCGGTACCTAGGAGTCATTGCAGGTGTGAGGTGAGGACAAAATGGCTTAGTCTATATGACTAACAGTCGGTTTTGACCATATCATTTTAGGAGCTCGAGGAGGTGGAGCGCTATAAGGACGAGGTGGCAGGACATGAGGAGCTGACACCACCTACTACTACTTCTACTACAACCCAACGTCAGGTGATGACGCGTGTACTAATGATAGATTAGCTTCCGCTTGGTTGGATTTTGTGAGAGAGAGATTGATTACTATGTACTGGGCATAAGCCATTTTATCTTTCATTTTTTACTCGTTGTGGACTATTGGATCTCTCATTTACTTATATTATGATGATGTTGTGATGTGGACTTGATGTATAAATGCTTATATTGCTTCTCTTCTCGATTGGCCGAAAGGTTGAATGATCATACTAGCCGGCAGGATCGACGTCTTGCGGTGTCGACTAGCTCGTGTTTGCTAAGTGTCACTGTATGTCGGAGGTTTTGGGCATAAGACCGGGTATCCCCTTTATCGGGGGGGGGGGGGTTTACACATATAAATTGGAATTTACAAAATTTGGGGGTTGTGCTACATATACTTCCTCTTTCAAATTCCTGTTGAAGAATGTTGACTTCAAGTCCATTGGGTAGAAGGTGAAGCCTTCGAGGGCAGCATATGCAAGAAATAACCTAATCCTATCGAGCCTAGCCACTAGAGCAAAGGTCTGGTCGAATTCGATCCCTTCTTCTTGTCGGTATCCTTGTGCTATAAGTCTGGCTTTATTCTTGATGATATTCTATGTTCGTCAAGCTTGTTTCTGAATATCCATTTGGTGTCGATCACGTTCTGTCCCTTGGCCTGGGTACCAGCTCCCAAACTTTGCAACGTTCAAATTGATTGAGCTCCTTTTGCATTGACAATATCCAAGAAGCGTCCTTGTTTGCCTCTTCAAATTTCTTTGGCTTAACCTGCAACAAAAAACTTAGATGCTTAATCTCATTAGTTGTACCTCTTCAAGTTCTGACTCCATCTCCTGGCTCTCATATTATTTGATCAATTGGGTGATCTCTTAGGTGTTTGAACCCTAGGTTCCTTGCTATCCCTCCAATAGCCTCTGCAACATTGGGTGCATCCTATATAGGTTATGGCAATTCTTCCTCTAGAATTTCTTCATCCACCGAGCCTTGATCGATAAGCTTGACTGAGATTGGAGCTTCTTCCTTGTTAGCTTCATCCAAGCTTAGCTCCTTGAACCTGGTACCAACATTTGCACCAATAACACTAGACGAGCTTCTTTTGAGCATGGTTGTCTCATTAAATACAATATTTATTGAATCTTCTACCACCAGAGTTTTCTTATTGAAAATCATATATGCTTTACTATGGCTAACCTACAAAAATAACTTCAAAATACTTTTCACTAAACTTTGTGCGGTAATACTTCCTATTATTAAGTATGAAACATTTACTTCCAAAGATTCTAAAATAGGACACTGTCGGTTTTCTGCCCTTCAGTAGCTCATACTGGGTCTTACGATAGCTTTTGTTGATAAGTGTTGTTTTTTGCACGTGACACGTTGTGTTGACTACTTCAGCCGAACCTGTTGTTGGATCTTACGGTGCCCTTAAGGGGGGGGTGGTGGTGGTGAATAAGGGTAAATTAATTTTGCTTAAAATAAACAAACTTTACTTGGTGAATAACACAATGCTATTTAGAAAATGAAGACATTTTTCATAATCAAACTTAAACACTCTGAACTGTATACCAACAAAAACAATAATGATATATTTCAAACATACTAACTTTGAATACAAAGTATCTCTATAGAGCTAAAGACAAGGCTTGTGAAAAATACAATTTACTTATATTTTTGTCGGTCCTTCTACCAAGAACCGGTAGGCTAAAGTGTATATCTTTCTAAAACTTTCTTCTAGCCTCCCCTAGATCTAACACAAACTAGATGTTGCACACAAGGCAATGATTTCTCCCTAAGCCGCACAAGGACTTGGACACCACGCACAAGGAGGCGATTTTCTCCTAAATCACACAAGGACTTAGACGACACACACAAGGCGGCGATTTCCACTCTCGATTACAATAAGATAACAACAAGAATTAGAACAAAATAAATTGAAAACTTTAGACTTGAAACTCCCTTTAAACAATGCGCTAAAGATGCCGATGAATCCTTGTCAGGGTTGCTTTGAATGCTGCAAACGTGCCGTCAATCTTCTACGCTTTGGCCTTCTTGAGAGTATGGAGTAAATCTGGAATTTGGAGCTCTTTGAATCATCTAAACAGGAAGGTACACTCCAAGTAATGAAAATCATAATCTCCTCCGAAAATTGAATGGTTTTTATACATTGGCGATATCGCCTGACGACACTGGGTATTGCCACCTGGCGATATCGGTAACGGCTGCCACGTATCCCACGAACTCCACATTTTCACATCACAGATCCGTTGATCATCGAACGTGCACTGTTTCTTGGAGACACTGGGTATCGCCACCTAGCGATATTGATAACGGATGCCACGTGGCCCACAAACTCCTAATTTTTGCATTGCAGATTCGTCGATCGTCGAACACAGATTCATCGATCGTTGCTGTCTCGTGTCAGCGATACTCAATATCGCATGGCGATATCTCCTAAGCTCATTTCTAACCCGATTGCAGATTCGCCGAATGAGATTCGTCGATCATTGAATACAGATTCGTCAATCGTCGCAGTCGCCTGTCGGTGATACTCAATATCGCCTGGCGATATCTCCTAAGCTTAATTTTGACTCGATTGCTCACCAAATAACCATTAGATCTAGACCTGTGATATCTGCACATCATAAACACCCAAAGATCAAATACAAACAAGATTTGTTATTAGAAATCAGGAAGCGTGGAACGCATGGTCCAACAATCTCTCCCTTTTGATAATAACAAATCCACTGAGAATGAAATCATGAATGATATACGAGCTGTTAGAAACTATGAGTATCAAGACTAAGCATTTGTAGGTGAACAAATTTCTCTTAGATGAAACACTCCCCCTACAGGTGTACTTCCCGTAAATCTAAGCATATTGAACCTTTAAATTTTAGTTCGTGTAAAATTCAGTAGTAAACTATGAGTATGAGTATGAATGATTTCTTTAGTAAATTCTCCCCCTTTGGTATTGTCAAAAGAAACATCAGAGTGGTGCAGAAGCTAAAGAGGAAAAACACGAAGGAGAAATCAAGGATTGAACAAGTGAATCAATGTATAGTAAAGAAGTAAATGAGTAAACACGAACAGTGGAAACATTCATCCATTGATATCACAGACACATACACTAGTTAAGATTATATTGGAAATAGTTTCGGTCCAATTCTCATAAGAAGAAATTTTAGAGAGATAATGTTGTGTACATGTGATAGTTTGAAGAAAAACACATATGCAGAGGCCTTACAAATACATGAACACGTTGAATGTAAAAAAACAACATAACATATATGTATACATGACTAGATGTTTTTTTTAACTTGTCGAACATTTTTTTGACTATTTTTGTGTGGCATGACAAAGGAGTCTGAATTCACTTGTGATCATACATGATAATCAAATACGAGCGGTGCAAATAATAAACTAGGATAAAGCATTAATAATAGCATGCAACTCTAGTGGTTATGGTAGAACATTCACAATTCACATATGCAGTAAGGTTAAACCATATTATGAGTTTCACAAATGTGGGTGAAAGAACATTATCATAACTAAAATATTTCTCATACTTAGAGGCATGCGAAAAAAATTTCATAGGTATAAAAACACTAGTACTTATGTATGTAGAAAAAGATACGTGATGGTGAATAATTGATTCATGGTAGTAGGAACCCAAAATCAAAGAATATACACCAAACCATGTCTAAACAAGAGATATGAAGGAAAACAAGAGTAAAAGAGAATTTTCATTATCGCCCGACGATACTCGGTATCGCCGATCGGTGATAGTATGAAAATACAAAAGACGATCGTTTCTGGTCAAATTCACCTTTCCCAGCATTTTCTCCTGAAGACTTGATGCGGAAGACGAAGATAAACCAGAGAAATCCCTAGATCAAGGTAATTTTCATGGAATTTTTTTCACCTTGTAGATTTTGTAGATCCAAATGATTGTAGGATAGTTCATGGTATTTTTGATGAAAAAATATCAGGTTTTCAAGTATGTGTTATCATGGTGAGGGGTTTGTTCAAAACTAGTTTTTTTTTGAGAAAGTAGACTATAATCTTATGTGTGTGAATTAGTGATTGCATAAATTGATGTAATTGAACACCCTAATCTCAGATCTTGTTGTTTTAAAAAAAATTAGCTGTGGTATAGTGTTAGGGAAGAAGAGAATGAAAAGTGTTTGAGTAACAATTTCTCAAAAAGCTTTAGTGAAAGTGTTAAATACTCTTAGAAATTTCAGATCTAGTAGTTAAAGTAGGGGGAAAGTGTAGATCTAGTGTCAAAAATTGGATTAGAGCAATTTCTGTTATCGCCTGATGACAGTGGGTGTCACCGGCCGGCGATACTGAAACATTTTGTTTGTTTGTTTTTAAATAATTCCTTTTTATCTACAGCAATGGCTTCAAGTTCTAAAGCCCGCCAAAGTACAGGCAGTGATTCATATTCCTCCTACCAAATGTTTCCTAGGATATAAAATGCTAACATAGTGATTGGATGGGTAATCGAAATCGATCCTATCTGTCACTCATACATTAATGACCTGTTAGCAATGGCTAGAATAGTATTTATCATTATCCCGGATACATTTTCATCTATATTAATTATAGAGTTCTACAATTCTTTAAAAGATCCTCGATTCACGTAATTAAATGGTGGATTTCGATCAAGGATACAAGGACAGACAGTAGAGATAACCCATACAATAGATGTAGTAGAGAATTATCGGAAGGATAAATACTAGACACTCCTGAATTTGATTTTGCATGGAAATTCAATCAAAACACTTATTCAATCTACATCCACTCCCACGGAGGATGCACTACTAGTCCAAGATATATTGAGGCACACTATTTTTCTCAAGTACGGTGATACACGAAAAATAATGGTTCAATTGAGCTATGTTATATATATGATCTTGGAGTGGGAGTCGTTTGATATGGCAGACTTTCTCCTATCGATAATACGCTATGCATTCAGGCTAAAGAGTCCTACTTGGAAGAAATTAAGCACACTACAACTTGGAGATGTCATCCACGTATTTTATATAAGAAATACACTTGGATAGACCTGAAGTTGTATTTCAATGATTTCGTGGCCTTAATATTTTCTACAAGTGGAGCACCTTCCATCGGTCGATCAACACGAGGAGGGTCAACAAGGAGTAGTGAACCTGTGTCCACTATCCTTAACCCGCTAATTCCAAGAGGTAGATCATTGTGAGAAGGGTTGGAAGACTTGCGAGAGTCGTTCGAAGAAAATAAGAGGGAGGTGAAGAAGAACTTTCTGGGAATTCAAAAAATCTTTAAATTTCTGACCAAAAGCCTTAAAGCCCAATCCAGCAAAAGCAATAGAATGGGAGAATCCGATTATGGATCCTCCCCGAACATCTACTCACCAACCTCGTCGGATGAGAAACAGTGAATACAGTTCAACTGATGATCAAGGAGACACAAATGCAGGTGACAGCAGAAATTTTTGAAGATTTAAGGGTGATTTGAAAAGTTGACGCTATCGCCCGGCGACAGTCACTATCTCCAGCGATAGTTAAGTTATTTAAATTTTCATTTTATTGTCTAAGATTTCTATGTTGTAATATTATGGGACTTATTGTGTGATGTAGTGCTGCTGTAATTTAATTATTGACTGATAACATTTATAGTTACTTAATGCTTTAATCATCATTTTCTTGTTAATTAAAGTCCTTTTTTTCGTTTACTTATTATGTCAACTCATTAGCTTGAAATGTATAGGATTCCTAGTTTTAATCTTAATAATGAAAAACGGGATTCTGGAAGTGGTTTTGTGAAAATATCAGCAAGCTGTGAATCAGTGCCTATAAAACTGAATTTAATTGTATTTTGCTTTATATGGTCTCTAATGAAGTGATGGCATGCATCAATGTGTTTGGACCCATAATGATGAACTGGATTACATGTTATGTCAATTGCACCCTTGTTGTCACATTTTAATTCAATTGTTTCATGAATAATTAAAATGTGTGCTTCATCTAAAGAGCATGTGCACAATAGCTACCTAGTGCAATATACTCGGCCTCAGTGGTGGATAAGGCAACAGAATTCTGTATCCTACTCGATCACGAGATTAGTGAAGGGCCAGGTGATAGGTACCACTTGTTCTCTTACAATCTAATGAACAGCCAGCATAATTTGAATCAGAAAACCCATGTAAAATAAAGCTATCATTGTGAGGATACCACAAACCTAACTTAAATGTGCCATTAAGATATCTAAAAATCCGATAACCGCTTTTAAATGAGATTCTTTGGGATTAGCTTGAAACCAAGCACATAAAAATACAACAAATATAATATCTAGTCTGGACGCATTCAAATATAATAGTGATCTTATCATTCCTCTATATAATATTTGATCTATATAAATACCACTTTCATCCTTTCCTAATTTCAAAGAGACACTCATAGGGGTATTTTCTTGTATTAGATTTTCAAATCCAAATATTTTAAAAACATCATGAATATATTTAGATTGACAAATAAATATTCCATCATGTTTTTGAGTAATTTGAAAACCAAGAAAATAAGTGAGTTCTCCTACCATACTCATTTCAAATTCATTTTTCATAATTTCTATAACACTATCACAAAATGTTTCATTAGTGGATCAAAAAATAATATCATCTATGAATATTTGTAAAACTATATGGTCATTATGAACATGTTTAATAAATAAGGTAAAATCAGCACTACCCATTTTGTAATCATTCTTTAATAAATAAATAGTCAATCTATCATACCATGCTCGGGGTGCTTGTTTCAAACCATAAAGGGCTTTTTTTAATTTAAAAACATGACAAGAAAATGTAACATCAACAAAGCCTGAAGGTTGTTCTACATAAACCTCTTCTTTAATATACCCGTTAAGAAAAGCAGTTTTAGCATCCATTTGAAATAGTTTAAATCTTTTAAAGCTAGCAAATATAAGAAATATTCAAACTGCTTCTAAACGTTCTACGGGTGAAAAGGTTTCATAAAAATCTATTCCTTCAACTTGTGAATAACCTTTTGCTACAAGTCTAGCTTTGTTCCTAGTGACCCTAGATTCACTATCTATTTTATTCTTAAAGATCCACTTAATACCTATAACATGATGATTTGGTGGTCTTTCTACTAATTTCCAAACCTTATTACATTCAAATTGATTAACCTCTTCAGTAATAGCTAAAAACCAAGAATTATCATTTAAAGCGGTTCCAGCATTTTTAGGTTCTATATCAGAAATAAAGCACATATTTGCGAAAAAATCATGTAATGATGATCGAGAACTTACCCCTCTTGGCGGTTCTACAATAAATAAATCTTGTGGATGATCTTTTGAGAATCGTAGCTCGCTTGGAGGCACATATTCTTACACTTCTTCTTATTGTTCATCTTCTTTTTCTTCTTCTTTATCTCCAAGGATTTCGTCATCATCCGACCTTTATAGGGGGTAGGGCTCTTCATCTTGACCTGTATTATTAGTTTCTACATAAGGGAAAAGCTCATAAAATTTAACATGAATAGTTTCTTCAACCATTTTAGTCCTGTTGTTGTAAACTCTATAAGTCTTACTAGTTGAAGAATAACCAATAAAAATGCCTTCATCACACTTTTCATCAAATATTCCTAAATTATCCTTAGGGTTTAAATAAAACATTTGCAACCAAAAACTTTAAAATAAGACACATTCAGTTTCTTTTGGAAATATAATTAATAAGGTGTTATATTTAAGAAGGGTCAAAGCATAACACTAGACGAGCTGCTTTGGAGCATGCTTGTCTCATCAAATACAACATTTATTGACTCTTCTACTACCAGAGTTTTCTTATTGAAAATCATATATGCCTTACTATGACAACTATAACGTACAAAAATACCTTCAAAACACTTTTCACTAAATTTTGTACGATAATTCTTCTCATTATTAAGTACAAAGCATTTTCTTCCAAAGATTCTAAAATAGGAAACAGTCGGTTTTCTGCCCTTCAATATCTCATAGGAGGTCTTACGATAGCTTTTGTTGATAAGTGCTCTGTTTTGCACGTGACATGCTATGTTGACTGCTTCAGCCCATAAGTACTCTGAAAGTGAAGCGTTGTTCAACATAGTTATACATGCTTCAATTAGGGTTCTATTCCTTCTCTCAGCAACTCCATTTTGATGTGGAGTATGCGTGGAGGAAAACTCATGAAAGATACTTTGACTTTCATAGAATTTTGTCATGTCACCAAACTCAAACTTAGTTCATTCAGTTAGTTATACATGCTTCAATTAAGGTTCTATTCACTTCTGACTTGTGTTTCAGAAAGAACATCCATGTAAAACGCGAGTAGTCATCAGCAATTATTAACTTATGGAACTTACCTTCTAAGCTGTGAATTGGCATAGGACCAAATAACTCCATACAAAGTCAGTATAAACTTCTTGAAGAATCTTTTTCCACAATACCCTTGAAGGTAGCTCGTGTCTGCTGACCCGTTTGATAGGAGTGACATGGACTCTCTTTAAGGCACTTAATGTTGGGGGCATCACGCACTAAGTTGTGAGAAAATAACATATTTATTGTTTTGAAATTAATATGTGCTAATTTCTTATGTCATTGGTCATAAGGAGACGCACTACTTTTAGCCATAAAACACACTGGGGTAGAATTGTCTTAAGTAAAGAAAATTCAAACAGAAACTATTTCTGCTCCGAGTGCCTGTTAAGACCATCTCCAAATTTGCAGGCGATTTTATCAAATACTTGTCCTTGCCTAACTCAACGATGTATACTTTATCACATAGTTGGCTTATGCTTATAAGATTGTGGTGTAATCCATCAATATAAGCCACGTCTGTGAAAAAAACTACTCCGTTGGAGATCATACCATAACCTTTTGTTGTTCCCCTGTATGACCCTGCAAAGAACACTTTTGTTCCATCTTAGACTGGGGTATACTCAAGTAAAATGCTTATTGTCCCTGTCATGTGCCGAGAGCATCCACTGTCCAAATTCCAGAACGGATTTTTGGTGGCATTTGAACATACCTTCAAAAACAAATCATTTTACCTTAGGAACACAAACGTATTGGGATCCTTTGTTCCTGTTCAGCTGAACACAACTAGGCACATTAACCTTGTGAGTGGTTGGTCTCACATTGCTAACTCGTGGGGTTACGTAATAAGCAGGATTATACCAACAATCTATGCCAAAATGACCAATCTTACCGCAGTACCAACAGTCAAACATATTGTACCTCTTTTTGTACTCATGCTTTACCTTTTGTAGCTGAGGTCTAGAAGGGGCAACATTCTTAGAGGTGGAGGCCTCCTTATTGCAGCATACATAAGAGCTCCCCATCTCTTTAGCCTTAGGCACAACATTTTTTGCTTTTGGTGCCTTCTTATTGTTATGGCAAAGTACATACGGACCATAACTCTTCATCTGAATTTCATCATAAGGTGGTTTGAACACGCTGGCACCAAAGTCACGGGACGGGTCCATCCCTAGTATCTATTCTTGGGCTCTATATAAGTAGGCCTAACATAATGACCATATGATGACTCTAGGTCAAACTTGTTTGTTGGGAAGACTACCTTCCGAAATGAGGGTTATCCCTTAGTGCCTTCCCCTTTTCCTTGGCGCTTGCCTTCCTGGTAGCCTTACCCTTTCCAGCTACGTGGCCAAGACCAGTACCCTTCTTTTAAGCTGAGAACTCATCAATGAGAGGGAGAATATTCTTTGACTTGGAGTAATTCTAAACGAGTTTTCTCCCCCACCTCGAGCTTTTCTTCATGCTTATCATGATATTTTTCTTTCAGACTCAATGTCTCAGTGGTGCCCTTGAGTTCCTCTTTCAAGGAGTGGATTTCATCTCTGAGAGGAAGTAATTTTGCAATTTACTCCTTCAGATTAGTTTCCATTTACTTGAGGGAGGAAATCTCTTTTAACTGCTTCCAGACTACCTTACGACATTTGTCGAAAGCCTTTCATAGGTGCTCGTGCTGAGCCATAAATTCTGATTCGTCCACATCAGAAGAATAGCCTTCATGACCATTAGTGGACGTTTCGGACTCAGAAAGTATTGTGTGCGAATTTACCTTCCCGTGGTACTCAGAGTCGCCCACATCCTCGTCTGATTATGCCATAAGCCCGAAGTAGGCTTCCTCATATTATGAGCTCGATTCACTCGAGTCACTGTCATAGAGAGTCTTCGACATCTTGGTGATGAAGCTATTTTCTTATTTTCTATTTCCCTTGAAGGATCTCTTTTCTTCCTTCTTAGAACCATCATTCTTCTTAAAGGGACACTTCACAATCACATGTCCTGACTTATTACAATAGTAGCAAACAATGTCAGAGGAAAAATGCTTATTCGGTTTCGATTTATACATGTCCCCCTTATTGTAGCTTTTCTTGGAGCGATCTCAACCTCGATGTGATTTTCGGTAGTCAGAGGAGGATGACTAATTCTTCAACTGTCTCCACTTACTGAGCAATTTCTTGAACTATTTGTATATAAGATAAAATTGCCCATTCGATAGCTCGGAGCCTGACGTGCTTGGCTCAGAGTCTTCTGGAGTATCAGGAGTTCGTGTCCTTATGGGTGACCCAGCTTTAGACTTTCTCGAACCTTCTGCCTTTAGAGCCACATAATTTTCTTTGCTATAAGTTCTATTGCTTTGCTCCTCCTTCCTAGTATTCATCTGGAGTTCATAGGAGAGCAATTTGCCAAATAGTTTCTGGGGGTAAATTTCTGACAACTTTCCAAATTCCCTAATGACAACAACTTTGGTATCCCATTCCTTAGTCAGGGATCATAGAAATTTGTCGATGAGCTCGCCATTTGTGAATTTGCGACCATATTTCCTGAGGCCATTGACGATCTTGAAATTTTTTTCGAAGTTGTTAGCAATAGTGTCACTTGATCCATGCTTAAATGCTTCGTACACTTGATTCAGTAAAAATCTTTGATCGGCTCGAACTTCCTCAGCCCCTTCAATTAGAACTACTAAGCATTCCCACATTTCCTTGGCAAACTTGTAGTGGAATAATTTTTGGATTATAGAGTCATCCACTGCGCTTTCAACGATGTTCTTCGCTTTCTTATTCAAGGATACCAAATCAATTTCATCATTCATTAAATCCATAATTTTCTTAGGGATCATAATTGCTGGATTCAGAGATGAAGCTTGAGTAGGTATATGCGATCCTTCTTCCACTATCTGAAAAATTCTGGGATCAGCAGCTTCCATGAAGAACCGGACTCTTTCTTTCCACATGGGAAAATTCTCTTTCTTGCATACAGGCAGCTTCATAGATGACATGTCCTTGCTTCTGTCCATGGTGAATATGCGGAATCTCTAAATGCTAGATTAGGGATCTTGTTCAAGGTGTTAGCCTTATCGAACAAAATGCCACTCAGATACCAATTGAAAGTATTTAACGTCTACCAAAATCACCTAGAGGGGGGTGAATAGGTGTTGTTTATGTCTTTTCGCGGAATAAAAATCACTTAAAAAGCAAGCACACAAACACAAAGATTTATAGTGGTTCTCCGAGTTGGGTACATCCTCTTTCCGCCTCTCTTATCTACCACGACGGGCTAATTTAGCTACTTCTCCAAACTCAGATTTCGTCAAATCGTACACCTCAGAGCTGCAACTCCTACAACTTGGATACGATGCTCCTACCACTCAGATAACAAACTCTCCCATAACTCAATCCAAAAATCGGATCTACTATCTCGATCTACAACTGGATCCACTCACTCTATCCACAAACAGATCTACTCTCTCGATCCACAAACAGAACTACTAACTCGGAGATAAATCTCCTACAATTGATAAAACAATATTACAACAATAAATAAGATTAAAAGTATTTGCTCTGACGTTCTTTGAAAGGGTTGATCTTGAAATTTGGAGAACTCGAAAACTTGAAATCCTTTGGATCATGAATTTTAATGTGTCTAGATCTGGAAGAATAGAATACTTTTGAAGGCAACAATCTAGACGTAGAGATCAAGAAAGATTGGATCTTATAGTGCTTGCAGTATTCGGCTGATCGGAAAATGTGTGCATACAGGAGGCCGACGGGTTGCGGATTTGGAATGTTTCGTCGTTTTGAATGGGTGATCAATTTAGCACAAAAGCAAGATTAGTAATAAATAAAAATATCCCTTGGTATTTATAGACATATTTCATCTAACGGTATAAAGAATATTCCCAAAAATGAAAGGCATAAATTACTGTGCATGACCGACAGAACCCGTGACTGATTTTTGTAAATTTTCGGAAAAATGACCTAAGTCAAATTGGTCGAGTATCGTCGAGTATCATAATGATACTCGCCGAATGCATCTTTATATACGATGAAAAGGACTTAGCTAAATCATCCCAGGACGGCTGGTTATTCATCGTTATAGTGAAGAGTCATACACGATGAATTCGTCGAGTTTCACCAGGTATTACTAGGTATACTCGACGAATTCATCGAGTATAGGTTAATTTACTCAACACACTCAATGCTTTTACACTCAATGCTTTTAGATCACTCGACGCCAAAGTAGCATTCAATGAATATCGTTGAGTTAACTCAATGCTCTTGACGGTTTGATATTCAATGAAAATGACATGGAAAAATCTTGAGAAGTAGCGTCGACTGGCCTCGATGAATTCAGCGTGTATCACTTAGCATATTCGACAAATTCGGCGAGTATCGTTAGATATATTTGACAAATTCGACGAGTATGCCCGACGATACTCGGTGAATTTTACTTATTAGATTTTTCAATATATTCAAGGTATTTACCTTAAGTATATACGATGAATTCGAAGGGTATTGGTAAGTATACTCGATAAATTCGACGTGTATTAATGACGGTATTCAGTGAATTTGACGTGTATGCTTAACCATACTAGCCAAATTTTACTTAGTTAAATTCTTATTTTTCCTGGGTCTAACCCTTGGCCATCCTTGAGCCTTCTCTTGTACTTGGGATAGAATTACACCTTAATAGAGTGATTACACGTGAGTCAACACATTGACCTACACAATAAAGAGTTATATTATATAGTCCTGTGTTTACCGACTCACTATAAAATGACATTGGTGTGTACTTATCAATGAAAAACTGCAAGTACATAACCCAAAAGCAACATCAAATACAGTCACAATTCATCTTAGCTTAACTGGGCCCTTCTTCAAATCCGGGTTATTGTGGATACAATACCCAACATATGGTAGGGCTGAAGTATTTCTTTGGACTTCAGGAGAAACAATCTAATGATAGAATTGTTATCTCTCAGACGAAGTTCACCAAAGAGGTACTTAAGAAATTTGGAATGGAGAACACAATCTCGATGTGGACTCCAATGGGTTCAACTATGTCTCTAGACAAGGATGAGAAAGGGAAACCTTTTGATGAAACCAAGTACATAAGCAGAATTGGATCCTCACTCTATCTTACTGCAGTAGACCTGATAAGGAAGAACTTGAGTTCTTTCAGAATGCCAAGCTTTGACGTGAAGATACCGTGAAAAAGTGCTATGTTCGTTAGACAAAAGTCAAGCTGAGGGCGTCTCTCCTCACCCGGCTATTGCGACTTTCAGGTTGTGATGAAGCTGATCACCTCGAAGAGGAGGACTTCACAAGAGCCTTAATGTTTTGTGGACTGCCCAGAAGCACCAAAGCTATAAAGAGAAAAGGAATGAATGAGGAAGGGAAGCTCTTGTCTGATATCATTGGGAATGTGATGTTATGCAAGACTGGTTCCCATGACAACCTATCTTCAGAGATGTTAAAAATTCTTTTAAGACCCCCTTTTTTTCTTTTAAAACCACAGGATCTTAGGCAAAGAACTGCCGCTTTGTGGTAAAACCTTCACGCCCGGGAAGGTCATCACCACAAAATGCCGATCCTTCCAGCCATATCGATCACAAAATAGTAGCAAAATATGAGAGTGAGAGGACTTAGCGCAACCACTCGCACCAAAAGCCCAGACTGATGGACGACTGCGCCACTAATCTATATATCAAAGGTCCTTGGGCGGATCCACTGGGCATCCAGTTAAGCCATTACCGCATAGCACCGCAGCGCGGGGGCGATTCCGGACCGCAGCCCCAACAATCCCCCCCGGAAACGACCCCGGGGTTTCGAACCCGCAACCTCCCTCTGATACCAATTGAGAGGACTTAGCGCAACCACTCGCACCAAAAGCCCAGACTGATGGAGGACGGCGCCACTAATCTTTATGTCAAAGGACCTCGGGCGGATCCACGGGGCAGCCATTTAAGCCATTACCGCATAGCACCGCAGCGCGGGGGCGATTCCGGACCGCAGCCCCAACAGAGAGTTCATAAAAGTAGAACTCTAATATATGTCCACAACAATCACATATAAAATAATAAATCTCCACGAAGGGAGAGTCCACAATAGTAATAACAAAAGTACTAGAAATAAGGCTCAAGCCCGGTACATCAAGTCCTCACTACAATTCACTCATCGCGGAAGCAAAACTAAAATAACTACTAATGATCGGGACTCACTATCCCAACTGTCTGAACTACAGTACTAGACTGTCCCATCTCCAAGCGTGCCAACCTTCGAGGCTGCACCTCTATGTTGGGCTCCATGATCCCCTAAAATTATTTGGTCCGGAAACCATTAGTTTAAAAGACTAAGTCCTATCATCCCCTACCCCTCCCCCCATTGCCCCTAAGCACTAAGCGGGGAGAAAGAATGGGAAGGTAATGATGGTGGAGAATAATAAGTAGCAGATGACGGCGGAACTAATCTAGCAGTTCTAAGAAAATAAGTAGTAGTAATGAAAGTACGAAAGACAGATCATGAAATAAGTAACCTTAACTTATATGAATGCCAACACAAACACATAAGCTAAGGGGTCTTCTGCAAGGCTCCTATCGAATAAAAAGTCTCATACTAATTTATACGATAGGGTGTCAGTTTTCAAGCAAGCAATATATATATCCATAGTATAATAACCTTATCTTATAAGCATGCTCACGCAAGTTTATAAACTAAGGGGTCATTTTGTAGGGCCTATTGTATAAAGAGTCTCATACCAATTTATACAATAAGTGTCAAGGTTTAAATGCAATGGTTATGTTATGACATGCAAATATTCCATGATGTGAATCGTGCAAGTGCAACACACTCACTCGACTCTGTGTACACAGACCTTTATTTCCACCTTTTTGGAGCCTAACCTCCCAAGATACCTCTGTAGTGGCAAATAGAAGCGGTGGGTTGGGCCTCGCCCACCTCTAAACTGGTAATTGCACTACTAGTCAGACCTATCGTATGCTTGGACGCTGGTCCACTAAGCGGAGCTCCTGCATACTCTTAGCCGGCTAGTCCACCAGACTTAATTTGCCAAAGTGCTAAACCGTACTTGCCTAGTAAACGTATTGGCATCGGTGCATCGACCCTCCAACACCGAAGACCCACCACCTTATAATTTATGCACATGCAACCTTATTGTATCAGCCACCGAGCCAAAGCCCCCCGGACTAACCCGTCCGTCACAACAAACAATCGAGCCAAAGCTCCCCGGACTAACCCATCCATCACAACCAACAACGAGCCAAAGATCCCCATACAAACTCATTTGTCACATTTATCTACCGAGCCTTCAGCTCGCCGGGCTACCTTGACCATTTCCACAACCACCGAGCCTATAACCCGTGTGACCCAACCTAACTTCCCGAGACACTGGGGTGTGAGAAAGTGAACCCCTAGATATTCTTGTTGCTCTTGAAGTTATTATTCCTACAGTTTAGGTTAGCCCAGGTCTGCCCATGGCATACCCCGTGAAGGGCTCTCGAGGGCACTAGGAACTATGATGGGCTGAAGCTCAAAGCTCCCTTTCATAAGACACTCACTATTATTGGTTAATACCCGATTCCCGATCCCTTTAGTATTACTATGGATCTAACTCTAGTGTGTTTTGACCCTCTCTCTCCCTCCACAGGAAAGACGATCTTTCTTCGATCCCGAGCACCACTTAATCCTAGTCAACCCAACATTCTACACATCCCAACGTCCATTGATGTACTCAAGTTCACTTTACCAAAACTAGCAAACCACTAACCCCAATCCTTATGCCCAATTCAAATGATATCAGACTTTCTGCAGATTTACTACATGCAGACCACCCTATGCTATATGATGTACATGATAGGAGGTACTCCAAATCTTCATCCATAAGCCTTAAGATATCTAATGGGGGTCTATCATGATATGATTAGCTTAAATCAAGAAACTCATAATTTTCCTAAGTAATTTGACATTTAACTAATTTTTTTCAAAAAGATAGGCCATGTGTAATTTGAACATGAAGTATAACATTTCCACAGGTAATTGCCACCCAAAAATTATGAACAATAGATAACAGAAGAATAACAACAAATATCAAATTCCATGATTTTTCCATAAATGATTTGGCCTCTAATAAATTAATCCAATAATAAGCCATTAATAATGAGTAAGGAAGAAAGTACTACAATTAATCATTTGAAAATTGTAGAAAATTACTGAATCTCAAGAATGATGAGTAAGGGCCTCTGACCAAAAATAATTTTTTATTAAGCTTACAATGCATCAAAATAAATTCAATTATTTTTACTTAGAAAATATCACCTTGTGAACCAACCCCTACAGATAGACTTCCAAAAATTCCATAAAAATTCATAGAGCTTTCGAATGTCATTGAAGGTCTACCTACCCAATTTCATAAGTTTTCATTAAGTGCTTTGTTCAAAAGAAATTTCTAAGTAGAAGATATAACTTGTTGAGTTATGAATGAATTACAGCATATAATGATTTAAAATTCATATTAAAAATCTTTAGGGCATGTTATAGTCCTAAAACATAGCTAGACTAAGTTTCATCCAAATCCAAGGTTAGGAAGTCATATAATAAAATTCTTCAAGACAACTTATGATAGTGCACTTTTCAAAGGAACCTACTTGTAAACTCATCCAAACAATAAGTAGTATATTTCAGTGGACAATGAGGCTATGAAAATGACCTCTACCAAAATATCATTCAATTCCAAAGTCATATGAGCCACTAGACATTTCCTAAGGTGTATGGACCCAAAGACTTACCAAATGGTTTTAGTGGTCTGCATGTGTCCAAATCCCACCATATTTCTCCCTAGGGCTTATCACCACCCTAGAATCACATGGACTTAACATCAAGTCCATAAAAGGGCATTTAACCCCATGCCCTTCACAAACCCCCAAAGTCCAACCTTAGGGTTTGAACTTGGGTCCCAGGGCAATTCTACCCCAATCCACCCCAAATTCCATGTGAGGGTGTCTAGAATCATATCAGACAAGTGGCCGAAGTTTCAGCCTCTGTTGAGGTGATATGACCACTTAAATACTCAAGGAACACTTTGACCTAAATACCCCTCTTTAGGACAAGGCTAGGGTTTACAAAAATTCAATACAAACCATCTCCAAATGTGATGAAATTTTCTCCAGAGCCTTATGATGACTCCAAGGACCACTCACCAAAATTTGGGAGGGTTTTGAGGTCATTAGGTGCCCTCATTAATTTACCCTAAGATAATTAAATAATTTCAAAAACAATATAAAAAGTATCTTTAAAAATTCGCATTTTTTGTACATCACCTAGGTATAAGTAAGATTGTCTCCTTCTCCAAATTTCAGATCAATTGGACATATGGTGAAGTTGGGGCACACATTTAAACCTCTGACTAGACCTAGGTATAGACCCCACCAAAATGAGTGCCCTGGTCAAACCGGTGTCCCAATTGGTTCAAATAACTTCTAAAATAAACTAGTCAACTAGGCCTACAAACTTCATGTTGACAACTTTCTCTGTACAAGCCTCTAAGTATTTTTAATAATTAAAAACATTGACTGCATTTTCTGTGACAGAAATCAATGAAATGAATTATTAAACCTAAGATTAAAAAAATGATGCAGCGCGAATCTTGGAGCAAAAGGGACGACATCTAGTCATTTTCAAGCTCCAGCCAACGGACATGATCCAGCCTTCTTGGAGCCATTTCCAAGTGCTGCTGCCGGCAACCAAGCCATCTCCCTGACCGGCCACCGCCGCCACCACCTTCGTTGAGGTGGCCGTTAAAGCCAGGCGACGGCACATCCGCCGCAGAGGCGGATTCCGGCGATCCCTTTAGGTTGAAATTTCGGAAAAACCAGGGAATTTTCTTCCCCGATCGGGCTCAATTGATCCCGATTCTCATCCCTATTGACTTCTATGATCTACCCATGGATGAAGGAGCAAGGGAGGACCTTATTGGAGTCTTGAAGTCGCGTTGATCGTCGGGTTTCCATGGTGGTGGTTCCTCCGGTCGGGTTTCTGCAACAACACAGTGGAATGCCTCGTCTCCTTCAGGTAAAGCGTATAAATGGCTCCCCTGAGTCCAGTTGTGCTTTTAAGACCAGTAGAGGGGGAAGAGGAAGGGCCAAGAACCAATGGCCATTAATGACCATCAATAGTGTTTTCGGCAACACATGTAGGGGGTAAACATGGCTCGGTGTGGCCAGAAAATGGCTGGAAACTCCTCCTCTTCCCCAGAGGAGTTGAATCCAGCCATAAAGGGTGGCCCTTGGCTTCCCCATGCCATGAATGGCCTTCTTCCTCCCCTTTCTCTCTCCTCCAAAATGGGACTCTCTCTCCTAATCATCAAGAATGATTTTACTCATCTCCTTAAACTATTGGTAGCCCACTAATTCACATTATCATATAATTAGGAGGTGGTTAGCCCAAATGGAAAAGGGTTTGAGCTTGGGTTAGCCCATTTGGGCTAAGTATGACCTAACCTAAACTAGGGTTGACCTTTATCAATTTGACCTTTTGAGTCATCCTCAATGAGTCCTTGGTGACACATTGGCCTCCCCTAAGGTCTAGGTAGGGTTATGTGATGGCGGCAACCCCCAATGTGTTAAAGTTGAAGATGATGACGGCGACGGCGATGGCGTTCTCCTACATGTGTAGATGAAGACTACATGATGTGGAGCTACATGAGAAGAAGGCTTTCTAACATTATTTAGTTTATTTATATTTGCATTTTATTTTCATCATGTAATGTTTAAAGACATTTAGTATTGTTTTTATTTTTATTTAGTGGATTGCACATAGCCTATGCATGATGTAAAGCCTATATAAGGCTATGTTTTTTCATGATTTATTTAGTGAATGAAAAAAATATTTAAACCCTAAACCTCTTGAGATCTCCCTCTCTTCCTCCTCTAAAATTCGGCCCCCCTTAGTTTCCCCTCTTCCTCTTGGCCGCCGGCCACCATATCCCCACCCCTTCTCGGTTTTCCTCCTCTTTCCCTCTCCCTTCTTCCTCTAGCAAACCCACACCACCCGGTCACTCGCATTTATCCCCCGCCATTTGATGAGCCTTTTTCCCACTCGTTAGTGACCTCGGCACACTCTAATAGAAGATCTACTCCGGATGGAGAGAAACTTGTCCACTTTAGTCGCTTCACGCCGGAATGGAAAACTCACAAGGAAGGGACCTTGCTCTTGGCCGAAATCTTCAAGAGGAGGGTGGTCGGCTTTTATGGATGAAAGGGGTGGTCGGCTATTATGGAGGAGAGGAGGCCGGCGGCTTCACTTGGTGGTGGAAAGTTGGGGTCGGGTTTGTGAGTGAAAGGGTGGTGTGGTTTTGCTAGAGGAAGAAGGGAGAGGGAAAGAGAGGAAACCGAGAAGGGGGTGGGGATATGGTGGCCGGCGGCCAAGAGGAAGAGGGGAAACTAAGGGGGGCCAAATTTTAGAGGAGGAAGAGAGGGAGATCTCAAATGGTTTAGGGTTTCAATATTTTTTCATTCACTAAATAAATCATGAAACAACATAGCCTTACATAGGCTTTACATCATGCATAGGCTATGTGCAGCCCACTAAATAAAAATAAAAACAATACTAAATGTCTTTAAACATTACATGATGAAAATAAAATGCAAATATAAATAAACTAAATAATGTTAGAAAGCCTTCATCTCATGTAGCTCCACATCATGTAGTCTTCATCTTCATCATGTAGGAGAATGCCATCGCCGCCGCCGTCATCATCTTCAACTTTAACACATTGGGGGTTGCCGCCATCATTATGTACGGTTAAATTTGCACTCGGAAGGTCACTTGCCCCTTAGTTAGGGCACTTTGACCACTTTAGGGCTAGGGTTGACTTGGTTCAACCCATGCTCTAAGGCTGCCCCCAAAGGATCTTTGGTGGCCCATTGACTTCACCTTAGGTCTAGGAAGACATAGATAGGTTTGGTTGGGAACAGTAGGGGCACATTGCCCTTAGTTAGGGTAGCTTACCCAATTTAGGACTAGGATGATCCTAGGTCAACTTGGCCACACAGAGTTGACTCCAATAGACCCTTAGGGCTCTAATAGGCCTTCCAATAAGTTAATGAGGTTGTGGTGGGGGTCTTGGAGTCATGGTGAAGCCCCATGATCATTCAAAACTAGTGTTTAGAAATCTACTATTTGTACACTATAGTGATCTCACCAATATTCCTAGGTTTACTTGGTCTTCCTAGGGTTTTGTCATGACTAGTCATGATAAAACCACTCCTAGGGGTCTAGTTGTCTGAGGGATGTTACAAATCCGAATACATAAAAAAAATTTCATTCTCTAAATTCACGTTAGGCCAACGGGGTTTCAAGTATGAAAAATAAAATGTAACATCCTGAGTGGTTGTAAGGAATACTTTACTGAAAAGCTCTGGGTACTTTCGTTGCATTAAATCCTGTGGCTCCCATGTATGCTCCTCTTGACCGTGATTTCTCCACAGGAGTTTGACTAGCAGAACCTTCTTGCGGCGCAAGACTCATATCCCCTTGTCGTCAATCCGGACCGGCTCCAGGTGAACTAACCGATCAAATGCCACTTGCCTATCGGTGGTATCTATCTATTGCCCCGGCCATAGTAGAGCCCTCCTAAGGGAGGATACGTGGAAAACGTCGTGTAGGCTCTCAAGTTCCGGCGACAGCTCCAGCCTGCATTCTAAGGTACCGATCCGCTCAAGGATACTGCAAGGCCTCGTATATCTCGGGTTGAGCTTATTCTTCCATCCGTGAACTCGTGAGACTCCATGCATCGGTCGTATCTTCAAGAATACCAAGTCTCTAACATGGAACTCTACCTGATGATGTCTAGCTTCATAATACTTGGCCTACCTACTCTGTGCCTCCAGCATCAGATCCTGTATTATCCTCACCTGAGCCTCGGTGCCCTCAACAAACTCTGAGCCCAGCACCTTCTGGTCCTCGTCCTGTATCCATGACAGCGAAGTCCTACACATTCGTCCGTATAGGGCCTTATAAGGGGCCATTCCTATGCTGGACTGGTAGCTGTTATTATAAGAGAACTCGACCAGTGGCAAAAAGTTCTCCCAAGGCTCTCCACAGTTCAAAATGCATAGGAGATGTAGATCCTCAAAAGTCCGATTGGTGCGCTTTGTCTGCCCGTCTGTCTGAGGGTAAAAGGCTGTACTGAATGTCAGCCGAGTACCCAAGTAGGTCTGCACTAATCGCCACTCCCTGGACGTAAACCGTCCAGCCCGATCCGACACGATTGTTCTGGGTATGCCATGATAACGAACGAACTGCTCCATAAACTTCCACACCATCACACCAACCGAGTCATCCTTCCTTCTGATCGGGATAAATCTGGCTACCTTTATCAGCCGATCGACGATCACCCAGATCAAATCGTTCCCCATCCGCGATCGGCGAAGCCGTGTATGAAATCCATCGCGATATCATCGAACTTCCACTCCGGCACTGAGAGTGGTTGCAATAATCATGCGGGGTTCCTGCATTCCGCCTTCAGCATCTGGCATGTCTCACAGTGGGTCACGAAGTAGGTGATATCCTTCTTCATGTCTGGCAAGTACATAGTCTTCTTCAAATCTGCAGTCATCTTCGTAACTCTGTTGGGTATTGTATCCACAATGTACCTGATTTGAAGAAGCCCTTGAACAAGCTAAGTGGAATTGACAATGTATTTGATGACTTTCTATCAAGTTGTGCTTGCAGCTATTCCACGCTAAGTACACACCAATGTCAGGGTGCAGTGGGTCAATATACACGGGTCTGCGCAACGTAATCCCTCGTTAGTAGATCAGTTTGTTGACTCACGTGTGCTCTCTCTATTGGAGTGTACTTATTTTCAAGTACAGGGTCGAGGTAGATCAAGAGAAGAAGAGGAGTAAAGATGGGTCAAAGACCAAGTTCATAGGAAGGAAGAGATAAATCATCTAAGTCAAAGTCGACGGGAATCACTAAGTGATTCTCGCCGGTTCGACGGGAATCATTAGTGATTCTTTCCGAATCGTCGAGAATCAGTCAGTGATTCCCGCCAACTTCATCCGGCTGACTGTCCTCCTACAAGAATTTTGCTAAGGCAGAATCGACGGGAATCGCCAAGTGATTCTCGCCGATTCGACGAGAATCACCTTGCATTCCCGCCGATTCCCTCCGGATGACCAGATTTCCAACTGGAATTCTACTAAGGCAGAATCGACGGGAATCACCAAGTGATTCTCGTCGATTTTGCCTTAGGCAAATTTGCTCTATTCGCTAAACCGTATCAAGAAGCTGTGCGCTATTTTGACCGGAACTAGGGCTTCTTCTTGTGTGCACAACAACGGTAATTTAGGGTTGTTTTACAGTATATATACATGCTTATTTCGAACATCAACAGTAGCGATTCACGGAAAATCAAAAGCCGCCGAGCGTGACCTAGCCGATCACGGAAACCCTCCCGTCGCCGTCGCCGCTCGCAAGGTAGTCGCCGCTGCAGATCTCAGATCATCTTTGATCTCCCGACGATAGAACCAAGGCTAGTATAGCATATCACGCTTCTCTCAGAGATCCCTTGTCTCTCGATTTGTTGAACGAGGTTAGTTCTTCATTTCGAATCGATTGAGACGTCCGATCCGATTGAGATCATTGGTAGACCTTGCTTGCTTCGTCAAGAAGTTTGGATCTACAAAGCATGTAGTAATGCTATCTGGGAGTTTGGTATTTTGGCAGACACTGACCCTCAAAATCTCTTTGGAAAGCTTATGTCATATGAGCTACAAATCTACTCAAGAAATGTAGAAGAAGAGAAGAATCGGTCTTCATCCAAGGAGAATTCTGTCGCTCTAAAGGTAGACATCTCAAGGAAATCAAAAGCTGCATCTCCTGCCCTCGCACATGAAGAGAGTGAAGAAGAAACTTCAGAGCCAAGTACCTCAGGCTAAGAATTATCTGAAGGAGAGTTTTCTCTTCTTTCAAGGAAGTTCAAGAAGTTCTTAAACAAGAAGAAACAATGGAGAGACAAAGATGCCTCATTCAGAAGATAACGTCACGATGGTTATCGTCACAAGAAGGGCTCAAGTAGCACGATAGGTATCACTCTAAACAGAAAAAACACATTTCTTCTGACAATGTTTGTTATTGTTGCAATAAGCTAGGACACGTCATAGCAAACTGCCCTCACAAGAAGATGGAGGGTGGAAGAAGAGAGGAGAAGAAGTATTCTCATAATAAGAAGAAGACTGAAAGAAGCCTGGTAGCCAAGAAGGCCAAGACCCATAGTGACATAGACTCATCTGAGTCTAGTGATGAGGAGGAAGCCTACTTTGGGCTCATGGCACATATATATGAAGAAGAAGAACCCAAGATCACTGGGAAGGTAAATTCTCATTCCCCTCTCTGAATCAGATGATTCTGATCATGATCATGAGGACTGTTCGTCTGATGATGAATCTGAACTCATGAATCAATAAAAAGAGTTGATCAAGCCTACAACAAATGTCGTAGAGTCGCAAGAACTCAAGCTAAGGAGAGATTAAACTCTTAAGGCTGAGGAGAGCAGTCTGAAGGAGGAAGTCATGATGATTGAATCACTCACAAGGACTTACTTCCATAATGCGATGGAAGAATAATAATAATAACTGTAACACCCAAAAAGGCCCCAAAAAGACTCAACATGAAGTTTGAGTAGCAGGCTGGTTTACACGGCCTGGGACACGGCGTGTCCCAGGGCGTGTCGGGTGTACACGGCCTGGGACACGGGCGTGTCCCAGGGCGTGTTCGATTTATTTTGCGAATTTGGCCTATTCAAGTCAGAGCCGGACATGGCCTTGAACACGGCCGGGAACACGGGCGTGTCAAGCTGGACACGGGCGTGTCAGCTGCCGTGTTCCGACCCGTGTACTGGTTGCAGCTCAATGGAGCAGGAGACACGGGCGTGTCTCAGGTTTGACACGGGCGTGTCAGGTCCGACACGGGCGTGTCGTTGACCCGTGTTGTGCAGTCGGTTCAAACTGTGTGTACCGCTTAAGGGGTACACGGCCTGTGACACGGGCGTGTCACAGGCCGTGTCGGCCAAAAAGTGAAGTTTTGGGAAAATCTTGGCCGTTCAGTTTCCTCTCTTTTGATCCAAAGGCTCAGGTGGTTTCCTGGCTGGATTAAGTCGTGAGAGAGGAATGAAGAGGTCATTCTTCATTTGGCTTAAGGAAGAGAGAAAGAGAGAGGAAGAGAGGAAGAAGGAGGAGGAGAGCAAGCCACCGGCGGAGCTCCCGTGGTCCGATTCGTGATCCGAAGCCGGCGTTGTGAAGGCAAGGCTGCTGCGGTTCTTTCTCACCGGCTAGTGTTCGATGGCACCGAAGAGATCGACAAGGGTAACGATCTCCCTCCTTGGACATGTGAAGTCCTTCTTTTCTGCATTGCATAGGGAAAGCCCTTCCCCGCGAGTGTGCGGTGGGTTGTGGTGTCCCTTGGGGTAGATATGTGAAGTCCCCCTTGTTAGAGGCCGGAATTGGAGTACGGCTCTAGGCATGCTGTGTGAAGCCCATCTGGATGTAATCTGGATTGGTGATGCTTGTTTGCATATCGGAGAAGGCTCCGTGATAATGGCTTGTGATGCCTATGGCTTGTGATGCCTTGTTCATACCTGTTGCTTGGTGCGACAGGAAGTACTGGACGATGTCCAGGAAATGAAGAGGGTTGGCGGCAACTCTTGTGGCCGTGCGTTGCCACTTTGTGAGTAGTTGAGCCGTTGGGCTGCAACTCGATGAAAAGGCAGATTGCCGAACAGGAAAGGTGAAACCGACCCGCGCCTATAAAATGCCATGGATACTTCCGTATTCGAGGTGGCTCGGCGACTTGAGCAACGGGGGGTGGCTGATCCGTACCTGCGTTAGGTCCGTCCGACTTGGAAGCCTGGTATAGGTTTTGTTGGAGCGCCTAATGAGAGTCTTAGGCCCGCGCGCCGGAAAGACTAGAAATGCTCAAATACCGTGTAGACGGTGGTGTTGACCCTGGTATTCCGGTACACCGAAAATGTGCCCTGAGTGCATGGACTGTCGGGCCGGGTGGCCGATGGTTGTGATGGCTTGAATGTGCCTGCGCGCACATAATTGCTATTTGATGATGCCATGCTTGCAGGGAAAGAATGCTCATGCCCCGAGAAAGGGGTAGGATTGTTATAATTGGGTCAGCTGAATGCTGACCGTTGCATTGTTTGCCACCGGTTGGGTGGTTTGTTCCCGTGCAGGTGCTGGAGAGCCAAGTGGTAAGTGATGGGCTGAAGCCCTACCGCTGTTGCTGCTGCTGCTGCGGCTAGCCCTGGAAGGCTCAGCGAATGGCGTTGTTTTGTTTTCTCTTTTTACTCATGTATGGCCGGCCTGCGCGCCGAGGTTTGTAAATCATGATGTATGTTCAGAGGAACTGTAAGGCCGTAAGGCCAAACTCTTGTGGTTGTGTACATTCCGTGATATTTATATATAAAGGTGGTTTTATATATATTGGACATTCCGGTTGAGAGTTCAAAGTACTACTTAAAGCTTCCGCTAGAATGCTCTGAGTAAGGATTCGTTTTTGGTTTGGTAATATCCTGTGACCTCACCGTCTGTTTGTGGCATATAGTGTGGGGCCCCGGCCGGACCTTCTACTATACGTCATTTAACGGATGGGGTCGTTACATTTTGGTATCAGAGGGAGGTTTCGATCCTCCGACCTGTGGGTTATGGGCCCACCACGCTTCCGCTGCCTATGGCTTGTGATGCCTTGTTCCTACCTGTTGCTTGGTGCGGCAGGAAGTACTGGACGATGTCCAGGAAATGAAGAGGGTTGGCGGCAACTCTTGTGGTTGTGTACATTCCGTGATATTTATATATAAAGGTGGTTTTATATATATTGGACATTCCGGTTGAGAGTTCAAAGTACTACTTAAAGCTTCTGCTAGAATGCTCTGAGTTAGGATTCGTTTTTGGTTTGGTAATATCCTGTGACCTCACCGTCTGTTTGTGGCATATAGTGTGGGGCCCCGGCCGACCTTCTACTATACGTCATTTAACGGATGGGGTCGTTACATTTTGGTATCAGCCTTTCTCGGTCTTCCTCTTTCGAATTCGTGGTCGAATTCTTTTGTGGGGTGGCGAGCACGTGTTTGTGCGACCTGCTGTAACGCTAATGAACTCTGGAATGTCCATTAAGGAATGTACAAAATCTTGTTTGAGGAATCAGCGCGTTCCTTTTGTGTTGTTTTGCTTGCATACGTTCGCTAATGTGTGTCTTGTCCACCTATAGGTGACACGTAGTGGTGCTGGGCAGTCTGAGCCCCAGCGTTCTGATGAGAGTGCGGCACCAGCTGAGGTGCCAACACCTCCTCCATCTGCGGAAACTGTTCGCTTAGTGGCTGAGGCGCTATTTGCCATGATTCAGCCGACCAGGCAAGCGCAGCCGACGGTAGTGCCAGTTCGTGTTGATGTAAGACCCGAGCGGTTGAGGCTGTAGATCCACGAGCAGCTGACCGACAGTTGAAGCAATTCATGAGCTTCAGTCCTCCTACGTTTGCGGGAATGGGATCCCCAACGCAGGCGGAAGATTGGTTATCGCGTGTCAAGAGGATAATGACAGCGATCAGGGCGGAGGAAACTCTCAAGGTCACCTTAGCCACCTTCATGCTTGAAGGGGAGGCGCGGTTGTGGTGGGACGAGGTTGAGCTACACCATTTGGCGGGCAGGCAATTAACACAAGTATCGATTGAGGAGTTCTCTCGATTATTTCTGGCGAAACATGTCCCAACGGCGCAACGTATTGCTATGGAAAATGAGTTCCAACGGTTAAAGCAAGGGACGATAGTGTGGATATCTACTTGCACGAGTTTAACCAGGTTGGGACGATATGCGGGAACAATCTTCGCGGATGACCAAAGGAAAACGAATCGTTCTATGAAAGGATTGCGGGATGAGTTACGATTCCTGCTTTCGAGTTCTGTGAGCCAAGGGTTTTAGGCGTTGGTTGATACTGCGTGCGCGTTGGAGAAGGACATGAGGCGAGTGCAAGGGAATAAGGGCTTGGTGGTGTCTAAGACAGAGTTTCAAGCACCTCGCACAAGCAAGTCGTTTTACCAGAAGAAAGGGGGCAAGAGGTCCAAGCCATCGGGGCAAGTGACTACGACCGTTGTGTCGGGAGCGACATCAAGGCCGGGATGCTCGTACATGCTATAACTGTGGCCGGGTGGGGCATATAGCTCGTGACTGTCGGGTTGTGCAGCCCAAAGGGGAAAAGAAGACGTGGTGCGTCGTATGCTGAGAAGGGCAAAGCGGTGGTGGATTCCTCTGCTTCCCAGGCGCAGCCCCGAATCTATCAACTTGGCCACAGGAAGCGATTAAGCAAAGTGACGTCGTCACAGGTACGAGTTGATTTAGTTTACTTGCTGTGCTTTTGGTTTTGGTTTTGTTTAGCTTGTGCATGATGTGTGTGTGTGCATGCAGGCTTTGTCCTGATTCGGAATAATTTAGCGAGAGCCCTGTTTGATACGGGTGCTTCGCATTCTTTTCTGTCTGAGGATTTCGTATCTCGCATTGGGGGTACCAAGTCATATGACGGTGGATAGTACAAGGGTGCTATTGCCGAATGGCTGTGTTGCTTGCTTGCGATAGGGCTTGCGATGTGGATGTGCAAATAGGAAGTCGGGATTTCGGTTTGAGTGCAGCTGTGCTACCGTTATCGGAGTTTGATGTGATCTTTGGTATGGACTGGCTCTCGGAGCAGCGTGCCTTTATTGATTGCAACTCCAAAGAGATTACACTAGGCCAGAATACCGGGCTTGTGACGAAGTTCGCTGGTATGCGAGGAGTTGGCGGGACTCTGTTGTCTGCACTCCAAGTCGTCAATGCTGTTCGGAAGGGCGCGGAGTTATTCTTCACGCTAATTCAGGCTGTTGAGACAAAGGCCAGTGTCGGTGAAGTGCAGTTGTGTCAGAGTTTGCCGATGTGTTTCCTAAAGATCTTCCTGGGTTACCACCCCAGCGGGAGATTGACTTCTCTATTGAGTTGGTGCCAGGTGCGAAACTGTGGCCCGCTCTCCATATCGCGTCGCGCCAAAAAGATGGCTGAGTTGAAAGTCCAATTGCAAGAGTTGTTGGAGCAGGGATATATACGCCCAAGTATGTCACCTTGGAGCGCGCCTGTTCTATTTGTGAAAAAGAAAGACGGTAGCTTACGGTTGTGTATTGACTACCGCGAGTTGAATAAGCTGACGGAGAAAACAAATATCCGATTCCGAGGATTGATGACCTCTTTGATCAGCTGGCGGATCAACGGTCTATTCCAAGTTGGATTTGAAATCGGGATATTATCAGCTAAGGATTCGGGAAGGTGACATTCCAAGACAGCGTTTGGAACACGCTACGGTCATTATGAGTTCACGGTGATGCCGTTTGGCCTATGTAATGCGCCTTCGGTATTTATGGACTAATGCATCGAACGTTCAGAGAGTATTTGGATTTGTTTGTTATTGTATTTATCGATGACATATTAGTATACTCTCAGTCGGAAGAGGATCACGCAACCATTTGCGATTGGTCTTGCATACCCTGCGGAGGAATAAGCTTTTTGCAAGTTCTCAAAGTGTGAGTTCTGGCTCTCTTCAGTAGCCTTTTTAGGCCATGTGGTAAGCGGAGAGGGTATCGCGGTGGATCCGTTGAAGATAAGTGCCATCCGAGATTGGCCAGTGATGTCTTCAGTGGCCGAGGTCAGGAGCTTCCTTGGACTTGCGGGCTACTATAGACGGTTTGTGGAAAACTTCTCACGGATTGCTTTACCTCTCACCACGCTGACGTAAAAGATCAAAAGTTCATTTGGACGCCGGAGTGCGCGCGAGCTTTTGAAGACTTGAAGAGTCGTTTGACCACGGCGCTGTGTTGACATGCCATGTGTTACCGATGGGTATGAGATCTATAGTGATGCATCTGGGAGCGGCTTAGGCTGCGTTCTTCTACAGTTTGGAAAAGTGATTGCTTATGGCTCGCGTCAGTTGAAAGTGCATGAGCGGAATTACCCGTCCATGATTTGGAGTTGGCGGCGGTAATCTTTGCGCTCAAGTTGTGGCAGCACTATCTATATGGCGTCAAAGTGGATATCTATACGGATCACAAGAGCCTAAAGTATTTGTTGGATCAGAAGGATCTGAATATGCGACAACGAAGATGGATGGAGTTCCTGGGGACTACACTTCGAGATTCACTATACCCCCGGGAAGGGAATGTGGTCGCTGATGCTTTGAGTCGGAAGACTCCGGTACGGGCAAGCTGGTTGCAGAGGCATGATCACGTTTGATCCAAGAATTGGAAGCAATGGAGATATCGTGTGTTGACAAGGGTGCGTCAACCGATGCGTGCTTGAACTGGACGGAGGTGCAGTATGACCTTACAGACAGGTTCGGCGAGCAACGGAGCTTGATGAAAGTCTCCAGCGCTATGCTAAAGATGGGCCGGATGATCAATTCTCTTGGGATAACGGGTTGTTACGGAGAAATGGTCGAGTGTGCGTCCCAAGTGTGGGTAAACTGAGGGAAGAGTTGATGTACGAAGCTCACTTTGCAAAGTACTCAGTTCACCCAGGGAGCACAAAGATGTACAGGGATATGAAAAGCTATTCTGGTGGCCCGATAACTAAAGAAAGATGTGGCTCGTTATGTGGCTGAATGCACTACCTGTGCGTTGGTGAAAGCAGAATGCCAGAAGCCTGGCGGGTTTCTGAAGTCGTTACCTTTTCCAGAGTGGAAGTTCGATGATATTTCGATGGATTTCGTGCACGGATTGCCAAGATCTCAACGCGGTCATGATTCAATCTGGGTGATTGTGGACCGGTTGACGAAAGCGGCGCACTTCCTTCCAAACAGAAGACGATTCAGTGGAAACCTTGGCCAAGCTGTATGTGGAGCAAGTTGTTCGACGCACGGTGTTCCTCGGAGCATCGTTAGTGACCGTGATGGGCGATTCACATCGAATGATTGGCGGCTCGTTCATCAAATGTTGGGTACAAAATTAGCGTTTAGTACGGCCTTTCATCCCCAAACGGATGGCCAGACTAAACGAACCAACAGGACGATGGAGGACATGCTCCGCATGTGCGCGCTAGACTTTGGTAAGAGATGGGAAGATTATATATTTCTCGTCGAATTTGCCTATAATAATAGCTACCAAGCGAGTATTGGTATGGCACCATTTGAAGCGTTGTATGGTCGGAAATGTCGTACACCGTTAGCTTGGGCAGAAGCAGGCGAATCGAAGCTGAGTGGGAAAAAGGAAGTCGAAGAAGCTACTTCGCTCATACGCTCTATTCGGAGAGGCTATTGATAGCCCAAGATCGTCAAGCAAAGTACTACAATGCCAAGCACCGGAACGTGGAGTTCGCGGTGGGTGATTGGGTATACTTGAAGATCAAACCCTTCAAAGGTGTGTCCAGGATTCGGCGTTTGAAAAAGCTAAGTCCGAGGTATCTTGGTCCATTTGAGGTGGTGGAGCGAGTTGGGGAAGCTGCTTATCGACTAGCACTTTCAGGGACTTGGGTGGATTACATGATGTGTTTCACATCTCAGTCCTTCGTAAGGCGGTAAAGGATCCAGCTCAAGTCGTGGAGGCTGATCGGGTACGTCGGTCGAGTATGGGCTAACGACGAGGATTAGACCCATTCGGATCGAGGATCGAGCGAGAAACAGTTGCGGAACAAAGTGATCGGGATGGTCAAGGTCCGATGGGACAATTGTGGCCGTGAAGAGCTAACATGGGAGCGAGAGCAGACCATGCGAGCTGAGTTTCCCGAGTTATTTGTATAAACTGTCGACCGTGTATTTTTGTTATAACAGAGTTATAGCTGCTGGGTTTTGTTTCCTTACCGTGCAAATTTCGGGACGAAATTTTGATAAGGGGGGAGGGTTGTACAACACCCCAAAAAGGCCCAAAAAGACTCAACATGAAGTTTGAGTAGCAGGCTGGTTTACACGGCCTGGGACACGGGCGTGTCCCAGGGCGTGTCGGGTGTACACGGCCTGGGACACGGGGTGTCCTAGGGCGTGTTCGATTTATTTTGCGAATTTGGCCTATTCAAGTCAGAGCGGACACGGCCTTGAAGGACGGCCGGGAACACGGGCGTGTCGGCTGGACACGGGCGTGTCAGCTGCCGTGTTCCGACCCGTTGTACTGGTTGCAGCTCAATGGAGCAGGAGACACGGGCGTGTCTCAGGTTTGACACGGCGTGTCAGGTCCGACACGGGCGTATCGTTGACCGTGTGAGCAGTCGGTTTCAAACTGTGTGTACCGCTTAAGGGGTACACGGCCTGTGACACGGGAGTGTCACAGGCCGTGTCGGCCAAAAAGTGAAGTTTTGGGAAAATCTGGGCCGTTCAGTTTCCTCTCTTTTGATCCAAAGGCTCAGGTGGTTTCCTGGCTGGATTAAGTCGTGAGAGAGGAATGAAGAGGTCATTCTTCATTTAGCTTAAGGAAGAGAGAAAGAGAGAGGAAGAGAGGAAGAAGGAGGAGGAGAGCAAGCCACCGGCGGAGCTCGTGGTCGATTCGTGATCCGAAGCCGGCGTTGTGAAGGCAAGGCTGCTGCGGTTCTTTCTCACCGGCTAGTGTTCGACGGCACCGAAGAGATCGACAAGGGTAACGATCTCCCTCCTTGGACATGTGAAGTCCTTCTTTTCTGCATTGCATAGGGAAAGCCCTTCCCCGCGAGTGTGCGGTGGGTTGTGGTGTCCCTTGGGGTAGATATGTGAAGTCCCCTTGTTAGAGGCCGGAATTGGAGTACGGCTCTAGGCATGCTTTGTGAAGCCATCTGGATGTAATCTGGATTGGTGATGCTTGTTTGCATATCGGAGAAGGCTCCGTGATAATGGCTTGTGATGCCTATGGCTTGTGATGCCTTGTTCCTACCTGTTGCTTGGTGCGGCAGGAAGTACTGGACGATGTCCAGGAAATGAAGAGGGTTGGCGGCACTCTTGTGGCCGTGCGTTGCCACTTTGTGAGTTGTTGAGCCGTTGGGCTGCAACTCGATGAAAAAGGCAGATTGCCGAACAGGAAAGGTGAAACCGACCCGCGCCTATAAAATGCATGGATACTTCGTATTCGAGGTGGCTCGGTGACTTGAGCAACGGGGGGGTGGCTGATCCGTACCTGCGTTAGGTCGTCCGACTTGGAAGCCTGGTATAGGTTTTGTTGGAGCGCCTAATGAGAGTCTTAGGCCCGCGCGTCGGAAAGACTAGAAATGCTCAAATACCGTGTAGACGGTGGTGTTGACCCTGGTATTCCGGTACACCGAAAATGTGCCCTGAGTGCACGGACTGTCGGGCCGGGTGGCCGATGGTTGTGATGGCTTGAATGTGCCTGCGCGCACATATTTGCTATTTGATGATGCCATGCTTGCAGGGAAAGAATGCTCATGCCCGAGAAAGGGGTAGGATTGTTATAATTGGGTCAGCTGAATGCTGACCGTTGCATTGTTTGCCACCGTGTGGGTGGTTTGTTCCCGTGCAGGTGCTGGAGAGCCAGTGGTAAGGATGGGAGAGTTGTGTTGCTGCTGTTGCTGCGAGAGAGGGCTAGGAATTGAGGAAGGAGTTTTTGTTTTCTCTTTTTACTCATGTATTTGCCGGCTGCGCGAGATGTGTCATGAATCAGTTGATGGAGAGGAACTGTAAGGCCGTAAGCCAAATGGGTGGTTTTTTGTTTATTCCGTGACGTTTGTTATATAGCCAAGTGAGGTTATTTTGTGATGGTTAAGTGGATTAGCGTTGAGCGATAGAATTCTCTAGTTGATTCGTTTTTGCTGGTGCTATGCTTGAAGTTTTATGGTTATAAGTGTGGGGCGTTGATGGAGTGGCATGTTATTTATTTTTTAACGGATGAAGTTTATTTACC